>JANJGN010000268.1:0-600000 GCA_026770705.1 Isurus oxyrinchus | reverse complement strand
TGAGGTTGTTGTTGAATTTGTTGGTGTTTTTCAATTTCGAGGTTGTTGTTGAATTTGTTGGTGTTTTTCAATGTTGAAGTTGTTGTTGAATTTGTTGGTGTTTTTCAATGTTGAGGTTGTTGTTGTTTTTCAATGTTGAGGTTGTTGCTGAATTTGTTGGTGTTTTTCAATGTTGAGGTTGTTGTTGTTTTTCAATGCTGACGTTGTTGTTGAATTAGTTGGTGCTTTTCAATGTTGAGGTTGTTGTTGAATTTGTTGGTGTTTTTCAATGTTGAGGTTGTTGTTGTTTTTCAATGTTGAGGTTGTTGTTGAATTTGTTGGTGTTTTTCAATGTTGAGGTTGTTGTTGTTTTTCAATGTTGAGGTTGTTGTTGAATTTGTTGGTGTTTTTCAATGTTGAGGTTGTTGTTGAATTTGTTGGTGTTTTTCAATGTTGAGGTTGTTGTTGTTTTTCAATGTTGTGGTTATTGTTGAATTTGTTGGTGTTTTTCAATGTTGAGGTTGTTGTTGTTTTTCAATGTTGAGGTTGTTGTTGAAATTGTTGTTGTTTTTCAATGTTGAGGTTGTTGTTGAATTTGTTGGTGTTTTTCAATGTTGAGGTTTTTGTTGTTTTTCAATGTTGAGGTTGTTGAATTTGTTGGTGTTTTTCAATCTTGAGTTTGTTGTTGAATTTGTTGGTGTTTTTCAAAGTTGAGGTTTTTGTTGAATTTGTTGGTGTTTTTCAATGTTGAGGTTGTTGTTGTTTTTCAATGTTCCGGTTGTTGTTGAATTTGTTGGTGTTTTTCAATGTTGAGGTTGTTGTTGTTTTTCAATGCTGAGGTTGTTGTTGAATTTGTTGGTGTTTTTCAATGTTGAGTTTGTTGTTGAATTTGTTGGTGTTTTTCAATGTTGAGGTTGTTGTTGTTTTTCAATGTTGAGGTTGTTGTTGAATTTCTTGGTGTTTTTCAATGTTGAAGTTGTTGTTGAATTTGTTGGTGTTTTTCAATGTTGAGGTTGTTGTTGTTTTACAATGTTGAGGTTGTTGTTGAATTTGTTGGTGTTTTTCAATGTTGAGGTTGTTGTTGAATTTGTTGGTGTTTTTCAAGTTTGAGGTTGTTGTTGTTTTTAAATGTTGGGGTTGTTGTTGAAATTGTTGGTGTTTTTCAATTTTGAGGATGTTGTTGTTTTTCAATGTTGAGGTTGTTGTTGAATTTGTTGGTGTTTTTCCATGATGAGGTTGTTGTTGTTTTTCAAAGTTGAGGTTGTTGTTGTATTTGTTGGTGTTTTTCAATTTCGAGGTTGTTGTTGAATTTGTTGGTGTTTTTCAATGTTGAAGTTGTTGTTGAATTTCTTGGTGTTTTTCAATATAGAGGTTGTTGTTGTTTTTCAATGTTGAGGTTGTTGTTGAATTTGTTGGTGTTTTTCAATGTTGAGGTTTGTTGTTGTTTTCCAATGCTGAGGTTGTTGTTGAAATTGTTGGTGTTTTTCAATGTTGAGGTTGTTGTTGAATTTGTTGGTGTTTTTCAATTTTGAGGTTGTTGTTGTTTTTCAATGTTGAGGTTGTTGTTGAATTTGTTGGTGTTTTTCAATGTTTAGGTTGTTGTTGTTTTTCAATGTTGAGGTTGTTGTTGAATTTGTTGGTGTTTTTCAATGTTGAGGTTGTTGTTGTTTTTCAATGTTGAGGTTCTTGAATTTGTTGGTGTTTTTCAATCTTGAGTTTGTTGTTGAATTTGTTGGTGTTTTTCAAAGTTGAGGTTGTTGTTGAATTTGTTGGTGTTTTTCAATGTTGAGGTTGTTGTTGTTTTTCAATGTTGAGGTTGTTGTTGAGTTTGTTGGTGTTTTTCAATGTTGAGGTTGTTGTTGAATTTGTTGGTGTTTTTCAATGTTGAGGTTGTTGTTGAATTTGTTGGTGTTTTTCAATGTTGAGGTTGTTGTTGTTTTTCAATGTTCCGGTTGTTGTTGAATTTGTTGGTGTTTTTCAATGTTGAGGTTGTTGTTGTTTTTCAATGCTGAGGTTGTTGTTGAATTTGTTGGTGTTTTTCAATGTTGAGTTTGTTGTTGAATTTGTTGGTGTTTTTCAATGTTGAGGTTGTTGTTGTTTTTCAATGTTGAGGTTGTTGTTGAATTTCTTGGTGTTTTTCAATGTTGAGGTTGTTGTTGTTTTTCAATGCTGAGGTTGTTGTTGAATTTGTTGGTGTTTTTCAATGTTGAGTTTGTTGTTGAATTTGTTGGTGTTTTTCAATGTTGAGGTTGTTGTTGTTTTTCAATGTTGAGGTTGTTGTTGAATTTCTTGGTGTTTTTCAATGTTGAAGTTGTTGTTGAATTTGTTGGTGTTTTTCAATGTTGAGGTTGTTGTTGTTTTACAATGTTGAGGTTGTTGTTGAATTTGTTGGTGTTTTTCAATGTTGAGGTTGTTGTTGAATTTGTTGGTGTTTTTCAAGTTTGAGGTTGTTGTTGTTTTTAAATGTTGGGGTTGTTGTTGAAATTGTTGGTGTTTTTCAATTTTGAGGATGTTGTTGTTTTTCAATGTTGAGGTTGTTGTTGAATTTGTTGGTGTTTTTCCATGATGAGGTTGTTGTTGTTTTTCAAAGTTGAGGTTGTTGTTGTATTTGTTGGTGTTTTTCAATTTCGAGGTTGTTGTTGAATTTGTTGGTGTTTTTCAATGTTGAAGTTGTTGTTGAATTTCTTGGTGTTTTTCAATATAGAGGTTGTTGTTGTTTTTCAATGTTGAGGTTGTTGTTGAATTTGTTGGTGTTTTTCAATGTTGAGGTTTGTTGTTGTTTTTCAATGCTGAGGTTGTTGTTGAAATTGTTGGTGTTTTTCAATGTTGAGGTTGTTGTTGAATTTGTTGGTGTTTTTCAATTTTGAGGTTGTTGTTGTTTTTCAATGTTGAGGTTGTTGTTGAATTTGTTGGTGTTTTTCAATGTTTAGGTTGTTGTTGTTTTTCAATGTTGAGGTTGTTGTTGAATTTGTTGGTGTTTTTCAATGTTGAGGTTGTTGTTGTTTTTCAATGTTGAGGTTGTTGTTGAATTTGTTGGTGTTTTTCAATGTTGAGGTTTTTGTTGTTTTTCAATGTTGATGTTGTTGTTGAATTTGTTGGTGTTTTTCAATGTTGAAGTTGTTGTTGAATTTGTTGGTGTTTTTCAATGTTGAGGTTGTTGTTGTTTTACAATGTTGAGGTTGTTGTTGAATTTGTTGGTGTTTTTCAATGTTGAGTTTGTTGTTGTTTTTCAATGTTGAGGTTGTTGTTGAATTTGTTGGTGTTTTTCAATGTTGAGGTTGTTGTTGTTTTTCAATGTTGAGGTTGTTGTGGAATTTGTTGGTGTTTTTCAATGTTGAGGTTGTTGGTGTTTTTCAATGTTGAGGTTGTTGTTGAATTTGTTGGTGTTTTTCAATGTTGAGGTTGTTGTTGAATTTGTTGGTGTTTTTCAATGTTGAGGTTGTTGTTGTTTTTCAATGTTGAGGTTGTTGTTGAATTTGTTGCTGTTTTTCAATGTTGAGTTTGTTGTTGAATTTGTTGGTGTTTTTCAATGTTGAGGTTGTTGTTGAATTTGTTGCTGTTTTTCAATGTTGAGGTTGTTGTTGAATTTGTTGGTGTTTCTCAATGTTGAGGTTGTTGTTGTTTTTCAATGTTGAGGTTGTTGTTGAATTTGTTATGTTTTTCAATGTTGAGGTTGTTGTTGTTTTTCAATGTTGAGGTTGTTGTTGTTTTTCAATGTTGAGGTTGTTTTTGAATTTGTTGGTGTTTTTCAGTGTTGAGGTTGTTGTTGAATTTGTTGGAGTTTTTCAATGTTGAGGTTGTTGTTGAATTTTTGGTGTTTTTCAATGTTGAGGTTGTTGTTGTTTTTCAATGTTGAGGTTGTTGAATTTGTTGGTGTTTTTCAATCTTGAGTTTGTTGTTGAATTTGTTGGTGTTTTTCAATGTTGAAGTTGTTGTTGAATTTGTTGGTGTTTTGCAATGTTGAGGTTGTTGTTGTTTTTCAATGTTGAGGTTGTTGATGAATTTGTTGGTGTTTTTCAATGTTGAGTTTGTTGTTGTTTTTCAATGTTGAGGTTGTTGTTGAATTTGTTGGTGTTTTTCAATGTTGAGGTTGTTGTTGTTTTTCAATGTTGAGGTTGTTGTTGAATTTGTTGGTGTTTTTCAATGTTGAGGTTGTTGGTGTTTTTCAATGTTGAGGTTGTTGTTGAATATGTTGGTGTTTTTCAATGTTGAGGTTGTTGTTGTTTTTCAATGTTGAGGTTGTTGTTGAGTTTGTTGGTGTTTTTCAATGTTGAGGTTGTTGTTGAATTTGTTGGTGTTTTTCAATGTTGAGGATGTTGTTGAATTTGTTGGTGTTTTTCAATTTTGACGTTGTTGTTGTTTTTAAATGTTGGGGTTGTTGTTGAATTTGTTGGTGTTTTTCAATTTTGAGAATGTTGTTGTTTTTCAATGTTGAGGTTGTTGTTGAATTTGTTGGTGGTTTTCCATGATGAGGTTGTTGTTGTTTTTCAAAGTTGAGGTTGTTGTTGAATTTGTTGGTGTTTTTCAATGTCGGGGATGTTGTTGAATTTGTTGGTGTTTTTCAATGTTGAATTTATTGTTGAATTTGTTGGTGTTTTTCAATGTTGAGGTTGTTGTTTTTCAATGTTTAGGTTGTTGTTGAATTTGTTGGCGTTTTTAAATGTTGAGGTTGTTGTTGAATTTGTTGGTGTTTTCAATGTTGAGGTTGTTGTTGAATTTGTTGGTGTTTTTAAATGTTGAGGTTGTTGTTGAATTTGCTGGTGTTTTGCAATGTTGAGGTTGTTGTTGTTTTTCAATGTTGAGGTTGTTGTTGAATTTGTTGGTGTTTTTCAATGTTGAGGTTGTTGTTGTTTTTCAATGTTGAGGTTGTTGTTGTATTTGTTGGTGTTTTTCAATTTCGAGGTTGTTGTTGAATTTGTTGGTGTTTTTCAATGTTGAAGTTGTTGTTGAATTTGTTGGTGTTTTTCAATGTTGAGGTTGTTGTTGTTTTTCAATGTTGAGGTTGTTGTTGAATTTGTTGGTGTTTTTCAATGTTGAGGTTGTTGTTTTGTTTCAATGCTGAGGTTGTTGTTGAAATTGTTGGTGTTTTTCAATGTTGAGGTTGTTGTTGAATTTGTTGGTGTTTTTCAATTTTGAGGTTGTTGTTGTTTTTCAATGTTGAGGTTGTTGTTGAATTTGTTGGTGTTTTTCAATGTTTAGGTTGTTGGTGTTTTTCAATGTTGAGGTTGTTGTTGAATTTGTTGGTGTTTTTCAATGTTGAGGTTGTTGTTGAATGTGTTGGTGTTTTTCAATGTTGCGTTTGTTGTTGTTTTTCAATGTTGAAGTTGTTGTTGAATTTGTTGGTGTTTTTCAATGTTGAGGTTGTTGTTGTTTTTCAATGTTGAGGTTGTTGTTGAATTTGTTGGTGTTTTTCAATGTTGAGGTTGTTGTTGTTTTTCAATGTTGAGGTTGTTGTTGAATTTGTTGGTGCTTTTCAATGTTGAGGTTGTTGTTGAATTTGTTGGTGTTTTTCAATGTTGAAGTTGTTGTTGTTTTTCAATGTTGAGGTTGTTGTTGAATTTGTTGGTGTTTTTCAATGCTGAGTTTGTTGTTGAATTTGTTGGTGTTTTTCAATGTTGAGGTTGTTGTTGAATTTGTTGCTGTTTTTCAATGTTGAGGTTGTTGTTGAATTTGTTGGTGTTTTTCAATGTTGAGGTTGTTGTTGTTTTTCAATGTTGAGGTTGTTGTTGAATTTGTTGGCGTTTTTCAATGTTGAGGTTGTTGTTGTTTTTCAATGTTGAGGTTGTTGTTGAATTTGTTGGTGTTTTTCAATTTCGAGGTTGTTGTTGAATTTGTTGGTGTTTTTCAATGTTGAGGTTGTTGTTGTTGAATTTGTTGGTGTTTTTCAATGTTGAGGTTGTTGTTGTTTTTCAATGCTGAGGTTGTTGTTGAATTAGTTGGTGTTTTTCAATGTTGAGGTTGTTGTTGAATTTGTTGGTGTTTTTCAATGTTGAGGTTGTTGTTGTTTTTCAATGTTGAGGTTGTTGTTGAATTTGTTGGTGTTTTTCAATGTTGAGGTTGTTGTTGTTTTTCAATGTTGAGGGTGTTGTTGAATTTGTTGGTGTTTTTCAATGTTGAGGTTGTTGTTGAATTTGTTGGTGTTTTTCAATGTTGAGGTTGTTGTTGTTTTTCAATGTTGAGGTTGTTGTTGAATTTGTTGGTGTTTTTCAATGTTGAGGTTCTTGTTGAATTTGTTGCTGTTTTTCAATGTTGAGGTTGTTGTTGAATTTGTTGGTGTTTCTCAATGTTGAGGTTGTTGTTGTTTTTCAATGTTGAGGTTGTTGTTGAATTTGTTATGTTTTTCAATGTTGAGGTTGTTGTTGTTTTTCAATGTTGAGGTTGTTGTTGTTTTTCAATGTTGAGGTTGTTTTTGAATTTGTTGGTGTTTTTCAGTGTTGAGGTTGTTGTTGAATTTGTTGGTGTTTTTCAATGTTGAGGTTGTTGTTGAATTTGTTGGTGTTTTTCAATGTTGAGGTTGTTGTTGTTTTTCAATGTTGAGGTTGTTGAATTTGTTGGTGTTTTTCAATCTTGAGTTTGTTGTTGAAGTTGTTGGTGTTTTTCAAAGTTGAGGTTGTTGTTGAATTTGTTGGTGTTTTTCAAAGTTGAGGTTGTTGTTGTTTTTCAATGTTGCGGTTGTTGTTGAGTTTGTTGGTGTTTTTCAATGTTGAGGTTGTTGTTGAATTTGTTGGTGTTTTTCAATGTTGAAGTTGTTGTTGAATTTGTTGGTGTTTTGCAATGTTGAGGTTGTTGTTGTTTTTCAATGTTGAGGTTGTTGTTGAATTTGTTGGTGTTTTTCAATGTTGAGTTTGTTGTTGTTTTTCAATGTTGAGGTTGTTGTTGAATTTGTTGGTGTTTTTCAATGTTGAGGTTGTTGTTGTTTTTCAATGTTGAGGTTGTTGTTGAATTTGTTGGTGTTTTTCAATGTTGAGGTTGTTGGTGTTTTTCAATGTTGAGGTTGTTGTTGAATATGTTGGTGTTTTTCAATGTTGAGGTTGTTGTTGTTTTTCAATGTTGAGGTTGTTGTTGAGTTTGTTGGTGTTTTTCAATGTTGAGGTTGTTGTTGAATTTGTTGGTGTTTTTCAATGTTGAGGTTGTTGTTGAATTTGTTGGTGTTTTTCAATTTCGACGTTGTTGTTGTTTTTAAATGTTGGGGTTGTTGTTGAATTTGTTGGTGTTTTTCAATTTTGAGAATGTTGTTGTTTTTCAATGTTGAGGTTGTTGTTGAATTTGTTGGTGGTTTTCCATGATGAGGTTGTTGTTGTTTTTCAAAGTTGAGGTTGTTGTTGAATTTGTTGGTGTTTTTCAATGTCGGGGATGTTGTTGAATTTGTTGGTGTTTTTCAATGTTGAATTTTTTGTTGAATTTGTTGGTGTTTTTCAATGTTGAGGTTGTTGTTTTTCAATGTTTAGGTTGTTGTTGAATTTGTTGGCGTTTTTAAATGTTGAGGTTGTTGTTGAATTTGTTGGTGTTTTCAATGTTGAGGTTGTTGTTGAATTTGCTGGTGTTTTTAAATGTTGAGGTTGTTGTTGAATTTGCTGGTGTTTTGCAATGTTGAGGTTGTTGTTGTTTTTCAATGTTGAGGTTGTTGTTGAATTTGTTGGTGTTTTTCAATGTTGAGGTTGTTGTTGTTTTTCAATGTTGAGGTTGTTGTTGTATTTGTTGGTGTTTTTCAATTTCGAGGTTGTTGTTGAATTTGTTGGTGTTTTTCAATGTTGAAGTTGTTGTTGAATTTGTTGGTGTTTTTCAATGTTGAGGTTGTTGTTGTTTTTCAATGTTGAGGTTGTTGTTGAATTTGTTGGTGTTTTTCAATGTTGAGGTTGTTGTTTTGTTTCAATGCTGAGGTTGTTGTTGAAATTGTTGGTGTTTTTCAATGTTGAGGTTGTTGTTGAATTTGTTGGTGTTTTTCAATGTTGAGGTTGTTGTTGAATTTGTTGGTGTTTCTCAATGTTGAGGTTGTTGTTGTTTTTCAATGTTGAGGTTGTTGTTGAATTTGTTATGTTTTTCAATGTTGAGGTTGTTGTTGTTTTTCAATGTTGAGGTTGTTGTTGTTTTTCAATGTTGAGGTTGTTTTTGAATTTGTTGGTGTTTTTCAGTGTTGAGGTTGTTGTTGAATTTGTTGGTGTTTTTCAATGTTGAGGTTGTTGTTGAATTTGTTGGTGTTTTTCAATGTTGAGGTTGTTGTTGTTTTTCAATGTTGAGGTTGTTGAATTTGTTGGTGTTTTTCAATCTTGAGTTTGTTGTTGAATTTGTTGGTGTTTTTCAAAGTTGAGGTTGTTGTTGAATTTGTTGGTGTTTTTCAAAGTTGAGGTTGTTGTTGTTTTTCAATGTTGCGGTTGTTGTTGAGTTTGTTGGTGTTTTTCAATGTTGAGGTTGTTGTTGAATTTGTTGGTGTTTTTCAATGTTGAAGTTGTTGTTGAATTTGTTGGTGTTTTGCAATGTTGAGGTTGTTGTTGTTTTTCAATGTTGAGGTTGTTGTTGAATTTGTTGGTGTTTTTCAATGTTGAGTTTGTTGTTGTTTTTCAATGTTGAGGTTGTTGTTGAATTTGTTGGTGTTTTTCAATGTTGAGGTTGTTGTTGTTTTTCAATGTTGAGGTTGTTGTTGAATTTGTTGGTGTTTTTCAATGTTGAGGTTGTTGGTGTTTTTCAATGTTGAGGTTGTTGTTGAATATGTTGGTGTTTTTCAATGTTGAGGTTGTTGTTGTTTTTCAATGTTGAGGTTGTTGTTGAGTTTGTTGGTGTTTTTCAATGTTGAGGTTGTTGTTGAATTTGTTGGTGTTTTTCAATGTTGAGGTTGTTGTTGAATTTGTTGGTGTTTTTCAATTTTGACGTTGTTGTTGTTTTTAAATGTTGGGGTTGTTGTTGAATTTGTTGGTGTTTTTCAATTTTGAGAATGTTGTTGTTTTTCAATGTTGAGGTTGTTGTTGAATTTGTTGGTGGTTTTCCATGATGAGGTTGTTGTTGTTTTTCAAAGTTGAGGTTGTTGTTGAATTTGTTGGTGTTTTTCAATGTCGGGGATGTTGTTGAATTTGTTGGTGTTTTTCAATGTTGAATTTTTTGTTGAATTTGTTGGTGTTTTTCAATGTTGAGGTTGTTGTTTTTCAATGTTTAGGTTGTTGTTGAATTTGTTGGCGTTTTTAAATGTTGAGGTTGTTGTTGAATTTGTTGGTGTTTTCAATGTTGAGGTTGTTGTTGAATTTGCTGGTGTTTTTAAATGTTGAGGTTGTTGTTGAATTTGCTGGTGTTTTGCAATGTTGAGGTTGTTGTTGTTTTTCAATGTTGAGGTTGTTGTTGAATTTGTTGGTGTTTTTCAATGTTGAGGTTGTTGTTGTTTTTCAATGTTGAGGTTGTTGTTGTATTTGTTGGTGTTTTTCAATTTCGAGGTTGTTGTTGAATTTGTTGGTGTTTTTCAATGTTGAAGCTGTTGTTGAATTTGTTGGTGTTTTTCAATGTTGAGGTTGTTGTTGTTTTTCAATGTTGAGGTTGTTGTTGAATTTGTTGGTGTTTTTCAATGTTGAGGTTGTTGTTTTGTTTCAATGCTGAGGTTGTTGTTGAAATTGTTGGTGTTTTTCAATGTTGAGGTTGTTGTTTTTCAATGTTTAGGTTGTTGTTGAATTTGTTGGCGTTTTTAAATGTTGAGGTTGTTGTTGAATTTGTTGGTGTTTTCAATGTTGAGGTTGTTGTTGAATTTGCTGGTGTTTTTAAATGTTGAGGTTGTTGTTGAATTTGCTGGTGTTTTGCAATGTTGAGGTTGTTGTTGTTTTTCAATGTTGAGGTTGTTGTTGAATTTGTTGGTGTTTTTCAATGTTGAGGTTGTTGTTGTTTTTCAATGTTGAGGTTGTTGTTGTATTTGTTGGTGTTTTTCAATTTCGAGGTTGTTGTTGAATTTGTTGGTGTTTTTCAATGTTGAAGTTGTTGTTGAATTTGTTGGTGTTTTTCAATGTTGAGGTTGTTGTTGTTTTTCAATGTTGAGGTTGTTGTTGAATTTGTTGGTGTTTTTCAATGTTGAGGTTGTTGTTTTGTTTCAATGCTGAGGTTGTTGTTGAAATTGTTGGTGTTTTTCAATGTTGAGGTTGTTGTTGAATTTGTTGGTGTTTTTCAATTTTGAGGTTGTTGTTGAATTTGTTGGTGTTTCTCAATGTTGAGGTTGTTGTTGTTTTTCAATGTTGTGGTTGTTGTTGAATTTGTTATGTTTTTCAATGTTGAGGTTGATGTTGTTTTTCAATGTTGAGGTTGTTGTTGTTTTTCAATGTTGAGGTTGTTTTTGAATTTGTTGGTGTTTTTCAGTGTTGAGGTTGTTGTTGAATTTGTTGGTGTTTTTCAATGTTGAGGTTGTTGTTGAATTTGTTGGTGTTTTTCAATGTTGAGGTTGTTGTTGTTTTTCAATGTTGAGGTTGTTGAATTTGTTGGTGTTTTTCAATCTTGAGTTTGTTGTTGAATTTGTTGGTGTTTTTCAAAGTTGAGGTTGTTGTTGAATTTGTTGGTGTTTTTCAAAGTTGAGGTTGTTGTTGTTTTTCAATGTTGCGGTTGTTGTTGAGTTTGTTGGTGTTTTTCAATGTTGAGGTTGTTGTTGAATTTGTTGGTGTTTTTCAATGTTGAAGTTGTTGTTGAATTTGTTGGTGTTTTGCAATGTTGAGGTTGTTGTTGTTTTTCAATGTTGAGGTTGTTGTTGAATTTGTTGGTGTTTTTCAATGTTGAGTTTGTTGTTGTTTTTCAATGTTGAGGTTGTTGTTGAATTTGTTGGTGTTTTTCAATGTTGAGGTTGTTGTTGTTTTTCAATGTTGAGGTTGTTGTTGAATTTGTTGGTGTTTTTCAATGTTGAGGTTGTTGGTGTTTTTCAATGTTGAGGTTGTTGTTGAATATGTTGGTGTTTTTCAATGTTGAGGTTGTTGTTGTTTTTCAATGTTGAGGTTGTTGTTGAGTTTGTTCGTGTTTTTCAATGTTGAGGTTGTTGTTGAATTTGTTGGTGTTTTTCAATGTTGAGGTTGTTGTTGAATTTGTTGGTGTTTTTCAATTTCGACGTTGTTGTTGTTTTTAAATGTTGGGGTTGTTGTTGAATTTGTTGGTGTTTTTCAATTTTGAGAATGTTGTTGTTTTTCAATGTTGAGGTTGTTGTTGAATTTGTTGGTGGTTTTCCATGATGAGGTTGTTGTTGTTTTTCAAAGTTGAGGTTGTTGTTGAATTTGTTGGTGTTTTTCAATGTCGGGGATGTTGTTGAATTTGTTGGTGTTTTTCAATGTTGAATTTTTTGTTGAATTTGTTGGTGTTTTTCAATGTTGAGGTTGTTGTTTTTCAATGTTTAGGTTGTTGTTGAATTTGTTGGCGTTTTTAAATGTTGAGGTTGTTGTTGAATTTGTTGGTGTTTTCAATGTTGAGGTTGTTGTTGAATTTGCTGGTGTTTTTAAATGTTGAGGTTGTTGTTGAATTTGCTGGTGTTTTGCAATGTTGAGGTTGTTGTTGTTTTTCAATGTTGAGGTTGTTGTTGAATTTGTTGGTGTTTTTCAATGTTGAGGTTGTTGTTGTTTTTCAATGTTGAGGTTGTTGTTGTATTTGTTGGTGTTTTTCAATTTCGAGGTTGTTGTTGAATTTGTTGGTGTTTTTCAATGTTGAAGTTGTTGTTGAATTTGTTGGTGTTTTTCAATGTTGAGGTTGTTGTTGTTTTTCAATGTTGAGGTTGTTGTTGAATTTGTTGGTGTTTTTCAATGTTGAGGTTGTTGTTTTGTTTCAATGCTGAGGTTGTTGTTGAAATTGTTGGTGTTTTTCAATGTTGAGGTTGTTGTTGAATTTGTTGGTGTTTTTCAATGTTGAGGTTGTTGTTGAATTTGTTGGTGTTTCTCAATGTTGAGGTTGTTGTTGTTTTTCAATGTTGAGGTTGTTGTTGAATTTGTTATGTTTTTCAATGTTGAGGTTGTTGTTGTTTTTCAATGTTGAGGTTGTTGTTGTTTTTCAATGTTGAGGTTGTTTTTGAATTTGTTGGTGTTTTTCAGTGTTGAGGTTGTTGTTGAATTTGTTGGTGTTTTTCAATGTTGAGGTTGTTGTTGAATTTGTTGGTGTTTTTCAATGTTGAGGTTGTTGTTGTTTTTCAATGTTGAGGTTGTTGAATTTGTTGGTGTTTTTCAATCTTGAGTTTGTTGTTGAATTTGTTGGTGTTTTTCAAAGTTGAGGTTGTTGTTGAATTTGTTGGTGTTTTTCAAAGTTGAGGTTGTTGTTGTTTTTCAATGTTGCGGTTGTTGTTGAGTTTGTTGGTGTTTTTCAATGTTGAGGTTGTTGTTGAATTTGTTGGTGTTTTTCAATGTTGAAGTTGTTGTTGAATTTGTTGGTGTTTTGCAATGTTGAGGTTGTTGTTGTTTTTCAATGTTGAGGTTGTTGTTGAATTTGTTGGTGTTTTTCAATGTTGAGTTTGTTGTTGTTTTTCAATGTTGAGGTTGTTGTTGAATTTGTTGGTGTTTTTCAATGTTGAGGTTGTTGTTGTTTTTCAATGTTGAGGTTGTTGTTGAATTTGTTGGTGTTTTTCAATGTTGAGGTTGTTGGTGTTTTTCAATGTTGAGGTTGTTGTTGAATATGTTGGTGTTTTTCAATGTTGAGGTTGTTGTTGTTTTTCAATGTTGAGGTTGTTGTTGAGTTTGTTGGTGTTTTTCAATGTTGAGGTTGTTGTTGAATTTGTTGGTGTTTTTCAATGTTGAGGTTGTTGTTGAATTTGTTGGTGTTTTTCAATTTTGACGTTGTTGTTGTTTTTAAATGTTGGGGTTGTTGTTGAATTTGTTGGTGTTTTTCAATTTTGAGAATGTTGTTGTTTTTCAATGTTGAGGTTGTTGTTGAATTTGTTGGTGGTTTTCCATGATGAGGTTGTTGTTGTTTTTCAAAGTTGAGGTTGTTGTTGAATTTGTTGGTGTTTTTCAATGTCGGGGATGTTGTTGAATTTGTTGGTGTTTTTCAATG
Organism: Isurus oxyrinchus; assembly: GCA_026770705.1. Classification (NCBI taxonomy): domain Eukaryota; kingdom Metazoa; phylum Chordata; class Chondrichthyes; order Lamniformes; family Lamnidae; genus Isurus; species Isurus oxyrinchus. The sequence goes on along the minus strand of JANJGN010000268.1, from coordinate 587,046 downwards.
TTGAATTTTTTGTTGAATTTGTTGGTGTTTTTCAATGTTGAGGTTGTTGTTTTTCAATGTTTAGGTTGTTGTTGAATTTGTTGGCGTTTTTAAATGTTGAGGTTGTTGTTGAATTTGTTGGTGTTTTCAATGTTGAGGTTGTTGTTGAATTTGCTGGTGTTTTTAAATGTTGAGGTTGTTGTTGAATTTGCTGGTGTTTTGCAATGTTGAGGTTGTTGTTGTTTTTCAATGTTGAGGTTGTTGTTGAATTTGTTGGTGTTTTTCAATGTTGAGGTTGTTGTTGTTTTTCAATGTTGAGGTTGTTGTTGTATTTGTTGGTGTTTTTCAATTTCGAGGTTGTTGTTGAATTTGTTGGTGTTTTTCAATGTTGAAGCTGTTGTTGAATTTGTTGGTGTTTTTCAATTTTGAGGTTGTTGTTGTTTTTCAATGTTGAGGTTGTTGTTGAATTTGTTGGTGTTTTTCAATGTTGAGGTTGTTGTTTTGTTTCAATGCTGAGGTTGTTGTTGAAATTGTTGGTGTTTTTCAATGTTGAGGTTGTTGTTTTTCAATGTTTAGGTTGTTGTTGAATTTGTTGGCGTTTTTAAATGTTGAGGTTGTTGTTGAATTTGTTGGTGTTTTCAATGTTGAGGTTGTTGTTGAATTTGCTGGTGTTTTTAAATGTTGAGGTTGTTGTTGAATTTGCTGGTGTTTTGCAATGTTGAGGTTGTTGTTGTTTTTCAATGTTGAGGTTGTTGTTGAATTTGTTGGTGTTTTTCAATGTTGAGGTTGTTGTTGTTTTTCAATGTTGAGGTTGTTGTTGTATTTGTTGGTGTTTTTCAATTTCGAGGTTGTTGTTGAATTTGTTGGTGTTTTTCAATGTTGAAGTTGTTGTTGAATTTGTTGGTGTTTTTCAATGTTGAGGTTGTTGTTGTTTTTCAATGTTGAGGTTGTTGTTGAATTTGTTGGTGTTTTTCAATGTTGAGGTTGTTGTTTTGTTTCAATGCTGAGGTTGTTGTTGAAATTGTTGGTGTTTTTCAATGTTGAGGTTGTTGTTGAATTTGTTGGTGTTTTTCAATTTTGAGGTTGTTGTTGAATTTGTTGGTGTTTCTCAATGTTGAGGTTGTTGTTGTTTTTCAATGTTGTGGTTGTTGTTGAATTTGTTATGTTTTTCAATGTTGAGGTTGATGTTGTTTTTCAATGTTGAGGTTGTTGTTGTTTTTCAATGTTGAGGTTGTTTTTGAATTTGTTGGTGTTTTTCAGTGTTGAGGTTGTTGTTGAATTTGTTGGTGTTTTTCAATGTTGAGGTTGTTGTTGAATTTGTTGGTGTTTTTCAATGTTGAGGTTGTTGTTGTTTTTCAATGTTGAGGTTGTTGAATTTGTTGGTGTTTTTCAATCTTGAGTTTGTTGTTGAATTTGTTGGTGTTTTTCAAAGTTGAGGTTGTTGTTGAATTTGTTGGTGTTTTTCAAAGTTGAGGTTGTTGTTGTTTTTCAATGTTGCGGTTGTTGTTGAGTTTGTTGGTGTTTTTCAATGTTGAGGTTGTTGTTGAATTTGTTGGTGTTTTTCAATGTTGAAGTTGTTGTTGAATTTGTTGGTGTTTTGCAATGTTGAGGTTGTTGTTGTTTTTCAATGTTGAGGTTGTTGTTGAATTTGTTGGTGTTTTTCAATGTTGAGTTTGTTGTTGTTTTTCAATGTTGAGGTTGTTGTTGAATTTGTTGGTGTTTTTCAATGTTGAGGTTGTTGTTGTTTTTCAATGTTGAGGTTGTTGTTGAATTTGTTGGTGTTTTTCAATGTTGAGGTTGTTGGTGTTTTTCAATGTTGAGGTTGTTGTTGAATATGTTGGTGTTTTTCAATGTTGAGGTTGTTGTTGTTTTTCAATGTTGAGGTTGTTGTTGAGTTTGTTCGTGTTTTTCAATGTTGAGGTTGTTGTTGAATTTGTTGGTGTTTTTCAATGTTGAGGTTGTTGTTGAATTTGTTGGTGTTTTTCAATTTTGACGTTGTTGTTGTTTTTAAATGTTGGGGTTGTTGTTGAATTTGTTGGTGTTTTTCAATTTTGAGAATGTTGTTGTTTTTCAATGTTGAGGTTGTTGTTGAATTTGTTGGTGGTTTTCCATGATGAGGTTGTTGTTGTTTTTCAAAGTTGAGGTTGTTGTTGAATTTGTTGGTGTTTTTCAATGTCGGGGATGTTGTTGAATTTGTTGGTGTTTTTCAATGTTGAATTTTTTGTTGAATTTGTTGGTGTTTTTCAATGTTGAGGTTGTTGTTTTTCAATGTTTAGGTTGTTGTTGAATTTGTTGGCGTTTTTAAATGTTGAGGTTGTTGTTGAATTTGTTGGTGTTTTCAATGTTGAGGTTGTTGTTGAATTTGCTGGTGTTTTTAAATGTTGAGGTTGTTGTTGAATTTGCTGGTGTTTTGCAATGTTGAGGTTGTTGTTGTTTTTCAATGTTGAGGTTGTTGTTGAATTTGTTGGTGTTTTTCAATGTTGAGGTTGTTGTTGTTTTTCAATGTTGAGGTTGTTGTTGAATTTGTTGGTGTTTTTCAATGTTGAAGTTGTTGTTGAATTTGTTGGTGTTTTTCAATGTTGAGGTTGTTGTTGTTTTTCAATGTTGAGGTTGTTGTTGAATTTGTTGGTGTTTTTAAATGTTGAGGTTGTTGTTTTGTTTCAATGCTGAGGTTGTTGTTGAAATTGTTGGTGTTTTTCAATGTTGAGGTTGTTGTTGAATTTGTTGGTGTTTTTCAATTTTGAGGTTGTTGTTGTTTTTCAATGTTGAGGTTGTTGTTGAATTTGTTGGTGTTTTTCAATGTTTAGGTTGTTGGTGTTTTTCAATGTTGAGGTTGTTGTTGAATTTGTTGGTGTTTTTCAATGTCGAGGTTGTTGTTGAATTTGTTGGTGTTTTTCAATGTTGCGTTTGTTGTTGTTTTTCAATGTTGAAGTTGTTGTTGAATTTGTTGGTGTTTTTCAATGTTGAGGTTGTTGTTGTTTTTCAATGTTGAGGTTGTTGTTGAATTTGTTGGTGTTTTTCAATGTTGAGGTTGTTGTTGTTTTTCAATGTTGAGGTTGTTGTTGAATTTGTTGGTGCTTTTCAATGTTGAGGTTGTTGTTGAATTTGTTGGTGTTTTTCAATGTTGAAGTTGTTGTTGTTTTTCAATGTTGAGGTTGTTGTTGAATTTGTTGGTGTTTTTCAATGTTGAGTTTGTTGTTGAATTTGTTGGTGTTTTTCAATGTTGAGGTTGTTGTTGAATTTGTTGCTGTTTTTCAATGTTGAGGTTGTTGTTGAATTTGTTGGTGTTTTTCAATGTTGAGGTTGTTGTTGTTTTTCAATGTTGAGGTTGTTGTTGAATTTGTTGGCGTTTTTCAATGTTGAGGTTGTTGTTGTGTTTCAATGTTGAGGTTGTTGTTGAATTTGTTGGTGATTTTCAATTTCGAGGTTGTTGTTGAATTTGTTGGTGTTTTTCAATGTTGAAGTTGTTGTTGAATTTGTTGGTGTTTTTCAATGTTGAGGTTGTTGTTGTTTTTCAATGTTGAGGTTGTTGTTGAATTTGTCGGTGTTTTTCAATGTTGAGGTTGTTGTTGTTTTTCAATGCTGAGGTTGTTGTTGAATAAGTTGGTGTTTTTCAATGTTGAGGTTGTTTTTGAATTTGTTGGTGTTTTTCAATGTTGAGGTTGTTGTTGTTTTTCAATGTTGAGGTTGTTGTTGAATTTGTTGGTGTTTTTCAATGTTGAGGTTGTTGTTGTTTTTCAATGTTGAGGTTGTTGTTGAATTTGTTGGTGTTTTTCAATGTTGAGGTTGTTGTTGAATTTGTTGGTGTTTTTCAATGTTGAGGTTGTTGTTGTTTTTCAGTGTTGAGGTTGTTGTTGAATTTGTTGGTGTTTTTCAATGTTGAGGTTGTTGTTGAATTTGTTGGTGTTTTTCAATGTTGAGGTTGTTGTTGTTTTTCAATGTTGAGGTTGTTGAATTTGTTGGTGTTTTTCAATCTTGAGTTTGTTGTTGAATTTGTTGGTTTTTTTCAAAGTTGAGGTTGTTGTTGAATTTGTTGGTGTTTTTCAAAGTTGAGGTTGTTGTTGTTTTTCAATGTTGCGGTTGTTGTTGAGTTTGTTGGTGTTTTTCAATGTTGAGGTTGTTGTTGAATTTGTTGGTGTTTTTCAATGTTGAAGTTGTTGTTGAATTTGTTGGTGTTTTGCAATGTTGAGGTTGTTGTTGTTTTTCAATGTTGAGCTTGTTGTTGAATTTGTTGGTGTTTTTCAATCTTGAGTTTGATGTTGTTTTTCAATGTTGAGGTTGTTGTTGAATTTGTTGGTGTTTTTCAATGTTGAGGTTGTTGTTGTTTTTCAATGTTGAGGTTGTTGTTGAATTTGTTGGTGTTTTTCAATGTTGAGGTTGTTGGTGTTTTTCAATGTTGAGGTTGTTGTTGAATATGTTGGTGTTTTTCAATGTTGAGGTTGTTGTTGTTTTTCAATGTTGAGGTTGTTGTTGAGTTTGTTGGTGTTTTTCAATGTTGAGGTTGTTGTTGAATTTGTTGGTGTTTTTCAATGTTGAGGTTGTTGTTGAATTTGTTGGTGTTTTTCAATTTTGACGTTGTTGTTGTTTTTAAATGTTGGGGTTGTTGTTGAATTTGTTGGTGTTTTTCAATTTTGAGAATGTTGTTGTTTTTCAATGTTGAGGTTGTTGTTGAATTTGTTGGTGGTTTTCCATGATGAGGTTGTTGTTGTTTTTCAAAGTTGAGGTTGTTGTTGAATTTGTTGGTGTTTTTCAATGTCGGGGATGTTGTTGAATTTGTTGGTGTTTTTCAATGTTGAATTTTTTGTTGAATTTGTTGGTGTTTTTCAATGTTGAGGTTGTTGTTTTTCAATGTTTAGGTTGTTGTTGAATTTGTTGGCGTTTTTAAATGTTGAGGTTGTTGTTGAATTTGTTGGTGTTTTCAATGTTGAGGTTGTTGTTGAATTTGTTGGTGTTTTTAAATGTTGAGGTTGTTGTTGAATTTGCTGGTGTTTTGCAATGTTGAGGTTGTTGTTGTTTTTCAATGTTGAGGTTGTTGTTGAATTTGTTGGTGTTTTTCAATGTTGAGGTTGTTGTTGTTTTTCAATGTTGAGGTTGTTGTTGTATTTGTTGGTGTTTTTCAATTTCGAGGTTGTTGTTGAATTTGTTGGTGTTTTTCAATGTTGAAGTTGTCGTTGAATTTGTTGGTGTTTTTCAATGTTGAGGTTGTTGTTGTTTTTCAATGTTGAGGTTGTTGTTGAATTTGTTGGTGTTTTTCAATGTTGAGGTTGTTGTTGAATTTGTTGGTGTTTTTCAATTTTGAGGTTGTTGTTGTTTTTCAATGTTGAGGTTGTTGTTGAATTTGTTGGTGTTTTTCAATGTTTAGGTTGTTGGTGTTTTTCAATGTTGAGGTTGTTGTTGAATTTGTTGGTGTTTTTCAATGTTGAGGTTGTTGTTGAATTTGTTGGTGTTTTTCAATGTTGCGTTTGTTGTTGTTTTTCAATGTTGAAGTTGTTGTTGAATTTGTTGGTGTTTTTCAATGTTGAGGTTGTTGTTGTTTTTCAATGTTGAGGTTGTTGTTGAATTTGTTGGTGTTTTTCAATGTTGAGGTTGTTGTTGTTTTTCAATGTTGAGGTTGTTGTTGAATTTGTTGGTGCTTTTCAATGTTGAGGTTGTTGTTGAATTTGTTGGAGTTTTTCAATGTTGAGGTTGTTGTTGTTTTTCAATGTTGAGGTTGTTGTTGAATTTGTTGGTATTTTTCAATGTTGAGTTTGTTGTTGAATTTGTTGGTGTTTTTCAATGTTGAGGTTGTTGTTGAATTTGTTGCTGTTTTTCAATGTTGAGGTTGTTGTTGAATTTGTTGGTGTTTTTCAATGTTGAGGTTGTTGTTGTTTTTCAATGTTGAGGTTGTTGTTGAATTTGTTGGCGTTTTTCAATGTTGAGGTTGTTGTTGTTTTTCAAAGTTGAGGTTGTTGTTGAATTTGTTGGTGTTTTTCAATTTCGAGGTTGTTGTTGAATTTGCTGGTGTTTTTCAATGTTGAAGTTGTTGTTGAATTTGTTGGTGTTTTTCAATGTTGAGGTTGTTGTTGTTTTTCAATGTTGAGGTTGTTGTTGAATTTGTTGGTGTTTTTCAATGTTGAGGTTGTTGTTGTTTTTCAATGCTGAGGTTGTTGTTGAATTAGTTGGTGTTTTTCAATGTTGAGGTTGTTTATGAATTTGTTGGTGTTTTTCAATGTTGAGGTTGTTGTTGAATTTGTTGGTGTTTTTCAATGTTGAGGTTGTTGTTGTTTTTCAATGTTGAGGTTGTTGTTGAATTTGTTGGTGTTTTTCAATGTTGAGGTTGTTGTTGAATTTGTTGGTGTTTTTCAATGTTGAGGTTGTTGTTGTTTTTCAATGTTGAGGTTGTTGTTGAATTTGTTGTTGTTTTTAAATGTTGGGGTTGTTGTTGTTGAATTTGTTGGTGTTTTTCAATGTTGAGGTTGTTGTTGTTTTTCAATGTTGAGGTTGTTGAATTTGTTGGTGTTTTTCAATCTTGAGTTTGTTGTTGAATTTGTTGGTGTTTTTCAAAGTTGAGGTTTTTGTTGAATTTGTTGGTGTTTTTCAATGTTGAGGTTGTTGTTGTTTTTCAATGTTGCGGTTGTTGTTGAATTTGTTGGTGTTTTTCCATGTTGAGGTTGTTGTTGTTTTTCAATGCTGAGGTTGTTGTTGAATTTGTTGGTGTTTTTCAATGTTGAGTTTGTTGTTGAATTTGTTGGTGTTTTTCAAAGTTGAGGTTGTTGTTGTTTTTCAATGTTGAGGTTGTTGTTGAATTTCTTGGTGTTTTTCAATGTTGAAGTTGTTGTGGAATTTGTTGGTGTTTTTCAATGTTGAGGTTGTTGTTGTTTTCAATGTTGAGGTTGTTGTTGAATTTGTTGGTGTTCTTCAATGTTGAGGTTGTTGTTGAATTTGTTGGTGTTTTTCAATGTTGAGGTTGTTGTTGTTTTTAAATGTTGGGGTTGTTGTTGAAATTGTTGGTGTTTTTCCATGATGAGGTTGTTGTTGTTTTTCAAAGTTGAGGTTGTTGTTGTATTTGTTGGTGTTTTTCAATTTCGAGGTTGTTGTTGAATTTGTTGGTGTTTTTCAATGTTGAAGTTGTTGTTGAAATTGTTGGTGTTTTTCAATATAGAGGTTGCTGTTGGTTTTCAATGTTGAGGTTGTTGTTGAATTTGTTGGGGTTTTTCAATGTTGAGGTTGTTGTTGTTTTTCAATGCTGAGGTTGTTGTTGAAATTGTTGGTGTTTTTCAATGTTGAGGTTGTTGTTGAATTTGTTGGTGTTTTTCAATTTTGAAGTTGTTGTTGTTTTTCAATGTTGAGGTTGTTGTTGAATTTGCTGGTGTTTTTCAATGTTTAGGTTGTTGTTGTTTTTCAATGTTGAGGTTGTTGTTGAATTTGTTGGTGTTTTTCAATGTTGAGGTTGTTGTTGAATTTGTTGGTGTTTTTCAATGTTGAGGTTATTGTTGTTTTTCAATGTTGAGGTTGTTGTTGAATTTGTTGGTGTTTTTCAATGTTGCGTTTGTTGTTGTTTTTCAATGTTGAGGTTGTTGTTGAATTTGTTGGTGTTTTTCAATGTTGAGGTTGTTGTTGTTGAATTTGTTGTTGTTTTTCAATGTTGAGGTTGTTGTTGTTTTTCTATGTTGAGGTTGTTGTTGAATTTGTTGGTGTTTTTCAATGTTGAGGTTGTTGTTTAATTTGTTGGTGCTTTTCAATGTTGAGGTTGCTGTTGTTTTTCAATGTTGAGGTTGTTGTTGAATTTGTTGGTGTTTTTCATGTTGAGTTTGTTGTTGTTTTTCAATGTTGAGGTTGTTGTTGAATTTGTTGGTGTTTTTCAATGTTGAGGTTGTTGTTGTTTTTCAATGTTGAGGTTGTTGTTGAATTTGTTGGTGTTTTTCAATGTTGAGGTTGTTGGCGTTTTTCAATGTTGAGGTTGTTGTTGAATTTGTTGGTGTTTTTCAATGTTGAGGTTGTTGTTGAATTTGTTGGTGTTTTTCAATGTTGAGGTTGTTGTTGTTTTTCTATGTTGAGGTTGTTGTTGAATTTGTTGGTGTTTTTCAATGTTGAGTTTGTTGTTGAATTTGTTGGTGTTTTTCAATGTTGAGGTTGTTGTTGAATTTGTTGCTGTTTTTCAATGTTGAGGTTGTTGTTGAAATTGTTGGTGTTTTTCAATGTTGAGGTTGTTGTTGTTTTTCAATGTTGAGGTTGTTGTTGAATTTGTTATGTTTTTCAATGTTGAGGTTTTTGTTGTTTTTCAATGTTGAGGTTGTTGTTGAATTTGTTGGTGTTTTTCAATTTCGAGGTTGTTGTTGAATTTGTTGGTGTTTTTAAATGTTGAAGTTGTTGTTGAATTTGTTGGTGTTTTTCAATGTTGAGGTTGTTGTTGTTTTTCAATGTTGAGGTTGTTGTTGAATTTGTTGGTGTTTTTCAATGTTGAGGTTGTTGTTGTTTTTCAATGCTGAGGTTGTTGTTGAATTAGTTGGTGTTTTTCAATGTTGAGGTTGTTGAATTTGTTGCTGTTTTTCAATGTTGAGGTTGTTGTTTTTCAATGTTGAGGTTGTTGTTGAATTTGTTGGTGTTTTTCAATGTTGTGGTTGTTGTTGTTTTTCAATGTTGAGGTTGTTGTTGAATTTGTTGGTGTTTTTCAATTTTGAGGTTGTTGTTGAATTTATTGGTGTTTTTCAATGTTGAGGTTGTTATTGTTTTTCAATGTTGAGGTTATTGTTGAATTTGTTGGTGTTTTTCAATGTTGAGGTTGTTGTTGTTTTTCAATGTTGAGGTTGTTGTTGAATTTGTTGGTGTTTTTCTATGTTGAGTTTGTTGTTGTTTTTCAATGTTGAGTTTGTTGTTGAATTTGTTGGTGTTTTTCAATGTTGAGGTTGTTGTTGTTTTTCAAAGTTGAGGTTGTTGTTGAATTTGTTGGTGTTTTTCAATGTTGAGGTTGTTGTTGTTTTTCAATGTTGAGGTTGTTGTTGAATTTGTTGGTGTTTTTCAATGTTGAGGTTGTTGTTGTTTTTCAATGTTGAGGTTGTTGTTGAATTTGTTGTTGTTTTTCAATGTTGAGGTTGTTGTTGAATTTGTTGGTGTTTTTCAATGTTGAGGTTGTTGTTGTTTTTCTATGTTGAGGTTGTTGAATTTGTTGGTGTTTTTCAATCTTGAGTTTGTTGTTGAATTTGTTGGTGTTTTTCAAATTTGAGGTTGTTGTTGAATTTGTTGGTGTTTTTCAATGTTGAGGTTGTTGTTGTTTTTCAATGTTGAGGTTGTTGTTGAGTTTGTTGGTGTTTTTCAATGTTGAGGTTGTTGTTGAATTTGTTGGTGTTTTTCAATGTTGAGGCTGTTGTTGAATTTGTTGGTGTTTTTCAATGTTGAAGTTGTTGTTGTTTTTCAATGTTGAGGTTGTTGTTGAATTTGTTGGTGTTTTTCAATGTTGAGTTGGTTGTTGAATTTGTTGGTGTTTTCCAATGTTGAGGTTGTTGTTGAATTTGTTGCTGTTTTTCAATGTTGAGGTTGTTGTTGAATTTGTTGGTGTTTTTCAATGTTGAGGTTGTTGTTGTTTTTCAATGTTGAGGTTGTTGTTGAATTTGTTGGCGTTTTTCAATGTTGAGGTTGTTGTTTTTCAATGTTGAGGTTGTTGTTGAATTTGTTGGTGTTTTTCAATTTCGAGGTTGTTGTTGAATTTGTTGGTGTTTTTCAATGTTGAAGTTGTTGTTGAATTTGTTGGTGTTTTTCAATGTTGAGGTTGTTGTTGTTTTTCAATGTTGAGGTTGTTGTTGAATTTGTTGGTGTTTTTCAATGTTGAGGTTGTTGTTGTTTTTCAATGCTGAGGTTGTTGTTGAATTAGTTGGTGTTTTTCAATGTTGAGGTTGTTGTTGAATTTGTTGGTGTTTTTCAATGTTGAGGTTGTTGTTGTTTTTCAATGTTGAGGTTGTTGTTGAATTTGTTCGTGTTTTTCAATGTTGAGGTTGTTGTTGTTTTTCAATGTTGAGGTTGTTGTTGAATTTGTTGGTGTTTTTCAATGTTGAGGTTGTTGTTGAATTTGTTGGTGTTTTTCAATGTTGAGGTTGTTGTTGTTTTTCAATGCTGAGGTTGTTGTTGAATTTGTTGGTGTTTTTCAATGTTGAGGTTGTTGTTGAATTTGTTGGTGTTTTTCAATGTTGAGGTTGTTGTTGTTTTTCAATGTTGAGGTTGTTGAATTTGTTGGTGTTTTTCAATCTTGAGTTTGTTGTTGAATTTGTTGGTGTTTTTCAAAGTTGAGGTTTTTGTTGAATTTGTTGGTGTTTTTCAATGTTGAGGTTGTTGTTGTTTTTCAATGTTGCGGTTGTTGTTGAATTTGTTGGTGTTTTTCAATGTTGAGGTTGTTGTTGTTTTTCAATGCTGAGGTTGTTGTTGAATTTGTTGGTGTTTTTCAATGTTGAGTTTGTTGTTGAATTTGTTGGTGTTTTTCAATGTTGAGGTTGTTGTTGTTTTTCAATGTTGAGGTTGTTGTTGAATTTCTTGGTGTTTTTCAATGTTGAAGTTGTTGTTGAATTTGTTGGTGTTTTTCAATGTTGAGGTTGTTGTTGTTTTACAATGTTGAGGTTGTTGTTGAATTTGTTGGTGTTTTTCAATGTTGAGTATGTTGTTGTTTTTCAATGTTGAGGTTGTTGTTGAATTTGTTGGTGTTTTTCCATGATGAGGTTGTTGTTGTTTTTCAAAGTTGAGGTTGTTGTTGTATTTGTTGGTGTTTTTCAATTTCGAGGTTGTTGTTGAATTTGTTGGTGTTTTTCAATGTTGAAGTTGTTGTTTAATTTGTTGGTGTTTTTCAATATAGAGGTTGTTGTTGGTTTTCAATGTTGAGGTTGTTGTTGAATTTGTTGGGGTTTTTCAATGTTGAGGTTGTTGTTGTTTTTCAATGCTGAGGTTGTTGTTGAAATTGTTGGTGTTTTTCAATGTTGAGGTTGTTGTTGAATTTGTTGGTGTTTTTCAATTTTGAGGTTGTTGTTGTTTTTCAATGTTGAGGTTGTTGTTGAATTTGTTGGTGTTTTTCAATGTTTAGGTTGTTGTTGTTTTTCAATGTTGAGGTTGTTGTTGAATTTGTTGGTGTTTTTCAATGTTGAGGTTGTTGTTGAATTTGTTGGTGTTTTTCAATGTTGAGGTTATTGTTGTTTTTCAATGTTGAGGTTGTTGTTGAATTTGTTGGTGTTTTTCAATGTTGCGTTTGTTGTTGTTTTTCAATGTTGAGGTTGTTGTTGAATTTGTTGGTGTTTTTCAATGTTGAGGTTGTTGTTGTTGAATTTGTTGTTGTTTTTCAATGTTGAGGTTGTTGTTGTTTTTCTATGTTGAGGTTGTTGTTGAATTTGTTGGTGTTTTTCAATGTTGAGGTTGTTGTTTAATTTGTTGGTGTTTTTCAATGTTGAGGTTGTTGTTGTTTTTCAATGTTGAGGTTGTTGTTGAATTTGTTGGTGTTTTTCATGTTGAGTTTGTTGTTGTTTTTCAATGTTGAGGTTGTTGTTGAATTTGTTGGTGTTTTTCAATGTTGAGGTTGTTGTTGTTTTTCAATGTTGAGGTTGTTGTTGAATTTGTTGGTGTTTTTCAATGTTGAGGTTGTTGGCGTTTTTCAATGTTGAGGTTGTTGTTGAATTTGTTGGTGTTTTTCAATGTTGAGGTTGTTGTTGAATTTGTTGCTGTTTTTCAATGTTGAGGTTGTTGTTGAATTTGTTGGTGTTTTTCAATGTTGAGGTTGTTGTTGTTTTTCAATGTTGAGGTTGTTGTTGAATTTGTTGGCGTTTTTCAATGTTGAGGTTGTTGTTTTTCAATGTTGAGGTTGTTGTTGAATTTGTTGGTGTTTTTCAATTTCGAGGTTGTTGTTGAATTTGTTGGTGTTTTTCAATGTTGAAGTTGTTGTTGAATTTGTTGGTGTTTTTCAATGTTGAGGTTGTTGTTGTTTTTCAATGTTGAGGTTGTTGTTGAATTTGTTGGTGTTTTTCAATGTTGAGGTTGTTGTTGTTTTTCAATGCTGAGGTTGTTGTTGAATTAGTTGGTGTTTTTCAATGTTGAGGTTGTTGTTGAATTTGTTGGTGTTTTTCAATGTTGAGGTTGTTGTTGTTTTTCAATGTTGAGGTTGTTGTTGAATTTGTTCGTGTTTTTCAATGTTGAGGTTGTTGTTGTTTTTCAATGTTGAGGTTGTTGTTGAATTTGTTGGTGTTTTTCAATGTTGAGGTTGTTGTTGAATTTGTTGGTGTTTTTCAATGTTGAGGTTGTTGTTGTTTTTCAATGCTGAGGTTGTTGTTGAATTTGTTGGTGTTTTTCAATGTTGAGGTTGTTGTTGAATTTGTTGGTGTTTTTCAATGTTGAGGTTGTTGTTGTTTTTCAATGTTGAGGTTGTTGAATTTGTTGGTGTTTTTCAATCTTGAGTTTGTTGTTGAATTTGTTGGTGTTTTTCAAAGTTGAGGTTTTTGTTGAATTTGTTGGTGTTTTTCAATGTTGAGGTTGTTGTTGTTTTTCAATGTTGCGGTTGTTGTTGAATTTGTTGGTGTTTTTCAATGTTGAGGTTGTTGTTGTTTTTCAATGCTGAGGTTGTTGTTGAATTTGTTGGTGTTTTTCAATGTTGAGTTTGTTGTTGAATTTGTTGGTGTTTTTCAATGTTGAGGTTGTTGTTGTTTTTCAATGTTGAGGTTGTTGTTGAATTTCTTGGTGTTTTTCAATGTTGAAGTTGTTGTTGAATTTGTTGGTGTTTTTCAATGTTGAGGTTGTTGTTGTTTTACAATGTTGAGGTTGTTGTTGAATTTGTTGTTGTTTTTCAATGTTGAGGTTGTTGTTGAATTTGTTGGTGTTTTTCCATGATGAGGTTGTTGTTGTTTTTCAAAGTTGAGGTTGTTGTTGTATTTGTTGGTGTTTTTCAATTTCGAGGTTGTTGTTGAATTTGTTGGTGTTTTTCAATGTTGAAGTTGTTGTTGAATTTGTTGGTGTTTTTCAATATAGAGGTTGTTGTTGGTTTTCAATGTTGAGGTTGTTGTTGAATTTCTTGGGGTTTTTCAATGTTGAGGTTGTTGTTGTTTTTCAATGCTGAGGTTGTTGTTGAAATTGTTGGTGTTTTTCAATGTTGAGGTTGTTGTTGAATTTGTTGGTGTTTTTCAATTTTGAGGTTGTTGTTGTTTTTCAATGTTGAGGTTGTTGTTGAATTTGTTGGTGTTTTTCAATGTTTAGGTTGTTGTTGTTTTTCAATGTTGAGGTTGTTGTTGAATTTGTTGGTGTTTTTCAATGTTGAGGTTGTTGTTGAATTTGTTGGTGTTTTTCAATGTTGAGGTTATTGTTGTTTTTCAATGTTGAGGTTGTTGTTGAATTTGTTGGTGTTTTTCAATGTTGCGTTTGTTGTTGTTTTTCAATGTTGAGGTTGTTGTTGATTTTGTTGGTGTTTTTCAATGTTGAGGTTGTTGTTGTTGAATTTGTTGTTGTTTTTCAATGTTGAGGTTGTTGTTGTTTTTCTATGTTGAGGTTGTTGTTGAATTTGTTGGTGTTTTTCAATGTTGAGGTTGTTGTTTAATTTGTTGGTGTTTTTCAATGTTGAGGTTGTTGTTGTTTTTCAATGTTGAGGTTGTTGTTGAATTTGTTGGTGTTTTTCATGTTGAGTTTGTTGTTGTTTTTCAATGTTGAGGTTGTTGTTGAATTTGTTGGTGTTTTTCAATGTTGAGGTTGTTGTTGTTTTTCAATGTTGAGGTTGTTGTTGAATTTGTTGGTGTTTTTCAATGTTGAGGTTGTTGGCGTTTTTCAATGTTGAGGTTGTTGTTGAATTTGTTGGTGTTTTTCAATGTTGAGGTTGTTGTTGAATTTGTTGGTGTTTTTCAATGTTGAGGTTGTTGTTGTTTTTCAATGTTGAGGTTGTTGTTGAATTTGTTGGTGTTTTTCAATGTTGAGTTTGTTGTTGAATTTGTTGGTGTTTTTCAATGTTGAGGTTGTTGTTGAATTTGTTGCTGTTTTTCAATGTTGAGGTTGTTGTTGAATTTGTTGGTGTTTTTCAATGTTGAGGTTGTTGTTGTTTTTCAATGTTGAGGTTGTTGTTGAATTTGTTATGTTTTTCAATGTTGAGGTTTTTGTTGTTTTTCAATGTTGAGGTTGTTGTTGAATTTGTTGGTGTTTTTCAATTTCGAGGTTGTTGTTGAATTTGTTGGTGTTTTTCAATGTTGAAGTTGTTGTTGAATTTGTTGGTGTTTTTCAATGTTGAGGTTGTTGTTGTTTTTCAATGTTGAGGTTGTTGTTGAATTTGTTGGTGTTTTTCAATGTTGAGGTTGTTGTTGTTTTTCAATGCTGAGGTTGTTGTTGAATTAGTTGGTGTTTTTCAATGTTGAGGTTGTTGAATTTGTTGCTGTTTTTCAATGTTGAGGTTGTTGTTTTTCAATGTTGAGGTTGTTGTTGAATTTGTTGGTGTTTTTCAATGTTGTGGTTGTTGTTGTTTTTCAATGTTGAGGTTGTTGTTGAATTTGTTGGTGTTTTTCAATTTTGAGGTTGTTGTTGAATTTATTGGTGTTTTTCAATGTTGAGGTTGTTATTGTTTTTCAATGTTGAGGTTATTGTTGAATTTGTTGGTGTTTTTCAATGTTGAGGTTGTTGTTGTTTTTCAATGTTGAGGTTGTTGTTGAATTTGTTGGTGTTTTTCTATGTTGAGTTTGTTGTTGTTTTTCAATGTTGAGTTTGTTGTTGAATTTGTTGGTGTTTTTCAATGTTGAGGTTGTTGTTTTTCAAAGTTGAGGTTGTTGTTGAATTTGTTGGTGTTTTTCAATGTTGAGGTTGTTGTTGTTTTTCAATGTTGAGGTTGTTGTTGAATTTGTTGGTGTTTTTCAATGTTGAGGCTGTTGTTGTTTTTCAATGTTGAGGTTGTTGTTGAATTTGTTGGTGTTTTTCAATGTTGAGGTTGTTGTTGAATTTGTTGGTGTTTTTCAATGTTGAGGTTGTTGTTGTTTTTCAATGTTGAGGTTGTTGAATTTGTTGGTGTTTTTCAACTTGAGTTTGTTGTTGAATTTGTTGGTGTTTTTCAAATTTGAGGTTGTTGTTGAATTTGTTGGTGTTTTTCAATGTTGAGGTTGTTGTTGTTTTTCAATGTTGAGGTTGTTGTTGAGTTTGTTGGTGTTTTTCAATGTTGAGGTTGTTGTTGAATTTGTTGGTGTTTTTCAATGTTGAGGCTGTTGTTGAATTTGTTGGTGTTTTTCAATGTTGAAGTTGTTGTTGTTTTTCAATGTTGAGGTTGTTGTTGAATTTGTTGGTGTTTTTCAATGTTGAGTTTGTTGTTGAATTTGTTGGTGTTTTTCAATGTTGAGGTTGTTGTTGAATTTGTTGCTGTTTTTCAATGTTGAGGTTGTTGTTGAATTTGTTGGTGTTTTTCAATGTTGAGGTTGTTGTTGTTTTTCAATGTTGAGGTTGTTGTTGAATTTGTTGGCGTTTTTCAATGTTGAGGTTGTTGTTTTTCAATGTTGAGGTTGTTGTTGAATTTGTTGGTGTTTTTCAATTTCGAGGTTGTTGTTGAATTTGTTGGTGTTTTTCAATGTTGAAGTTGTTGTTGAATTTGTTGGTGTTTTTCAATGTTGAGGTTGTTGTTGTTTTTCAATGTTGAGGTTGTTGTTGAATTTGTTGGTGTTTTTCAATGTTGAGGTTGTTGTTGTTTTTCAATGCTGAGGTTGTTGTTGAATTAGTTGGTGTTTTTCAATGTTGAGGTTGTTGTTGAATTTGTTGGTGTTTTTCAATGTTGAGGTTGTTGTTGTTTTTCAATGTTGAGGTTGTTGTTGAATTTGTTGGTGTTTTTCAATGTTGAGGTTGTTGTTGTTTTTCAATGTTGAGGTTGTTGTTGAATTTGTTGGTGTTTTTCAATGTTGAGGTTGTTGTTGAATTTGTTGGTGTTTTTCAATGTTGAGGTTGTTGTTGTTTTTCAATGTTGAGGTTATTGTTGAATTTGTTGGTGTTTTTCAATGTTGAGGTTGTTGTTGTTTTTCAATGTTGAGGTTGTTGTTGAATTTGTTGGTGTTTTTCAATGTTGAGGTTGTTGTTGAATTTGTTGGTGTTTTTCAATGTTGAGGTTGTTGTTGTTTTTCAATGTTGAGGTTGTTGAAT
This sequence comes from Isurus oxyrinchus, assembly GCA_026770705.1. Classification (NCBI taxonomy): domain Eukaryota; kingdom Metazoa; phylum Chordata; class Chondrichthyes; order Lamniformes; family Lamnidae; genus Isurus; species Isurus oxyrinchus. The sequence continues at coordinate 570,984 of JANJGN010000268.1, read as the reverse complement.
TTGTTGGTGTTTTTCAATCTTGAGTTTGTTGTTGAATTTGTTGGTGTTTTTCAAAGTTGAGGTTTTTGTTGAATTTGTTGGTGTTTTTCAATGTTGAGGTTGTTGTTGTTTTTCAATGCTGAGGTTGTTGTTGAATTTGTTGGTGTTTTTCAATGTTGAATTTGTTGTTGAATTTGTTGGTGTTTTTCAATGTTGAGGTTGTTGTTGTTTTTCAATGTTGAGGTTGTTGTTGAATTTCTTGGTGTTTTTCAATGTTGAAGTTGTTGTTGAATTTGTTGGTGTTTTTCAATGTTGAGGTTGTTGTTGTTTTACAATGTTGAGGTTGTTGTTGAATTTGTTGGTGTTTTTCAATGTTGAGTTTGTTGTTGTTTTTCAAAGTTGAGGTTGTTGTTGAATTTGTTGGTGTTTTTCAATGTTGAGGTTGTTGTTGTTTTTAAATGTTGGGGTTGTTGTTGAAATTGTTGATGTTTTTCAATTTTGAGGATGTTGTTGTTTTTCAATGTTGAGGTTGTTGTTGAATTTGTTGGTGTTTTTCCATGATGAGGTTGTTGTTGTTTTTCAAAGTTGAGGTTGTTGTTGTATTTGTTGGTGTTTTTCAATTTCGAGGTTGTTGTTGAATTTGTTGGTGTTTTTCAATGTTGAAGTTGTTGTTGAATTTGTTGGTGTTTTTCAATATAGAGGTTGTTGTTGTTTTTCAATGTTGAGGTTGTTGTTGAATTTGTTGGTGTTTTTCAATGTTGAGGTTGTTGTTGTTTTTCAATGCTGAGGTTGTTGTTGAAATTGTTGGTGTTTTTCAATTTTGAGGTTGTTGTTGAATTTGTTGGTGTTTTTCAATGTTGAGGTTGTTGTTGTTTTTCAATGTTGAGGTTGTTGTTGAACTTGTTGGTGTTTTTCAATGTTGAAGTTGTTGTTGAATTTGTTGGTGTTTTTCAATGTTGAGGTTGTTGTTGTTTTACAATGTTGAGGTTGTTGTTGAATTTGTTGGTGTTTTTCAATGTTGAGTATGTTGTTGTTTTTCAATGTTGAGGTTGTTGTTGAATTTGTTGGTGTTTTTCAATGTTGAGGTTGTTGTTGTTTTTAAATGTTGGGGTTGTTGTTGAAATTGTTGGTGTTTTTCAATTTTGAGGATGTTGTTGTTTTTCAATGTTGAGGTTGTTGTTGAATTTGTTGGTGTTTTTCCATGATGAGGTTGTTGTTGTTTTTCAAAGTTGAGGTTGTTGTTGTATTTGTTGGTGTTTTTCAATTTCGAGGTTGTTGTTGAATTTGTTGGTGTTTTTCAATGTTGAAGTTGTTGTTGAATTTGTTGGTGTTTTTCAATATAGAGGTTGTTGTTGGTTTTCAATGTTGAGGTTGTTGTTGAATTTGTTGGGGTTTTTCAATGTTGAGGTTGTTGTTGTTTTTCAATGCTGAGGTTGTTGTTGAAATTGTTGGTGTTTTTCAATGTTGAGGTTGTTGTTGAATTTGTTGGTGTTTTTCAATTTTGAGGTTGTTGTTGTTTTTCAATGTTGAGGTTGTTGTTGAATTTGTTGGTGTTTTTCAATGTTTAGGTTGTTGTTGTTTTTCAATGTTGAGGTTGTTGTTGAATTTGTTGGTGTTTTTCAATGTTGAGGTTGTTGTTGAATTTGTTGGTGTTTTTCAATGTTGAGGTTATTGTTGTTTTTCAATGTTGAGGTTGTTGTTGAATTTGTTGGTGTTTTTCAATGTTGCGTTTGTTGTTGTTTTTCAATGTTGAGGTTGTTGTTGAATTTGTTGGTGTTTTTCAATGTTGAGGTTGTTGTTGTTGAATTTGTTGTTGTTTTTCAATGTTGAGGTTGTTGTTGTTTTTCTATGTTGAGGTTGTTGTTGCATTTGTTGGTGTTTTTCAATGTTGAGGTTGTTGTTTAATTTGTTGGTGTTTTTCAATGTTGAGGTTGTTGTTGAATTTGTTGGTGTTTTTCATGTTGAGTTTGTTGTTGTTTTTCAATGTTGAGGTTGTTGTTGAATTTGTTGGTGTTTTTCAATGTTGAGGTTGTTGTTGTTTTTCAATGTTGAGGTTGTTGTTGAATTTGTTGGTGTTTTTCAATGTTGAGGTTGTTGCCGTTTTTCAATGTTGAGGTTGTTGTTGAATTTGTTGTTGTTTTTCAATGTTGAGGTTGTTGTTGAATTTGTTGGTGTTTTTCAATGTTGAGGTTGTTGTTGTTTTTCAATGTTGAGGTTGTTGTTGAATTTGTTGGTGTTTTTCAATGTTGAGTTTGTTGTTGAATTTGTTGGTGTTTTTCAATGTTGAGGTTGTTGTTGAATTTGTTGCTGTTTTTCAATGTTGAGGTTGTTGTTGAATTTGTTGGTGTTTTTCAATGTTGAGGTTGTTGTTGTTTTTCAATGTTGAGGTTGTTGTTGAATTTGTTGGTGTTTTTCAATTTCGAGGTTGTTGTTGAATTTGTTGGTGTTTTTCAATGTTGAAGTTGTTGTTGAATTTGTTGGTGTTTTTCAATGTTGAGGTTGTTGTTGTTTTTCAATGTTGAGGTTGTTGTTGAATTTGTTGGTGTTTTTCAATGTTGAGGTTGTTGTTGTTTTTCAATGCTGAGGTTGTTGTTGAATTAGTTGGTGTTTTTCAATGTTGAGGTTGGTGAATTTGTTGCTGTTTTTCAATGTTGAGGTTGTTGTTTTTCAATGTTGAGGTTGTTGTTGAATTTGTTGGTGTTTTTCAATGTTGTGGTTGTTGTTGTTTTTCAATGTTGAGGTTGTTGTTGAATTTGTTGGTGTTTTTCAATTTTGAGGTTGTTGTTGAATTTATTGGTGTTTTTCAATGTTGAGGTTGTTATTGTTTTTCAATGTTGAGGTTATTGTTGAATTTGTTGGTGTTTTTCAATGTTGAGGTTGTTGTTGTTTTTCAATGTTGAGGTTGTTGTTGAATTTGTTGGTGTTTTTCTATGTTGAGTTTGTTGTTGTTTTTCAATGTTGAGTTTGTTGTTGAATTTGTTGGTGTTTTTCAATGTTGAGGTTGTTGTTGTTTTTCAAAGTTGAGGTTGTTGTTGAATTTGTTGGTGTTTTTCAATGTTGAGGTTGTTGTTGTTTTTCAATGTTGAGGTTGTTGTTGAATTTGTTGGTGTTTTTCAATGTTGAGGTTGTTGTTGTTTTTCAATGTTGAGGTTGTTGTTGAATTTGTTGGTGTTTTTCAATGTTGAGGTTGTTGTTGAATTTGTTGGTGTTTTTCAATGTTGAGGTTGTTGTTGTTTTTCAATGTTGAGGTTGTTGAATTTGTTGGTGTTTTTCAATCTTGAGTTTGTTGTTGAATTTGTTGGTGTTTTTCAAATTTGAGGTTGTTGTTGAATTTGTTGGTGTTTTTCAATGTTGAGGTTGTTGTTGTTTTTCAATGTTGAGGTTGTTGTTGAGTTTGTTGGTGTTTTTCAATGTTGAGGTTGTTGTTGAATTTGTTGGTGTTTTTCAATGTTGAGGCTGTTGTTGAATTTGTTGGTGTTTTTCAATGTTGAAGTTGTTGTTGTTTTTCAATGTTGAGGTTGTTGTTGAATTTGTTGGTGTTTTTCAATGTTGAGTTTGTTGTTGAATTTGTTGGTGTTTTTCAATGTTGAGGTTGTTGTTGAATTTGTTGCTGTTTTTCAATGTTGAGGTTGTTGTTGAATTTGTTGGTGTTTTTCAATGTTGAGGTTGTTGTTGTTTTTCAATGTTGAGGTTGTTGTTGAATTTGTTGGCGTTTTTCAATGTTGAGGTTGTTGTTTTTCAATGTTGAGGTTGTTGTTGAATTTGTTGGTGTTTTTCAATTTCGAGGTTGTTGTTGAATTTGTTGGTGTTTTTCAATGTTGAAGTTGTTGTTGAATTTGTTGGTGTTTTTCAATATAGAGGTTGTTGTTGTTTTTCAATGTTGAGGTTGTTGTTGAATTTGTTGGTGTTTTTCAATGTTGAGGTTGTTGTTGTTTTTCAATGCTGAGGTTGTTGTTGAAATTGTTGGTGTTTTTCAATTTTGAGGTTGTTGTTGAATTTGTTGGTGTTTTTCAATGTTGAGGTTGTTGTTGTTTTTCAATGTTGAGGTTGTTGTTGAACTTGTTGGTGTTTTTCAATGTTGAAGTTGTTGTTGAATTTGTTGGTGTTTTTCAATGTTGAGGTTGTTGTTGTTTTACAATGTTGAGGTTGTTGTTGAATTTGTTGGTGTTTTTCAATGTTGAGTATGTTGTTGTTTTTCAATGTTGAGGTTGTTGTTGAATTTGTTGGTGTTTTTCAATGTTGAGGTTGTTGTTGTTTTTAAATGTTGGGGTTGTTGTTGAAATTGTTGGTGTTTTTCAATTTTGAGGATGTTGTTGTTTTTCAATGTTGAGGTTGTTGTTGAATTTGTTGGTGTTTTTCCATGATGAGGTTGTTGTTGTTTTTCAAAGTTGAGGTTGTTGTTGTATTTGTTGGTGTTTTTCAATTTCGAGGTTGTTGTTGAATTTGTTGGTGTTTTTCAATGTTGAAGTTGTTGTTGAATTTGTTGGTGTTTTTCAATATAGAGGTTGTTGTTGGTTTTCAATGTTGAGGTTGTTGTTGAATTTGTTGGGGTTTTTCAATGTTGAGGTTGTTGTTGTTTTTCAATGCTGAGGTTGTTGTTGAAATTGTTGGTGTTTTTCAATGTTGAGGTTGTTGTTGAATTTGTTGGTGTTTTTCAATTTTGAGGTTGTTGTTGAATTTGTTGGTGTTTTTCAATGTTGAAGTTGTTGTTGAATTTGTTGGTGTTTTTCAATGTTGAGGTTGTTGTTGTTTTTCAATGTTGAGGTTGTTGTTGAATTTGTTGGTGTTTTTCAATGTTGAGGTTGTTGTTGTTTTTCAATGCTGAGGTTGTTGTTGAATTAGTTGGTGTTTTTCAATGTTGAGGTTGGTGAATTTGTTGCTGTTTTTCAATGTTGAGGTTGTTGTTTTTCAATGTTGAGGTTGTTGTTGAATTTGTTGGTGTTTTTCAATGTTGTGGTTGTTGTTGTTTTTCAATGTTGAGGTTGTTGTTGAATTTGTTGGTGTTTTTCAATTTTGAGGTTGTTGTTGAATTTATTGGTGTTTTTCAATGTTGAGGTTGTTATTGTTTTTCAATGTTGAGGTTATTGTTGAATTTGTTGGTGTTTTTCAATGTTGAGGTTGTTGTTGTTTTTCAATGTTGAGGTTGTTGTTGAATTTGTTGGTGTTTTTCTATGTTGAGTTTGTTGTTGTTTTTCAATGTTGAGTTTGTTGTTGAATTTGTTGGTGTTTTTCAATGTTGAGGTTGTTGTTGTTTTTCAAAGTTGAGGTTGTTGTTGAATTTGTTGGTGTTTTTCAATGTTGAGGTTGTTGTTGTTTTTCAATGTTGAGGTTGTTGTTGAATTTGTTGGTGTTTTTCAATGTTGAGGTTGTTGTTGTTTTTCAATGTTGAGGTTGTTGTTGAATTTGTTGGTGTTTTTCAATGTTGAGGTTGTTGTTGAATTTGTTGGTGTTTTTCAATGTTGAGGTTGTTGTTGTTTTTCAATGTTGAGGTTGTTGAATTTGTTGGTGTTTTTCAATCTTGAGTTTGTTGTTGAATTTGTTGGTGTTTTTCAAATTTGAGGTTGTTGTTGAATTTGTTGGTGTTTTTCAATGTTGAGGTTGTTGTTGTTTTTCAATGTTGAGGTTGTTGTTGAATTTGTTGGTGTTTTTCAATGTTGAGGTTGTTGTTGTTTTTCAATGCTGAGGTTGTTGTTGAAATTGTTGGTGTTTTTCAATTTTGAGGTTGTTGTTGAATTTGTTGGTGTTTTTCAATGTTGAGGTTGTTGTTGTTTTTCAATGTTGAGGTTGTTGTTGAACTTGTTGGTGTTTTTCAATGTTGAAGTTGTTGTTGAATTTGTTGGTGTTTTTCAATGTTGAGGTTGTTGTTGTTTTACAATGTTGAGGTTGTTGTTGAATTTGTTGGTGTTTTTCAATGTTGAGTATGTTGTTGTTTTTCAATGTTGAGGTTGTTGTTGAATTTGTTGGTGTTTTTCAATGTTGAGGTTGTTGTTGTTTTTCAATGTTGAGGTTGTTGTTGAATTTGTTGGTGTTTTTCAATGTTGAGGTTGTTGTTGTTTTTCAATGCTGAGGTTGTTGTTGAAATTGTTGGTGTTTTTCAATTTTGAGGTTGTTGTTGAATTTGTTGGTGTTTTTCAATGTTGAGGTTGTTGTTGTTTTTCAATGTTGAGTATGTTGTTGTTTTTCAATGTTGAGGTTGTTGTTGAATTTGTTGGTGTTTTTCAATATAGAGGTTGTTGTTGTTTTTCAATGTTGAGGTTGTTGTTGAATTTGTTGCTGTTTTTCAATGTTGAGGTTGTTGTTGAATTTGTTGGTGTTTTTCAATGTTGAGGTTGTTGTTGTTTTTCAATGTTGAGGTTGTTGTTGAATTTGTTGGCGTTTTTCAATGTTGAGGTTGTTGTTTTTCAATGTTGAGGTTGTTGTTGAATTTGTTGGTGTTTTTCAATGTTGAGGTTGTTGTTGAATTTGTTGGTGTTTTTCAATGTTGAGGTTGTTGTTGAATTTGTTGGTGTTTTTCAATATAGAGGTTGTTGTTGTTTTTCAATGTTGAGGTTGTTGTTGAATTTGTTGGTGTTTTTCAATGTTGAGGTTGTTGTTGTTTTTCAATGCTGAGGTTGTTGTTGAAATTGTTGGTGTTTTTCAATTTTGAGGTTGTTGTTGAATTTGTTGGTGTTTTTCAATGTTGAGGTTGTTGTTGTTTTTCAATGTTGAGGTTGTTGTTGAACTTGTTGGTGTTTTTCAATGTTGAAGTTGTTGTTGAATTTGTTGGTGTTTTTCAATGTTGAGGTTGTTGTTGTTTTACAATGTTGAGGTTGTTGTTGAATTTGTTGGTGTTTTTCAATGTTGAGTATGTTGTTGTTTTTCAATGTTGAGGTTGTTGTTGAATTTGTTGGTGTTTTTCAATGTTGAGGTTGTTGTTGTTTTTAAATGTTGGGGTTGTTGTTGAAATTGTTGGTGTTTTTCAATGTTGAAGTTGTTGTTGAATTTGTTGGTGTTTTTCAATGTTGAGGTTGTTGTTGTTTTTCAATGTTGAGGTTGTTGTTGAACTTGTTGGTGTTTTTCAATGTTGAAGTTGTTGTTGAATTTCAATGCTGAGGTTGTTGTTGAAATTGTTGGTGTTTTTCAATTTTGAGGTTGTTGTTGAATTTGTTGGTGTTTTTCAATGTTGAGGTTGTTGTTGTTTTTCAATGTTGAGGTTGTTGTTGAACTTGTTGGTGTTTTTCAATGTTGAAGTTGTTGTTGAATTTGTTGGTGTTTTTCAATGTTGAGGTTGTTGTTGTTTTACAATGTTGAGGTTGTTGTTGAATTTGTTGGTGTTTTTCAATGTTGAGTATGTTGTTGTTTTTCAATGTTGAGGTTGTTGTTGAATTTGTTGGTGTTTTTCAATGTTGAGGTTGTTGTTGTTTTTAAATGTTGGGGTTGTTGTTGAAATTGTTGGTGTTTTTCAATGTTGAAGTTGTTGTTGAATTTGTTGGTGTTTTTCAATGTTGAGGTTGTTGTTGTTTTTCAATGTTGAGGTTGTTGTTGAATTTGTTGGTGTTTTTCAATGTTGAGGTTGTTGTTGAATTTGTTGGTGTTTTTCAATGTTGAGGTTGTTGTTGTTTTTCAATGTTGAGGTTATTGTTGAATTTGTTGGTGTTTTTCAATGTTGAGGTTGTTGTTGTTTTTCAATGTTGAGGTTGTTGTTGAATTTGTTGGTGTTTTTCAATGTTGAGGTTGTTGTTGAATTTGTTGGTGTTTTTCAATGTTGAGGTTGTTGTTGTTTTTCAATGTTGAGGTTGTTGAATTTGTTGGTGTTTTTCAATCTTGAGTTTGTTGTTGAATTTGTTGGTGTTTTTCAAAGTTGAGGTTTTTGTTGAATTTGTTGGTGTTTTTCAATGTTGAGGTTGTTGTTGTTTTTCAATGCTGAGGTTGTTGTTGAATTTGTTGGTGTTTTTCAATGTTGAATTTGTTGTTGAATTTGTTGGTGTTTTTCAATGTTGAGGTTGTTGTTGTTTTTCAATGTTGAGGTTGTTGTTGAATTTCTTGGTGTTTTTCAATGTTGAAGTTGTTGTTGAATTTGTTGGTGTTTTTCAATGTTGAGGTTGTTGTTGTTTTACAATGTTGAGGATGTTGTTGAATTTGTTGGTGTTTTTCAATGTTGAGTTTGTTGTTGTTTTTCAAAGTTGAGGTTGTTGTTGAATTTGTTGGTGTTTTTCAATGTTGAGGTTGTTGTTGTTTTTAAATGTTGGGGTTGTTGTTGAAATTGTTGATGTTTTTCAATTTTGAGGATGTTGTTGTTTTTCAATGTTGAGGTTGTTGTTGAATTTGTTGGTGTTTTTCCATGATGAGGTTGTTGTTGTTTTTCAAAGTTGAGGTTGTTGTTGTATTTGTTGGTGTTTTTCAATTTCGAGGTTGTTGTTGAATTTGTTGGTGTTTTTCAATGTTGAAGTTGTTGTTGAATTTGTTGGTGTTTTTCAATATAGAGGTTGTTGTTGTTTTTCAATGTTGAGGTTGTTGTTGAATTTGTTGGTGTTTTTCAATGTTGAGGTTGTTGTTGTTTTTCAATGCTGAGGTTGTTGTTGAAATTGTTGGTGCTTTTCAATTTTGAGGTTGTTGTTGAATTTGTTGGTGTTTTTCAATTTTGAGGTTGTTGTTGTTTTTCAATGTTGAGGTTGTTGTTGAATTTGTTGGTGTTTTTCAATGTTTAGGTTGTTGTTGTTTTTCAATGTTGAGTTTGTTGTTGAATTTGTTGGTGTTTTTCAATGTTGAGGTTGTTGTTGAATTTGTTGGTGTTTTTCAATGTTGAGGTTATTGTTGTTTTTCAATGTTGAGGTTGTTGTTGAATTTGTTGGTGTTTTTCAATGTTGCGTTTGTTGTTGTTTTTCAATGTTGAGGTTGTTGTTGAATTTGTTGGTGTTTTTCAATGTTGAGGTTGTTGTTGTTTTTCAACGTTGAGGTTGTTGTTGAATTTGTTGTTGTTTTTCAATGTTGAGTTGTTGTTGTTTTTCAATGTTGAGGTTGTTGTTGAATTTGTTGGTGTTTTTCAATTTTGAGTTTGTTGTTGAATTTTTTGGTGTTTTTCAATGTTGAGGTTGTTGTTGTTTTTCAATGTTGAGGTTGTTGTTGAATTTGTTGGTGTTTTTCAATGTTGAGTTTGTTGTTGTTTTTCAATGTTGAGGTTGTTGTTGAATTTGTTGGTGTTTTTCAATGTTGAGGTTGTTGTTGTTTTTCAATGTTGAGGTTGTTGTTGAATTTGTTGGTGTTTTTCAATGTTGAGGTTGTTGGTGTTTTTCAATGTTGAGGTTGTTGTTGAATTTGTTGGTGTTTTTCAATGTTGAGGTTGTTGTTGAATTTGTTGGTGTTTTTCAATGTTGAGGTTGTTGTTGTTTTTCAATGTTGAGGTTGTTGTTGAATTTTTTGGTGTTTTTCAATGTTGAGTTTGTTGTTGCATTTGTTGGTGTTTTTCAATGTTGAGGTTGTTGTTGAATTTGTTGCTGTTTTTCAATGTTGAGGTTGTTGTTGAATTTGTTGGTGTTTTTCAATGTTGAGGTTGTTGTTGTTTTTCAATGTTGAGGTTGTTGTTGAATTTGTTATGTTTTTCAATGTTGAGGTTGTTGTTGTTTTTCAATGTTGAGGTTGTTGTTGAATTTGTTGGTGTTTTTCAATTTCGAGGTTGTTGTTGAATTTGTTGGTGTTTTTCAATGTTGAGGTTGTTGTTGTTTTTCAATGTTGAGGTTGTTGTTGAATTTGTTGGTGTTTTTCAATGTTGAGGTTGTTGTTATTTTTCAATGCTGAGGTTGTTGTTGAATTAGTTGGTGTTTTTCAATGTTGAGGTTGTTGTTGAATTTGTTGGTGTTTTTCAATGTTGAGGTTGTTGTTGTTTTTCAATGTTGAGGTTGTTGTTGAATTTGTTGGTGTTTTTCAATGTTGTGGTTCTTGTTGTTTTTCAATGTTGAGGTTGTTGTTGAATATGTTGGTGTTTTTCAATGTTGAGGTTGTTGTTGAATTTGTTGGTGTTTTTCAATGTTGAGGTTGTTGTTGTTTTTCAATGTTGAGGTTATTGTTGAATTTGTTGGCGTTTTTCAATGTTGAGGTTGTTGTTGTTTTTCAATGTTGAGGTTGTTGTTGAATTTGTTGGTGTTTTTCAATGTTGAGTTTGTTGTTGAATTTGTTGGTGTTTTTCAATGTTGAGGTTGTTGTTGTTTTTCAATGTTGAGGTTGTTGTTGAATTTGTTGGTGTTTTTCAATGTTGAGTTTGTTGTTGTTTTTCAATGTTGAGGTTGTTGTTGAATTTGTTGGTGTTTTTCAATTTTGAGGTTGTTGTTGTTTTTCAATGTTGAGGTTGTTGTTGAATTTGTTGGTGTTTTTCAATGTTGAGGTTGTTGGTGTTTTTCAATGTTGAGGTTGTTGTTGAATTTGTTGGTGTTTTTCAATGTTGAGGTTGTTGTTGAATTTGTTGGTGTTTTTCAATGTTGAGGTTGTTGTTGTTTTTCAATGTTGAGGTTGTTGTTGAATTTTTTGGTGTTTTTCAATGTTGAGTTTGTTGTTGCATTTGTTGGTGTTTTTCAATGTTGAGGTTGTTGTTGAATTTGTTGCTGTTTTTCAATGTTGAGGTTGTTGTTGAATTTGTTGGTGTTTTTCAATGTTGAGGTTGTTGTTGTTTTTCAATGTTGAGGTTGTTGTTGAATTTGTTATGTTTTTCAATGTTGAGGTTGTTGTTGTTTTTCAATGTTGAGGTTGTTGTTGAATTTGTTGGTGTTTTTCAATTTCGAGGTTGTTGTTGAATTTGTTGGTGTTTTTCAATGTTGAGGTTGTTGTTGTTTTTCAATGTTGAGGTTGTTGTTGAATTTGTTGGTGTTTTTCAATGTTGAGGTTGTTGTTGTTTTTCAATGCTGAGGTTGTTGTTGAATTAGTTGGTGTTTTTCAATGTTGAGGTTGTTGTTGAATTTGTTGGTGTTTTTCAATGTTGAGGTTGTTGTTGTTTTTCAATGTTGAGGTTGTTGTTGAATTTGTTGGTGTTTTTCAATGTTGTGGTTGTTGTTGTTTTTCAATGTTGAGGTTGTTGTTGAATATGTTGGTGTTTTTCAATGTTGAGGTTGTTGTTGAATTTGTTGGTGTTTTTCAATGTTGAGGTTGTTGTTGTTTTTCAATGTTGAGGTTATTGTTGAATTTGTTGGTGTTTTTCAATGTTGAGGTTGTTGTTGTTTTTCAATGTTGAGGTTGTTGTTGAATTTGTTGGTGTTTTTCTATGTTGAGTTTGTTGTTGTTTTTCAATGTTGAGTTTGTTGTTGAATTTGTTGGTGTTTTTCAATGTTGAGGTTGTTGTTGAATTTGTTGGTGTTTTTCAATGTTGAGGTTGTTGTTGTTTTTCAATGTTGAGGTTGTTGAATTTGTTGGTGTTTTTCAATCTTGAGTTTGTTGTTGAATTGGTTGGTGTTTTTCAAATTTGAGGTTGTTGTTGAATTTGTTGGTGTTTTTCAATGTTGAGGTTGTTGTTGTTTTTCAATGTTGAGGTTGTTGTTGAGTTTGTTGGTGTTTTTCAATGTTGAGGTTGTTGTTGAATTTGTTGGTGTTTTTCAATGTTGAGGTTGTTGTTGAATTTGTTGCTGTTTTTCAATGTTGAGGTTGTTGTTGAATTTGTTGGTGTTTTTCAATGTTGAGGTTGTTGTTGTTTTTCAATGTTGAGGTTGTTGTTGAATTTGTTGGTGTTTTTCAATGTTGAAGTTGTTGTTGTTTTTCAATGTTGAAGTTGTTGTTGTTTTTCAATGTTGAGGTTGTTGTTGAATTTGTTGGTGTTTTTCAATTTCGAGGTTGTTGTTGAATTTGTTGGTGTTTTTCAATGTTGAAGTTGTTGTTGAATTTGTTGGTGTTTTTCAATGTTGAGGTTGTTGTTGTTTTTCAATGTTGAGGTTGTTGTTGAATTTGTTGGTGTTTTTCAATGTTGAGGTTGTTGAATTTGTTGCTGTTTTTCAATGTTGAGGTTGTTGTTTTTCAATGTTGAGGTTGTTGTTGAATTTGTTGGTGTTTTTCAATGTTGTGGTTGTTGTTGTTTTTCAATGTTGAGGTTGTTGTTGAATTTGTTGGTGTTTTTCAATTTTGAGGTTGTTGTTGAATTTATTGGTGTTTTTCAATGTTGAGGTTGTTATTGTTTTTCAATGTTGAGGTTATTGTTGAATTTGTTGGTGTTTTTCAATGTTGAGGTTGTTGTTGTTTTTCAATGTTGAGGTTGTTGTTGAATTTGTTGGTGTTTTTCTATGTTGAGTTTGTTGTTGTTTTTCAATGTTGAGTTTGTTGTTGAATTTGTTGGTGTTTTTCAATGTTGAGGTTGTTGTTGTTTTTCAAAGTTGAGGTTGTTGTTGAATTTGTTGGTGTTTTTCAATGTTGAGGTTGTTGTTGTTTTTCAATGTTGAGGTTGTTGTTGAATTTGTTGGTGTTTTTCAATGTTGAGGTTGTTGTTGTTTTTCAATGTTGAGGTTGTTGTTGAATTTGTTGGTGTTTTTCAATGTTGAGGTTGTTGTTGAATTTGTTGGTGTTTTTCAATGTTGAGGTTGTTGTTGTTTTTCAATGTTGAGGTCGTTGAATTTGTTGGTGTTTTTCAATCTTGAGTTTGTTGTTGAATTTGTTGGTGTTTTTCAAATTTGAGGTTGTTGTTGAATTTGTTGGTGTTTTTCAATGTTGAGGTTGTTGGTGTTTTTCAATGTTGAGGTTCTTGTTGAGTTTGTTGGTGTTTTTCAATGTTGAGGCTGTTGTTGAATTTGTTGGTGTTTTTCAATGTTGAAGTTGTTGTTGTTTTTCAATGTTGAGGTTGTTGTTGAATTTGTTGGTGTTTTTCAATGTTGAGTTTGTTGTTGAATTTGTTGGTGTTTTTCAATGTTGAGGTTGTTGTTGAATTTGTTGCTGTTTTTCAATGTTGAGGTTGTTGTTGAATTTGTTGGTGTTTTTCAATGTTGAGGTTGTTGTTGTTTTTCAATGTTGAGGTTGTTGTTGAATTTGTTGGCGTTTTTCAATGTTGAGGTTGTTGTTTTTCAATGTTGAGGTTGTTGTTGAATTTGTTGGTGTTTTTCAATTTCGAGGTTGTTGTTGAATTTGTTGGTGTTTTTCAATGTTGAAGTTGTTGTTGAATTTGTTGGTGTTTTTCAATGTTGAGGTTGTTGTTGTTTTTCAATGTTGAGGTTGTTGTTGAATTTGTTGGTGTTTTTCAATGTTGAGGTTGTTGTTGTTTTTCAATGCTGAGGTTGTTGTTGAATTAGTTGGTGTTTTTCAATGTTGAGGTTGTTGTTGAATTTGTTGGTGTTTTTCAATGTTGAGGTTGTTGTTGTTTTTCAATGTTGAGGTTGTTGTTGAATTTGTTGGTGTTTTTCAATGTTGAGGTTGTTGTTGTTTTTCAATGTTGAGGTTGTTGTTGAATTTGTTGGTGTTTTTCAATGTTGAGGTTGTTGTTGAATTTGTTGGTGTTTTTCAATGTTGAGGTTGTTGTTGTTTTTCAATGTTGAGGTTATTGTTGAATTTGTTGGTGTTTTTCAATGTTGAGGTTGTTGTTGTTTTTCAATGTTGAGGTTGTTGTTGAATTTGTTGGTGTTTTTCAATGTTGAGGTTGTTGTTGAATTTGTTGGTGTTTTTCAATGTTGAGGTTGTTGTTGTTTTTCAATGTTGAGGTTGTTGAATTTGTTGGTGTTTTTCAATCTTGAGTTTGTTGTTGAATTTGTTGGTGTTTTTCAAAGTTGAGGTTTTTGTTGAATTTGTTGGTGTTTTTCAATGTTGAGGTTGTTGTTGTTTTTCAATGCTGAGGTTGTTGTTGAATTTGTTGGTGTTTTTCAATGTTGAATTTGTTGTTGAATTTGTTGGTGTTTTTCAATGTTGAGGTTGTTGTTGTTTTTCAATGTTGAGGTTGTTGTTGAATTTCTTGGTGTTTTTCAATGTTGAAGTTGTTGTTGAATTTGTTGGTGTTTTTCAATGTTGAGGTCGTTGTTGTTTTACAATGTTGAGGTTGTTGTTGAATTTGTTGGTGTTTTTCAATGTTGAGTTTGTTGTTGTTTTTCAATGTTGAGGTTGTTGTTGAATTTGTTGGTGTTTTTCAATGTTGAGGTTGTTGTTGTTTTTAAATGTTGGGGTTGTTGTTGAAATTGTTGATGTTTTTCAATTTTGAGGATGTTGTTGTTTTTCAATGTTGAGGTTGTTGTTGTATTTGTTGGTGTTTTTCAATTTCGAGGTTGTTGTTGAATTTGTTGGTGTTTTTCAATGTTGAAGTTGTTGTTGAATTTGTTGGTGTTTTTCAATATAGAGGTTGTTGTTGTTTTTCAATGTTGAGGTTGTTGTTGAATTTGTTGGTGTTTTTCAATGTTGAGGTTGTTGTTGTTTTTCAATGCTGAGGTTGTTGTTGAAATTGTTGGTGTTTTTCAATTTTGAGGTTGTTGTTGAATTTGTTGGTGTTTTTCAATGTTGAGGCTGTTGTTGAATTTGTTGGTGTTATTCAATGTTGAAGTTGTTGTTGTTTTTCAATGTTGAGGTTGTTGTTGAATTTGTTGGTGTTTTTCAATGTTGAGTTTGTTGTTCAATTTGTTGGTGTTTTTCAATGTTGAGGTTGTTGCTGAATTTGTTGCTGTTTTTCAATGTTGAGGTTGTTGTTGAATTTGTTGGTGTTTTTCAATGTTGAGGTTGTTGTTGTTTTTCAATGTTGAGGTTGTTGTTGAATTTGTTGGCGTTTTTCAATGTTGAGGTTGTTGTTTTTCAATGTTGAGGTTGTTGTTGAATTTGTTGGTGTTTTTCAATTTCGAGGTTGTTGTTGAATTTGTTGGTGTTTTTCAATGTTGAAGTTGTTGTTGAATTTGTTGGTGTTTTTCAATGTTGAGGTTGTTGTTGTTTTTCAATGTTGAGGTTGTTGTTGAATTTGTTGGTGTTTTTCAATGTTGAGGTTGTTGTTGTTTTTCAATGCTGAGGTTGTTGTTGAATTAGTTGGTGTTTTTCAATGTTGAGGTTGTTGTTGAATTTGTTGGTGTTTTTCAATGTTGAGGTTGTTGTTGTTTTTCAATGTTGAGGTTGTTGTTGAATTTGTTGGTGTTTTTCAATGTTGAGGTTGTTGTTGTTTTTCAATGTTGAGGTTGTTGTTGAATTTGTTGGTGTTTTTCAATGTTGAGGTTGTTGTTGAATTTGTTGGTGTTTTTCAATGTTGAGGTTGTTGTTGTTTTTCAATGCTGAGGTTGTTGTTGAAATTGTTGGTGTTTTTCAATTTTGAGGTTGTTGTTGAATTTGTTGGTGTTTTTCAATGTTGAGGCTGTTGTTGAATTTGTTGGTGTTATTCAATGTTGAAGTTGTTGTTGTTTTTCAATGTTGAGGTTGTTGTTGAATTTGTTGGTGTTTTTCAATGTTGAGTTTGTTGTTCAATTTGTTGGTGTTTTTCAATGTTGAGGTTGTTGCTGAATTTGTTGCTGTTTTTCAATGTTGAGGTTGTTGTTGAATTTGTTGGTGTTTTTCAATGTTGAGGTTGTTGTTGTTTTTCAATGTTGAGGTTGTTGTTGAATTTGTTGGCGTTTTTCAATGTTGAGGTTGTTGTTTTTCAATGTTGAGGTTGTTGTTGAATTTGTTGGTGTTTTTCAATTTCGAGGTTGTTGTTGAATTTGTTGGTGTTTTTCAATGTTGAAGTTGTTGTTGAATTTGTTGGTGTTTTTCAATGTTGAGGTTGTTGTTGTTTTTCAATGTTGAGGTTGTTGTTGAATTTGTTGGTGTTTTTCAATGTTGAGGTTGTTGTTGTTTTTCAATGCTGAGGTTGTTGTTGAATTAGTTGGTGTTTTTCAATGTTGAGGTTGTTGTTGAATTTGTTGGTGTTTTTCAATGTTGAGGTTGTTGTTGTTTTTCAATGTTGAGGTTGTTGTTGAATTTGTTGGTGTTTTTCAATGTTGAGGTTGTTGTTGTTTTTCAATGTTGAGGTTGTTGTTGAATTTGTTGGTGTTTTTCAATGTTGAGGTTGTTGTTGAATTTGTTGGTGTTTTTCAATGTTGAGGTTGTTGTTGTTTTTCAATGTTGAGGTTATTGTTGAATTTGTTGGTGTTTTTCAATGTTGAGGTTGTTGTTGTTTTTCAATGTTGAGGTTGTTGTTGAATTTGTTGGTGTTTTTCAATGTTGAGGTTGTTGTTGAATTTGTTGGAGTTTTTCAATGTTGAGGTTGTTGTTGTTTTTCAATGTTGAGGTTGTTGAATTTGTTGGTGTTTTTCAATCTTGAGTTTGTTGTTGAATTTGTTGGTGTTTTTCAAAGTTGAGGTTTTTGTTGAATTTGTTGGTGTTTTTCAATGTTGAGGTTGTTGTTGTTTTTCATTGCTGAGGTTGTTGTTGAATTTGTTGGTGTTTTTCAATGTTGAATTTGTTGTTGAAATTGTTGGTGTTTTTCAATGTTGAGGTTGTTGTTGTTTTTCAATGTTGAGGTTGTTGTTGAATTTCTTGGTGTTTTTCAATGTTGAAGTTGTTGTTGAATTTGTTGGTGTTTTTCAATGTTGAGGTTGTTGTTGTTTTACAATGTTGAGGTTGTTGTTGAATTTGTTGGTGTTTTTCAATGTTGAGTTTGTTGTTGTTTTTCAATGTTGAGGTTGTTGTTGAATTTGTTGGTGTTTTTCAATGTTGAGGTTGTTGTTGTTTTTAAATGTTGGGGTTGTTGTTGAAATTGTTGGTGTTTTTCAATTTTGAGGATGTTGTTGTTTTTCAATGTTGAGGTTGTTGTTGAATTTGTTGGTGTTTTTCCATGATGAGGTTGTTGTTGTTTTTCAAAGTTGAGGTTGTTGTTGTATTTGTTGGTGTTTTTCAATTTCGAGGTTGTTGTTGAATTTGTTGGTGTTTTTCAATGTTGAAGTTGTTGTTGAATTTGTTGGCGTTTTTCAATATAGAGTTTGTTGTTGTTTTTCAATGTTGAGGTTGTTGTTGAATTTGTTGGTGTTTTTCAATGTTGAGGTTGTTGTTGTTTTTCAATGCTGAGGTTGTTGTTGAAATTGTTGGTGTTTTTCAATTTTGAGGTTGTTGTTGAATTTGTTGGTGTTTTTCAATTTTGAGGTTGTTGTTGTTTTTCAATGTTGAGGTTGTTGTTGAATTTGTTGGTGTTTTTCCATGTTAAGGTTGTTGTTGTTTTTCAATGTTGAGTTTGTTGTTGAATTTGTTGGTGTTTTTCAATGTTGAGGTTGTTGTTGAATTTGTTGGTGTTTTTCAATGTTGAGGTTATTGTTGTTTTTCAATGTTGAGGTTGTTGTTGAATTTGTTGGTGTTTTTCAATGTTGCGTTTGTTGTTGTTTTTCAATGTTGAGGTTGTTGTTGAATTTGTTGGTGTTTTTCAATGTTGAGGTTGTTGTTGTTTTTCAACGTTGAGGTTGTTGTTGAATTTGTTGTTGTTTTTCAATGTTGAGTTGTTGTTGTTTTTCAATGTTGAGGTTGTTGTTGAATTTGTTGGTGTTTTTCAATGTTGAGTTTGTTGTTGAATTTGTTGGTGTTTTTCAATGTTGAGGTTGTTGTTGAATTTGTTGGTGTTTTTCAATGTTGAGTTTGTTGTTGTTTTTCAATGTTGAGGTTGTTGTTGAATTTGTTGGTGTTTTTCAATGTTGAGGTTGTTGTTGTTTTTCAATGTTGAGGTTGTTGTTGAATTTGTTGGTGTTTTTCAATGTTGAGGTTGTTGGTGTTTTTCAATGTTGAGGTTGTTGTTGAATTTGTTGGTGTTTTTCAATGTTGAGGTTGTTGTTGAATTTGTTGGTGTTTTTCAATGTTGAGGTTGTTGTTGTTTTTCAATGTTGAGGTTGTTGTGGATTTTTTTGGTGTTTTTCAATGTTGAGTTTGTTGTTGCATTTGTTGGTGTTTTTCAATGTTGAGGTTGTTGTTGAATTTGTTGCTGTTTTTCAATGTTGAGGTTGTTGTTGAATTTGTTGGTGTTTTTCAATGTTGAGGTTGTTGTTGTTTTTCAATGTTGAGGTTGTTGTTGAATTTGTTATGTTTTTCAATGTTGAGGTTGTTGTTGTTTTTCAATGTTGAGGTTGTTGTTGAATTTGTTGGTGTTTTTCAATTTCGAGGTTGTTGTTGAATTTGTTGGTGTTTTTCAATGTTGAAGTTGTTGTTGAATTTGTTGGTGTTTTTCAATGTTGAGGTTGTTGTTGTTTTTCAATGTTGAGGTTGTTGTTGAATTTGTTGGTGTTTTTCAATGTTGAGGTTGTTGTTGTTTTTCAATGCTGAGGTTGTTGTTGAATTAGTTGATGTTTTTCAATGTTGAGGTTGTTGTTGAATTTGTTGGTGTTTTTCAATGTTGAGGTTGTTGTTGTTTTTCAATGTTGAGGTTGTTGTTGAATTTGTTGGTGTTTTTCAATGTTGTGGTTGTTGTTGTTTTTCAATGTTGAGGTTATTGTTGAATTTGTTGGTGTTTTTCAATGTTGAGGTTGTTGTTGAATTTGTTGGTGTTTTTCAATGTTGAGGTTGTTGTTGTTTTTCAATGTTGAGGTTATTGTTGAATTTGTTGGTGTTTTTCAATGTTGAGGTTGTTGTTGTTTTTCAATGTTGAGGTTGTTGTTGAATTTGTTGGTGTTTTTCTATGTTGAGTTTGTTGTTGTTTTTCAATGTTGAGTTTGTTGTTGAATTTGTTGGTGTTTTTCAAAGTTGAGGTTGTTGTTGTTTTTCAATGTTGAGGTTGTTGTGAATTTGTTGGTGTTTTTCAATGTTGAGGTTGTTGTTGTTTTTCAATGTTGAGGTTGTTGTTGAATTTGTTGGTGTTTTTCAATGTTGAGGTTGTTGTTGTTTTTCAATGTTGAGGTTGTTGTTGAATTTGTTGGTGTTTTTCAATGTTGAGGTTGTTGTTGAATTTGTTGGTGTTTTTCAATGTTGAGGTTGTTGTTGTTTTTCAATGTTGAGGTTGTTGAATTTGTTGGTGTTTTTCAATCTTGAGTTTGTTGTTGAATTTGTTGGTGTTTTTCAAATTTGAGGTTGTTGTTGAATTTGTTGGTGTTTTTCAATGTTGAGGTTGTTGTTGTTTTTCAATGTTGAGGTTGTTGTTGAGTTTGTTGCTGTTTTTCAATGTTGAGGTTGTTGTTGAATTTGTTGGTGTTTTTCAATGTTGAGGCTGTTGTTGAATTTGTTGGTGTTTTTCAATGTTGAGGTTGTTTTTGTTTTTAAATGTTGAGGTTGTTGTTGAATTTGTTGGTGTTTTTTCAATTTTGAGGTTGTTGGTGTTTTTCAATGTTGAGGTTGTTGTTGAATTTGATGGTGTTTTTCAATGTCGAGGTTGTTGTTGAATTTGTTGGTGTTTTTCAATGTTGAAGTTGTTGTTGAATTTGTTGGTGTTTTTCAATTTCGAGGTTGTTGTTGAATTTGTTGGTGTTTTTCAATGTTGAGGTTGTTGTTGTTTTTCAATGTTGAGGTTGTTGTTGAATTTTTTGGTGTTTTTCAATGTTGAGGTTGTTGTTGTTTTTCAATGCTGAGGTTGTTGTTGCATTGGTTGGTGTTTTTCAATGTTGAGGTTGTTGTTGAATTTGTTGGTGTTTTTCAATGTTGAGGTTGTTGTTGTTTTTCAATGTTGAGGTTGTTGTTGAATTTGTTGGTGTTTTTCAATGTTGAGGTTGTTGCTGTTTTTCAATGTTGAGGTTGTTGTTGAATTTGTTGGTGTTTTTCAATGTGGATGTTGTTGTTGAATTTGTTGGTGTTTTTCAATGTTGAGGTTGTTGTTGTTTTACAATGTTGAGGTTGTTGTTGAATTTGTTGGTGTTTTTCAATGTTGAGTTTGTTGTTGTTTTTCAATGTTGAGGTTGTTGTTGAATTTGTTGGTGTTTTTCAATGTTGAGGTTGTTGTTGTTTTTCAATGTTGAGGTTGTTGTTGAATTTGTTGGTGTTTTTCAATGTTGAGGTTGTTGGTGTTTTTCAATGTTGAGGTTGTTGTTGAATTTGTTGGTGTTTTTCAATGTTGAGGTTGTTGTTGAATTTGTTGGTGTTTTTCAATGTTGAGGTTGTTGTTGTTTTTCAATGTTGAGGTTGTTGTTGAATTTGTTGGTATTTTTCAATGTTGAGTTTGTTGTTGAATTTGTTGGTGTTTTTCAATGTTGAGGTTGTTGTTGAATTTGTTGCTGTTTTTCAATGTTGAGGTTGTTGTTGAATTTGTTGGTGTTTTTCAATGTTGAGGTTGTTGTTGAATTTGTTATGTTTTTCAATGTTGAGGTTGTTGTTTTTCAATGTTGAGGTTGTTGTTGAATTTGTTGGTGTTTTTCAATTTCGAGGTTGTTGTTGAATTTGTTGGTGTTTTTCAATGTTGAAGTTGTTGTTGAATTTGTTGGTGTTTTTCAATGTTGAGTTGTTGTTGTTTTTCAATGTTGAGGTTGTTGTTGAATTTGTTGGTGTTTTTCAATGTTGAGGTTGTTGTTGTTTTTCAATGCTGAGGTTGTTGTTGAATTAGTTGGTGTTTTTCAATGTTGAGGTTGTTGTTGAATTTGTTGGTGTTTTTCAATGTTGAGGTTGTTGTTGTTTTTCAATGTTGAGGTTGTTGTTGAATTTGTTGGTGTTTTTCAATGTTGTGGTTGTTGTTGTTTTTCAATGTTGAGGTTGTTGTTGAATTTGTTGGTGTTTTTCAATGTTGAGGTTGTTGTTGAATTTGTTGGTGTTTTTCAATGTTGGGGTTGTTGTTGTTTTTCAATGTTGAGGTTATTGTTGAATTTGTTGGTGTTTTTCAATGTTGAGGTTGTTGTTGTTTTTCAATGTTGAGGTTGTTGTTGAATTTGTTGGTGTTTTTCAATGTTGAGGTTGTTGTTGTTTTTCAATGTTGAGGTTGTTGTGAATTTGTTGGTGTTTTTCAATGTTGAGGTTGTTGTTGTTTTTCAATGTTGAGGTTGTTGTTGAATTTGTTGGTCTTTTTCAATGTTGAGGTTGTTGTTGTTTTTCAATGTTGAGGTTGTTGTTGAATTTGTTGGTGTTTTTCAATGTTGAGGTTGTTGTTGAATTTGTTGGTGTTTTTCAATGTTGAGGTTGTTGTTGTTTTTCAATGTTGAGGTTGTTGAATTTGTTGGTGTTTTTCAATCTTGAGTTTGTTGTTGAATTTCTTGGTGTTTTTCAAATTTGAGGTTGTTGTTGAATTTGTTGGTGTTTTTCAATGTTGAGGTTGTTGTTGTTTTTCAATGTTGAGGTTGTTGTTGAGTTTGTTGCTGTTTTTCAATGTTGAGGTTGTTGTTGAATTTGTTGGTGTTTTTCAATGTTGAGGCTGTTGTTGAATTTGTTGGTGTTTTTCAATGTTGAGGTTGTTTTTGTTTTTAAATGTTGAGGTTGTTGTTGAATTTGTTGGTGTTTTTTCAATTTTGAGGTTGTTGTTGTTTTTCAATGTTGAGGTTGTTGTTGAATTTGATGGTGTTTTTCAATGTCGAGGTTGTTGTTGAATTTGTTGGTGTTTTTCAATGTTGAAGTTGTTGTTGAATTTGTTGGTGTTTTTCAATTTCGAGGTTGTTGTTGAATTTGTTGGTGTTTTTCAATGTTGAGGTTGTTGTTGTTTTTCAATGTTGAGGTTGTTGTTGAATTTTTTGGTGTTTTTCAATGTTGAGGTTGTTGTTGTTTTTCAATGCTGAGGTTGTTGTTGCATTGGTTGGTGTTTTTCAATTTTGAGGTTGTTGTTGAATTTGTTGGTGTTTTTCAATGTTGAGGTTGTTGTTGTTTTTCAATGTTGAGGTTGTTGTTGAATTTGTTGGTGTTTTTCAATGTTGAGGTTGTTGCTGTTTTTCAATGTTGAGGTTGTTGTTGAATTTGTTGGTGTTTTTCAATGTTGATGTTGTTGTTGAATTTGTTGGTGTTTTTCAATGTTGAGGTTGTTGTTGTTTTACAATGTTGAGGTTGTTGTTGAATTTGTTGGTGTTTTTCAATGTTGAGTTTGTTGTTGTTTTTCAATGTTGAGGTTGTTGTTGAATTTGTTGGTGTTTTTCAATGTTGAGGTTGTTGTTGTTTTTCAATGTTGAGGTTGTTGTTGAATTTGTTGGTGTTTTTCAATGTTGAGGTTGTTGGTGTTTTTCAATGTTGAGGTTGTTGTTGAATTTGTTGGTGTTTTTCAATGTTGAGGTTGTTGTTGAATTTGTTGGTGTTTTTCAATGTTGAGGTTGTTGTTGTTTTTCAATGTTGAGGTTGTTGTTGAATTTGTTGGTGTTTTTCAATGTTGAGTTTGTTGTTGAATTTGTCGGTGTTTTTCAATGTTGAGGTTGTTGTTGAATTTGTTGCTGTTTTTCAATGTTGAGGTTGTTGTTGAATTTGTTGGTGTTTTTCAATGTTGAGGTTGTTGTTGTTTTTCAATGTTGAGGTTGTTGTTGAATTTGTTATGTTTTTCAATGTTGAGGTTGTTGTTTTTCAATGTTGAGGTTGTTGTTGAATTTGTTGGTGTTTTTCAATTTCGAGGTTGTTGTTGAATTTGTTGGTGTTTTTCAATGTTGAAGTTGTTGTTGAATTTGTTGGTGTTTTTCAATGTTGAGTTGTTGTTGTTTTTCAATGTTGAGGTTGTTGTTGAATTTGTTGGTGTTTTTCAATGTTGAGGTTGTTGTTGTTTTTCAATGCTGAGGTTGTTGTTGAATTAGTTGGTGTTTTTCAATGTTGAGGTTGTTGTTGAATTTGTTGGTGTTTTTCAATGTTGAGGTTGTTGTTGTTTTTCAATGTTGAGGTTGTTGTTGAATTTGTTGGTGTTTTTCAATGTTGAGGTTGTTGTTGAATTTGTTGGTGTTTTTCAATGTTGGGGTTGTTGTTGTTTTTCAATGTTGAGGTTATTGTTGAATTTGTTGGTGTTTTTCAATGTTGAGGTTGTTGTTGTTTTTCAATGTTGAGGTTGTTGTTGAATTTGTTGGTGTTTTTCAATGTTGAGGTTGTTGTTGAATTTGTTGGTGTTTTTCAATGTTGAGGTTGTTGTTTTTCAATGTTGAGGTTGTTGAATTTGTAGGTCTTTTTCAATCTTGAGTTTGTTGTTGAATTTGTTGGTGTTTTTCAAAGTTGAAGTTGTTGTTGAATTTGTTGGTGTTTTTCAATGTTGAGGTTGTTGTTGTTTTTCAATGTTGAGGTTGTTGTTGAGTTTGTTGGTGTTTTTCAATGTTGAGGTTGTTGTTGAATTTGTTGGTGTTTTTCAATGTTGAGGTTGTTGTTGAATTTGTTGGTGTTTTTCAATGTTGAGGTTGTTGTTGTTTTTAAATGCTGAGGTTGTTGTTGAATTGGTTGGTGTTTTTTCAATTTTGAGGTTGTTGGTGTTTTTCAATGTTGAGGTTGTTGTTGAATTTGATGGTGTTTTTCAATGTCGAGGTTGTTGTTGAATTTGTTGGTGTTTTTCAATGTTGAAGTTTTTGTTGAATTTGTTGGTGTTTTTCAATTTCGAGGTTGTTGTTGAATTTGTTGGTGTTTTTCAATGTTGAAGTTTTTGGTGAATTTGTTGGTGTTTTTCACTGTTGAGGTTGTTGTTGTTTTTCAATGTTGAGGTTGTTTTTGAATTTGTTGGTGTTTTTCAATGTTGAGGTTGTTGTTGTTTTTCAATGCTGAGGTTGTTGTTGAATTTGTTGGTGTTTTTCGATGTTGAGTCTGTTGTTGAATTTGTTGTTGTTTTTCAATGTTGCGGTTGTTGTTGAGTTTGTTGGTGTTTTTCAATGTTGAGGTTGTTGTTGAATTTGTTGGTGTTTTTCAATGTTGAGGTTGTTGTTGAATTTGTTGGTGTTTTTCAATGTTGAGGTTGTTGTTGAATTTGTTGGTGTTTTTCAATGTTGAGGTTGTTGTTGTTTTTCAATGTTGAGGTTGTTGTTGAATTTGTTGGTGTTTTTCAATGTTGAGTTTGTTGTTGAATTTGTTGGTGTTTTTCAATGTTGAGGTTGTTGTTGAATTTGTTGCTGTTTTTCAATGTTGAGGTTGTTGTTGAATTTGTTGGTGTTTTTCAATGTTGAGGTTGTTGTTGTTTTTCAATGTTGAGGTTGTTGTTGAATTTGTTATATTTTTCAATGTTGAGGTTGTTGTTTTTCAATGTTGAGGTTGTTGTTGAATTTGTTGGTGTTTTTCAATTTCGAGGTTGTTGTTGAATTTGTTGGTGTTTTTCAATGTTGAAGTTTTTGGTGAATTTGTTGGTGTTTTTCAATGTTGAGGTTGTTGTTGTTTTTCAATGTTGAGGTTGTTTTTGAATTTGTTGGTGTTTTTCAATGTTGAGGTTGTTGTTGTTTTTCAATGCTGAGGTTGTTGTTGAATTTGTTGGTGTTTTTCAATGTTGAGTCTGTTGTTGAATTTGTTGGTGTTTTTCAATGTTGAGGTTGTTGTTGTTTTTCAATGTTGAGGTTGTTGTTGAATTTGTTCGTGTTTTTCAATGTTGAAGTTGTTGTTGAATTTGTTGGTGTTTTTCAATGTTGAGGTTGTTGTTGTTTTTCAATGTTGAGGTTGTTGTTGAATTTGTTGGTGTTTTTCAATGTTGAGGTTGTTGGTGTTTTTCAAGGTTGAGGTTGTTGTTGAATTTGTTGGTGTTTTTCAATGTTGAGGTTGTTGTTGAATTTGTTGGTGTTTTTCAATGTTGAGGTTGTTGTTGTTTTTCAATGTTGAGGTTGTTGTTGAGTTTGTTGGTGTTTTTCAATGTTGAGGTTGTTGTTGAATTTGTTTGTGTTTTTCAATGTTGAGGTTGCTGTTGTTTTTCATTGTTGAGGTTGTTGTTGAGTTTGTTGGTGTTTTTCAATGCTGAGGTTGTTGTTGAATTTGTTGGTGTTTTTCAATGTTGAGGTTGTAGTTGAATTTGTTGGTGTTTTTCAATGTTGAGGTTGTTGTTATTTTTCAATGTTGAGGTTGTTGTTGTTTTTCAATGTTGAGGTTGTTGAATTTGTTGGTGTTTTTCAATCTTGAGTTTGTTGTTGAATTTGTTGGTGTTTTTCAAATTTGAGGTTGTTGTTGAATTTGTTGGTGTTTTTCAATGTTGAGGTTGTTGTTGTTTTTCAATGTTGAGGTTGTAGTTGAGTTTGTTGGTGTTTTTCAATGTTGAGGTTGTTGTTGAATTTGTTGGTGTTTTTCAATGTTGAGGTTGTTGTTGTTTTTCAATGTTGAGGTTATTGTTGAATTTGTTGGTGTTTTTCAATGTTGAGGTTGTTGTTGTTTTTCAATGTTGAGGTTGTTGTTGAATTTGTTGGTGTTTTTCAATGTTGAGGTTGTTGTTGAATTTGTTGGTGTTTATCAATGTTGAGGTTGTTGTTGTTTTTCAATGTTGAGGTTGTTGAATTTGTTGGTGTTTTTCAATCTTGAGTTTGTTGTTGAATTTGTTGGTGTTTTTCAAAGTTGAGGTTTTTGTTGAATTTGTTGGTGTTTTTCAATGTTGAGGTTGTTGTTGTTTTTCAATGCTGAGGTTGTTGTTGAATTTGTTGGTGTTTTTCAATGTTGAATTTGTTGTTGAATTTGTTGGTGTTTTTCAATGTTGAGGTTGTTGTTGTTTTTCAATGTTGAGGTTGTTGTTGTATTTCTTGGTGTTTTTCAATGTTGAAGTTGTTGTTGAATTTGTTGGTGTTTTTCAATGTTGAGGTTGTTGTTGTTTTACAATGTTGAGGTTGTTGTTGAATTTGTTGGTGTTTTTCAATTTTGAGGATGTTGTTGTTTTTCAATGTTGAGGTTGTTGTTGAATTTGTTGGTGTTTTTCCATGATGAGGTTGTTGTTGTTTTTCAAAGTTGAGGTTGTTGTTGTATTTGTTGGTGTTTTTCAATTTCGAGGTTGTTGTTGAATTTGTTGGTGTTTTTCAATGTTGAAGTTGTTGTTGAATTTGTTGGTGTTTTTCAATATAGAGGTTGTTGTTTTTCAATGTTGAGGTTGTTGTTGAATTTGTTGGTGTTTTTCAATGTTGAGGTTGTTGTTGTTTTTCAATGCTGAGGTTGTTGTTGAAATTGTTGGTGTTTTTCAATGTTGAGGTTGTTGTTGAATTTGTTGGTGTTTTTCAATTTTGAGGTTGTTGTTGTTTTTCAATGTTGAGGTTGTTGCTGAATTTATTGGTGTTTTTCAATGTTTAGGTTGTTGTTGTTTTTCAATGTTGAGTTTGTTGTTGAATTTGTTGGTGTTTTTCAATGTTGAGGTTGTTGTTGAATTTGTTGGTGTTTTTCAATGTTGAGGTTATTGTTGTTTTTCAATGTTGAGGTTGTTGTTGAATTTGTTGGTGTTTTTCAATGTTGCGTTTGTTGTTGTTTTTCAATGTTGAGGTTGCTGTTGAATTTGTTGGTGTTTTTCAATGTTGAGGTTGTTGTTGTTTTTCAACGTTGAGGTTGTTGTTGAATTTGTTGTTGTTTTTCAATGTTGAGGTTGTTGTTGTTTTTCAATGTTGAGGTTGTTGTTGAATTTGTTGGTGTTTTTCAATGTTGAGTTTGTTCTTGAATTTGTTGGTGTTTTTCAATGTTGAGGTTGTTGTTGTTTTTCAATGTTGAGGTTGTTGTTGAGTTTGTTGGTGTTTTTCAATGTTGAGGTTGTTGTTGAATTTGTTGGTGTTTTTCAATGTTGAGGTTGTTGTTGAATTTGTTGGTGTTTTTCAATATTGAGGTTGTTGTTGTTTTTAAATGCTGAGGTTGTTGTTGAATTGGTTGGTGTTTTTTCAATTTTGAGGTTGTTGGTGTTTTTCAATGTTGAGGTTGTTGTTGAATTTGATGGTGTTTTTCAATGTCGAGGTTGTTGTTGAATTTGTTGGTGTTTTTCAATGTTGAAGTTTTTGTTGAATTTGTTGGTGTTTTTCAATTTCGAGGTTGTTGTTGAATTTGTTGGTGTTTTTCAATGTTGAAGTTTTTGGTGAATTTGTTGGTGTTTTGCAATGTTGAGGTTGCTGTTGTTTTTCAATGTTGAGGTTGTTTTTGAATTTGTTGGTGTTTTTCAATGTTGAGGTTGTTGTTGTTTTTCAATGCTGAGGTTGTTGTTGAATTTGTTGGTGTTTTTCAATGTTGAGTCTGTTGTTGAATTTGTTGTTGTTTTTCAATGTTGCGGTTGTTGTTGAGTTTGTTGGTGTTTTTCAATGTTGAGGTTGTTGTTGAATTTGTTGGTGTTTTTCAATGTTGAGGTTGTTGTTGAATTTGTTGGTGTTTTTCAATGTTGAGGTTGTTGTTGAATTTGTTGGTGTTTTTCAATGTTGAGGTTGTTGTTGTTTTTCAATGTTGAGGTTGTTGTTGAATTTGTTGGTGTTTTTCAATGTTGAGTTTGTTGTTGAATTTGTTGGTGTTTTTCAATGTTGAGGTTGTTGTTGAATTTGTTGCTGTTTTTCAATGTTGAGGTTGTTGTTGAATTTGTTGGTGTTTTTCAATGTTGAGGTTGTTGTTGTTTTTCAATGTTGAGGTAGTTGTTGAATTTGTTATGTTTTTCAATGTTGAGGTTGTTGTTTTTCAATGTTGAGGTTGTTGTTGAATTTGTTGGTGTTTTTCAATTTCGAGGTTGTTGTTGAATTTGTTGGTGTTTTTCAATGTTGAAGTTGTTGTTGAATTTGTTGGTGTTTTTCAATGTTGAGTTGTTGTTGTTTTTCAATGTTGAGGTTGTTGTTGAATTTGTTGGTGTTTTTCAATGTTGAGGTTGTTGTTGTTTTTCAATGCTGAGGTTGTTGTTGAATTAGATGGTGTTTTTCAATGTTGAGGTTGTTGTTGAATTTGTTGGTGTTTTTCAATGTTGAGGTTGTTGTTGTTTTTCAATGTTGAGGTTGTTGTTGAATTTGTTGGTGTTTTTCAATGTTGTGGTTGTTGTTGTTTTTCAATGTTGAGGTTGTTGTTGAATTTGTTGGTGTTTTTCAATGTTGAGGTTGTTGTTGAATTTGTTGGTGTTTTTCAATGTTGGGGTTGTTGTTGTTTTTCAATGTTGAGGTTATTGTTGAATTTGTTGGTGTTTTTCAATGTTGAGGTTGTTGTTGTTTTTCAATGTTGAGGTTGTTGTTGAATTTGTTGGTGTTTTTCAATGTTGAGGTTGTTGTTGAATTTGTTGGTGTTTTTCAATGTTGAGGTTGTTGTTTTTCAATGTTGAGGTTGTTGAATTTGTAGGTCTTTTTCAATCTTGAGTTTGTTGTTGAATTTGTTGGTGTTTTTCAAAGTTGAAGTTGTTGTTGAATTTGTTGGTGTTTTTCAATGTTGAGGTTGTTGTTGTTTTTCAATGTTGAGGTTGTTGTTGAGTTTGTTGGTGTTTTTCAATGTTGAGGTTGTTGTTGAATTTGTTGGTGTTTTTCAATGTTGAGGTTGTTGTTGAATTTGTTGGTGTTTTTCAATGTTGAGGTTGTTCTTGTTTTTAAATGCTGAGGTTGTTGTTGAATTGGTTGGTGTTTTTTCAATTTTGAGGTTGTTGGTGTTTTTCAATGTTGAGGTTGTTGTTGAATTTGATGGTGTTTTTCAATGTCGAGGTTGTTGTTGAATTTGTTGGTGTT
The DNA here is from genome assembly GCA_026770705.1 of Isurus oxyrinchus. Lineage (NCBI taxonomy): Eukaryota > Metazoa > Chordata > Chondrichthyes > Lamniformes > Lamnidae > Isurus > Isurus oxyrinchus. The sequence goes on along the minus strand of JANJGN010000268.1, from coordinate 542,701 downwards.
TTTCAATGTTGAAGTTTTTGATGAATTTGTTGGTGTTTTTCAATTTCGAGGTTGTTGTTGAATTTGTTGGTGTTTTTCAATGTTGAAGTTTTTGGTGAATTTGTTGGTGTTTTTCAATGTTGAGGTTGTTGTTGTTTTTCAATGTTGAGGTTGTTTTTGAATTTGTTGGTGTTTTTCAATGTTGAGGTTGTTGTTGTTTTTCAATGCTGAGGTTGTTGTTGAATTTGTTGGTGTTTTTCAATGTTGAGTCTGTTGTTGAATTTGTTGGTGTTTTTCAATGTTGAGGTTGTTGTTGTTTTTCAATGTTGAGGTTGTTGTTGAATTTGTTCGTGTTTTTCAATGTTGAAGTTGTTGTTGAATTTGTTGGTGTTTTTCAATGTTGAGGTTGTTGTTGTTTTTCAATGTTGAGGTTGTTGTTGAATTTGTTGGTGTTTTTCAATGTTGAGGTTGTTGGTGTTTTTCAATGTTGAGGTTGTTGTTGAATTTGTTGGTGTTTTTCAATGTTGAGGTTGTTGTTGAATTTGTTGGTGTTTTTCAATGTTGAGGTTGTTGTTGTTTTTCAATGTTGAGGTTGTTGTTGAGTTTGTTGGTGTTTTTCAATGTTGAGGTTGTTGTTGAATTTGTTTGTGTTTTTCAATGTTGAGGTTGCTGTTGTTTTTCATTGATGAGGTTGTTGTTGAGTTTGTTGGTGTTTTTCAATGCTGAGGTTGTTGTTGAATTTGTTGGTGTTTTTCAATGTTGAGGTTGTAGTTGAATTTGTTGGTGTTTTTCAATGTTGAGGTTTTTGTTATTTTTCAATGTTGAGGTTGTTGTTGTTTTTCAATGTTGAGGTTGTTGAATTTGTTGGTGTTTTTCAATCTTGAGTTTGTTGTTGAATTTGTTGGTGTTTTTCAAATTTGAGGTTGTTGTTGAATTTGTTGGTGTTTTTCAATGTTGAGGTTGTTGTTGTTTTTCAATGTTGAGGTTGTAGTTGAGTTTGTTGGTGTTTTTCAATGTTGAGGTTGTTGTTGAATTTGTTGGTGTTTTTCAATGTTGAGGTTGTTGTTGTTTTTCAATGTTGAGGTTATTGTTGAATTTGTTGGTGTTTTTCAATGTTGAGGTTGTTGTTGTTTTTCAATGTTGAGGTTGTTGTTGAATTTGTTGTTGTTTTTCAATGTTGAGGTTGTTGTTGAATTTGTTGGTGTTTTTCAATGTTGAGGTTGTTGTTGTTTTTCAATGTTGAGGTTGTTGAATTTGTTGGTGTTTTTCAATCTTGAGTTTGTTGTTGAATTTGTTGGTGTTTTTCAAAGTTGAGGTTTTTGTTGAATTTGTTGGTGTTTTTCAATGTTGAGGTTGTTGTTGTTTTTCAATGCGGAGGTTGTTGTTGAATTTGTTGGTGTTTTTCAATGTTGAATTTGTTGTTGAATTTGTTGGTGTTTTTCAATGTTGAGGTTGTTGTTGTTTTTCAAAGTTGAGGTTGTTGTTGAATTTCTTGGTGTTTTTCAATGTTGAAGTTGTTGTTGAATTTGTTGGTGTTTTTCAATGTTGAGGTTGTTGTTGTTTTACAATGTTGAGGTTGTTGTTGAATTTGTTGGTGTTTTTCAATGTTGAGTTTGTTGTTGTTTTTCAATGTTGAGGTTGTTGTTGAATTTGTTGGTGTTTTTCAATGTTGAGGTTGTTGTTGTTTTTAAATGTTGGGGTTGTTGTTGAAATTCTTGGTGTTTTTCAATTTTGAGGATGTTGTTGTTTTTCAATGTTGAGGTTGTTGTTGAATTTGTTGGTGTTTTTCCATGATGAGGTTGTTGTTGTTTTTCAAAGTTGAGGTTGTTGTTGTATTTGTTGGTGTTTTTCAATTTCGAGGTTGTTGTTGAATTTGTTGGTGTTTTTCAATGTTGAAGTTGTTGTTGAATTTGTTGGTGTTTTTCAATATAGAGGTTGTTGTATTTCAATGTTGAGGTTGTTGTTGAATTTGTTGGTGTTTTTCAATGTTGAGGTTGTTGTTGTTTTTCAATGCTGAGGTTGTTGTTGAAATTGTTGGTGTTTTTCAATGTTGAGGTTGTTGTTGAATTTGTTGGTGTTTTTCAATTTTGAGGTTGTTGTTGTTTTTCAATGTTGAGGTTGTTGTTGAATTTGTTGGTGTTTTTCAATGTTTAGGTTGTTGTTGTTTTTCAATGTTGAGTTTGTTGTTGAATTTGTTGGTGTTTTTCAATGTTGAGGTTGTTGTTGAATTTGTTGGTGTTTTTCAATGTTGAGGTTATTGTTGTTTTACAATGTTGAGGTTGTTGTTGAATTTGTTGGTGTTTTTCAATGTTGCGTTTGTTGTTGTTTTTCAATGTTGAGGTTGCTGTTGAATTTGTTGGTGTTTTTCAAAGTTGAGGTTGTTGTTGTTTTTCAACGTTGAGGTTGTTGTTGAATTTGTTGGTGTTTTTCAATGTTGAGTTTGTTGTTGAATTTGTTGGTGTTTTTCAATGTTGAGGTTGTTGTTGTTTTTCAATGTTGAGGTTGTTTTTGAATTTGTTGGTGTTTTTCAATGTTGAGGTTGTTGTTGTTTTTCAATGCTGAGGTTGTTGTTGAATTTGTTGGTGTTTTTCAATGTTGAGTCTGTTGTTGAGTTTGTTGGTGTTTTTCAATGTTGAGGTTGTTGTTGAATTTGTTGGTGTTTTTCAATGTTGAGGTTGTTGTTGAATTTGTTGGTGTTTTTCAATGTTGAGGTTGTTGTTGAATTTGTTGGTGTTTTTCAATGTTGAGGTTGTTGTTGTTTTTCAATGTTGAGGTTGTTGTTGAATTTGTTGGTGTTTTTCAATGTTGAGTTTGTTGTTGAATTTGTTGGTGTTTTTCAATGTTGAGGTTGTTGTTGAATTTGTTGCTGTTTTTCAATGTTGAGGTTGTTGTTGAATTTGTTGGTGTTTTTCAATATTGAGGTTGTTGTTGTTTTTCAATTTTGAGGTAGTTGTTGAATTTGTTATGTTTTTCAATGTTGAGGTTGTTGTTTTTCAATGTTGAGGTTGTTGTTGAATTTGTTGGTGTTTTTCAATTTCGAGGTTGTTGTTGAATTTGTTGGTGTTTTTCAATGTTGAAGTTGTTGTTGAATTTGTTGGTGTTTTTCAATGTTGAGTTGTTGTTGTTTTTCAATGTTGAGGTTGTTGTTGAATTTGTTGGTGTTTTTCAATGTTGAGGTTGTTGTTGTTTTTCAATGCTGAGGTTGTTGTTGAATTAGTTGGTGTTTTTCAATGTTGAGGTTGTTGTTGAATTTGTTGGTGTTTTTCAATGTTGAGGTTGTTGTTGTTTTTCAATGTTGAGGTTGTTGTTGAATTTGTTGGTGTTTTTCAATGTTGTGGTTGTTGTTGTTTTTCAATGTTGAGGTTGTTGTTGAATTTGTTGGTGTTTTTCAATGTTGAGGTTGTTGTTGAATTTGTTGGTGTTTTTCAATGTTGGGGTTGTTGTTGTTTTTCAATGTTGAGGTTATTGTTGAATTTGTTGGTGTTTTTCAATGTTGAGGTTGTTGTTGTTTTTCAATGTTGAGGTTGTTGTTGAATTTGTTGGTGTTTTTCAATGTTGAGGTTGTTGTTGAATTTGTTGGTGTTTTTCAATGTTGAGGTTGTTGTTTTTCAATGTTGAGGTTGTTGAATTTGTAGGTCTTTTTCAATCTTGAGTTTGTTGTTGAATTTGTTGGTGTTTTTCAAAGTTGAAGTTGTTGTTGAATTTGTTGGTGTTTTTCAATGTTGAGGTTGTTGTTGTTTTTCAATGTTGAGGTTGTTGTTGAGTTTGTTGGTGTTTTTCAATGTTGAGGTTGTTGTTGAATTTGTTGGTGTTTTTCAATGTTGAGGTTGTTGTTGAATTTGTTGGTGTTTTTCAATGTTGAGGTTGTTCTTGTTTTTAAATGCTGAGGTTGTTGTTGAATTGGTTGGTGTTTTTTCAATTTTGAGGTTGTTGGTGTTTTTCAATGTTGAGGTTGTTGTTGAATTTGATGGTGTTTTTCAATGTCGAGGTTGTTGTTGAATTTGTTGGTGTTTTTCAATGTTGAAGTTTTTGATGAATTTGTTGGTGTTTTTCAATTTCGAGGTTGTTGTTGAATTTGTTGGTGTTTTTCAATGTTGAAGTTTTTGGTGAATTTGTTGGTGTTTTTCAATGTTGAGGTTGTTGTTGTTTTTCAATGTTGAGGTTGTTTTTGAATTTGTTGGTGTTTTTCAATGTTGAGGTTGTTGTTGTTTTTCAATGCTGAGGTTGTTGTTGAATTTGTTGGTGTTTTTCAATGTTGAGTCTGTTGTTGAATTTGTTGGTGTTTTTCAATGTTGAGGTTGTTGTTGTTTTTCAATGTTGAGGTTGTTGTTGAATTTGTTCGTGTTTTTCAATGTTGAAGTTGTTGTTGAATTTGTTGGTGTTTTTCAATGTTGAGGTTGTTGTTGTTTTTCAATGTTGAGGTTGTTGTTGAATTTGTTGGTGTTTTTCAATGTTGAGGTTGTTGGTGTTTTTCAATGTTGAGGTTGTTGTTGAATTTGTTGGTGTTTTTCAATGTTGAGGTTGTTGTTGAATTTGTTGGTGTTTTTCAATGTTGAGGTTGTTGTTGTTTTTCAATGTTGAGGTTGTAGTTGAGTTTGTTGGTGTTTTTCAATGTTGAGGTTGTTGTTGAATTTGTTGGTGTTTTTCAATGTTGAGGTTATTGTTGAATTTGTTGGTGTTTTTCAATGTTGAGGTTGTTGTTGTTTTTCAATGTTGAGGTTGTTGTTGAATTTGTTGGTGTTTTTCAATGTTGAGGTTGTTGTTGAATTTGTTGGTGTTTTTCAATGTTGAGGTTGTTGTTGTTTTTCAATGTTGAGGTTGTTGAATTTGTTGGTGTTTTTCAATCTTGAGTTTGTTGTTGAATTTGTTGGTGTTTTTCAAAGTTGAGGTTTTTGTTGAATTTGTTGGTGTTTTTCAATGTTGAGGTTGTTGTTGTTTTTCAATGCTGAGGTTGTTGTTGAATTTGTTGGTGTTTTTCAATGTTGAATTTGTTGTTGAATTTGTTGGTGTTTTTCAATGTTGAGGTTGTTGTTGTTTTTCAATGTTGAGGTTGTTGTTGAATTTCTTGGTGTTTTTCAATGTTGAAGTTGTTGTTGAATTTGTTGGTGTTTTTCAATGTTGAGGTTGTTGTTGTTTTACAATTTTGAGGTTGCTGTTGAATTTGTTGGTGTTTTTCAATGTTGAGTTTGTTGTTGTTTTTCAATGTTGAGGTTGTTGTTGAATTTGTTGGTGTTTTTCAATGTTGAGGTTGTTGTTGTTTTTAAATGTTGGGGTTGTTGTTGAAATTCTTGGTGTTTTTCAATTTTGAGGATGTTGTTATTTTTCAAAGTTGAGGTTGTTGTTGAATTTGTTGGTGTTTTTCCATGATGAGGTTGTTGTTGTTTTTCAAAGTTGAGGTTGTTGTTGTATTTGTTGGTGTTTTTCATTTTCGAGGTTGTTGTTGAATTTGTTGGTGTTTTTCAATGTTGAAGTTGTTGTTGAATTTGTTGGTGTTTTTCAATATAGAGGTTGTTGTTTTTCAATGTTGAGGTTGTTGTTGAATTTGTTGGTGTTTTTCAATGTTGAGGTTGTTGTTGTTTTTCAATGCTGAGGTTGTTGTTCAAATTGTTGGTGTTTTTCAATGTTGAGGTTGTTGTTGAATTTGTTGGTGTTTTTCAATTTTGAGGTTGTTGTTGTTTTTCAATGTTGAGGTTGTTGTTGAATTTGTTGGTGTTTTTCAATGTTTAGGTTGTTGTTGTTTTTCAATGTTGAGTTTGTTGTTGAATTTGTTGGTGTTTTTCAATGTTGAGGTTGTTGTTGAATTTGTTGGTGTTTTTCAATGTTGAGGTTATTGTTGTTTTTCAATGTTGAGGTTGTTGTTGAATTTGTTGGTGTTTTTCAATGTTGCGTTTGTTGTTGTTTTTCAATGTTGAGGTTGCTGTTGAATTTGTTGGTGTTTTTCAAAGTTGAGGTTGTTGTTGTTTTTCAACGTTGAGGTTGTTGTTGAATTTGTTGTTGTTTTTCAATGTTGAGGTTGTTGTTGTTTTTCAATGTTGAGGTTGTTGTTGAATTTGTTGGTGTTTTTCAATGTTGAGTTTGTTGTTGAATTTGTTGGTGTTTTTCAATGTTGAGGTTGTTGTTGTTTTTCAATGTTGAGGTTGTTGTTGAATTTGTTGGTGTTTTTCAATGTTGAGTTTGTTGTTGTTTTTCAATGTTGAGGTTGTTGTTGAATTTGTTGTTGTTTTTCAATGTTGAGGTTGTTGTTGAATTTGTTGGTGTTTTTCAATGTTGAGGTTGTTGGTGTTTTTCAATGTTGAGGTTGTTGTTGAATTTGTTGGTGTTTTTCAATGTCGAGGTTGTTGTTGAATTTGTTGGTGTTTTTCAATGTTGAAGTTTTTGATGAATTTGTTGGTGTTTTTCAATTTCGAGGTTGTTGTTGAATTTGTTGGTGTTTTTCAATGTTGAAGTTTTTGGTGAATTTGTTGGTGTTTTTCAATGTTGAGGTTGTTGTTGTTTTTCAATGTTGAGGTTGTTTTTGAATTTGTTGGTGTTTTTCAATGTTGAGGTTGTTGTTGTTTTTCAATGCTGAGGTTGTTGTTGAATTTGTTGGTGTTTTTCAATGTTGAGTCTGTTGTTGAATTTGTTGGTGTTTTTCAATGTTGAGGTTGTTGTTGTTTTTCAATGTTGAGGTTGTTGTTGAATTTGTTCGTGTTTTTCAATGTTGAAGTTGTTGTTGAATTTGTTGGTGTTTTTCAATGTTGAGGTTGTTGTTGTTTTTCAATGTTGAGGTTGTTGTTGAATTTGTTGGTGTTTTTCAATGTTGAGGTTGTTGGTGTTTTTCAATGTTGAGGTTGTTGTTGAATTTGTTGGTGTTTTTCAATGTTGAGGTTGTTGTTGAATTTGTTGGTGTTTTTCAATGTTGAGGTTGTTGTTGTTTTTCAATGTTGAGGTTGTTGTTGAGTTTGTTGGTGGTTTTCAATGTTGAGGTTGTTGTTGAATTTGTTTGTGTTTTTCAATGTTGAGGTTGCTGTTGTTTTTCATTGATGAGGTTGTTGTTGAGTTTGTTGGTGTTTTTCAATGCTGAGGTTGTTGTTGAATTTGTTGGTGTTTTTCAATGTTGAGGTTGTAGTTGAATTTGTTGGTGTTTTTCAATGTTGAGGTTTTTGTTATTTTTCAATGTTGAGGTTGTTGTTGTTTTTCAATGTTGAGGTTGTTGAATTTGTTGGTGTTTTTCAATCTTGAGTTTGTTGTTGAATTTGTTGGTGTTTTTCAAATTTGAGGTTGTTGTTGAATTTGTTGGTGTTTTTCAAAGTTGAGGTTGTTGTTGTTTTTCAATGTTGAGGTTGTAGTTGAGTTTGTTGGTGTTTTTCAATGTTGAGGTTGTTGTTGAATTTGTTGGTGTTTTTCAATGTTGAGGTTGTTGTTGTTTTTCAATGTTGAGGTTATTGTTGAATTTGTTGGTGTTTTTCAATGTTGAGGTTGTTGTTGTTTTTCAATGTTGAGGTTGTTGTTGAATTTGTTGTTGTTTTTCAATGTTGAGGTTGTTGTTGAATTTGTTGGTGTTTTTCAATGTTGAGGTTGTTGTTGTTTTTCAATGTTGAGGTTGTTGAATTTGTTGGTGTTTTTCAATCTTGAGTTTGTTGTTGAATTTGTTGGTGTTTTTCAAAGTTGAGGTTTTTGTTGAATTTGTTGGTGTTTTTCAATGTTGAGGTTGTTGTTGTTTTTCAATGCGGAGGTTGTTGTTGAATTTGTTGGTGTTTTTCAATGTTGAATTTGTTGTTGAATTTGTTGGTGTTTTTCAATGTTGAGGTTGTTGTTGTTTTTCAAAGTTGAGGTTGTTGTTGAATTTCTTGGTGTTTTTCAATGTTGAAGTTGTTGTTGAATTTGTTGGTGTTTTTCAATGTTGAGGTTGTTGTTGTTTTACAATGTTGAGGTTGTTGTTGAATTTGTTGGTGTTTTTCAATGTTGAGTTTGTTGTTGTTTTTCAATGTTGAGGTTGTTGTTGAATTTGTTGGTGTTTTTCAATGTTGAGGTTGTTGTTGTTTTTAAATGTTGGGGTTGTTGTTGAAATTCTTGGTGTTTTTCAATTTTGAGGATGTTGTTGTTTTTCAATGTTGAGGTTGTTGTTGAATTTGTTGGTGTTTTTCCATGATGAGGTTGTTGTTGTTTTTCAAAGTTGATGTTGTTGTTGTATTTGTTGGTGTTTTTCAATTTCGAGGTTGTTGTTGAATTTGTTGGTGTTTTTCAATGTTGAAGTTGTTGTTGAATTTGTTGGTGTTTTTCAATATAGAGGTTGTTGTTTTTCAATGTTGAGGTTGTTGTTGAATTTGTTGGTGTTTTTCAATGTTGAGGTTGTTGTTGTTTTTCAATGCTGAGGTTGTTGTTGAAATTGTTGGTGTTTTTCAATGTTGAGGTTGTTGTTGAATTTGTTGGTGTTTTTCAATTTTGAGGTTGTGTTGTTTTTCAATGTTGAGGTTGTTGTTGAATTTGTTGGTGTTTTTCAATGTTTACGTTGTTGTTGTTTTTCAATGTTGAGTTTGTTGTTGAATTTGTTGGTGTTTTTCAATGTTGAGGTTGTTGTTGAATTTGTTGGTGTTTTTCAATGTTGAGGTTATTGTTGTTTTTCAATGTTGAGGTTGTTGTTGAATTTGTTGGTGTTTTTCAATGTTGCGTTTGTTGTTGTTTTTCAATGTTGAGGTTGCTGTTGAATTTGTTGGTGTTTTTCAAAGTTGAGGTTGTTGTTGTTTTTCAACGTTGAGGTTGTTGTTGAATTTGTTGGTGTTTTTCAATGTTGAGTTTGTTGTTGAATTTGTTGGTGTTTTTCAATGTTGAGGTTGTTGTTGTTTTTCAATGTTGAGGTTGTTTTTGAATTTGTTGGTGTTTTTCAATGTTGAGGTTGTTGTTGTTTTTCAATGCTGAGGTTGTTGTTGAATTTGTTGGTGTTTTTCAATGTTGAGTCTGTTGTTGAGTTTGTTGGTGTTTTTCAATGTTGAGGTTGTTGTTGAATTTGTTGGTGTTTTTCAATGTTGAGGCTGTTGTTGAATTTGTTGGTGTTTTTCAATGTTGAGGTTGTTGTTGAATTTGTTGGTGTTTTTCAATGTTGAGGTTGTTGTTGTTTTTCAATGTTGAGGTTGTTGTTGAATTTGTTGGTGTTTTTCAATGTTGAGTTTGTTGTTGAATTTGTTGGTGTTTTTCAATGTTGAGGTTGTGGTTGAATTTGTTGCTGTTTTTCAATGTTGAGGTTGTTGTTGAATTTGTTGGTGTTTTTCAATGTTGAGGTTGTTGTTGTTTTTCAATTTTGAGGTAGTTGTTGAATTTGTTATGTTTTTCAATGTTGAGGTTGTTGTTTTTCAATGTTGAGGTTGTTGTTGAATTTGTTGGTGTTTTTCAATTTCGAGGTTGTTGTTGAATTTGTTGGTGTTTTTCAATGTTGAAGTTGTTGTTGAATTTGTTGGTGTTTTTCAATGTTGAGTTGTTGTTGTTTTTCAATGTTGAGGTTGTTGTTGAATTTGTTGGTGTTTTTCAATGTTGAGGTTGTTGTTGTTTTTCAATGCTGAGGTTGTTGTTGAATTAGTTGGTGTTTTTCAATGTTGAGGTTGTTGTTGAATTTGTTGGTGTTTTTCAATGTTGAGGTTGTTGTTGTTTTTCAATGTTGAGGTTGTTGTTGAATTTGTTGGTATTTTTCAATGTTGTGGTTGTTGTTGTTTTTCAATGTTGAGGTTGTTGTTGAATTTGTTGGTGTTTTTCAATGTTGAGGTTGTTGTTGAATTTGTTGGTGTTTTTCAATGTTGGGGTTGTTGTTGTTTTTCAATGTTGAGGTTATTGTTGAATTTGTTGGTGTTTTTCAATGTTGAGGTTGTTGTTGTTTTTCAATGTTGAGGTTGTTGTTGAATTTGTTGGTGTTTTTCAATGTTGAGGTTGTTGTTGAATTTGTTGGTGTTTTTCAATGTTGAGGTTGTTGTTTTTCAATGTTGAGGTTGTTGAATTTGTAGGTCTTTTTCAATCTTGAGTTTGTTGTTGAATTTGTTGGTGTTTTTCAAAGTTGAAGTTGTTGTTGAATTTGTTGGTGTTTTTCAATGTTGAGGTTGTTGTTGTTTTTCAATGTTGAGGTTGTTGTTGAGTTTGTTGGTGTTTTTCAATGTTGAGGTTGTTGTTGAATTTGTTGGTGTTTTTCAATGTTGAGGTTGTTGTTGAATTTGTTGGTGTTTTTCAATGTTGAGGTTGTTCTTGTTTTTAAATGCTGAGGTTGTTGTTGAATTGGTTGGTGTTTTTTCAATTTTGAGGTTGTTGGTGTTTTTCAATGTTGAGGTTGTTGTTGAATTTGATGGTGTTTTTCAATGTCGAGGTTGTTGTTGAATTTGTTGGTGTTTTTCAATGTTGAAGTTTTTGATGAATTTGTTGGTGTTTTTCAATTTCGAGGTTGTTGTTGAATTTGTTGGTGTTTTTCACTGTTGAAGTTTTTGGTGAATTTGTTGGTGTTTTTCAATGTTGAGGTTGTTGTTGTTTTTCAATGTTGAGGTTGTTTTTGAATTTGTTGGTGTTTTTCAATGTTGAGGTTGTTGTTGTTTTTCAATGCTGAGGTTGTTGTTGAATTTGTTGGTGTTTTTCAATGTTGAGTCTGTTGTTGAATTTGTTGGTGTTTTTCAATGTTGAGGTTGTTGTTGTTTTTCAATGTTGAGGTTGTTGTTGAATTTGTTCGTGTTTTTCAATGTTGAAGTTGTTGTTGAATTTGTTGGTGTTTTTCAATGTTGAGGTTGTTGTTGTTTTTCAATGTTGAGGTTGTTGTTGAATTTGTTGGTGTTTTTCAATGTTGAGGTTGTTGGTGTTTTTCAATGTTGAGGTTGTTGTTGAATTTGTTGGTGTTTTTCAATGTTGAGGTTGTTGTTGAATTTGTTGGTGTTTTTCAATGTTGAGGTTGTTGTTGTTTTTCAATGTTGAGGTTGTAGTTGAGTTTGTTGGTGTTTTTCAATGTTGAGGTTGTTGTTGAATTTGTTGGTGTTTTTCAATGTTGAGGTTATTGTTGAATTTGTTGGTGTTTTTCAATGTTGAGGTTGTTGTTGTTTTTCAATGTTGAGGTTGTTGTTGAATTTGTTGGTGTTTTTCAATGTTGAGGTTGTTGTTGAATTTGTTGGTGTTTTTTCAATGTTGAGGTTGTTGTTGTTTTTCAATGTTGAGGTTGTTGAATTTGTTGGTGTTTTTCAATCTTGAGTTTGTTGTTGAATTTGTTGGTGTTTTTCAAAGTTGAGGTTTTTGTTGAATTTGTTGGTGTTTTTCAGTGTTGAGGTTGTTGTTGTTTTTCAATGCTGAGGTTGTTGTTGAATTTGTTGGTGTTTTTCAATGTTGAATTTGTTGTTGAATTTGTTGGTGTTTTTCAATGTTGAGGTTGTTGTTGTTTTTCAATGTTGAGGTTGTTGTTGAATTTCTTGGTGTTTTTCAATGTTGAAGTTGTTGTTGAATTTGTTGGTGTTTTTCAATGTTGAGGTTGTTGTTGTTTTACAATTTTGAGGTTGTTGTTGAATTTGTTGGTGTTTTTCAATGTTGAGTTTGTTGTTGTTTTTCAATGTTGAGGTTGTTGTTGAATTTGTTGGTGTTTTTCAATGTTGAGGTTGTTGTTGTTTTTAAATGTTGGGGTTGTTGTTGAAATTCTTGGTGTTTTTCAATTTTGAGGATGTTGTTATTTTTCAATGTTGAGGTTGTTGTTGAATTTGTTGGTGTTTTTCCATGATGAGGTTGTTGTTGTTTTTCAAAGTTGAGGTTGTTGTTGTATTTGTTGGTGTTTTTCAATTTCGAGGTTGTTGTTGAATTTGTTGGTGTTTTTCAATGTTGAAGTTGTTGTTGAATTTGTTGGTGTTTTTCAATATAAAGGTTGTTGTTTTTCAATGTTGAGGTTGTTGTTGAATTTGTTGGTGTTTTTCAATGTTGAGGTTGTTGTTGTTTTTCAATGCTGAGGTTGTTGTTCAAATTGTTGGTGTTTTTCAATGTTGAGGTTGTTGTTGAATTTGTTGGTGTTTTTCAATTTTGAGGTTGTTGTTGTTTTTCAATGTTGAGGTTGTTGTTGAATTTGTTGGTGTTTTTCAATGTTTAGGTTGTTGTTGTTTTTCAATGTTGAGGTTGTTGTTGAATTTGTTGGTGTTTTTCAATGTTGAGGTTGTTGTTGAATTTGTTGGTGTTTTTCAATGTTGAGGTTATTGTTGTTTTTCAATGTTGAGGTTGTTGTTGAATTTGTTGGTGTTTTTCAATGTTGCGTTTGTTGTTGTTTTTCAATGTTGAGGTTGCTGTTGAATTTGTTGGTGTTTTTCAAAGTTGAGGTTGTTGTTGTTTTTCAACGTTGAGGTTGTTGTTGAATTTGTTGTTGTTTTTCAATGTTGAGGTTGTTGTTGTTTTTCAATGTTGAGGTTGTTGTTGAATTTGTTGGTGTTTTTCAATGTTGAGTTTGTTGTTGAATTTGTTGGTGTTTTTCAATGTTGAGGTTGTTGTTGTTTTTCAATGTTGAGGTTGTTGTTGAATTTGTTGGTGTTTTTCAATGTTGAGTTTGTTGTTGTTTTTCAATGTTGAGGTTGTTGTTGAATTTGTTGGTGTTTTTCAATGTTGAGGTTGTTGTTGTTTTTCAATGTTGAGGTTGTTGTTGAATTTGTTGGTGTTTTTCAAAGTTGAGGTTGTTGGTGTTTTTCAATGTTGAGGTTGTTGTTGAATTTGTTGGTGTTTTTCAATGTTGAGGTTGTTGTTGAATTTGTTGGTGTTTTTCAATGTTGAGGTTGTTGTTGTTTTTCAATGTTGAGGTTGTTGTTGAATTTGTTGGTGTTTTTCAATGTTGAGTTTGTTGTTGCATTTGTTGGTGTTTTTCAATGTTGAGGTTGTTGTTGAATTTGTTGCTGTTTTTCAATGTTGAGGTTGTTGTTGAATTTGTTGGTGTTATTCAATGTTGAGGTTGTTGTTGTTTTTCAATGTTGAGGTTGTTGTTGAATTTGTTTGTGTTTTTCAATGTTGAGGTTGCTGTTGTTTTTCATTGTTGAGGTTGTTGTTGAGTTTGTTGGTGTTTTTCAATGCTGAGGTTGTTGTTGAATTTGTTGGTGTTTTTCAATGTTGAGGTTGTAGTTGAATTTGTTGGTGTTTTTCAATGTTGAGGTTGTTGTTATTTTTCAATGTTGTGGTTGTTGTTGTTTTTCAATGTTGAGGTTGTTGAATTTGTTGGTGTTTTTCAATCTTGAGTTTGTTGTTGAATTTGTTGGTGTTTTTCAAATTTGAGGTTGTTGTTGAATTTGTTGGTGTTTTTCAATGTTGAGGTTGTTGTTGTTTTTCAATGTTGAGGTTGTAGTTGAGTTTGTTGGTGTTTTTCAATGTTGAGGTTGTTGTTGAATTTGTTGGTGTTTTTCAATGTTGAGGTTGTTGTTGTTTTTCAATGTTGAGGTTATTGTTGAATTTGTTGGTGTTTTTCAATGTTGAGGTTGTTGTTGTTTTTCAATGTTGAGGTTGTTGTTGAATTTGTTGGTGTTTTTCAATGTTGAGGTTGTTGTTGAATTTGTTGGTGTTTTTCAATGTTGAGGTTGTTGTTGTTTTTCAATGTTGAGGTTGTTGAATTTGTTGGTGTTTTTCAATCTTGAGTTTGTTGTTGAATTTGTTGGTGTTTTTCAAAGTTGAGGTTTTTGTTGAATTTGTTGGTGTTTTTCAATGTTGAGATTGTTGTTGTTTTTCAATGCTGAGGTTGTTGTTGAATTTGTTGGTGTTTTTCAATGTTGAATTTGTTGTTGAATTTGTTGGTGTTTTTCAATGTTGAGGTTGTTGTTGTTTTTCAATGTTGAGGTTGTTGTTGAATTTCTTGGTGTTTTTCAATGTTGAAGTTGTTGTTGAATTTGTTGGTGTTTTTCAATGTTGAGGTTGTTGTTGTTTTACAATGTTGAGGTTGTTGTTGAATTTGTTGGTGTTTTTCAATGTTGAGGTTGTTGTTGTTTTTAAATGTTGGGGTTGTTGTTGAAATTCTTGGTGTTTTTCAATTTTGAGGATGTTGTTGTTTTTCAATGTTGAAGTTGTTGTTGAATTTGTTGGTGTTTTTCCATGATGAGGTTGTTGTTGTTTTTCAAAGTTGAGGTTGTTGTTGTATTTGTTGGTGTTTTTCAATTTCGAGGTTGTTGTTGAATTTGTTGGTGTTTTTCAATGTTGAAGTTGTTGTTGAATTTGTTGGTGTTTTTCAATATAGAGGTTGTTGTTTTTCAATGTTGAGGTTGTTGTTGAATTTGTTGGTGTTTTTCAATGTTGAGGTTGTTGTTGTATTTGTTGGTGTTTTTCAATTTCGAGGTTGTTGTTGAATTTGTTGGTGTTTTTCAATGTTGAAGTTGTTGTTGAATTTGTTGGTGTTTTTCAATATAGAGGTTGTTGTTTTTCAATGTTGAGGTTGTTGTTGAAATTGTTGGTGTTTTTCAATGTTGAGGTTGTTGTTGAATTTGTTGGTGTTTTTCAATTTTGAGGTTGTTGTTGTTTTTCAATGTTGAGGTTGTTGTTGAATTTGTTGGTGTTTTTCAATGTTTAGGTTGTTGTTGTTTTTCAATGTTGAGTTTGTTGTTGAATTTGTTGGTGTTTTTCAATGTTGAGGTTGTTGTTGAATTTGTTGGTGTTTTTCAATGTTGAGGTTATTGTTGTTTTTCAATGTTGAGGTTGTTGTTGAATTTGTTGGTGTTTTTCAATGTTGCGTTTGTTGTTGTTTTTCAATGTTGAGGTTGCTGTTGAATTTGTTGGTGTTTTTCAATGTTGAGGTTGTTGTTGTTTTTCAACGTTGAGGTTGTTGTTGAATTTGTTGTTGTTTTTCAATGTTGAGGTTGTTGTTGTTTTTCAATGTTGAGGTTGTTGTTGAATTTGTTGGTGTTTTTCAATGTTGAGTTTGTTGTTGAATTTGTTGGTGTTTTTCAATGTTGAGGTTGTTGTTGTTTTTCAATGTTGAGGTTGTTGTTGAATTTGTTGGTGTTTTTCATTGTTGAGTTTGTTGTTGTTTTTCAATGTTGAGGTTGTTGTTGAATTTGTTGGTGTTTTTCAATGTTGAGGTTGTTGTTGTTTTTCAATGTTGAGGTTGTTGTTGAATTTGTTGGTGTTTTTCAATGTTGAGGTTGTTGGTGTTTTTCAATGTTGAGGTTGTTGTTGAATTTGTTGGTGTTTTTCAATGTTGAGGTTGTTGTTGAATTTGTTGGTGTTTTTCAATGTTGAGGTTGTTGTTGTTTTTCAATGTTGAGGTTGTTGTTGAATTTGTTGGTGTTTTTCAATGTTGAGTTTGTTGTTGCATTTGTTGGTGTTT
The DNA here is from genome assembly GCA_026770705.1 of Isurus oxyrinchus. Classification (NCBI taxonomy): domain Eukaryota; kingdom Metazoa; phylum Chordata; class Chondrichthyes; order Lamniformes; family Lamnidae; genus Isurus; species Isurus oxyrinchus. Next base: position 527,463 of record JANJGN010000268.1, on the reverse strand, counting down.
TTCAATGTTGAGGTTGTTGTTGAATTTGTTGCTGTTTTTCAATGTTGAGGTTGTTGTTGAATTTGTTGGTGTTTTTCAATGTTGAGGTTGTTGTTGTTTTTCAATGTTGAGGTTGTTGTTGAATTTGTTATGTTTTTCAATGTTGAGGTTGTTGTTGTTTTTCAATGTTGAGGTTGTTGTTGAATTTGTTGGTGTTTTTCAATTTCGAGGTTGTTGTTGAATTTGTTGGTGTTTTTCAATGTTGAAGTTGTTGTTGAATTTGTTGGTGTTTTTCAATGTTGAGGTTGTTGGTGTTTTTCAATGTTGAGGTTGTTGTTGAATTTGTTGGTGTTTTTCAATGTTGAGGTTGTTGTTGTTTTTCAATGCTGAGGTTGTTGTTGAATTAGTTGGTGTTTTTCAATGTTGAGGTTGTTGTTGAATTTGTTGGTGTTTTTCAATGTTGAGGTTGTTGTTGTTTTTCAATGTTGAGGTTGTTGTTGAATTTGTTGGTGTTTTTCAATGTTCTGGTTGTTGTTGTTTTTCAATGTTGAGGTTGTTGTTGAATTTGTTGGTGTTTTTCAATGTTGAGGTTGTTGTTGAATTTGTTGGTGTTTTTCAATGTTCAGGTTGTTGTTGTTTTTCAATGTTGAGGTTATTGTTGAATTTGTTGGTGTTTTTCAATGTTGAGGTTGTTGTTGTTTTTCAATGTTGAGGTTGTTGCTGAATTTGTTGGTGTTTTTCAATGTGGAGGTTGTTGTTGAATTTGTTGGTGTTTTTCAATGTTGAGGTTGTTGTTGTTTTTCAATGTTGAGGTTGTTGTTGAATTTGTTGTTGTTTTTCAATGTTGAGTTTGTTGTTGAATTTGTTGGTGTTTTTCAATGTTGAGGTTGTTGTTGAATTTGTTGCTGTTTTTCAATGTTGAGGTTGTTGTTGAATTTGTTGGTGTTTTTCAATGTTGAGGTTGTTGTTGTTTTTCAATGTTGAGGTTGTTGTTGAAATTGTTGGTGTTTTTCAATGTTGAGGTTGTTGTTTTTCAATGTTGAGGTTGTTGTTGAATTTGTTGGTGTTTTTCAATTTCGAGGTTGTTGTTGAATTTATTGGTGTTTTTCAATGTTGAGTTGTTGTTGTTTTTCAATGTTGAGGTTGTTGTTGAATTTGTTGGTGTTTTTCAATGTTCAGGTTGTTGTTGTTTTTCAATGCTGAGGTTGTTGTTGAATTAGTTGGTGTTTTTCAATGTTGAGGTTGTTGTTGAATTTGTTGGTGTTTTTCAATGTTGAGGTTGTTGTTGTTTTTCAATGTTGAGGTTGTTGTTGAATTTGTTGGTGTTTTTCAATGTTGTGGTTGTTGTTGTTTTTCAATGTTGAGGTTGTTGTTGAATTTGTTGGTGTTTTTCAATGTTGAGGTTGTTGTTGAATTTGTTGGTGTTTTTCAATGTTGAGGTTGTTGTTGAATTTGTTGGTGTTTTTCAATGTTCAGGTTGTTGTTGTTTTTCAATGTTGAGGTTGTTGTTGAATTTGTTGGTGTTTTTCAATGTTGAGGTTGTTGGTGTTTTTCAATGTTGAGGTTGTTGCTGAATTTGTTGGTGTTTTTCAATGTGGAGGTTGTTGTTGAATTTGTTGGTGTTTTTCAATGTTGAGGTTGTTGTTGTTTTTCAATGTTGAGGTTGTTGTTGAATTTGTTGTTGTTTTTCAATGTTGAGTTTGTTGTTGAATTTGTTGGTGTTTTTCAATGTTGAGGTTGTTGTTGAATTTGTTGCTGTTTTTCAATGTTGAGGTTGTTGTTGAATTTGTTGGTGTTTTTCAATGTTGAGGTTGTTGTTGTTTTTCAATGTTGAGGTTGTTGTTGAAATTGTTGGTGTTTTTCAATGTTGAGGTTGTTGTTTTTCAATGTTGAGGTTGTTGTTGAATTTGTTGGTGTTTTTCAATTTCGAGGTTGTTGTTGAATTTATTGGTGTTTTTCAATGTTGAGTTGTTGTTGTTTTTCAATGTTGAGGTTGTTGTTGAATTTGTTGGTGTTTTTCAATGTTCAGGTTGTTGTTGTTTTTCAATGCTGAGGTTGTTGTTGAATTAGTTGGTGTTTTTCAATGTTGAGGTTGTTGTTGAATTTGTTGGTGTTTTTCAATGTTGAGGTTGTTGTTGTTTTTCAATGTTGAGGTTGTTGTTGAATTTGTTGGTGTTTTTCAATGTTGTGGTTGTTGTTGTTTTTCAATGTTGAGGTTGTTGTTGAATTTGTTGGTGTTTTTCAATGTTGAGGTTGTTGTTGAATTTGTTGGTGTTTTTCAATGTTGAGGTTGTTGTTGTTTTTCAATGTTGAGGTTATTGTTGAATTTGTTGGTGTTTTTCAATGTTGAGGTTGTTGTTGTTTTTCAATGTTGAGGTTGTTGTTGAATTTGTTGGTGTTTTTCTATGTTGAATTTGTTGTTGTTTTTCAATGTTGAATTTGTTGTTGAATTTGTTGGTGTTTTTCAATGTTGAGGTTGTTGTTGTTTTTCAATGTTGAGGTTGTTGTTGAATTTGTTGGTGTTTTTCAATGTTGAGGTTGTTGTTGTTTTTCAATGTTGAGGTTGTTGTTGAATTTGTTGGTGTTTTTCAATGTTGAGGTTGTTGTTGAATTTGATGATGTTTTTCAATGTTGAGGTTGTTGTTTTTCAATGTTGAGGTTGTTGAATTTGTAGGTCTTTTTCAATCTTGAGTTTGTTGTTGAATTTGTTGGTGTTTTTCAAAGTTGAAGTTGTTGTTGAATTTGTTGGTGTTTTTCAATGTTGAGGTTGTTGTTGTTTTTCAATGTTGAGGTTGTTGTTGAGTTTGTTGGTGTTTTTCAATGTTGAGGTTGTTGTTGAATTTGTTGGTGTTTTTCAATGTTGAGGTTGTTGTTGAATTTGTTGGTGTTTTTCAATGTTGAGGTTGTTGTTGTTTTTCAATGTTGAGGTTGTTGTTGAATTTGTTGGTGTTTTTCAATGTTGAGGTTGTTGTTTTTCAATGTTGAGGTTGTTGTTGAATTTGTTGGTGTTTTTCAATTTCGAGGTTGTTGTTGAATTTATTGGTGTTTTTCAATGTTGAGTTGTTGTTGTTTTTCAATGTTGAGGTTGTTGTTGAATTTGTTGGTGTTTTTCAATGTTGAGGTTGTTGTTGTTTTTCAATGCTGAGGTTGTTGTTGAATTAGTTGGTGTTTTTCAATGTTGAGGTTGTTGTTGAATTTGTTGGTGTTTTTCAATGTTGAGGTTGTTGTTGTTTTTCAATGTTGAGGTTGTTGTTGAATTTATTGGTGTTTTTCAATGTTGTGGTTGTTGTTGTTTTTCAATGTTGAGGTTGTTGTTGAATTTGTTGGTGTTTTTCAATGTTGAGGTTGTTGTTGAATTTGTTGGTGTTTTTCAATGTTGAGGTTGTTGTTGTTTTTCAATGTTGAGGTTGTTGTTGAATTTGTTGGTGTTTTTCAATGTTGTGGTTGTTGTTGTTTTTCAATGTTGAGGTTGTTGTTGAATTTGTTGGTGTTTTTCAATGTTGAGGTTGTTGTTGAATTTGTTGGTGTTTTTCAATGTTGAGGTTGTTGTTGTTTTTCAATGTTGAGGTTATTGTTGAATTTGTTGGTGTTTTTCAATGTTGAGGTTGTTGTTGTTTTTCAATGTTGAGGTTGTTGTTGAATTTGTTGGTGTTTTTCTATGTTGAATTTGTTGTTGTTTTTCAATGTTGAGTTTGTTGTTGAATTTGTTGGTGTTTTTCAATGTTGAGGTTGTTGTTGTTTTTCAATGTTGAGGTTGTTGTTGAATTTGTTGGTGTTTTTCAATGTTGAGGTTGTTGTTGTTTTTCAATGTTGAGGTTGTTGTTGAATTTGTTGGTGTTTTTCAATGTTGAGGTTGTTGTTGAATTTGTTGATGTTTTTCAATGTTGAGGTTGTTGTTTTTCAATGTTGAGGTTGTTGAATTTGTAGGTCTTTTTCAATCTTGAGTTTGTTGTTGAATTTGATGGTGTTTTTCAAAGTTGAAGTTGTTGTTGAATTTGTTGGTGTTTTTCAATGTTGAGGTTGTTGTTGTTTTTCAATGTTGAGGTTGTTGTTGAGTTTGTTGGTGTTTTTCAATGTTGAGGTTGTTGTTGAATTTGTTGGTGTTTTTCAATGTTGAGGTTGTTGTTGAATTTGTTGGTGTTTTTCAATGTTGAGGTTGTTGTTGTTTTTCAATGTTGAGGTTGTTGTTGAATTTGTTGGTGTTTTTCAATGTTGAGGTTGTTGTTTTTCAATGTTGAGGTTGTTGTTGAATTTGTTGGTGTTTTTCAATTTCGAGGTTGTTGTTGAATTTATTGGTGTTTTTCAATGTTGAGTTGTTGTTGTTTTTCAATGTTGAGGTTGTTGTTGAATTTGTTGGTGTTTTTCAATGTTGAGGTTGTTGTTGTTTTTCAATGCTGAGGTTGTTGTTGAATTAGTTGGTGTTTTTCAATGTTGAGGTTGTTGTTGAATTTGTTGGTGTTTTTCAATGTTGAGGTTGTTGTTGTTTTTCAATGTTGAGGTTGTTGTTGAATTTGTTGGTGTTTTTCAATGTTGTGGTTGTTGTTGTTTTTCAATGTTGAGGTTGTTGTTGAATTTGTTGGTGTTTTTCAATGTTGAGGTTGTTGTTGAATTTGTTGGTGTTTTTCAATGTTGAGGTTGTTGTTGTTTTTCAATGTTGAGGTTATTGTTGAATTTGTTGGTGTTTTTCAATGTTGAGGTTGTTGTTGTTTTTCAATGTTGAGGTTGTTGTTGAATTTGTTGGTGTTTTTCTATGTTGAATTTGTTGTTGTTTTTCAATGTTGAGTTTGTTGTTGAATTTGTTGGTGTTTTTCAATGTTGAGGTTGTTGTTGTTTTTCAATGTTGAGGTTGTTGTTGAATTTGTTGGTGTTTTTCAATGTTGAGGTTGTTGTTGTTTTTCAATGTTGAGGTTGTTGTTGAATTTGTTGGTGTTTTTCAATGTTGAGGTTGTTGTTGAATTTGTTGATGTTTTTCAATGTTGAGGTTGTTGTTTTTCAATGTTGAGGTTGTTGAATTTGTAGGTCTTTTTCAATCTTGAGTTTGTTGTTGAATTTGTTGGTGTTTTTCAAAGTTGAAGTTGTTGTTGAATTTGTTGGTGTTTTTCAATGTTGAGGTTGTTGTTGTTTTTCAATGTTGAGGTTGTTGTTGAGTTTGTTGGTGTTTTTCAATGTTGAGGTTGTTGTTGAATTTGCTGGTGTTTTTCAATGTTGAGGTTGTTGTTGAATTTGTTGGTGTTTTTCAATGTTGAGGTTGTTGTTGTTTTTAAATGCTGAGGTTGTTGTTGAATTGGTTGGTGTTTTTTCAATTTTGAGGTTGTTGGTGTTTTTCAATGTTGAGGTTGTTGTTGAATTTGATGGTGTTTTTCAATGTCGAGGTTGTTGTTGAATTTGTTGGTGTTTTTCAATGTTGAAGTTTTTGTTGAATTTGTTGGTGTTTTTCAATTTCGAGGTTGTTGTTGAATTTGTTGGTGTTTTTCAATGTTGAAGTTTTTGGTGAATTTGTTGGTGTTTTTCAATGTTGAGGTTGTTGTTGTTTTTCAATGTTGAGGTTGTTGTTGAGTTTGTTGGTGTTTTTCAATGTTGAGGTTGTTGTTGAATTTGTTGGTGTTTTTCAATGTTGAGGTTGTTGTTGAATTTGTTGGTGTTTTTCAATGTTGAGGTTGTTGTTGTTTTTCAATGTTGAGGTTGTTGTTGAATTTGTTGGTGTTTTTCAATGTTGAGGTTGCTGTTTTTCAATGTTGAGGTTGTTGTTGAATTTGTTGGTGTTTTTCAATTTCGAGGTTGTTGTTGAATTTATTGGTGTTTTTCAATGTTGAGTTGTTGTTGTTTTTCAATGTTGAGGTTGTTGTTGAATTTGTTGGTGTTTTTCAATGTTGAGGTTGTTGTTGTTTTTCAATGCTGAGGTTGTTGTTGAATTAGTTGGTGTTTTTCAATGTTGAGGTTGTTGTTGAATTTGTTGGTGTTTTTCAATGTTGAGGTTGTTGTTGTTTTTCAATGTTGAGGTTGTTGTTGAATTTGTTGGTGTTTTTCAATGTTGTGGTTGTTGTTGTTTTTCAATGTTGAGGTTGTTGTTGAATTTGTTGGTGTTTTTCAATGTTGAGGTTGTTGTTGAATTTGTTGGTGTTTTTCAATGTTGAGGTTGTTGTTGTTTTTCAATGTTGAGGTTATTGTTGAATTTGTTGGTGTTTTTCAATGTTGAGGTTGTTGTTGTTTTTCAATGTTGAGGATGTTGTTGAATTTGTTGGTGTTTTTCTATGTTGAATTTGTTGTTGTTTTTCAATGTTGAGTTTGTTGTTGAATTTGTTGGTGTTTTTCAATGTTGAGGTTGTTGTTGTTTTTCAATGTTGAGGTTGTTGTTGAATTTGTTGGTGTTTTTCAATGTTGAGGTTGTTGTTGTTTTTCAATGTTGAGGTTGTTGTTGAATTTGTTGGTGTTTTTCAATGTTGAGGTTGTTGTTGAATTTGTTGATGTTTTTCAATGTTGAGGTTGTTGTTTTTCAATGTTGAGGTTGTTGAATTTGTAGGTCTTTTTCAATCTTGAGTTTGTTGTTGAATTTGTTGGTGTTTTTCAAAGTTGAAGTTGTTGTTGAATTTGTTGGTGTTTTTCAATGTTGAGGTTGTTGTTGTTTTTCAATGTTGAGGTTGTTGTTGAGTTTGTTGGTGTTTTTCAATGTTGAGGTTGTTGTTGAATTTGCTGGTGTTTTTCAATGTTGAGGTTGTTGTTGAATTTGTTGGTGTTTTTCAATGTTGAGGTTGTTGTTGTTTTTAAATGCTGAGGTTGTTGTTGAATTGGTTGGTGTTTTTTCAATTTTGAGGTTGTTGGTGTTTTTCAATGTTGAGGTTGTTGTTGAATTTGATGGTGTTTTTCAATGTCGAGGTTGTTGTTGAATTTGTTGGTGTTTTTTAATGTTGAAGTTTTTGGTGAATTTGTTGATGTTTTTCAATGTTGAGGTTGTTGTTGTTTTTCAATGTTGAGGTTGTTGTTGAATTTTTTGGTGTTTTTCAATGTTGAGGTTGTTGTTGTTTTTCAATGCTGAGGTTGTTGTTGAATTTGTTGGTGTTTTTCAATGTTGAGTCTGTTGTTGAATTTGTTGGTGTTTTTCAATGTTGAGGTTGTTGTTGTTTTTCAATGTTGAGGTTGTTGTTGAATTTGTTCGTGTTTTTCAATGTTGAAGTTGTTGTTGAATTTGTTGGTGTTTTTCAATGTTGAGGTTGTTGTTGTTTTTCAATGTTGAGGTTGTTGTTGAATTTGTTGGTGTTTTTCAATGTTGAGGTTGTTGGTGTTTTTCAATGTTGAGGTTGTTGTTGTTTTTAAATGCTGAGGTTGTTGTTGAATTGGTTGGTGTTTTTTCAATTTTGAGGTTGTTGGTGTTTTTCAATGTTGAGGTTGTTGTTGAATTTGATGGTGTTTTTCAATGTCGAGGTTGTTGTTGAATTTGTTGGTGTTTTTCAATGTTGAAGTTTTTGTTGAATTTGTTGGTGTTTTTCAATTTCGAGGTTGTTGTTGAATTTGTTGGTGTTTTTCAATGTTGAAGTTTTTGGTGAATTTGTTGGTGTTTTTCAATGTTGAGGTTGTTGTTGTTTTTCAATGTTGAGGTTGTTTTTGAATTTGTTGGTTTTTTTTTCAATGTTGAGGTTGTTGTTGTTTTTCAATGCTGAGGTTGTTGTTGAATTTGTTGGTGTTTTTCAATGTTGAGTCTGTTGTTGAATTTGTTGGTGTTTTTCAATGTTGAGGTTGTTGTTGTTTTTCAATGTTGAGGTTGTTGTTGAATTTGTTCGTGTTTTTCAATGTTGAAGTTGTTGTTGAATTTGTTGGTGTTTTTCAATGTTGAGGTTGTTGTTGTTTTTCAATGTTGAGGTTGTTGTTGAATTTGTTGGTGTTTTTCAATGTTGAGGTTGTTGTTGAATTTGTTGGTGTTTTTCAATGTTGAGGTTGTTGGTGTTTTTCAATGTTGAGGTTGTTGTTGAGTTTGTTGGTGTTTTTCAATGTTGAGGTTGTTGTTGAATTTGTTGGTGTTTTTTCAATGTTGAGGTTGTTGTTGAATTTGTTGGTGTTTTTCAATGTTGAGGTTGTTGTTGTTTTTCAATGTTGAGGTTGTTGTTGAATTTGTTGGTGTTTTTCAATGTTGAGGTTGTTGTTTTTCAATGTTGAGGTTGTTGTTGAATTTGTTGGTGTTTTTCAATTTCGAGGTTGTTGTTGAATTTATTGGTGTTTTTCAATGTTGAGTTGTTGTTGTTTTTCAATGTTGAGGTTGTTGTTGAATTTGTTGGTGTTTTTCAATGTTGAGGTTGTTGTTGTTTTTCAATGCTGAGGTTGTTGTTGAATTAGTTGGTGTTTTTCAATGTTGAGGTTGTTGTTGAATTTGTTGGTGTTTTTCAATGTTGAGGTTGTTGTTGTTTTTCAATGTTGAGGTTGTTGTTGAATTTGTTGGTGTTTTTCAATGTTGTGGTTGTTGTTGTTTTTCAATGTTGAGGTTGTTGTTGAATTTGTTGGTGTTTTTCAATGTTGAGGTTGTTGTTGAATTTGTTGGTGTTTTTCAATGTTGAGGTTGTTGTTGTTTTTCAATGTTGAGGTTATTGTTGAATTTGTTGGTGTTTTTCAATGTTGAGGTTGTTGTTGTTTTTCAATGTTGTTGAGTTGTTGAATTTGTTGGTGTTTTTCTATGTTGAATTTGTTGTTGTTTTTCAATGTTGAGTTTGTTGTTGAATTTGTTGGTGTTTTTCAATGTTGAGGTTGTTGTTGTTTTTCAATGTTGAGGTTGTTGTTGAATTTGTTGGTGTTTTTCAATGTTGAGGTTGTTGTTGTTTTTCAATGTTGAGGTTGTTGTTGAATTTGTTGGTGTTTTTCAATGTTGAGGTTGTTGTTGAATTTGTTGATGTTTTTCAATGTTGAGGTTGTTGTTTTTCAATGTTGAGGTTGTTGTTGAATTTGTTGGTGTTTTTCAATGTTGAGGTTGTTGTTGAATTTGTTGGTGTTTTTCAAAGTTGAAGTTGTTGTTGAGTTTGTTGGTGTTTTTCAATGTTGAGGTTGTTGTTGAATTTGCTGGTGTTTTTCAATGTTGAGGTTGTTGTTGAATTTGTTGGTGTTTTTCAATGTTGAGGTTGTTGTTGTTTTTAAATGCTGAGGTTGTTGTTGAATTGGTTGGTGTTTTTTCAATTTTGAGGTTGTTGGTGTTTTTCAATGTTGAGGTTGTTGTTGAATTTGATGGTGTTTTTCAATGTCGAGGTTGTTGTTGAATTTGTTGGTGTTTTTCAATGTTGAAGTTTTTGTTGAATTTGTTGGTGTTTTTCAATTTCGAGGTTGTAGTTGAATTTGTTGGTGTTTTTTAATGTTGAAGTTTTTGGTGAATTTGTTGATGTTTTTCAATGTTGAGGTTGTTGTTGTTTTTCAATGTTGAGGTTGTTTTTGAATTTTTTGGTGTTTTTCAATGTTGAGGTTGTTGTTGTTTTTCAATGCTGAGGTTGTTGTTGAATTTGTTGGTGTTTTTCAATGTTGAGTCTGTTGTTGAATTTGTTGGTGTTTTTCAATGTTGAGGTTGTTGTTGTTTTTCAATGTTGAGGTTGTTGTTGAATTTGTTCGTGTTTTTCAATGTTGAAGTTGTTCTTGAATTTGTTGGTGTTTTTCAATGTTGAGGTTGTTGTTGTTTTTCAATGTTGAGGTTGTTGTTGAATTTGTTGGTGTTTTTCAATGTTGAGGTTGTTGGTGTTTTTCAATGTTGAGGTTGTTGTTGTTCTTAAATGCTGAGGTTGTTGTTGAATTGGTTGGTGTTTTTTCAATTTTGAGGTTGTTGGTGTTTTTCAATGTTGAGGTTGTTGTTGAATTTGATGGTGTTTTTCAATGTCGAGGTTGTTGTTGAATTTGTTGGTGTTTTTCAATGTTGAAGTTTTTGTTGAATTTGTTGGTGTTTTTCAATTTCGAGGTTGTTGTTGAATTTGTTGGTGTTTTTCAATGTTGAAGTTTTTGGTGAATTTGTTGCTGTTTTTCAATGTTGAGGTTGTTGTTGTTTTTCAATGTTGAGGTTGTTTTTGAATTTGTTGGTGTTTTTCAATGTTGAGGTTGTTGTTGTTTTTCAATGCTGAGGTTGTTGTTGAATTTGTTGGTGTTTTTCAATGTTGAGTCTGTTGTTGAATTTGTTGGTGTTTTTCAATGTTGAGGTTGTTGTTGTTTTTCAATGTTGAGGTTGTTGTTGAATTTGTTCGTGTTTTTCAATGTTGAAGTTGTTGTTGAATTTGTTGGTGTTTTTCAATGTTGAGGTTGTTGTTGTTTTTCAATGTTGAGGTTGTTGTTGAATTTGTTGGTGTTTTTCAATGTTGAGGTTGTTGTTGAATTTGTTGGTGTTTTTCAATGTTGAGGTTGTTGTTGTTTTTCAATGTTGAGGTTGTTGTTGAGTTTGTTGGTGTTTTTCAATGTTGAGGTTGTTGTTGAATTTGTTTGTGTTTTTCAATGTTGAGGTTGCTGTTGTTTTTCATTGTTGAGGTTGTTGTTGAGTTTGTTGGTGTTTTTCAATGCTGAGGTTGTTGTTGAATTTGTTGGTGTTTTTCAATGTTGAGGTTGTAGTTGAATTTGTTGGTGTTTTTCAATGTTGAGGTTGTTGTTATTTTTCAATGTTGAGGTTGTTGTTGTTTTTCAATGTTGAGGTTGTTGAATTTGTTGGTGTTTTTCAATCTTGAGTTTGTTGTTGAATTTGTTGGTGTTTTTCAATGTTGAAGTTTTTGTTGAATTTGTTGGTGTTTTTCAATTTCGAGGTTGTTGTTGAATTTGTTGGTGTTTTTCAATGTTGAAGTTTTTGGTGAATTTGTTGGTGTTTTTCAATGTTGAGGTTGTTGTTGTTTTTCAATGTTGAGGTTGTTGTTGAGTTTGTTGGTGTTTTTCAATGTTGAGGTTGTTGTTGAATTTGTTGGTGTTTTTCAATGTTGAGGTTGTTGTTGAATTTGTTGGTGTTTTTCAATGTTGAGGTTGTTGTTGTTTTTCAATGTTGAGGTTGTTGTTGAATTTGTTGGTGTTTTTCAATGTTGAGGTTGTTGTTTTTCAATGTTGAGGTTGTTGTTGAATTTGTTGGTGTTTTTCAATTTCGAGGTTGTTGTTGAATTTATTGGTGTTTTTCAATGTTGAGTTGTTGTTGTTTTTCAATGTTGAGGTTGTTGTTGAATTTGTTGGTGTTTTTCAATGTTGAGGTTGTGTTGTTTTTCAATGCTGAGGTTGTTGTTGAATTAGTTGGTGTTTTTCAATGTTGAGGTTGTTGTTGAATTTGTTGGTGTTTTTCAATGTTGAGGTTGTTGTTGTTTTTCAATGTTGAGGTTGTTGTTGAATTTGTTGGTGTTTTTCAATGTTGTGGTTGTTGTTGTTTTTCAATGTTGAGGTTGTTGTTGAATTTGTTGGTGTTTCTCAACGTTGAGGTTATTGTTGAATTTGTTGGTGTTTTTCAATGTTGAGGTTGTTGTTGTTTTTCAATGTTGAGGTTATTGTTGAATTTGTTGGTGTTTTTCAATGTTGAGGTTGTTGTTGTTTTTCAATGTTGAGGTTGTTGTTGAATTTGTTGGTGTTTTTCTATGTTGAATTTGTTGTTGTTTTTCAATGTTGAGTTTGTTGTTGAATTTGTTGGTGTTTTTCAATGTTGAGGTTGTTGTTGTTTTTCAATGTTGAGGTTGTTGTTGAATTTGTTGGTGTTTTTCAATGTTGAGGTTGTTGTTGTTTTTCAATGTTGAGGTTGTTGTTGAATTTGTTGGTGTTTTTCAATGTTGAGGTTGTTGTTGAATTTGTTGATGTTTTTCAATGTTGAGGCTGTTGTTTTTCAATGTTGAGGTTGTTGAATTTGTAGGTCTTTTTCAATCTTGAGTTTGTTGTTGAATTTGTTGGTGTTTTTCAAAGTTGAAGTTGTTGTTGAATTTGTTGGTGTTTTTCAATGTTGAGGTTGTTGTTGTTTTTCAATGTTGAGGTTGTTGTTGAGTTTGTTGGTGTTTTTCAATGTTGAGGTTGTTGTTGAATTTGCTGGTGTTTTTCAATGTTGAGGTTGTTGTTGAATTTGTTGTTGTTTTTCAATGTTGAGGTTGTTGTTGTTTTTAAATGCTGAGGTTGTTGTTGAATTGGTTGGTGTTTTTTCAATTTTGAGGTTGTTGGTGTTTTTCAATGTTGAGGTTGTTGTTGAATTTGATGGTGTTTTTCAATGTCGAGGTTGTTGTTGAATTTGTTGGTGTTTTTCAATGTTGAAGTTTTTGTTGAATTTGTTGGTGTTTTTCAATTTCGAGGTTGTTGTTGAATTTGTTGGTGTTTTTTAATGTTGAAGTTTTTGGTGAATTTGTTGGTGTTTTTCAATGTTGAGGTTGTTGTTGTTTTTCAATGTTGAGGTTGTTTTTGAATTTTTTGGTGTTTTTCAATGTTGAGGTTGTTGTTGTTTTTCAATGCTGAGGTTGTTGTTGAATTTGTTGGTGTTTTTCAATGTTGAGTCTGTGTTGAATTTGTTGGTGTTTTTCAATGTTGAGGTTGTTGTTGTTTTTCAATGTTGAGGTTGTTGTTGAATTTGTTCGTGTTTTTCAATGTTGAAGTTGTTCTTGAATTTGTTGGTGTTTTTCAATGTTGAGGTTGTTGTTGTTTTTCAATGTTGAGGTTGTTGTTGAATTTGTTGGTGTTTTTCAATGTTGAGGTTGTTGGTGTTTTTCAATGTTGAGGTTGTTGTTGTTTTTAAATGCTGAGGTTGTTGTTGAATTGGTTGTTGTTTTTTCAATTTTGAGGTTGTTGGTGTTTTTCAATGTTGAGGTTGTTGTTGAATTTGATGGTGTTTTTCAATGTCGAGGTTGTTGTTGAATTTGTTGGTGTTTTTCCATGTTGAAGTTTTTGTTGAATTTGTTGGTGTTTTTCAATTTCGAGGTTGTTGTTGAATTTGTTGGTGTTTTTCAATGTTGAAGTTTTTGGTGAATTTGTTGGTGTTTTTCAATGTTGAGGTTGTTGTTGTTTTTCAATGTTGAGGTTGTTTTTGAATTTGTTGGTGTTTTTCAATGTTGAGGTTGTTGTTGTTTTTCAATGCTGAGGTTGTTGTTGAATTTGTTGGTGTTTTTCAATGTTGAGTCTGTTGTTGAATTTGTTGGTGTTTTTCAATGTTGAGGTTGTTGTTGTTTTTCAATGTTGAGGTTGTTATTGAATTTGTTCGTGTTTTTCAATGTTGAAGTTGTTGTTGAATTTGTTGGTGTTTTTCAATGTTGAGGTTGTTGTTGTTTTTCAATGTTGAGGTTGTTGTTGAATTTGTTGGTGTTTTTCAATGTTGAGGTTGTTGTTGAATTTGTTGGTGTTTTTCAATGTTGAGGTTGTTGTTGTTTTTCAATGTTGAGGTTGTTGTTGAGTTTGTTGGTGTTTTTCAATGTTGAGGTTGTTGTTGAATTTGTTTGTGTTTTTCAATGTTGAGGTTGCTGTTGTTTTTCATTGTTGAGGTTGTTGTTGAGTTTGTTGGTGTTTTTCAATGCTGAGGTTGTTGTTGAATTTGTTGGTGTTTTTCAATGTTGAGGTTGTAGTTGAATTTGTTGGTGTTTTTCAATGTTGAGGTTGTTGTTATTTTTCAATGTTGAGGTTGTTGTTGTTTTTCAATGTTGAGGTTGTTGAATTTGTTGGTGTTTTTCAATCTTGAGTTTGTTGTTGAATTTGTTGGTGTTTTTCAAATTTGAGGTTGTTGTTGAATTTGTTGGTGTTTTTCAATGTTGAGGTTGTTGTTGTTTTTCAATGTTGAGGTTGTTGTTGAGTTTGTTGGTGTTTTTCAATGTTGAGGTTGTTGTTGAATTTGTTGGTGTTTTTCAATGTTGAGGCTGTTGTGGAATTTGTTGGTATTTTCAATGTTGAGGTTGTTGTTGTTTTTAAATGTTGAGGTTGTTGTTGAATTTGTTGGTGTTTTTTCAATTTTGAGGTTGTTGGTGTTTTTCAATGTTGAGGTTGTTGTTGAATTTGATGGTGTTTTTCAATGTCGAGGTTGTTGTTGAATTTGTTGGTGTTTTTCAATGTTCAGGTTGTTGGTGTTTTTCAATGTTGAAGTTGTTGTTGAATTTGTTGGTGTTTTTCAATTTCGAGGTTGTTGTTGAATTTGTTGGTGTTTTTCAATGTTGAGGTTGTTGTTGTTTCTCAATGTTGAGGTTGTTGTTGAATTTTTTGGTGTTTTTCAATGTTGAGGTTGTTGTTGTTTTTCAATGCTGAGGTTGTTGTTGCCTTGGTTGGTGTTTTTCAATGTTGAGGTTGTTGTTGAATTTGTTGGTGTTTTTCAATGTTGAGGTTGTTGTTGTTTTTCAATGTTGAGGTTGTTGTTGAATTTGTTGGTGTTTTTCAATGTTGAGGTTGTTGTTGTTTTTCAATGTTGAGGTTGTTGTTGAATTTGTTGGTGTTTTTCAATGTTGAAGTTGTTGTTGAATTTGTTGGTGTTTTTCAATGTTGAGGTTGTTGTTGTTTTACAATGTTGAGGTTGTTGTTGAATTTGTTGGTGTTTTTCAATGTTGAGTTTGTTGTTGTTTTTCAATGTTGAGGTTGTTGTTGAATTTGTTGGTGTTTTTCAATGTTGAGGTTGTTGTTGTTTTTCAATGTTGAGGTTGTTGTTGAATTTGTTGGTGTTTTTCAATGTTGAGGTTGTTGGTGTTTTTCAATGTTGAGGTTGTTGTTGAATTTGTTGGTGTTTTTCAATGTTGAGGTTGTTGTTGAATTTGTTGGTGTTTTTCAATGTTGAGGTTGTTGTTGTTTTTCAATGTTGAGGTTGTTGTTGAATTTGTTGGTGTTTTTCAATGTTGAGTTTGTTGTTGAATTTGTTGGCGTTTTTCAATGTTGAGGTTGTTGTTGAATTTGTTGCTGTTTTTCAATGTTGAGGTTGTTGTTGAATTTGTTGGTGTTTTTCAATGTTGAGGTTGTTGTTGTTTTTCAATGTTGAGGTTGTTGTTGAATTTGTTGGTGTTTTTCAATGTTGTGGTTGTTGTTGTTTTTCAATGTTGAGGTTGTTGTTGAATTTGTTGGTGTTTTTCAATGTTGAGGTTGTTGTTGTTTTTCAATGTTGAGGTTATTGTTGAATTTGTTGGTGTTTTTCAATGTTGAGGTTGTTGTTGTTTTTCAATGTTGAGGTTGTTGTTGAATTTGTTGGTGTTTTTCTATGTTGAGTTTGTTGTTGTTTTTCAATGTTGAGTTTGTTGTTGTATTTGTTGGTGTTTTTCAATGTTGAGGTTGTTGTTGAATTTGTTGGTGTTTTTCAATGTTGAGGTTGTTGTTGTTTTTCAATGTTGAGGTTGTTGTTGAGTTTGTTGGTGTTTTTCAATGTTGAGGTTGTTGTTGAATTTGTTTGTGTTTTTCAATGTTGAGGTTGCTGTTGTTTTTCATTGTTGAGGTTGTTGTTGAGTTTGTTGGTGTTTTTCAATGCTGAGGTTGTTGTTGAATTTGTTGGTGTTTTTCAATGTTGAGGTTGTAGTTGAATTTGTTGGTGTTTTTCAATGTTGAGGTTGTTGTTATTTTTCAATGTTGAGGTTGTTGTTGTTTTTCAATGTTGAGGTTGTTGAATTTGTTGGTGTTTTTCAATCTTGAGTTTGTTGTTGAATTTGTTGGTGTTTTTCAAATTTGAGGTTGTTGTTGAATTTGTTGGTGTTTTTCAATGTTGAGGTTGTTGTTGTTTTTCAATGTTGAGGTTGTTGTTGAGTTTGTTGGTGTTTTTCAATGTTGAGGTTGTTGTTGAATTTGTTGGTGTTTTTCAATGTTGAGGCTGTTGTGGAATTTGTTGGTATTTTCAATGTTGAGGTTGTTGTTGTTTTTAAATGTTGAGGTTGTTGTTGAATTTGTTGGTGTTTTTTCAATTTTGAGGTTGTTGGTGTTTTTCAATGTTGAGGTTGTTGTTGAATTTGATGGTGTTTTTCAATGTCGAGGTTGTTGTTGAATTTGTTGGTGTTTTTCAATGTTCAGGTTGTTGGTGTTTTTCAATGTTGAAGTTGTTGTTGAATTTGTTGGTGTTTTTCAATTTCGAGGTTGTTGTTGAATTTGTTGGTGTTTTTCAATGTTGAGGTTGTTGTTGTTTTTCAATGTTGAGGTTGTTGTTGAATTTTTTGGTGTTTTTCAATGTTGAGGTTGTTGTTGTTTTTCAATGCTGAGGTTGTTGTTGCCTTGGTTGGTGTTTTTCAATGTTGAGGTTGTTGTTGAATTTGTTGGTGTTTTTCAATGTTGAGGTTGTTGTTGTTTTTCAATGTTGAGGTTGTTGTTGAATTTGTTGGTGTTTTTCAATGTTGAGGTTGTTGTTGTTTTTCAATGTTGAGGTTGTTGTTGAATTTGTTGGTGTTTTTCAATGTTGAAGTTGTTGTTGAATTTGTTGGTGTTTTTCAATGTTGAGGTTGTTGTTGTTTTACAATGTTGAGGTTGTTGTTGAATTTGTTGGTGTTTTTCAATGTTGAGTTTGTTGTTGTTTTTCAATGTTGAGGTTGTTGTTGAATTTGTTGGTGTTTTTCAATGTTGAGGTTGTTGTTGTTTTTCAATGTTGAGGTTGTTGTTGAATTTGTTGGTGTTTTTCAATGTTGAGGTTGTTGGTGTTTTTCAATGTTGAGGTTGTTGTTGAATTTGTTGGTGTTTTTCAATGTTGAGGTTGTTGTTGAATTTGTTGGTGTTTTTCAATGTTGAGGTTGTTGTTGTTTTTCAATGTTGAGGTTGTTGTTGAATTTGTTGGTGTTTTTCAATGTTGAGTTTGTTGTTGAATTTGTTGGCGTTTTTCAATGTTGAGGTTGTTGTTGAATTTGTTGCTGTTTTTCAATGTTGAGGTTGTTGTTGAATTTGTTGGTGTTTTTCAATGTTGAGGTTGTTGTTGTTTTTCAATGTTGAGGTTGTTGTTGAATTTGTTGGTGTTTTTCAATGTTGTGGTTGTTGTTGTTTTTCAATGTTGAGGTTGTTGTTGAATTTGTTGGTGTTTTTCAATGTTGAGGTTGTTGTTGTTTTTCAATGTTGAGGTTATTGTTGAATTTGTTGGTGTTTTTCAATGTTGAGGTTGTTGTTGTTTTTCAATGTTGAGGTTGTTGTTGAATTTGTTGGTGTTTTTCTATGTTGAGTTTGTTGTTGTTTTTCAATGTTGAGTTTGTTGTTGTATTTGTTGGTGTTTTTCAATGTTGTGGTTGTTGTTGTTTTTCAATGTTGAGGTTGTTGTTGAATTTGTTGGTGTTTTTCAATGTTGAGGTTGTTGTTGTTTTTCAATGTTCAGGTTGTTGTTGAATTTGTTGTTGTTTTTCAATGTTGAGGTTGTTGTTGAATTTGTTGGTGTTTTTCAATGTTGAGGTTGTTGTTGTTTTTCAACGTTGAGGTTGTTGAATTTGTAGGTCTTTTTCAATCTTGAGTTTGTTGTTGAATTTGTTGGTGTTTTTCAAAGTTGAAGTTGTTGTTGAATTTGTTGGTGTTTTTCAATGTTGAGGTTGTTGTTGTTTTTCAATGTTGAGGTTGTTGTTGAGTTTATTGGTGTTTTTCAATGTTGAGGTTGTTGTTGAATTTGTTGGTGTTTTTCAATGTTGAGGTTGTTGTTGAATTTGTTGGTGTTTTTCAATGTTGAGGTTGTTGTTTTTAAATGCTGAGGTTGTTGTTGAATTGGTTGGTGTTTTTCAATGTTGAAGTTGTTGTTGAATTTGTTGGTGTTTTTCAATTTCGAGGTTGTTGTTGAATTTGTTGGTGTTTTTCAATGTTGAAGTTTTTGGTGAATTTGTTGGTGTTTTTCAATGTTGAGGTTGTTGTTGTTTTTCAATGTTGAGGTTGTTTTTGAATTTGTTGGTGTTTTTCAATGTTGAGGTTGTTGTTGTTTTTCAATGCTGAGGTTGTTGTTGAATTTGTTGGTGTTTTTCAATGTTGAGTTTGTTGTTGAATTTGTTGGTGTTTTTCAATGTTGAGGTTGTTGTTGTTTTTCAATGTTGAGGTTGTTGTTGAATTTGTTGGTGTTTTTCAATGTTGAAGTTGTTGTTGAATTTGTTGGTGTTTTTCAATGTTGAGGTTGTTGTTGTTTTTCAATGTTGTGGTTGTTGTTGAATTTGTTGGTGTTTTTCAATGTTGAGGTTGTTGGTGTTTTTCAATGTTGAGGTTCTTGTTGAATTTGTTGGTGTTTTTCAATGTTGAGGTTGTTGTTGAATTTGTTGGTGTTTTTCAATGTTGAGGTTGTTGTTGTTTTTCAATGTTGAGGTTGTTGTTGAGTTTGTTGGTGTTTTTCAATGTTGAGGTTGTTGTTGAATTTGTTGGTGTTTTACAATGTTGAGGTTGCTGTTGTTTTTCAATGTTGAGGTTGTTGTTGAGTTTGTTGGTGTTTTTCAATTTCGAGGTTGTTGTTGAATTTGTTGGTGTTTTTCAATGTTGAGTTGTTGTTGTTTTTCAATGTTGAGGTTGTTGTTGAATTTGTTGGTGTTTTTCAATGTTGAGGTTGTTGTTGTTTTTCAATGCTGAGGTTGTTGTTGAATTAGTTCGTGTTTTTCAATGTTGAGGTTGTTGTTGAATTTGTTGGTGTTTTTCAATGTTGAGGTTGTTGTTGTTTTTCAATGTTGAGGTTGTTGTTGAATTTGTTGGTGTTTTTCAATGTTGTGGTTGTTGTTGTTTTTCAATGTTGAGGTTGTTGTTGAATTTGTTGGTGTTTTTCAATGTTGAGGTTGTTGTTGAATTTGTTGGTGTTTTTCAATGTTGAGGTTGTTGTTGTTTTTCAATGTTGAGGTTATTGTTGAATTTGTTGGTGTTTTTCAATGTTGAGGTTGTTGTTGTTTTTCAATGTTGAGGTTGTTGTTGAATTTGTTGGTGTTTTTCTATGTTGAATTTGTTGTTGTTCTTCAATGTTGAGTTTGTTGTTGAATTTGTTGGTGTTTTTCAATGTTGAGGTTGTTGTTGTTTTTCAATGTTGAGGTTGTTGTTGAATTTGTTGGTGTTTTTCAATGTTGAGGTTGTTGTTGTTTTTCAATGTTGAGGTTGTTGTTGAATTTGTTGGTGTTTTTCAATGTTGAGGTTGTTGGTGTTTTTCAATGTTGAGGTTGTTGTTGAATTTGTTGTTGTTTTTCAATGTTGAGTTTGTTGTTGAATTTGTTGGTGTTTTTCAATGTTGAGGTTGTTGTTGAATTTGTTGCTGTTTTTCAATGTTGAGGTTGTTGTTGAATTTGTTGGTGTTTTTCAATGTTGAGGTTGTTGTTGTTTTTCAATGTTGAGGTTGTTGTTGAATTTGTTGGTGTTTTTCAATGTTGAGGTTGCTGTTTTTCAATGTTGAGGTTGTTGTTGAATTTGTTGGTGTTTTTCAATTTCGAGGTTGTTGTTGAATTTATTGGTGTTTTTCAATGTTGAGTTGTTGTTGTTTTTCAATGTTGAGGTTGTTGTTGAATTTGTTGGTGTTTTTCAATGTTGAGGTTGTTGTTGTTTTTCAATGCTGAGGTTGTTGTTGAATTAGTTGGTGTTTTTCAATGTTGAGGTTGTTGTTGAATTTGTTGGTGTTTTTCAATGTTGAGGTTGTTGTTGTTTTTCAATGTTGAGGTTGTTGTTGAATTTGTTGGTGTTTTTCAATGTTGTGGTTGTTGTTGTTTTTCAATGTTGAGGTTGTTGTTGAATTTGTTGGTGTTTTTCAATGTTGAGGTTGTTGTTGAATTTGTTGGTGTTTTTCAATGTTGAGGTTGTTGTTGTTTTTCAATGTTGAGGTTATTGTTGAATTTGTTGGTGTTTTTCAATGTTGAGGTGGTTGTTGTTTTTCAATGTTGAGGTTGTTGTTGAATTTGTTGGTGTTTTTCTATGTTGAATTTGTTGTTGTTTTTCAATGTTGAGTTTGTTGTTGAATTTGTTGGTGTTTTTCAATGTTGAGGTTGTTGTTGTTTTTCAATGTTGAGGTTGTTGTTGAATTTGTTGGTGTTTTTCAATGTTGAGGTTGTTGTTGTTTTTCAATGTTGAGGTTGTTGTTGAATTTGTTGGTGTTTTTCAATGTTGAGGTTGTTGTTGAATTTGTTGATGTTTTTCAATGTTGAGGTTGTTGTTTTTCAATGTTGAGGTTGTTGAATTTGTAGGTCTTTTTCAATCTTGAGTTTGTTGTTGAATTTGTTGGTGTTTTTCAAAGTTCAAGTTGTTGTTGAATTTGTTGGTGTTTTTCAATGTTGAGGTTGTTGTTGTTTTTCAATGTTGAGGTTGTTGTTGAGTTTGTTGGTGTTTTTCAATGTTGAGGTTGTTGTTGAATTTGTTGGTGTTTTTCAATGTTGAGGTTGTTGTTGAATTTGTTGGTGTTTTTCAATGTTGAGGTTGTTGTTGTTTTTAAATGCTGAGGTTGTTGTTGAATTGGTTGGTGTTTTTTCAATTTTGAGGTTGTTGGTGTTTTTCAATGTTGAGGTTGTTGTTGAATTTGATGGTGTTTTTCAATGTCGAGGTTGTTGTTGAATTTGTTGGTGTTTTTCAATTTCGAGGTTGTTGTTGAATTTGTTGGTGTTTTTCAATGTTGAAGTTTTTGGTGAATTTGTTGGTGTTTTTCAATGTTGAGGTTGTTGTTGTTTTTCAATGTTGAGGTTGTTTTTGAACTTGTTGGTGTTTTTCAATGTTGAGGTTGTTGTTGTTTTTCAATGCTGAGGTTGTTGTTGAATTTGTTGATGTTTTTCAATGTTGAGTCTGTTGTTGAATTTGTTGGTGTTTTTCAATGTTGAGGTTGTTGTTGTTTTTCAATGTTGAGGTTGTTGTTGAATTTGTTCGTGTTTTTCAATGTTGAAGTTGTTGTTGAATTTGTTGGTGTTTTTCAATGTTGAGGTTGTTGTTGTTTTTCAATGTTGAGGTTGTTGTTGAATTTGTTGGTGTTTTTCAATGTTGAGGTTGTTGGTGTTTTTCAATGTTGAGGTTGTTGTTGAATTTGTTGGTGTTTTTCAATGTTGAGGTTGTTGTTGAATTTGTTGGTGTTTTTCAATGTTGAGGTTGTTGTTGTTTTTCAATGTTGAGGTTGTTGTTGAGTTTGTTGGTGTTTTTCAATGTTCAGGTTGTTGTTGAATTTGTTTGTGTTTTTCAATGTTGAGGTTGCTGTTGTTTTTCATTGTTGAGGTTGTTGTTGAGTTTGTTGGTGTTTTTCAATGCTGAGGTTGTTGTTGAATTTGTTGGTGTTTTTCAATGTTGAGGTTGTAGTTGAATTTGTTGGTGTTTTTCAATGTTGAGGTTGTTGTTATTTTTCAATGTTGAGGTTGTTGTTGTTTTTCAATGTTGAGGTTGTTGAATTTGTTGGTGTTTTTCAATCTTGAGCTTGTTGTTGAATTTGTTGGTGTTTTTCAAATTTGAGGTTGTTGTTGAATTTGTTGGTGTTTTTCAATGTTGAGGTTGTTGTTGTTTTTCAATGTTGAGTTTGTTGGTGTTTTTCAATGTTGAGGTTGTTGTTGAATTTGTTGGTGTTTCTCAATGTTGAGGCTGTTGTTGAATTTGTTGGTATTTTCAATGTAGAGGTTGTTGTTGTTTTTAAATGTTGAGGTTGTTGTTGAATTTGTTGGTGTTTTTTCAATTTTGAGGTTGTTGGTGTTTTTCAATGTTGAGGTTGTTGTTGAATTTGATGGTGTTTTTCAATGTCGAGGTTGTTGTTGAATTTGTTGGTGTTTTTCAATGTTGAGGTTGTTGGTGTTTTTCAATGTTGAAGTTGTTGTTGAATTTGTTGGTGTTTTTCAATTTCGAGGTTGTTGTTGAATTTGTTGGTGTTTTTCGATGTTGAGGTTGTTGTTGTTTTTCAATGTTGAGGTTGTTGTTGAATTTTTTGGTGTTTTTCAATGTTGAGGTTGTTGTTGTTTTTCAATGCTGAGGTTGTTGTTGCCTTGGTTGGTGTTTTTCAATGTTGAGGTTGTTGTTGAATTTGTTGGTGTTTTTCAATGTTGAGGTTGTTGTTGAATTTGTTGGTGTTTTTCAATGTTGAGGTTGTTGTTGTTTTTCAATGTTGAGGTTGTTGTTGAATTTGTTCGTGTTTTTCAATGTTGAAGTTGTTGTTGAATTTGTTGGTGTTTTTCAATGTTGAGGTTGTTGTTGTTTTTCAATGTTGAGGTTGTTGTTGAATTTGTTGGTGTTTTTCAATGTTGAGGTTGTTGGTGTTTTTCAATGTTGAGGTTGTTGTTGAATTTGTTGGTGTTTTTCAATGTTGAGGTTGTTGTTGAATTTGTTGGTGTTTTTCAATGTTGAGGTTGTTGTTGTTTTTCAATGTTGAGGTTGTTGTTGAGTTTGTTGGTGTTTTTCAATGTTCAGGTTGTTGTTGAATTTGTTTGTGTTTTTCAATGTTGAGGTTGCTGTTGTTTTTCATTGTTGAGGTTGTTGTTGAGTTTGTTGGTGTTTTTCAATGCTGAGGTTGTTGTTGAATTTGTTGGTGTTTTTCAATGTTGAGGTTGTAGTTGAATTTGTTGGTGTTTTTCAATGTTGAGGTTGTTGTTATTTTTCAATGTTGAGGTTGTTGTTGTTTTTCAATGTTGAGGTTGTTGAATTTGTTGGTGTTTTTCAATCTTGAGCTTGTTGTTGAATTTGTTGGTGTTTTTCAAATTTGAGGTTGTTGTTGAATTTGTTGGTGTTTTTCAATGTTGAGGTTGTTGTTGTTTTTCAATGTTGAGTTTGTTGGTGTTTTTCAATGTTGAGGTTGTTGTTGAATTTGTTGGTGTTTCTCAATGTTGAGGCTGTTGTTGAATTTGTTGGTATTTTCAATGTAGAGGTTGTTGTTGTTTTTAAATGTTGAGGTTGTTGTTGAATTTGTTGGTGTTTTTTCAATTTTGAGGTTGTTGGTGTTTTTCAATGTTGAGGTTGTTGTTGAATTTGATGGTGTTTTTCAATGTCGAGGTTGTTGTTGAATTTGTTGGTGTTTTTCAATGTTGAGGTTGTTGGTGTTTTTCAATGTTGAAGTTGTTGTTGAATTTGTTGGTGTTTTTCAATTTCGAGGTTGTTGTTGAATTTGTTGGTGTTTTTCGATGTTGAGGTTGTTGTTGTTTTTCAATGTTGAGGTTGTTGTTGAATTTTTTGGTGTTTTTCAATGTTGAGGTTGTTGTTGTTTTTCAATGCTGAGGTTGTTGTTGCCTTGGTTGGTGTTTTTCAATGTTGAGGTTGTTGTTGAATTTGTTGGTGTTTTTCAATGTTGAGGTTGTTGTTGTTTTTCAATGTTGAGGTTGTTGTTGAATTTGTTTGTGTTTTTCAATGTTGAGGTTGTTGTTGTTTTTCAATGTTGAGGTTGTTGTTGAAGTTGTTGGTGTTTTTCAATGTTGAAGTTGTTGTTGAATTTGTTGGTGTTTTTCAATGTTGAGGTTGTTGTTGTTTTACAATGTTGAGGTTGTTGTTGAATTTGTTGGTGTTTTTCAATGTTGAGTTTGTTGTTGTTTTTCAATGTTGAGGTTGTTGTTGAATTTGTTGGTGTTTTTCAATGTTGAGGTTGTTGTTGTTTTTCAATGTTGAGGTTGTTGTTGAATTTGTTGGTGTTTTTCAATGTTGAGGTTGTTGGTGTTTTTCAATGTTGAGGTTGTTGTTGAATTTGTTGGTGTTTTTCAATGTTGAGGTTGTTGTTGAATTTGTTGGTGTTTTTCAATGTTGAGGTTGTTGTTGTTTTTCAATGTTGAGGTTGTTGTTGAATTTGTTGGTGTTTTTCAATGTTGAGTTTGTTGTTGAATTTGTTGGCGTTTTTCAATGTTGAGGTTGTTGTTGAATTTGTTGCTGTTTTTCAATGTTGAGGTTGTTGTTGAATTTGTTGGTGTTTTTCAATGTTGAGGTTGTTGTTGTTTTTCAATGTTGAGGTTGTTGTTGAATTTGTTGGTGTTTTTCAATGTTGTGGTTGTTGTTGTTTTTCAATGTTGAGGTTGTTGTTGAATTTGTTGGTGTTTTTCAATGTTGAGGTTGTTGTTGAATTTGTTGGTGTTTTTCAATGTTGAGGTTGTTGTTGTTTTTCAATGTTGAGGTTATTGTTGAATTTGTTGGTGTTTTTCAATGTTGAGGTTGTTGTTGTTTTTCAATGTTGAGGTTGTTGTTGAATTTGTTGGTGTTTTTCTATGTTGAGGTTGTTGTTGTTTTTCAATGTTGAGGTTGTTGAATTTGTTGGTGTTTTTCAATCTTGAGCTTGTTGTTGAATTTGTTGGTGTTTTTCAAATTTGAGGTTGTTGTTGAATTTGTTGGTGTTTTTCAATGTTGAGGTTGTTGTTGTTTTTCAATGTTGAGTTTGTTGGTGTTTTTCAATGTTGAGGTTGTTGTTGAATTTGTTGGTGTTTTTCAATGTTGAGGCTGTTGTTGAATTTGTTGGTATTTTCAATGTAGAGGTTGTTGTTGTTTTTAAATGTTGAGGTTGTTGTTGAATTTGTTGGTGTTTTTTCAATTTTGAGGTTGTTGGTGTTTTTCAATGTTGAGGTTGTTGTTGAATTTGATGGTGTTTTTCAATGTCGAGGTTGTTGTTGAATTTGTTGGTGTTTTTCAATGTTGAGGTTGTTGGTGTTTTTCAATGTTGAAGTTGTTGTTGAATTTGTTGGTGTTTTTCAATTTCGAGGTTGTTGTTGAATTTGTTGGTGTTTTTCGATGTTGAGGTTGTTGTTGTTTTTCAATGTTGAGGTTGTTGTTGAATTTTTTGGTGTTTTTCAATGTTGAGGTTGTTGTTGTTTTTCAATGCTGAGGTTGTTGTTGCCTTGGTTGGTGTTTTTCAATGTTGAGGTTGTTGTTGAATTTGTTGGTGTTTTTCAATGTTGAGGTTGTTGTTGTTTTTCAATGTTGAGGTTGTTGTTGAATTTGTTTGTGTTTTTCAATGTTGAGGTTGTTGTTGTTTTTCAATGTTGAGGTTGTTGTTGAATTTGTTGGTGTTTTTCAATGTTGAAGTTGTTGTTGAATTTGTTGGTGTTTTTCAATGTTGAGGTTGTTGTTGTTTTACAATGTTGAGGTTGTTGTTGAATTTGTTGGTGTTTTTCAATGTTGAGTTTGTTGTTGTTTTTCAATGTTGAGGTTGTTGTTGAATTTGTTGGTGTTTTTCAATGTTGAGGTTGTTGTTGTTTTTCAATGTTGAGGTTGTTGTTGAATTTGTTGGTGTTTTTCAATGTTGAGGTTGTTGGTGTTTTTCAATGTTGAGGTTGTTGTTGAATTTGTTGGTGTTTTTCAATGTTGAGGTTGTTGTTGAATTTGTTGGTGTTTTTCAATGTTGAGGTTGTTGTTGTTTTTCAATGTTGAGGTTGTTGTTGAATTTGTTGGTGTTTTTCAATGTTGAGTTTGTTGTTGAATTTGTTGGCGTTTTTCAATGTTGAGGTTGTTGTTGAATTTGTTGCTGTTTTTCAATGTTGAGGTTGTTGTTGAATTTGTTGGTGTTTTTCAATGTTGAGGTTGTTGTTGTTTTTCAATGTTGAGGTTGTTGTTGAATTTGTTGGTGTTTTTCAATGTTGTGGTTGTTGTTGTTTTTCAATGTTGAGGTTGTTGTTGAATTTGTTGGTGTTTTTCAATGTTGAGGTTGTTGTTGAATTTGTTGGTGTTTTTCAATGTTGAGGTTGTTGTTGTTTTTCAATGTTGAGGTTATTGTTGAATTTGTTGGTGTTTTTCAATGTTGAGGTTGTTGTTGTTTTTCAATGTTGAGGTTGTTGTTGAATTTGTTGGTGTTTTTCTATGTTGAGTTTGTTGTTGTTTTTCAATGTTGAGTTTGTTGTTGAATTTGTTGGTGTTTTTCAATGTTGTGGTTGTTGTTGTTTTTCAATGTTGAGGTTGTTGTTCAATTTGTTGGTGTTTTTCAATGTTGAGGTTGTTGTTGTTTTTCAATGTTGAGGTTGTTGTTGAATTTGTTGTTGTTTTTCAATGTTGAGGTTGCTGTTGAATTTGTTGGTGTTTTTCAATGTTGAGGTTGTTGTTGTTTTTCAACGTTGAGGTTGTTGAATTTGTAGGTCTTTTTCAATCTTGAGTTTGTTGTTGAATTTGTTGGTGTTTTTCAATGTTGAGGTTGTTGTTGAATTTGTTGGTGTTTTTCAATGTTGAGGTTGTTGTTTTTAAATGCTGAGGTTGTTGTTGAATTGGTTGGTGTTTTTTCAATTTTGAGGTTGTTGGTGTTTTTCAATGTTGAGGTTGTTGTTGAATTTGATAGTGTTTTTCAATGTCGAGGTTGTTGTTGAATTTGTTGGTGTTTTTCAATGTTGAAGTTGTTGTTGAATTTGTTGGTGTTTTTCAATTTCGAGGTTGTTGTTGAATTTGTTGGTGTTTTTCAATGTTGAAGTTTTTGGTGAATTTGTTGGTGTTTTTCAATGTTGAGGTTGTTGTTGTTTTTCAATGCTGAGGTTGTTGTTGAATTTGTTGGTGTTTTTCAATGTTGAGTTTGTTGTTGAATTTGTTGGTGTTTTTCAATGTTGAGGTTGTTGTTGTTTTTCAATGTTGAGGTTGTTGTTGAATTTGTTGGTGTTTTTCAATGTTGAAGTTGTTGTTGAATTTGTTGGTGTTTTTCAATGTTGAGGTTGTTGTTGTTTTTCAATGTTGTGGTTGTTGTTGAATTTGTTGGTGTTTTTCAATGTTGAGGTTGTTGTTGAATTTGTTGGTGTTTTTCAATGTTGAGGTTGTTGTTGAATTTGTTGGTGTTTTTCAATGTTGAGGTTGTTGTTGTTTTTCAATGTTGAGGTTGTTGTTGAGTTTGTTGGTGTTTTTCAATGTTGAGGTTGTTGTTGAATTTGTTTGTGTTTTACAATGTTGAGGTTGCTGTTGTTTTTCAATGTTGAGGTTGTTGTTGAGTTTGTTGGTGTTTTTCAATGCTGAGGTTGTTGTTGAAGTTGTTGGTGTTTTTCAATGTTGAGGTTGTTGTTGAATTTGTTGGTGTTTTTCAATGTTGAGGTTGTTGTTATTTTTCAATGTTGAGGTTGTTGTTGAGTTTGTTGGTGTTTTTCAATGTTGAGGTTGATGTTGAATTTGTTGGTGTTTTTCAATGTTGAGGTTGTTGTTGAATTTGTTGGTGTTTTTCAATGTTGAGGTTGTTGTTGTTTTTAAATGGGGTTGTTGTTGAATTTGTTGGTGTTTTTCCATTTTGAGGATGTTGTTGTTTTTCAATGTTGAGGTTGTTGTTGAATTTGTTGCTGTTTTTCCATGATGAGGTTGTTGTTGTTTTTCAAAGTTGAGGTTGTAGTTGAATTTGTTGGTGTTTTTCAATGTCGGGGTTGTTGTTGAATTTGTTGGTGTTTTTCAATGTTGAATTTTTTGTTGAATTTGTTGGTGTTTTTCAATGTTGAGGTTGTTGTTTTTCAATGTTGAGGTTGTTGTTGAATTTGTTGGTGTTTTTAAATGTTGAGGTTGTTGTTGAATTTGTTGGTGTTTTTCAATGTTGAGGTTGTTGTTGTTTTTCAATGTTGAGGTTGTTGTTGTATTTGTTGGTGTTTTTCAATTTCGAGGTTGTTGTTGAATTTGTTCGTGTTTTTCAATGTTGAAGTTGTTGTTGAATTTGTTGGTGTTTTTCAAAATAGAGGTTGTTGTTGTTTTTCAATGTTGAGGTTGTTGTTGAAATTGTTGGTGTTTTTCAATGTTGAGGTTGTTGTTGAATTTGTTGGTGTTTTTCAATTTTGAAGGTTGTTGTTGTTTTTCAATGTTGAGGTTTTTGTTGAATTTGTTGGTGTTTTTCAATGTTGAGGTTGTTGTTGTTTTTCAATGTTGAGGTTGTTTTTGAATTTGTTGGTGTTTTTCAATGTTGAGGTTGTTGTTGTTTTTCAATGCTGAGGTTGTTGTTGAATTTGTTGATGTTTTTCAATGTTGAGTCTGTTGTTGAATTTGTTGGTGTTTTTCAATGTTGAGGTTGTTGTTGTTTTTCAATGTTGAGGTTGTTGTTGAATTTGTTCGTGTTTTTCAATGTTGAAGTTGTTGTTGAATTTGTTGGTGTTTTTCAATGTTGAGGTTGTTGTTGTTTTTCAATGTTGAGGTTGTTGTTGAATTTGTTGGTGTTTTTCAATGTTGAGGTTGTTGGTGTTTTTCAATGTTGAGGTTGTTGTTGAATTTGTTGGTGTTTTTCAATGTTGAGGTTGTTGTTGAATTTGTTCGTGTTTTTCAATGTTGAGGTTGTTGTTGTTTTTCAATGTTGAGGTTGTTGTTGAGTTTGTTGGTGTTTTTCAATGTTCAGGTTGTTGTTGAATTTGTTTGTGTTTTTCAATGTTGAGGTTGCTGTTGTTTTTCATTGTTGAGGTTGTTGTTGAGTTTGTTGGTGTTTTTCAATGCTGAGGTTGTTGTTGAATTTGTTGGTGTTTTTCAATGTTGAGGTTGTAGTTGAATTTGTTGGTGTTTTTCAATGTTGAGGTTGTTGTTATTTTTCAATGTTGAGGTTGTTGTTGTTTTTCAATGTTGAGGTTGTTGAATTTGTTGGTGTTTTTCAATCTTGAGCTTGTTGTTGAATTTGTTGGTGTTTTTCAAATTTGAGGTTGTTGTTGAATTTGTTGGTGTTTTTCAATGTTGAGGTTGTTGTTGTTTTTCAATGTTGAGTTTGTTGGTGTTTTTCAATGTTGAGGTTGTTGTTGAATTTGTTGGTGTTTTTCAATGTTGAGGCTGTTGTTGAATTTGTTGGTATTTTCAATGTAGAGGTTGTTGTTGTTTTTAAATGTTGAGGTTGTTGTTGAATTTGTTGGTGTTTTTTCAATTTTGAGGTTGTTGGTGTTTTTCAATGTTGAGGTTGTTGTTGAATTTGATGGTGTTTTTCAATGTCGAGGTTGTTGTTGAATTTGTTGGTGTTTTTCAATGTTGAGGTTGTTGGTGTTTTTCAATGTTGAAGTTGTTGTTGAATTTGTTGGTGTTTTTCAATTTCGAGGTTGTTGTTGAATTTGTTGGTGTTTTTCGATGTTGAGGTTGTTGTTGTTTTTCAATGTTGAGGTTGTTGTTGAATTTTTTGGTGTTTTTCAATGTTGAGGTTGTTGTTGTTTTTCAATGCTGAGGTTGTTGTTGCCTTGGTTGGTGTTTTTCAATGTTGAGGTTGTTGTTGAATTTGTTGGTGTTTTTCAATGTTGAGGTTGTTGTTGTTTTTCAATGTTGAGGTTGTTGTTGAATTTGTTTGTGTTTTTCAATGTTGAGGTTGTTGTTGTTTTTCAATGTTGAGGTTGTTGTTGAATTTGTTGGTGTTTTTCAATGTTGAAGTTGTTGTTGAATTTGTTGGTGTTTTTCAATGTTGAGGTTGTTGTTGTTTTACAATGTTGAGGTTGTTGTTGAATTTGTTGGTGTTTTTCAATGTTGAGTTTGTTGTTGTTTTTCAATGTTGAGGTTGTTGTTGAATTTGTTGGTGTTTTTCAATGTTGAGGTTGTTGTTGTTTTTCAATGTTGAGGTTGTTGTTGAATTTGTTGGTGTTTTTCAATGTTGAGGTTGTTGGTGTTTTTCAATGTTGAGGTTGTTGTTGAATTTGTTGGTGTTTTTCAATGTTGAGGCTGTTGTTGAATTTGTTGGTATTTTCAATGTAGAGGTTGTTGTTGTTTTTAAATGTTGAGGTTGTTGTTGAATTTGTTGGTGTTTTTTCAATTTTGAGGTTGTTGGTGTTTTTCAATGTTGAGGTTGTTGTTGAATTTGATGGTGTTTTTCAATGTCGAGGTTGTTGTTGAATTTGTTGGTGTTTTTCAATGTTGAGGTTGTTGGTGTTTTTCAATGTTGAAGTTGTTGTTGAATTTGTTGGTGTTTTTCAATTTCGAGGTTGTTGTTGAATTTGTTGGTGTTTTTCGATGTTGAGGTTGTTGTTGTTTTTCAATGTTGAGGTTGTTGTTGAATTTTTTGGTGTTTTTCAATGTTGAGGTTGTTGTTGTTTTTCAATGCTGAGGTTGTTGTTGCCTTGGTTGGTGTTTTTCAATGTTGAGGTTGTTGTTGAATTTGTTGGTGTTTTTCAATGTTGAGGTTGTTGTTGTTTTTCAATGTTGAGGTTGTTGTTGAATTTGTTTGTGTTTTTCAATGTTGAGGTTGTTGTTGTTTTTCAATGTTGAGGTTGTTGTTGAATTTGTTGGTGTTTTTCAATGTTGAAGTTGTTGTTGAATTTGTTGGTGTTTTTCAATGTTGAGGTTGTTGTTGTTTTACAATGTTGAGGTTGTTGTTGAATTTGTTGGTGTTTTTCAATGTTGAGTTTGTTGTTGTTTTTCAATGTTGAGGTTGTTGTTGAATTTGTTGGTGTTTTTCAATGTTGAGGTTGTTGTTGTTTTTCAATGTTGAGGTTGTTGTTGAATTTGTTGGTGTTTTTCAATGTTGAGGTTGTTGGTGTTTTTCAATGTTGAGGTTGTTGTTGAATTTGTTGGTGTTTTTCAATGTTGAGGTTGTTGTTGAATTTGTTGGTGTTTTTCAATGTTGAGGTTGTTGTTGTTTTTCAATGTTGAGGTTGTTGTTGAATTTGTTGGTGTTTTTCAATGTTGAGTTTGTTGTTGAATTTGTTGGCGTTTTTCAATGTTGAGGTTGTTGTTGAATTTGTTGCTGTTTTTCAATGTTGAGGTTGTTGTTGAATTTGTTGGTGTTTTTCAATGTTGAGGTTGTTGTTGTTTTTCAATGTTGAGGTTGTTGTTGAATTTGTTGGTGTTTTTCAATGTTGTGGTTGTTGTTGTTTTTCAATGTTGAGGTTGTTGTTGAATTTGTTGATGTTTTTCAATGTTGAGGTTGTTGTTGAATTTGTTGGTGTTTTTCAATGTTGAGGTTGTTGTTGTTTTTCAATGTTGAGGTTATTGTTGAATTTGTTGGTGTTTTTCAATGTTGAGGTTGTTGTTGTTTTTCAATGTTGAGGTTGTTGTTGAATTTGTTGGTGTTTTTCTATGTTGAGTTTGTTGTTGTTTTTCAATGTTGAGTTTGTTGTTGAATTTGTTGGTGTTTTTCAATGTTGTGGTTGTTGTTGTTTTTCAATGTTGAGGTTGTTGTTGAATTTGTTGGTGTTTTTCAATGTTGAGGTTGTTGTTGTTTTTCAATGTTGAGGTTGTTGTTGAATTTGTTGTTGTTTTTCAATGTTGAGGTTGCTGTTGAATTTGTTGGTGTTTTTCAATGTTGAGGTTGTTGTTGTTTTTCAACGTTGAGGTTGTTGAATTTGTAGGTCTTTTTCAATCTTGAGTTTGTTGTTGAATTTGTTGGTGTTTTTCAATGTTGAGGTTGTTGTTGAATTTGTTGGTGTTTTTCAATGTTGAGGTTGTTGTTTTTAAATGCTGAGGTTGTTGTTGAATTGGTTGGTGTTTTTTCAATTTTGAGGTTGTTGGTGTTTTTCAATGTTGAGGTTGTTGTTGAATTTGATAGTGTTTTTCAATGTCGAGGTTGTTGTTGAATTTGTTGGTGTTTTTCAATGTTGAAGTTGTTGTTGAATTTGTTGGTGTTTTTCAATTTCGAGGTTGTTGTTGAATTTGTTGGTGTTTTTCAATGTTGAAGTTTTTGGTGAATTTGTTGGTGTTTTTCAATGTTGAGGTTGTTGTTGTTTTTCAATGCTGAGGTTGTTGTTGAATTTGTTGGTGTTTTTCAATGTTGAGTTTGTTGTTGAATTTGTTGGTGTTTTTCAATGTTGAGGTTGTTGTTGTTTTTCAATGTTGAGGTTGTTGTTGAATTTGTTGGTGTTTTTCAATGTTGAAGTTGTTGTTGAATTTGCTGGTGTTTTTCAATGTTGAGGTTGTTGTTGTTTTTCAATGTTGTGGTTGTTGTTGAATTTGTTGGTGTTTTTCAATGTTGAGGTTGTTGTTGAATTTGTTGGTGTTTTTCAATGTTGAGGTTGTTGTTGAATTTGTTGGTGTTTTTCAATGTTGAGGTTGTTGTTGTTTTTCAATGTTGAGGTTGTTGTTGAGTTTGTTGGTGTTTTTCAATGTTGAGGTTGTTGTTGAATTTGTTTGTGTTTTACAATGTTGAGGTTGCTGTTGTTTTTCAATGTTGAGGTTGTTGTTGAGTTTGTTGGTGT
Source organism: Isurus oxyrinchus (assembly GCA_026770705.1). Classification (NCBI taxonomy): domain Eukaryota; kingdom Metazoa; phylum Chordata; class Chondrichthyes; order Lamniformes; family Lamnidae; genus Isurus; species Isurus oxyrinchus. The sequence continues at coordinate 495,745 of JANJGN010000268.1, read as the reverse complement.
TTTTCAATGCTGAGGTTGTTGTTGAAGTTGTTGGTGTTTTTCAATGTTGAGGTTGTTGTTGAATTTGTTGGTGTTTTTCAATGTTGAGGTTGTTGTTATTTTTCAATGTTGAGGTTGTTGTTGAGTTTGTTGGTGTTTTTCAATGTTGAGGTTGATGTTGAATTTGTTGGTGTTTTTCAATGTTGAGGTTGTTGTTGAATTTGTTGGTGTTTTTCAATGTTGAGGTTGTTGTTGTTTTTAAATGGGGTTGTTGTTGAATTTGTTGGTGTTTTTCCATTTTGAGGATGTTGTTGTTTTTCAATGTTGAGGTTGTTGTTGAATTTGTTGCTGTTTTTCCATGATGAGGTTGTTGTTGTTTTTCAAAGTTGAGGTTGTAGTTGAATTTGTTGGTGTTTTTCAATGTCGGGGTTGTTGTTGAATTTGTTGGTGTTTTTCAATGTTGAATTTTTTGTTGAATTTGTTGGTGTTTTTCAATGTTGAGGTTGTTGTTTTTCAATGTTGAGGTTGTTGTTGAATTTGTTGGTGTTTTTAAATGTTGAGGTTGTTGTTGAATTTGTTGGTGTTTTTCAATGTTGAGGTTGTTGTTGTTTTTCAATGTTGAGGTTGTTGTTGTATTTGTTGGTGTTTTTCAATTTCGAGGTTGTTGTTGAATTTGTTCGTGTTTTTCAATGTTGAAGTTGTTGTTGAATTTGTTGGTGTTTTTCAAAATAGAGGTTGTTGTTGTTTTTCAATGTTGAGGTTGTTGTTGAAATTGTTGGTGTTTTTCAATGTTGAGGTTGTTGTTGAATTTGTTGGTGTTTTTCAATTTTGAAGGTTGTTGTTGTTTTTCAATGTTGAGGTTTTTGTTGAATTTGTTGGTGTTTTTCAATGTTTAGGATGTTGTTGTTTTTCAATGTTGAGGTTGTTGTTGAATTTGTTGGTGTTTTTCAATGTTGAGGTTGTTGTTGAATTTGTTGGTGTTTTTCAATGTTGAGGTTATTGTTGTTTTTCAATGTTGAGGTTGTTGTTGAATTTGTTGGTGTTTTTCAATGTTGCGTTTGTTGTTGTTTTTCAATGTTGAGGTTGTTGTTGAATTTGTTGGTGTTTTTCAATGTTGAGGTTGTTGTTGTTTTTCAATGTTGAGGTTGTTGTTGAATTTGTTGGTGTTTTTCAATGTTGAGGTTTTTGTTGTTTTTCAATGTTGAGGTTGTTGTTGAATTTGTAGGTGTTTTTCAATGTTGAGGTTGTTGTTGAATTTGTTGGAGTTTTTCAATGTTGAGGTTGTTGTTGTTTTTCAATGTTGAGGTTGTTGAATTTGTTGGTGTTTTTCAATCTTGAGTTTGTTGTTGAATTTGTTGGTGTTTTTCAAATTTGAGGTTGTTGTTGAATTTGTCGGTGTTTTTCAATGTTGAGGTTGTTGTTGTTTTTCAATGTTGAGGTTGTTGTTGAATTTGTTGGTGTTTTTCAATGTTGAGGCTGTTGTTGAATTTGTTGGTGTTTTTCAATGTTGAGTTTGTTGTTGTTTTTCAATGTTGAGGTTGTTGTTGAATTTGTTGGTGTTTTTCAATGTTGAGGTTGTTGTTGTTTTTCAATGTTGAGGTTGTTGTTGAATTTGTTGGTGTTTTTCAATGTTGAGGTTGTTGTTGAATTTGTTGGTGTTTTTCAATGTTGAGGTTATTGTTGAATTTGTTGGTGTTTTTCAATGTTGAGGTTGTTGGTGTTTTTCAATGTTGAGGTTGTTGTTGAATTTGTTGGTGTTTTTCAATGTTGAGGTTGTTGTTGAATTTGTTGGTGTTTTTCAATGTTGAGGTTGTTGTTGTTTTTCAATGTTGAGGTTGTTGTTGAGTTTGTTGGTGTTTTTCAATGTTGAGGTTGTTGTTGAATTTGTTTGTGTTTTACAATGTTGAGGTTGCTGTTGTTTTTCAATGTTGAGGTTGTTGTTGAGTTTGTTGGTGTTTTTCAATGCTGAGGTTGTTGTTGAAGTTGTTGGTGTTTTTCAATGTTGAGGTTGTTGTTGAATTTGTTGGTGTTTTTCAATGTTGAGGTTGTTGTTATTTTTCAATGTTGAGGTTGTTGTTGAGTTTGTTGGTGTTTTTCAATGTTGAGGTTGATGTTGAATTTGTTGGTGTTTTTCAATGTTGAGGTTGTTGTTGAATTTGTTGGTGTTTTTCAATGTTGAGGTTGTTGTTGTTTTTAAATGGGGTTGTTGTTGAATTTGTTGGTGTTTTTCCATTTTGAGGATGTTGTTGTTTTTCAATGTTGAGGTTGTTGTTGAATTTGTTGCTGTTTTTCCATGATGAGGTTGTTGTTGTTTTTCAAAGTTGAGGTTGTTGTTGAATTTGTTGGTGTTTTTCAATGTCGGGGTTGTTGTTGAATTTGTTGGTGTTTTTCAATGTTGAATTTTTTGTTGAATTTGTTGGTGTTTTTCAATGTTGAGGTTGTTGTTTTTCAATGTTGAGGTTGTTGTTGAATTTGTTGGCGTTTTTAAATGTTGAGGTTGTTGTTGAATTTGTTGGTGTTTTCAATGTTGAGGTTGTTGTTGAATTTGTTGGTGTTTTTAAATGTTGAGGTTGTTGTTGAATTTGTTGGTGTTTTTCAATGTTGAGGTTGTTGTTGTTTTTCAATGTTGAGGTTGTTGTTGTATTTGTTGGTGTTTTTCAATTTCGAGGTTGTTGTTGAATTTGTTCGTGTTTTTCAATGTTGAAGTTGTTGTTGAATTTGTTGGTGTTTTTCAAAATAGAGGTTGTTGTTGTTTTTCAATGTTGAGGTTGTTGTTGAAATTGTTGGTGTTTTTCAATGTTGAGGTTGTTGTTGAATTTGTTGGTGTTTTTCAATTTTGAAGGTTGTTGTTTTTCAATGTTGAGGTTTTTGTTGAATTTGTTGGTGTTTTTCAATGTTTAGGTTGTTGTTGTTTTTCAATGTTGAGGTTGTTGTTGAATTTGTTGGTGTTTTTCAATGTTGAGGTTGTTGTTGAATTTGTTGGTGTTTTTCAATGTTGAGGTTATTGTTGTTTTTCAATGTTCAGGTTGTTGTTGAATTTGTTGGTGTTTTTCAATGTTGCGTTTGTTGTTGTTTTTCAATGTTGAGGTTGTTGTTGAATTTGTTGGTGTTTTTCAATGTTGAGGTTGTTGTTGTTTTTCAATGTTGAGGTTGTTGTTGAATTTGTTGGTGTTTTTCAATGTTGAGGTTTTTGTTGTTTTTCAATGTTGAGGTTGTTGTTGAATTTGTTGGTGTTTTTCAATGTTGAGGTTGTTGTTGTTTTTCAATGTTGAGGTTGTTGAATTTGTTGGTGTTTTTCAATCTTGAGTTTGTTGTTGAATTTGTTGGTGTTTTTCAAATTTGAGGTTGTTGTTGAATTTGTCGGTGTTTTTCAATGTTGAGGTTGTTGTTGTTTTTCAATGTTGAGGTTGTTGTTGAATTTGTTGGTGTTTTTCAATGTTGAGGCTGTTGTTGAATTTGTTGGTGTTTTACAATGTTGAGTTTGTTGTTGTTTTTCAATGTTGAGGTTGTTGTTGAATTTGTTGGTGTTTTTCAATGTTGAGGTTGTTGTTGTTTTTCAATGTTGAGGTTGTTGTTGAATTTCTTGGTGTTTTTCAATGTTGAGGTTGTTTTTGAATTTGTTGGTGTTTTTCAATGTTGAGGTTGTTGTTGAATTTGTTGGTGTTTTTCAATGTTGAGGTTGCTGTTGTTTTTCAATGTTGAGGTTGTTGTTGAGTTTGTTGGTGTTTTTCAATGTTGAGGTTGTTGTTGAATTTGTTGGTGTTTTTCAATGTTGAGGTTTCAGTTGTTTTTCAATGTTGAGGTTGTTGTTGAGTTTGTTGGTGTTTTTCAATGTTGAGGTTGTTGTTGAATTTGTTGGTGTTTTTCAATGTTGAGGTTGTTGTTGAATTTGTTGGTGTTTTTCAATGTTGAGGTTGTTGTTGTTTTTAAATGTTGGGGTTGTTGTTGAATTTGTTGGTGTTTTTCAATTTTGAGGATGTTGTTGTTTTTCAATGTTGAGGTTGTTGTTGAATTTGTTGGTGTTTTTCCATGATGAGGTTGTTGTTGTTTTCAAAGTTGAGGTTGTTGTTGAATTTGTTGGTGTTTTTCAATGTCGGGGTTGTTGTTGAATTTGTTGGTGTTTATCAATGTTGAATTTTTGGTTGAATTTGTTGGTGTTTTTCAATGTTGAGGTTGCTGTTTTTCAATGTTGAGGTTGTTGTTGAATTTGTTGGTGTTTTTCAATGTCGGGGTTGTTGTTGAATTTGTTGGTGTTTTTCAATGTTGAATTTTTTGTTGAATTTGTTGGTGTTTTTCAATGTTGAGGTTGTTGTTTTTCAATGTTGAGGTTGTTGTTGAATTTGTTGGCGTTTTTAAATGTTGAGGTTGTTGTTGAATTTGTTGGTGTTTTCAATGTTGAGGTTGTTGTTGAATTTGTTGGTGTTTTTAAATGTTGAGGTTGTTGTTGAATTTGTTGGTGTTTTTCAATGTTGAGGTTGTTGTTGTTTTTCAATGTTGAGGTTGTTGTTGTATTTGTTGGTGTTTTTCAATTTCGAGGTTGTTGTTGAATTTGTTCGTGTTTTTCAATGTTGAAGTTGTTGTTGAATTTGTTGGTGTTTTTCAAAATAGAGGTTGTTGTTGTTTTTCAATGTTGAGGTTGTTGTTGAAATTGTTGGTGTTTTTCAATGTTGAGGTTGTTGTTGAATTTGTTGGTGTTTTTCAATTTTGAAGGTTGTTGTTGTTTTTCAATGTTGAGGTTTTTGTTGAATTTGTTGGTGTTTTTCAATGTTTAGGTTGTTGTTGTTTTTCAATGTTGAGGTTGTTGTTGAATTTGTTGGTGTTTTTCAATGTTGAGGTTGTTGTTGAATTTGTTGGTGTTTTTCAATGTTGAGGTTATTGTTGTTTTTCAATGTTCAGGTTGTTGTTGAATTTGTTGGTGTTTTTCAATGTTGCGTTTGTTGTTGTTTTTCAATGTTGAGGTTGTTGTTGAATTTGTTGGTGTTTTTCAATGTTGAGGTTGTTGTTGTTTTTCAATGTTGAGGTTGTTGTTGAATTTGTTGGTGTTTTTCAATGTTGAGGTTTTTGTTGTTTTTCAATGTTGAGGTTGTTGTTGAATTTGTTGGTGTTTTTCAATGTTGAGGTTGTTGTTGTTTTTCAATGTTGAGGTTGTTGAATTTGTTGGTGTTTTTCAATCTTGAGTTTGTTGTTGAATTTGTTGGTGTTTTTCAAATTTGAGGTTGTTGTTGAATTTGTCGGTGTTTTTCAATGTTGAGGTTGTTGTTGTTTTTCAATGTTGAGGTTGTTGTTGAATTTGTTGGTGTTTTTCAATGTTGAGGCTGTTGTTGAATTTGTTGGTGTTTTACAATGTTGAGTTTGTTGTTGTTTTTCAATGTTGAGGTTGTTGTTGAATTTGTTGGTGTTTTTCAATGTTGAGGTTGTTGTTGTTTTTCAATGTTGAGGTTGTTGTTGAATTTCTTGGTGTTTTTCAATGTTGAGGTTGTTTTTGAATTTGTTGGTGTTTTTCAATGTTGAGGTTGTTGTTGAATTTGTTGGTGTTTTTCAATGTTGAGGTTGCTGTTGTTTTTCAATGTTGAGGTTGTTGTTGAGTTTGTTGGTGTTTTTCAATGTTGAGGTTGTTGTTGAATTTGTTGGTGTTTTTCAATGTTGAGGTTTCAGTTGTTTTTCAATGTTGAGGTTGTTGTTGAGTTTGTTGGTGTTTTTCAATGTTGAGGTTGTTGTTGAATTTGTTGGTGTTTTTCAATGTTGAGGTTGTTGTTGAATTTGTTGGTGTTTTTCAATGTTGAGGTTGTTGTTGTTTTTAAATGTTGGGGTTGTTGTTGAATTTGTTGGTGTTTTTCAATTTTGAGGATGTTGTTGTTTTTCAATGTTGAGGTTGTTGTTGAATTTGTTGGTGTTTTTCCATGATGAGGTTGTTGTTGTTTTCAAAGTTGAGGTTGTTGTTGAATTTGTTGGTGTTTTTCAATGTCGGGGTTGTTGTTGAATTTGTTGGTGTTTATCAATGTTGAATTTTTTGTTGAATTTGTTGGTGTTTTTCAATGTTGAGGTTGCTGTTTTTCAATGTTGAGGTTGTTGTTGAATTTGTTGGCGTTTTTTAATGTTGAGGTTGTTGTTGAATTTGTTGGTGTTTTTAAATGTTGAGGTTGTTGTTGAATTTGCTGGTGTTTTGCAATGTTGAGGTTGTTGTTGTTTTTCAATGTTGAGGTTGTTGTTGAATTTGTTGGTGTTTTTCAAAGTTGAGGTTGTTGTTGTTTTTCAATGTTGAGGTTGTTGTTGTATTTGTTGGTGTTTTTCAATTTCGAGGTTGTTGTTGAATTTGTTGGTGTTTTTCAATGTTGAAGTTGTTGTTGAATTTGTTGGTGTTTTTCAATGTTGAGGTTGTTGTTGTTTTTCAATGTTGAGGTTGTTGTTGAATTTGTTGGTGTTTTTCAATGTTGAGGTTGTTGTTGTTTTTCAATGCTGAGGTTGTTGTTGAAATTGTTGGTGTTTTTCAATGTTGAGGTTGTTGTTGAAATTGTTGGTGTTTTTCAATTTTGAGGTTGTTGTTGTTTTTCAATGTTGAGGTTGTTGTTGAATTTGTTGGTGTTTTTCAATGTTTAGGTTGTTGTTGTTTTTCAATGTTGAGGTTGTTGTTGAATTTGTTGGTGTTTTTCAATGTTGAGGTTGTTGTTGAATTTGTTGGTGTTTTTCAATGTTGCGTTTGTTGTTGTTTTTCAATGTTGAGGTTGTTGTTGAATTGTTGGTGTTTTTCAATGTTGAGGTTGTTGTTGTTTTTCAATGTTGAGGTTGTTGTTGAATTTGTTGGTGTTTTTCAATGTTAAGGTTGTTGTTGTTTTTCAATGTTGAGGTTGTTGTTGAATTTGTTGGTGCTTTTCAATGTTGAGGTTGTTGTTGAATTTGTTGGTGTTTTTCAATGTTGAGGTTGTTGTTGTTTTTAAATGTTGGGGTTGTTGTTGAATTTGTTGGTGTTTTTCAATTTTGAGGATGTTGTTGTTTTTCAATGTTGAGGTTGTTGTTGAATTTGTTGGTGTTTTTCCATGATGAGGTTGTTGTTGTTTTTCAAAGTTGAGGTTGTTGTTGAATTTGTTGGTGTTTTTCAATGTCGGGGTTGTTGTTGAATTTGTTGGTGTTTTTCAATGTTGAGGTTGTTGTTTTTCAATGTTGAGGATGTTGTTGAATTTGTTGGCGTTTTGAAATGTTGAGGTTGTTGTTGAATTTGTTGGTGTTTTCAATGTTGATGTTGTTGTTGAATTTGTTGGTGTTTTTAAATGTTGAGGTTGTTGTTGAATTTGCTGGTGTTTTGCAATGTTGAGGTTGTTGTTGTTTTTCAATGCTGAGGTTGTTGTTGAATTTGTTGGTGTTTTTCAATGTTGAGGTTGTTGTTGTTTTTCAATGTTGAGGTTGTTGTTGTATTTGTTGGTGTTTTTCAATTTCGAGGTTGTTGTTGAATTTGTTGGTGTTTTTCAATGTTGAAGTTGTTGTTGAATTTGTTGGTGTTTTTCAATGTTGAGGTTGTTGTTGTTTTTCAATGTTGAGGTTGTTGTTGAATTTGTTGGTGTTTTTCAATGTTGAGGTTGTTGTTGTTTTTCAATGCTGAGGTTGTTGTTGAAATTGTTGGTGTTTTTCAATGTTGAGGTTGTTGTTGAAATTGGTGTTTTTCAATTTTGAGGTTGTTGTTGTTTTTCAATGTTGAGGTTGTTGTTGAATTTGTTGGTGTTTTTCAATGTTTAGGTTGTTGTTGTTTTTCAATGTTGAGGTTGTTGTTGAATTTGTTGGTGTTTTTCAATGTTGAGGTTGTTGTTGAATTTGTTGGTGTTTTTCAATGTTGCGTTTGTTGTTGTTTTTCAATGTTGAGGTTGTTGTTGAATTGTTGGTGTTTTTCAATGTTGAGGTTGTTGTTGTTTTTCAATGTTGAGGTTGTTGTTGAATTTGTTGGTGTTTTACAATGTTAAGGTTGTTGTTGTTTTTCAATGTTGAGGTTGTTGTTGAATTTGTTGGTGCTTTTCAATGTTGAGGTTGTTCTTGAATTTGTTGGTGTTTTTCAATGTTGAGGTTGTTGTTGTTTTTAAATGTTGGGGTTGTTGTTGAATTTGTTGGTGTTTTTCAATTTTGAGGATGTTGTTGTTTTTCAATGTTGAGGTTGTTGTTGAATTTGTTGGTGTTTTTCCATGATGAGGTTGTTGTTGTTTTTCAAAGTTGAGGTTGTTGTTGAATTTGTTGGTGTTTTTCAATGTCGGGGTTGTTGTTGAACTTGTTGGTGTTTTTCAGTTTTGAGGTTGTTGTTTTTCAATGTTGAGGTTGTTGTTGAATTTGTTGGCGTTTTTAAATGTTGAGGTTGTTGTTGAATTTGTTGGTGTTTTCAATGTTGATGTTGTTGTTGAATTTGTTGGTGTTTTTAAATGTTGAGGTTGTTGTTGAATTTGCTGGTGTTTTGCAATGTTGAGGTTGTTGTTGTTTTTCAATGCTGAGGTTGTTGTTGAATTTGTTGGTGTTTTTCAATGTTGAGGTTGTTGTTGTTTTTCAATGTTGAGGTTGTTGTTGTATTTGTTGGTGTTTTTCAATGTTGAGGTTGTTGTTGTTTTTCAATGTTGAGGTTGTTGTTGAGTTTGTTGGTGTTTTTCAATGTTGAGGTTGTTGTTGAATTTGTTTGTGTTTTACAATGTTGAGGTTGCTGTTGTTTTTCAATGTTGAGGTTGTTGTTGAGTTTGTTGGTGTTTTTCAATGCTGAGGTTGTTGTTGAATTTGTTGGTGTTTTTCAATGTTGAGGTTGTTGTTGTTTTTAAATGGGGTTGTTGTTGAATTTGTTGGTGTTTTTCCATTTTGAGGATGTTGTTGTTTTTCAATGTTGAGGTTGTTGTTGAATTTGTTGGTGTTTTTCCATGATGAGGTTGTTGTTGTTTTTCAAAGTTGATGTTGTTGTTGAATTTGTTGGTGTTTTTCAATGTCGGGGTTGTTGTTGAATTTGTTGGTGTTTTTCAATGTTGAATTTTTTGTTGAATTTGTTGGTGTTTTTCAATGTTGAGGTTGTTGTTTTTCAATGTTGAGGTTGTTGTTGAATTTGTTGGCGTTTTTAAATGTTGAGGTTGTTGTTGAATTTGTTGGTGTTTTTCAATGTTGAGGTTGTTGTTGTTTTTAAATGTTGGGGTTGTTGTTGAATTTGTTGGTGTTTTTCAATTTTGAGGATGTTGTTGTTTTTCAATGTTGAGGTTGTTGTTGAATTTGTTGGTGTTTTTCCATGATGAGGTTGTTGTTGTTTTCAAAGTTGAGGTTGTTGTTGAATTTGTTGGTGTTTTTCAATGTCGGGGTTGTTGTTGAATTTGTTGGTGTTTATCAATGTTGAATTTTTTGTTGAATTTGTTGGTGTTTTTCAATGTTGAGGTTGCTGTTTTTCAATGTTGAGGTTGTTGTTGAATTTGTTGGTGTTTTTCAATGTCGGGGTTGTTGTTGAATTTGTTGGTGTTTTTCAATGTTGAATTTTTTGTTGAATTTGTTGGTGTTTTTCAATGTTGAGGTTGTTGTTTTTCAATGTTGAGGTTGTTGTTGAATTTGTTGGCGTTTTTAAATGTTGAGGTTGTTGTTGAATTTGTTGGTGTTTTCAATGTTGAGGTTGTTGTTGAATTTGTTGGTGTTTTTAAATGTTGAGGTTGTTGTTGAATTTGTTGGTGTTTTTCAATGTTGAGGTTGTTGTTGTTTTTCAATGTTGAGGTTGTTGTTGTATTTGTTGGTGTTTTTCAATTTCGAGGTTGTTGTTGAATTTGTTCGTGTTTTTCAATGTTGAAGTTGTTGTTGAATTTGTTGGTGTTTTTCAAAATAGAGGTTGTTGTTGTTTTTCAATGTTGAGGTTGTTGTTGAAATTGTTGGTGTTTTTCAATGTTGAGGTTGTTGTTGAATTTGTTGGTGTTTTTCAATTTTGAAGGTTGTTGTTGTTTTTCAATGTTGAGGTTTTTGTTGAATTTGTTGGTGTTTTTCAATGTTTAGGTTGTTGTTGTTTTTCAATGTTGAGGTTGTTGTTGAATTTGTTGGTGTTTTTCAATGTTGAGGTTGTTGTTGAATTTGTTGGTGTTTTTCAATGTTGAGGTTATTGTTGTTTTTCAATGTTCAGGTTGTTGTTGAATTTGTTGGTGTTTTTCAATGTTGCGTTTGTTGTTGTTTTTCAATGTTGAGGTTGTTGTTGAATTTGTTGGTGTTTTTCAATGTTGAGGTTGTTGTTGTTTTTCAATGTTGAGGTTGTTGTTGAATTTGTTGGTGTTTTTCAATGTTGAGGTTTTTGTTGTTTTTCAATGTTGAGGTTGTTGTTGAATTTGTTGGTGTTTTTCAATGTTGAGGTTGTTGTTGTTTTTCAATGTTGAGGTTGTTGAATTTGTTGGTGTTTTTCAATCTTGAGTTTGTTGTTGAATTTGTTGGTGTTTTTCAAATTTGAGGTTGTTGTTGAATTTGTCGGTGTTTTTCAATGTTGAGGTTGTTGTTGTTTTTCAATGTTGAGGTTGTTGTTGAATTTGTTGGTGTTTTTCAATGTTGAGGCTGTTGTTGAATTTGTTGGTGTTTTACAATGTTGAGTTTGTTGTTGTTTTTCAATGTTGAGGTTGTTGTTGAATTTGTTGGTGTTTTTCAATGTTGAGGTTGTTGTTGTTTTTCAATGTTGAGGTTGTTGTTGAATTTCTTGGTGTTTTTCAATGTTGAGGTTGTTTTTGAATTTGTTGGTGTTTTTCAATGTTGAGGTTGTTGTTGAATTTGTTGGTGTTTTTCAATGTTGAGGTTGCTGTTGTTTTTCAATGTTGAGGTTGTTGTTGAGTTTGTTGGTGTTTTTCAATGTTGAGGTTGTTGTTGAATTTGTTGGTGTTTTTCAATGTTGAGGTTTCAGTTGTTTTTCAATGTTGAGGTTGTTGTTGAGTTTGTTGGTGTTTTTCAATGTTGAGGTTGTTGTTGAATTTGTTGGTGTTTTTCAATGTTGAGGTTGTTGTTGAATTTGTTGGTGTTTTTCAATGTTGAGGTTGTTGTTGTTTTTAAATGTTGGGGTTGTTGTTCAATTTGTTGGTGTTTTTCAATTTTGAGGATGTTGTTGTTTTTCAATGTTGAGGTTGTTGTTGAATTTGTTGGTGTTTTTCCATGATGAGGTTGTTGTTGTTTTCAAAGTTGAGGTTGTTGTTGAATTTGTTGGTGTTTTTCAATGTCGGGGTTGTTGTTGAATTTGTTGGTGTTTATCAATGTTGAATTTTTTGTTGAATTTGTTGGTGTTTTTCAATGTTGAGGTTGCTGTTTTTCAATGTTGAGGTTGTTGTTGAATTTGTTGGCGTTTTTTAATGTTGAGGTTGTTGTTGAATTTGTTGGTGTTTTTAAATGTTGAGGTTGTTGTTGAATTTGCTGGTGTTTTGCAATGTTGAGGTTGTTGTTGTTTTTCAATGTTGAGGTTGTTGTTGAATTTGTTGGTGTTTTTCAAAGTTGAGGTTGTTGTTGTTTTTCAATGTTGAGGTTGTTGTTGTATTTGTTGGTGTTTTTCAATTTCGAGGTTGTTGTTGAATTTGTTGGTGTTTTTCAATGTTGAAGTTGTTGTTGAATTTGTTGGTGTTTTTCAATGTTGAGGTTGTTGTTGTTTTTCAATGTTGAGGTTGTTGTTGAATTTGTTGGTGTTTTTCAATGTTGAGGTTGTTGTTGTTTTTCAATGCTGAGGTTGTTGTTGAAATTGTTGGTGTTTTTCAATGTTGAGGTTGTTGTTGAAATTGTTGGTGTTTTTCAATTTTGAGGTTGTTGTTGTTTTTCAATGTTGAGGTTGTTGTTGAATTTGTTGGTGTTTTTCAATGTTTAGGTTGTTGTTGTTTTTCAATGTTGAGGTTGTTGTTGAATTTGTTGGTGTTTTTCAATGTTGAGGTTGTTGTTGAATTTGTTGGTGTTTTTCAATGTTGCGTTTGTTGTTGTTTTTCAATGTTGAGGTTGTTGTTGAATTGTTGGTGTTTTTCAATGTTGAGGTTGTTGTTGTTTTTCAATGTTGAGGTTGTTGTTGAATTTGTTGGTGTTTTTCAATGTTAAGGTTGTTGTTGTTTTTCAATGTTGAGGTTGTTGTTGAATTTGTTGGTGCTTTTCAATGTTGAGGTTGTTGTTGAATTTGTTGGTGTTTTTCAATGTTGAGGTTGTTGTTGTTTTTAAATGTTGGGGTTGTTGTTGAATTTGTTGGTGTTTTTCAATTTTGAGGATGTTGTTGTTTTTCAATGTTGAGGTTGTTGTTGAATTTGTTGGTGTTTTTCCATGATGAGGTTGTTGTTGTTTTTCAAAGTTGAGGTTGTTGTTGAATTTGTTGGTGTTTTTCAATGTCGGGGTTGTTGTTGAATTTGTTGGTGTTTTTCAATGTTGAGGTTGTTGTTTTTCAATGTTGAGGATGTTGTTGAATTTGTTGGCGTTTTGAAATGTTGAGGTTGTTGTTGAATTTGTTGGTGTTTTCAATGTTGATGTTGTTGTTGAATTTGTTGGTGTTTTTAAATGTTGAGGTTGTTGTTGAATTTGCTGGTGTTTTGCAATGTTGAGGTTGTTGTTGTTTTTCAATGCTGAGGTTGTTGTTGAATTTGTTGGTGTTTTTCAATGTTGAGGTTGTTGTTGTTTTTCAATGTTGAGGTTGTTGTTGTATTTGTTGGTGTTTTTCAATTTCGAGGTTGTTGTTGAATTTGTTGGTGTTTTTCAATGTTGAAGTTGTTGTTGAATTTGTTGGTGTTTTTCAATGTTGAGGTTGTTGTTGTTTTTCAATGTTGAGGTTGTTGTTGAATTTGTTGGTGTTTTTCAATGTTGAGGTTGTTGTTGTTTTTCAATGCTGAGGTTGTTGTTGAAATTGTTGGTGTTTTTCAATGTTGAGGTTGTTGTTGAAATTGGTGTTTTTCAATTTTGAGGTTGTTGTTGTTTTTCAATGTTGAGGTTGTTGTTGAATTTGTTGGTGTTTTTCAATGTTTAGGTTGTTGTTGTTTTTCAATGTTGAGGTTGTTGTTGAATTTGTTGGTGTTTTTCAATGTTGAGGTTGTTGTTGAATTTGTTGGTGTTTTTCAATGTTGCGTTTGTTGTTGTTTTTCAATGTTGAGGTTGTTGTTGAATTGTTGGTGTTTTTCAATGTTGAGGTTGTTGTTGTTTTTCAATGTTGAGGTTGTTGTTGAATTTGTTGGTGTTTTACAATGTTAAGGTTGTTGTTGTTTTTCAATGTTGAGGTTGTTGTTGAATTTGTTGGTGCTTTTCAATGTTGAGGTTGTTCTTGAATTTGTTGGTGTTTTTCAATGTTGAGGTTGTTGTTGTTTTTAAATGTTGGGGTTGTTGTTGAATTTGTTGGTGTTTTTCAATTTTGAGGATGTTGTTGTTTTTCAATGTTGAGGTTGTTGTTGAATTTGTTGGTGTTTTTCCATGATGAGGTTGTTGTTGTTTTTCAAAGTTGAGGTTGTTGTTGAATTTGTTGGTGTTTTTCAATGTCGGGGTTGTTGTTGAACTTGTTGGTGTTTTTCAGTTTTGAGGTTGTTGTTTTTCAATGTTGAGGTTGTTGTTGAATTTGTTGGCGTTTTTAAATGTTGAGGTTGTTGTTGAATTTGTTGGTGTTTTCAATGTTGATGTTGTTGTTGAATTTGTTGGTGTTTTTAAATGTTGAGGTTGTTGTTGAATTTGCTGGTGTTTTGCAATGTTGAGGTTGTTGTTGTTTTTCAATGCTGAGGTTGTTGTTGAATTTGTTGGTGTTTTTCAATGTTGAGGTTGTTGTTGTTTTTCAATGTTGAGGTTGTTGTTGTATTTGTTGGTGTTTTTCAATGTTGAGGTTGTTGTTGTTTTTCAATGTTGAGGTTGTTGTTGAGTTTGTTGGTGTTTTTCAATGTTGAGGTTGTTGTTGAATTTGTTTGTGTTTTACAATGTTGAGGTTGCTGTTGTTTTTCAATGTTGAGGTTGTTGTTGAGTTTGTTGGTGTTTTTCAATGCTGAGGTTGTTGTTGAATTTGTTGGTGTTTTTCAATGTTGAGGTTGTTGTTGTTTTTAAATGGGGTTGTTGTTGAATTTGTTGGTGTTTTTCCATTTTGAGGATGTTGTTGTTTTTCAATGTTGAGGTTGTTGTTGAATTTGTTGGTGTTTTTCCATGATGAGGTTGTTGTTGTTTTTCAAAGTTGATGTTGTTGTTGAATTTGTTGGTGTTTTTCAATGTCGGGGTTGTTGTTGAATTTGTTGGTGTTTTTCAATGTTGAATTTTTTGTTGAATTTGTTGGTGTTTTTCAATGTTGAGGTTGTTGTTTTTCAATGTTGAGGTTGTTGTTGAATTTGTTGGCGTTTTTAAATGTTGAGGTTGTTGTTGAATTTGTTGGTGTTTTCAATGTTGAGGTTGTTGTTGAATTTGTTGGTGTTTTTAAATGTTGAGGTTGTTGTTGAATTTGTTGGTGTTTTTCAATGTTGAGGTTGTTGTTGTTTTTCAATGTTGAGGTTGTTGTTGTATTTGTTGGTGTTTTTCAATGTTGAGGTTGTTGTTGAATTTGTTCGTGTTTTTCAATGTTGAAGTTGTTGTTGAATTTGTTGGTGTTTTTCAATATAGAGGTTGTTGTTGTTTTTCAATGTTGAGGTTGTTGTTGAATTTGTTGGTGTTTTTCAATGTTGAGGTTGTTGTTGTTTTTCAATGCTGAGGCTGTTGTTGAAATTGTTGGTGTTTTTCAATGTTGAGGTTGTTGTTGAATTTGTTGGTGTTTTTCAATTTTGAAGGTTGTTGTTGTTTTTCAATGTTGAGGTTGTTGTTGAATTTGTTGGTGTTTTTCAATGTTTAGGTTGTTGTTGTTTTTCAATGTTGAGGTTGTTGTTGAATTTGTTGGTGTTTTTCAATGTTGAGGTTGTTGTTAAATTTGTTGGTTTTTTTCAATGTTGAGGTTATTGTTGTTTTTCAATGTTGAGGTTGTTGTTCAATTTGTTGGTGTTTTTCAATGTTGCGTTTGTTGTTGTTTTTGAATGTTGAGGTTGTTGTTGAATTTGTTGGTGTTTTTCAATGTTGAGGTTGTTGTTGTTTTTCAATGTTGAGGTTGTTGTTTTTCAATGTTGAGGTTGTTGTTGAATTTGTTGGCGTTTTTCAATGTCGGGGTTGTTGTTGAATTTGTTGGTGTTCTTCAATGTTGAGGTTGTTGTTTTTGAATGTTGAGGTTGTTGTTGAATTTGTTGGCGTTTTTAAATGTTGAGGTTGTTGTTGAATTTGTTGGTGTTTTCAATGTTGATGTTGTTGTTGAATTTGTTGGTGTTTTGAAATGTTGAGGTTGTTGTTGAATTTGCTGGTGTTTTGCAATGTTGAGGTTGTTGTTGTTTTTCAATGCTGAGGTTGTTGTTGAATTTGTTGGTGTTTTTCAATGTTGAGGTTGTTGTTGTATTTCAATGTTGAGGTTGTTGTTGTATTTGTTGGTGTTTTTCAATTTCGAGCTTGTTGTTGAATTTGTTGGTGTTTTTCAATGTTGAAGTTGTTGTTGAATTTGTTGGTGTTTTTCAATGTTGAGGTTGTTGTTGTTTTTCAATGTTGAGGTTGTTGTTGAATTTGTTGGTGTTTTTCAATGTTGAGGTTGTTGTTGTTTTTCAATGCTGAGGTTGTTGTTGAAATTGTTGGTGTTTTTCAATGTTGAGGTTGTTGTTGAAATTGTTGGTGTTTTTCAATTTTGAGGTTGTTGTTGTTTTTCAATGTTGAGGTTGTTGTTGAATTTGTTGGTGTTTTTCAATGTTTAGGTTGTTGTTGTTTTTCAATGTTGAGGTTGTTGTTGAATTTGTTGGTGTTTTTCAATGTTGAGGTTGTTGTTGAATTTGTTGGTGTTTTTCAATGTTGCGTTTGTTGTTGTTTTTCAATGTTGAGGTTGTTGTTGAATTGTTGGTGTTTTTCAATGTTGAGGTTGTTGTTGTTTTTCAATGTTGAGGTTGTTGTTGAATTTGTTGGTGTTTTTCAATGTTGCGTTTGTTGTTGTTTTTCAATGTTGAGGTTGTTGTTGAATTTGTTGGTGTTTTTCAATGTTGAGGTTGTTGTTGTTTTTCAATGTTGAGGTTGTTGTTGAATTTGTTGGTGTTTTTCAATGTTGAGGTTTTTGTTGTTTTTCAATGTTGAGGTTGTTGTTGAATTTGTTGGTGTTTTTCAATGTTGAGGTTGTTGTTGTTTTTCAATGTTGAGGTTGTTGAATTTGTTGGTGTTTTTCAATCTTGAGTTTGTTGTTGAATTTGTTGGTGTTTTTCAAATTTGAGGTTGTTGTTGAATTTGTCGGTGTTTTTCAATGTTGAGGTTGTTGTTGTTTTTCAATGTTGAGGTTGTTGTTGAATTTGTTGGTGTTTTTCAATGTTGAGGCTGTTGTTGAATTTGTTGGTGTTTTACAATGTTGAGTTTGTTGTTGTTTTTCAATGTTGAGGTTGTTGTTGAATTTGTTGGTGTTTTTCAATGTTGAGGTTGTTGTTGTTTTTCAATGTTGAGGTTGTTGTTGAATTTCTTGGTGTTTTTCAATGTTGAGGTTGTTTTTGAATTTGTTGGTGTTTTTCAATGTTGAGGTTGTTGTTGAATTTGTTGGTGTTTTTCAATGTTGAGGTTGCTGTTGTTTTTCAATGTTGAGGGTGTTGTTGAGTTTGTTGGTGTTTTTCAATGTTGAGGTTGTTGTTGAATTTGTTGGTGTTTTTCAATGTTGAGGTTTCAGTTGTTTTTCAATGTTGAGGTTGTTGTTGAGTTTGTTGGTGTTTTTCAATGTTGAGGTTGTTGTTGAATTTGTTGGTGTTTTTCAATGTTGAGGTTGTTGTTGAATTTGTTGGTGTTTTTCAATGTTGAGGTTGTTGTTGTTTTTAAATGTTGGGGTTGTTGTTGAATTTGTTGGTGTTTTTCAATTTTGAGGATGTTGTTGTTTTTCAATGTTGAGGTTGTTGTTGAATTTGTTGGTGTTTTTCCATGATGAGGTTGTTGTTGTTTTCAAAGTTGAGGTTGTTGTTGAATTTGTTGGTGTTTTTCAATGTCGGGGTTGTTGTTGAATTTGTTGGTGTTTATCAATGTTGAATTTTTTGTTGAATTTGTTGGTGTTTTTCAATGTTGAGGTTGCTGTTTTTCAATGTTGAGGTTGTTGTTGAATTTGTTGGCGTTTTTTAATGTTGAGGTTGTTGTTGAATTTGTTGGTGTTTTTAAATGTTGAGGTTGTTGTTGAATTTGCTGGTGTTTTGCAATGTTGAGGTTGTTGTTGTTTTTCAATGTTGAGGTTGTTGTTGAATTTGTTGGTGTTTTTCAAAGTTGAGGTTGTTGTTGTTTTTCAATGTTGAGGTTGTTGTTGTATTTGTTGGTGTTTTTCAATTTCGAGGTTGTTGTTCAATTTGTTGGTGTTTTTCAATGTTGAAGTTGTTGTTGAATTTGTTGGTGTTTTTCAATGTTGAGGTTGTTGTTGTTTTTCAATGTTGAGGTTGTTGTTGAATTTGTTGGTGTTTTTCAATGTTGAGGTTGTTGTTGTTTTTCAATGCTGAGGTTGTTGTTGAAATTGTTGGTGTTTTTCAATGTTGAGGTTGTTGTTGAAATTGTTGGTGTTTTTCAATTTTGAGGTTGTTGTTGTTTTTCAATGTTGAGGTTGTTGTTGAATTTGTTGGTGTTTTTCAATGTTTAGGTTGTTGTTGTTTTTCAATGTTGAGGTTGTTGTTGAATTTGTTGGTGTTTTTCAATGTTGAGGTTGTTGTTGAATTTGTTGGTGTTTTTCAATGTTGCGTTTGTTGTTGTTTTTCAATGTTGAGGTTGTTGTTGAATTGTTGGTGTTTTTCAATGTTGAGGTTGTTGTTGTTTTTCAATGTTGAGGTTGTTGTTGAATTTGTTGGTGTTTTTCAATGTTAAGGTTGTTGTTGTTTTTCAATGTTGAGGTTGTTGTTGAATTTGTTGGTGCTTTTCAATGTTGAGGTTGTTGTTGAATTTGTTGGTGTTTTTCAATGTTGAGGTTGTTGTTGTTTTTAAATGTTGGGGTTGTTGTTGAATTTGTTGGTGTTTTTCAATTTTGAGGATGTTGTTGTTTTTCAATGTTGAGGTTGTTGTTGAATTTGTTGGTGTTTTTCCATGATGAGGTTGTTGTTGTTTTTCAAAGTTGAGGTTGTTGTTGAATTTGTTGGTGTTTTTCAATGTCGGGGTTGTTGTTGAATTTGTTGGTGTTTTTCAATGTTGAGGTTGTTGTTTTTCAATGTTGAGGATGTTGTTGAATTTGTTGGCGTTTTGAAATGTTGAGGTTGTTGTTGAATTTGTTGGTGTTTTCAATGTTGATGTTGTTGTTGAATTTGTTGGTGTTTTTAAATGTTGAGGTTGTTGTTGAATTTGCTGGTGTTTTGCAATGTTGAGGTTGTTGTTGTTTTTCAATGCTGAGGTTGTTGTTGAATTTGTTGGTGTTTTTCAATGTTGAGGTTGTTGTTGTTTTTCAATGTTGAGGTTGTTGTTGTATTTGTTGGTGTTTTTCAATTTCGAGGTTGTTGTTGAATTTGTTGGTGTTTTTCAATGTTGAAGTTGTTGTTGAATTTGTTGGTGTTTTTCAATGTTGAGGTTGTTGTTGTTTTTCAATGTTGAGGTTGTTGTTGAATTTGTTGGTGTTTTTCAATGTTGAGGTTGTTGTTGTTTTTCAATGCTGAGGTTGTTGTTGAAATTGTTGGTGTTTTTCAATGTTGAGGTTTTTGTTGAAATTGGTGTTTTTCAATTTTGAGGTTGTTGTTGTTTTTCAATGTTGAGGTTGTTGTTGAATTTGTTGGTGTTTTTCAATGTTTAGGTTGTTGTTGTTTTTCAATGTTGAGGTTGTTGTTGAATTTGTTGGTGTTTTTCAATGTTGAGGTTGTTGTTGAATTTGTTGGTGTTTTTCAATGTTGCGTTTGTTGTTGTTTTTCAATGTTGAGGTTGTTGTTGAATTGTTGGTGTTTTTCAATGTTGAGGTTGTTGTTGTTTTTCAATGTTGAGGTTGTTGTTGAATTTGTTGGTGTTTTACAATGTTAAGGTTGTTGTTGTTTTTCAATGTTGAGGTTGTTGTTGAACTTGTTGGTGCTTTTCAATGTTGAGGTTGTTCTTGAATTTGTTGGTGTTTTTCAATGTTGAGGTTGTTGTTGTTTTTAAATGTTGGGGTTGTTGTTGAATTTGTTGGTGTTTTTCAATTTTGAGGATGTTGTTGTTTTTCAATGTTGAGGTTGTTGTTGAATTTGTTGGTGTTTTTCCATGATGAGGTTGTTGTTGTTTTTCAAAGTTGAGGTTGTTGTTGAATTTGTTGGTGTTTTTCAATGTCGGGGTTGTTGTTGAACTTGTTGGTGTTTTTCAGTGTTGAGGTTGTTGTTTTTCAATGTTGAGGTTGTTGTTGAATTTGTTGGCGTTTTTAAATGTTGAGGTTGTTGTTGAATTTGTTGGTGTTTTCAATGTTGATGTTGTTGTTGAATTTGTTGGTGTTTTTAAATGTTGAGGTTGTTGTTGAATTTGCTGGTGTTTTGCAATGTTGAGGTTGTTGTTGTTTTTCAATGCTGAGGTTGTTGTTGAATTTGTTGGTGTTTTTCAATGTTGAGGTTGTTGTTGTTTTTCAATGTTGAGGTTGTTGTTGTATTTGTTGGTGTTTTTCAATGTTGAGGTTGTTGTTGTTTTTCAATGTTGAGGTTGTTGTTGAGTTTGTTGGTGTTTTTCAATGTTGAGGTTGTTGTTGAATTTGTTTGTGTTTTACAATGTTGAGGTTGCTGTTGTTTTTCAATGTTGAGGTTGTTGTTGAGTTTGTTGGTGTTTTTCAATGCTGAGGTTGTTGTTGAATTTGTTGGTGTTTTTCAATGTTGAGGTTGTTGTTGAATTTGTTGGTGTTTTTCAATGTTGAGGTTGTTGCTTTTTTTCAATGTTGAGGTTGTTGTTGAGTTTGTTGGTGTTTTTCAATGTTGAGGTTGTTGTTGAATTTGTTGGTGTTTTTCAATGTTGAGGTTGTTGTTGTTTTTAAATGGGGTTGTTGTTGAATTTGTTGGTGTTTTTCCATTTTGAGGATGTTGTTGTTTTTCAATGTTGAGGTTGTTGTTGAATTTGTTGGTGTTTTTCCATGATGAGGTTGTTGTTGTTTTTCAAAGTTGAGGTTGTTGTTGAATTTGTTGGTGTTTTTCAATGTCGGGGTTGTTGTTGAATTTGTTGGTGTTTTTCAATGTTGAATTTTTTGTTGAATTTGTTGGTGTTTTTCAATGTTGAGGTTGTTGTTTTTCAATGTTGAGGTTGTTGTTGAATTTGTTGGCGTTTTTAAATGTTGAGGTTGTTGTTGAATTTGTTGGTGTTTTCAATGTTGAGGTTGTTGTTGAATTTGTTGGTGTTTTTAAATGTTGAGGTTGTTGTTGAATTTGTTGGTGTTTTTCAATGTTGAGGTTGTTGTTGTTTTTCAATGTTGAGGTTGTTGTTGTATTTGTTGGTGTTTTTCAATGTTGAGGTTGTTGTTGAATTTGTTCGTGTTTTTCAATGTTGAAGTTGTTGTTGAATTTGTTGGTGTTTTTCAATATAGAGGTTGTTGTTGTTTTTCAATGTTGAGGTTGTTGTTGAATTTGTTGGTGTTTTTCAATGTTGAGGTTGTTGTTGTTTTTCAATGCTGCGGCTGTTGTTGAAATTGTTGGTGTTTTTCAATGTTGAGGTTGTTGTTGAATTTGTTGGTGTTTTTCAATTTTGAAGGTTGTTGTTGTTTTTCAATGTTGAGGTTGTTGTTGAATTTGTTGGTGTTTTTCAATGTTTAGGTTGTTGTTGTTTTTCAATGTTGAGGTTGTTGTTGAATTTGTTGGTGTTTTTCAATGTTGAGGTTGTTGTTAAATTTGTTGGTTTTTTTCAATGTTGAGGTTATTGTTGTTTTTCAATGTTGAGGTTGTTGTTCAATTTGTTGGTGTTTTTCAATGTTGCGTTTGTTGTTGTTTTTGAATGTTGAGGTTGTTGTTGAATTTGTTGGTGTTTTTCAATGTTGAGGTTGTTGTTGTTTTTCAATGTTGAGGTTGTTGTTTTTCAATGTTGAGGTTGTTGTTGAATTTGTTGGCGTTTTTCAATGTCGGGGTTGTTGTTGAATTTGTTGGTGTTCTTCAATGTTGAGGTTGTTGTTTTTGAATGTTGAGGTTGTTGTTGAATTTGTTGGCGTTTTTAAATGTTGAGGTTGTTGTTGAATTTGTTGGTGTTTTCAATGTTGATGTTGTTGTTGAATTTGTTGGTGTTTTGAAATGTTGAGGTTGTTGTTGAATTTGCTGGTGTTTTGCAATGTTGAGGTTGTTGTTGTTTTTCAATGC
Organism: Isurus oxyrinchus; assembly: GCA_026770705.1. NCBI lineage: Eukaryota > Metazoa > Chordata > Chondrichthyes > Lamniformes > Lamnidae > Isurus > Isurus oxyrinchus. The sequence goes on along the minus strand of JANJGN010000268.1, from coordinate 474,572 downwards.
TGAGGTTGTTGTTGAATTTGTTGGTGTTTTTCAATGTTGAGGTTGTTGTTGTTTTTCAATGCTGAGGCTGTTGTTGAAATTGTTGGTGTTTTTCAATGTTGAGGTTGTTGTTGAATTTGTTGGTGTTTTTCAATTTTGAAGGTTGTTGTTGTTTTTCAATGTTGAGGTTGTTGTTGAATTTGTTGGTGTTTTTCAATGTTTAGGTTGTTGTTGTTTTTCAATGTTGAGGTTGTTGTTGAATTTGTTGGTGTTTTTCAATGTTGAGGTTGTTGTTAAATTTGTTGGTTTTTTTCAATGTTGAGGTTATTGTTGTTTTTCAATGTTGAGGTTGTTGTTCAATTTGTTGGTGTTTTTCAATGTTGCGTTTGTTGTTGTTTTTGAATGTTGAGGTTGTTGTTGAATTTGTTGGTGTTTTTCAATGTTGAGGTTGTTGTTGTTTTTCAATGTTGAGGTTGTTGTTTTTCAATGTTGAGGTTGTTGTTGAATTTGTTGGCGTTTTTCAATGTCGGGGTTGTTGTTGAATTTGTTGGTGTTCTTCAATGTTGAGGTTGTTGTTTTTGAATGTTGAGGTTGTTGTTGAATTTGTTGGCGTTTTTAAATGTTGAGGTTGTTGTTGAATTTGTTGGTGTTTTCAATGTTGATGTTGTTGTTGAATTTGTTGGTGTTTTGAAATGTTGAGGTTGTTGTTGAATTTGCTGGTGTTTTGCAATGTTGAGGTTGTTGTTGTTTTTCAATGCTGAGGTTGTTGTTGAATTTGTTGGTGTTTTTCAATGTTGAGGTTGTTGTTGTATTTCAATGTTGAGGTTGTTGTTGTATTTGTTGGTGTTTTTCAATTTCGAGCTTGTTGTTGAATTTGTTGGTGTTTTTCAATGTTGAAGTTGTTGTTGAATTTGTTGGTGTTTTTCAATGTTGAGGTTGTTGTTGTTTTTCAATGTTGAGGTTGTTGTTGAATTTGTTGGTGTTTTTCAATGTTGAGGTTGTTGTTGTTTTTCAATGCTGAGGTTGTTGTTGAAATTGTTGGTGTTTTTCAATGTTGAGGTTGTTGTTGAAATTGTTGGTGTTTTTCAATTTTGAGGTTGTTGTTGTTTTTCAATGTTGAGGTTGTTGTTGAATTTGTTGGTGTTTTTCAATGTTCAGGTTGTTGTTGTTTTTCAATGTTGAGGTTGTTGTTGAATTTGTTGGTGTGTTTCAATGTTGAGGTTGTTGTTGAATTTGTTGGTGTTTTTCAATGTTGCGTTTGTTGTTGTTTTTCAATGTTGAGGTTGTTGTTGAATTGTTGGTGTTTTTCAATGTTGAGGTTGTTGTTGTTTTTCAATGTTGAGGTTGTTGTTGAATTTGTTGGTGTTTTTCAATGTTAAGGTTGTTGTTGTTTTTCAATGTTGAAGTTGTTGTTGAATTTGTTGGTGCTTTTCAATGTTGAGGTTGTTGTTGAATTTGTTGGTGTTTTTCAATGTTGAGGTTGTTGTTGTTTTTAAATGTTGGGGTTGTTGTTGAATTTGTTGGTGTTTTTCAATTTTGAGGATGTTGTTGTTTTTCAATGTTGAGGTTGTTGTTGAATTTGTTGGCGTTTTTAAATGTTGAGGTTGTTGTTGAATTTGTTGGTGTTTTCAATGTTGATGTTGTTGTTGAATTTGTTGGTGTTTTTAAATGTTGAGGTTGTTGTTGAATTTGCTGGTGTTTTGCAATGTTGAGGTTGTTGTTGTTTTTCAATGCTGAGGTTGTTGTTGAATTTCTTGGTGTTTTTCAATGTTGAGGTTGTTGTTGTTTTTCAATGTTGAGGTTGTTGTTGTATTTGTTGGTGTTTTTCAATTTCGAGGTTGTTGTTGAATTTGTTGGTGTTTTTCAATGTTGAAGTTGTTGTTGAATTTGTTGGTGTTCTTCAATGTTGAGGTTGTTGTTGAATTTGTTGGTGTTTTTCAATGTTGAGGTTGTTGTTGTTTTTCAATTTTGAGGTTGTTGAATTTGTAGGTCTTTTTCAATCTTGAGTTTGTTGTTGAATTTGTTGGTGTTTTTCAAAGTTGAAGTTGTTGTTGAATTTGTTGGTGTTTTTCAATGTTGAGGTTGTTGTTGTTTTTCAATGTTGAGGTTGTTGTTGAGTTTGTTGGTGTTTTTCAATGTTGAGGTTGTTGTTGAATTTGTTGGTGTTTTTCAATGTTGAGGTTGTTGTTGAAATTGTTGGTGTTTTTCAATGTTGAGGTTGTTGTTGTTTTTAAATGCTGAGGTTGTTGTTGAATTGGTTGGTGTTTTTTCATTTTTGAGGTTGTTGGTGTTTTTCAATGTTGAGGTTGTTGTTGAATTTGATGGTGTTTTTCAATGTCGAGGTTGTTGTTGAATTTGTTGGTGTTTTTCAATGTTGAAGTTGTCGTTGAATTTGTTGGTGTTTTTCAATTTCGAGGTTGTTGTTGAATTTGTTGGTGTTTTTCAATGTTGAAGTTTTTGGTGAATTTCTTGGTGTTTTTCAATGTTGAGGTTGTTGTTGTTTTTCAATGTTGAGGTTGTTTTTGAATTTGTTGGTGTTTTTCAATGTTGAGGTTGTTGTTGTTTTTCAATGCTGAGGTTGTTGTTGAATTTGTTGGTGTTTTTCAATGTTGAGTTTGTTGTTGAATTTGTTGGTGTTTTTCAATGTTGAGGTTGTTGTTGTTTTTCAATGTTGAGGTTGTCGTTGAATTTGTTGGTGTTTTTCAATGTTGAAGTTGTTGTTGAATTTGTTGGTGTTTTTCAATGTTGAGGTTGTTGTTGTTTTTCAATGTTGTGGTTGTTGTTGAATTTGTTGGTGTTTTTCAATGTTGAGGTTGTTGGTGTTTTTCAATGTTAAGGTTGTTGTTGAATTTGTTGGTGTTTTTCAATGTTGAGGTTGTTGTTGAATTTGTTGGTTTTTTTCAATGTTGAGGTTGTTGTTGTTTTTCAATGTTGAGGTTGTTGTTGAGTTTGTTGGTGTTTTTCAATGTTGAGGTTGTTGTTGAATTTGTTTGTGTTTTACAATGTTGAGGTTGCTGTTGTTTTTCAATGTTGAGGTTGTTGTTGAGTTTGTTGGTGTTTTTCAATGCTGAGGTTGTTGTTGAATTTGTTGGTGTTTTTCAATGTTGAGGTTGTTGTTGAATTTGTTGGTGTTTTTCAATGTTGAGGTTGTTGCTTTTTTTCAATGTTGAGGTTGTTGTTGAGTTTGTTGGTGTTTTTCAATGTTGAGGTTGATGTTGAATTTGTTGGTGTTTTTCAATGTTGAGGTTGTTGTTGAATTTGTTGGTGTTTTTCAATGTTGAGGTTGTTGTTGTTTTTAAATGGGGTTGTTGTTGAATTTGTTGGTGTTTTTCCATTTTGAGGATGTTGTTGTTTTTCAATGTTGAGGTTGTTGTTGAATTTGTTGGTGTTTTTCCATGATGAGGTTGTTGTTGTTTTTCAAAGTTGAGGTTGTTGTTGAATTTGTTGGTGTTTTTCAATGTCGGGGTTGTTGTTGAATTTGTTGGTGTTTTTCAATGTTGAATTTTTTGTTGAATTTGTTGGTGTTTTTCAATGTTGAGGTTGTTGTTTTTCAATGTTGAGGTTGTTGTTGAATTTGTTGGCGTTTTTAAATGTTGAGGTTGTTGTTGAATTTGTTGGTGTTTTCAATGTTAAGGTTGTTGTTGAATTTGTTGGTGTTTTTAAATGTTGAGGTTGTTGTTGAATTTGTTGGTGTTTTTCAATGTTGAGGTTGTTGTTGTTTTTCAATATTGAGGTTGTTGTTGTATTTGTTGGTGTTTTTCAATTTCGAGGTTGTTGTTGAATTTGTTCGTGTTTTTCAATGTTGAAGTTGTTGTTGAATTTGTTGGTGTTTTTCAATATAGAGGTTGTTGTTGTTTTTCAATGTTGAGGTTGTTGTTGAATTTGTTGGTGTTTTTCAATGTTGAGGTTGTTGTTGTTTTTCAATGCTGAGGCTGTTGTTGAAATTGTTGGTGTTTTTCAATGTTGAGGTTGTTGTTGAATTTGTTGGTGTTTTTCAATTTTGAAGGTTGTTGTTGTTTTTCAATGTTGAGGTTGTTGTTGAATTTGTTGGTGTTTTTCAATGTTTAGGTTGTTGTTGTTTTTCAATGTTGAGGTTGTTGTTGAATTTGTTGGTGTTTTTCAATGTTGAGGTTGTTGTTGAATTTGTTGGTTTTTTTCAATGTTGAGGTTATTGTTGTTTTTCAATGTTGAGGTTGTTGTTGAATTTGTTGGTGTTTTTCAATGTTGCGTTTGTTGTTGTTTTTCAATGTTGAGGTTGTTGTTGAATTTGTTGGTGTTTTTCAATGTTGAGGTTGTTGTTGTTTTTCAATGTTGAGGTTGTTGTTGTTTTTCAATGTTGAGGTTGTTGTTGAATTTGTTGGTGTTTTTCAATGTTGAGGTTGTTGTTGAATTTGTTGGTGTTTTTCAATGTTGAGGTTGTTGTTGTTTTTCAATTTTGAGGTTGTTGAATTTGTAGGTCTTTTTCAATCTTGAGTTTGTTGTTGAATTTGTTGGTCTTTTTCAAAGTTGAAGTTGTTGTTGAATTTGTTGGTGTTTTTCAATGTTGAGGTTGTTGTTGTTTTTCAATGTTGAGGTTGTTGTTGAGTTTGTTGGTGTTTTTCAATGTTGAGGTTGTTGTTGAATTTGTTGGTGTTTTTCAATGTTGAGGTTGTTGTTGAAATTGTTCGTGTTTTTCAATGTTGAGGTTGTTGTTGTTTTTAAATGCTGAGGTTGTTTTTGAATTGGTTGGTGTTTTTTCATTTTTGAGGTTGTTGGTGTTTTTCAAAGTTGAGGTTGTTGTTGAATTTGATGGTGTTTTTCAATGTCGAGGTTGTTGTTGAATTTGTTGGTGTTTTTCAATGTTGAAGTTGTCGTTGAATTTGTTGGTGTTTTTCAATTTCGAGGTTGTTGTTGAATTTGTTGGTGTTTTTCAATGTTGAAGTTTTTGGTGAATTTGTTGGTGTTTTTCAATGTTGAGGTTGTTGTTGTTTTTCAATGTTGAGGTTGTTTTTGAATTTGTTGGTGTTTTTCAATGTTGAGGTTGTTGTTGTTTTTCAATGCTGAGGTTGATGTTGAATTTGTTGGTGTTTTTCAATGTTGAGTTTGTTGTTGAATTTGTTGGTGTTTTTCAATGTTGAGGTTGTTGTTGTTTTTCAATGTTGAGGTTGTCGTTGAATTTGTTGGTGTTTTTCAATGTTGAAGTTGTTGTTGAATTTGTTGGTGTTTTTCAATGTTGAGGTTGTTGTTGTTTTTCAATGTTGTGGTTGTTGTTGAATTTGTTGGTGTTTTTCAATGTTGAGGTTGTTGTTGTTTTTCAATGTTGAGGTTGTCGTTGAATTTGTTGGTGTTTTTCAATGTTGAAGTTGTTGTTGAATTTGTTGGTGTTTTTCCATGATGAGGTTGTTGTTGTTTTTCAAAGTTGAGGTTGTTGTTGAATTTGTTGGTGTTTTTCAATGTCGGGGTTGTTGTTGAATTTGTTGGTGTTTTTCAATGTTGAGGTTGTTGTTTTTCAATGTTGAGGTTGTTGTTGAATTTGTTGGCGTTTTTAAATGTTGAGGTTGTTGTTGAATTTGTTGGTGTTTTCAATGTTGATGTTGTTGTTGAATTTGTTGGTGTTTTTAAATGTTGAGGTTGTTGTTGAATTTGCTGGTGTTTTGCAATGTTGAGGTTGTTGTTGTTTTTCAATGCTGAGGTTGTTGTTGAATTTGTTGGTGTTTTTCAATGTTGAGGTTGTTGTTGTTTTTCAATGTTGAGGTTGTTGTTGTATTTGTTGGTGTTTTTCAATTTCGAGGTTGTTGTTGAATTTGTTGGTGTTTTTCAATGTTTTGGTTGTTGTTGTTTTTCAATGTTGAGGTTGTTGTTGTTTTTCAATGTTGAGGTTGTTGTTGAGTTTGTTGGTGTTTTTCAATGTTGAGGTTGTTGTTGAATTTGTTGGTGTTTTTCAATGTTGAGGTTGTTGTTGAATTTGTTGGTGTTTTTCAATGTTGAGGTTGTTGTTGTTTTTAAATGCTGAGGTTGTTGTTGAATTGGTTGGAGTTTTTTCAATTTTGAGGTTGTTGGTGTTTTTCAATGTTGAGGTTGTTGTTGAATTTGATAGTGTTTTTCAATGTCGAGGTTGTTGTTGAATTTGTTGGTGTTTTTCAATGTTGAAGTTGTTGTTGAATTTGTTGGTGTTTTTCAATTTCGAGGTTGTTGTTGAATTTGTTGGTGTTTTTCAATGTTGAAGTTTTTGGTGAATTTTTTGGTGTTTTTCAATGTTGAGGTTGTTGTTGTTTTTCAATGTTGAGGTTGTTTTTGAATTTGTTGGTGTTTTTCAATGTTGAGGTTGTTGTTGTTTTTCAATGCTGAAGTTGTTGTTGAATTTGTTGGTGTTTTTCAATGTTGAGTTTGTTGTTGAATTTGTTGGTGTTTTTCAATGTTGACGTTGTTGTTGTTTTTCAATGTTGAGGTTGTTGTTGAATTTGTTGGTGTTTTTCAATGTTGAAGTTGTTGTTGAATTTGTTGGTGTTTTTCAATGTTGAGGTTGTTGTTGTTTTTCAATGTTGTGGTTGTTGTTGAATTTGTTGGTGTTTTTCAATGTTGAGGTTGTTGGTGTTTTTCAATGTTGAGTTTGTTGTTGAATTTGTTGGTGTTTTTCAATGTTGAGGTTGTTGTTGTTTTTCAATGTTGAGGTTGTTGTTGAGTTTGTTGGTGTTTTTCAATGTTGAGGTTGTTGTTGAATTTGTTTGTGTTTTGCAATGTTGAGGTTGCTGTTGTTTTTCAATGTTGAGGTTGTTGTTGAGTTTGTTGGTGTTTTTCAATGCTGAGGTTGTTGTTGAATTTGTTGGTGTTTTTCAATGTTGAGGTTGTTGTTGAATTTGTTGGTGTTTTTCAATGTTGAGGTTGTTGCTTTTTTTCAATGTTGAGGTTGTTGTTGAGTTTGTTGGTGTTTTTCAATGTTGAGGTTGATGTTGAATTTGTTGGTGTTTTTCAATGTTGAGGTTGTTGTTGAATTTGTTGGTGTTTTTCAATGTTGAGGTTGTTGTTGTTTTTAAATGGGGTTGTTGTTGAATTTGTTGGTGTTTTTCCATTTTGAGGATGTTGTTGTTTTTCAATGTTGAGGTTGTTGTTGAATTTGTTGGTGTTTTTCCATGATGAGGTTGTTGTTGTTTTTCAAAGTTGAGGTTGTTGTTGAATTTGTTGGTGTTTTTCAATGTCGGGGTTGTTGTTGAATTTGTTGGTGTTTTTCAATGTTGAATTTTTTGTTGAATTTGTTGGTGTTTTTCAATGTTGAGGTTGTTGTTTTTCAATGTTGAGGTTGTTGTTGAATTTGTTGGCGTTTTTAAATGTTGAGGTTGTTGTTGAATTTGTTGGTGTTTTCAATGTTGAGGTTGTTGTTGAATTTGTTGGTGTTTTTAAATGTTGAGGTTGTTGTTGAATTTGTTGGTGTTTTTCAATGTTGAGGTTGTTGTTGTTTTTCAATATTGAGGTTGTTGTTGTATTTGTTGGTGTTTTTCAATTTCGAGGTTGTTGTTGAATTTGTTCGTGTTTTTCAATGTTGAAGTTGTTGTTGAATTTGTTGGTGTTTTTCAATATAGAGGTTGTTGTTGTTTTTCAATGTTGAGGTTGTTGTTGAATTTGTTGGTGTTTTTCAATGTTGAGGTTGTTGTTGTTTTTCAATGCTGAGGCTGTTGTTGAAATTGTTGGTGTTTTTCAATGTTGAGGTTGTTGTTGAATTTGTTGGTGTTTTTCAATTTTGAAGGTTGTTGTTGTTTTTCAATGTTGAGGTTGTTGTTGAATTTGTTGGTGTTTTTCAATGTTTAGGTTGTTGTTGTTTTTCAATGTTGAGGTTGTTGTTGAATTTGTTGGTGTTTTTCAATGTTGAGGTTGTTGTTGAATTTGTTGGTTTTTTTCAATGTTGAGGTTATTGTTGTTTTTCAATGTTGAGGTTGTTGTTGAATTTGTTGGTGTTTTTCAATGTTGCGTTTGTTGTTGTTTTTCAATGTTGAGGTTGTTGTTGAATTTGTTGGTGTTTTTCAATGTTGAGGTTGTTGTTGTTTTTCAATGTTGAGGTTGTTGTTGTTTTTCAATGTTGAGGTTGTTGTTGAATTTGTTGGTGTTTTTCAATGTTGAGGTTGTTGTTGAATTTGTTGGTGTTTTTCAATGTTGAGGTTGTTGTTGTTTTTCAATTTTGAGGTTGTTGAATTTGTAGGTCTTTTTCAATCTTGAGTTTGTTGTTGAATTTGTTGGTCTTTTTCAAAGTTGAAGTTGTTGTTGAATTTGTTGGTGTTTTTCAATGTTGAGGTTGTTGTTGTTTTTCAATGTTGAGGTTGTTGTTGAGTTTGTTGGTGTTTTTCAATGTTGAGGTTGTTGTTGAATTTGTTGGTGTTTTTCAATGTTGAGGTTGTTGTTGAAATTGTTCGTGTTTTTCAATGTTGAGGTTGTTGTTGTTTTTAAATGCTGAGGTTGTTGTTGAATTGGTTGGTGTTTTTTCATTTTTGAGGTTGTTGGTGTTTTTCAAAGTTGAGGTTGTTGTTGAATTTGATGGTGTTTTTCAATGTCGAGGTTGTTGTTGAATTTGTTGGTGTTTTTCAATGTTGAAGTTGTCGTTGAATTTGTTGGTGTTTTTCAATTTCGAGGTTGTTGTTGAATTTGTTGGTGTTTTTCAATGTTGAAGTTTTTGGTGAATTTGTTGGTGTTTTTCAATGTTGAGGTTGTTGTTGTTTTTCAATGTTGAGGTTGTTTTTGAATTTGTTGGTGTTTTTCAATGTTGAGGTTGTTGTTGTTTTTCAATGCTGAGGTTGATGTTGAATTTGTTGGTGTTTTTCAATGTTGAGTTTGTTGTTGAATTTGTTGGTGTTTTTCAATGTTGAGGTTGTTGTTGTTTTTCAATGTTGAGGTTGTCGTTGAATTTGTTGGTGTTTTTCAATGTTGAAGTTGTTGTTGAATTTGTTGGTGTTTTTCAATGTTGAGGTTGTTGTTGTTTTTCAATGTTGTGGTTGTTGTTGAATTTGTTGGTGTTTTTCAATGTTGAGGTTGTTGTTGTTTTTCAATGTTGAGGTTGTCGTTGAATTTGTTGGTGTTTTTCAATGTTGAAGTTGTTGTTGAATTTGTTGGTGTTTTTCCATGATGAGGTTGTTGTTGTTTTTCAAAGTTGAGGTTGTTGTTGAATTTGTTGGTGTTTTTCAATGTCGGGGTTGTTGTTGAATTTGTTGGTGTTTTTCAATGTTGAGGTTGTTGTTTTTCAATGTTGAGGTTGTTGTTGAATTTGTTGGCGTTTTTAAATGTTGAGGTTGTTGTTGAATTTGTTGGTGTTTTCAATGTTGATGTTGTTGTTGAATTTGTTGGTGTTTTTAAATGTTGAGGTTGTTGTTGAATTTGCTGGTGTTTTGCAATGTTGAGGTTGTTGTTGTTTTTCAATGCTGAGGTTGTTGTTGAATTTGTTGGTGTTTTTCAATGTTGAGGTTGTTGTTGTTTTTCAATGTTGAGGTTGTTGTTGTATTTGTTGGTGTTTTTCAATTTCGAGGTTGTTGTTGAATTTGTTGGTGTTTTTCAATGTTTTGGTTGTTGTTGTTTTTCAATGTTGAGGTTGTTGTTGTTTTTCAATGTTGAGGTTGTTGTTGAGTTTGTTGGTGTTTTTCAATGTTGAGGTTGTTGTTGAATTTGTTGGTGTTTTTCAATGTTGAGGTTGTTGTTGAATTTGTTGGTGTTTTTCAATGTTGAGGTTGTTGTTGTTTTTAAATGCTGAGGTTGTTGTTGAATTGGTTGGAGTTTTTTCAATTTTGAGGTTGTTGGTGTTTTTCAATGTTGAGGTTGTTGTTGAATTTGATAGTGTTTTTCAATGTCGAGGTTGTTGTTGAATTTGTTGGTGTTTTTCAATGTTGAAGTTGTTGTTGAATTTGTTGGTGTTTTTCAATTTCGAGGTTGTTGTTGAATTTGTTGGTGTTTTTCAATGTTGAAGTTTTTGGTGAATTTTTTGGTGTTTTTCAATGTTGAGGTTGTTGTTGTTTTTCAATGTTGAGGTTGTTTTTGAATTTGTTGGTGTTTTTCAATGTTGAGGTTGTTGTTGTTTTTCAATGCTGAAGTTGTTGTTGAATTTGTTGGTGTTTTTCAATGTTGAGTTTGTTGTTGAATTTGTTGGTGTTTTTCAATGTTGAGGTTGTTGTTGTTTTTCAATGTTGAGGTTGTTGTTGAATTTGTTGGTGTTTTTCAATGTTGAAGTTGTTGTTGAATTTGTTGGTGTTTTTCAATGTTGAGGTTGTTGTTGTTTTTCAATGTTGTGGTTGTTGTTGAATTTGTTGGTGTTTTTCAATGTTGAGGTTGTTGGTGTTTTTCAATGTTGAGTTTGTTGTTGAATTTGTTGGTGTTTTTCAATGTTGAGGTTGTTGTTGTTTTTCAATGTTGAGGTTGTTGTTGAGTTTGTTGGTGTTTTTCAATGTTGAGGTTGTTGTTGAATTTGTTTGTGTTTTGCAATGTTGAGGTTGCTGTTGTTTTTCAATGTTGAGGTTGTTGTTGAGTTTGTTGGTGTTTTTCAATGCTGAGGTTGTTGTTGAATTTGTTGGTGTTTTTCAATGTTGAGGTTGTTGTTGAATTTGTTGGTGTTTTTCAATGTTGAGGTTGTTGTTATTTTTCAATGTTGAGGTTGTTGTTGAGCTTGTTGGTGTATTTCAATGTTGAGGTTGATGTTGAATTTGTTGGTGTTTTTCAATGTTGAGGTTGTTGTTGAATTTGTTGGTGTTTTTCAATGTTGAGGTTGTTGTTGTTTTTAAATCGGGTTGTTGTTGAATTTGTTGGTGTTTTTCCATTTTGAGGATGTTGTTGTTTTTCAATGTTGAGGTTGTTGTTGAATTTGTTGGTGTTTTTACATGATGAGGTTGTTGTTGTTTTTCAAAGTTGAGGTTGTTGTTGAATTTGTTGGTGTTTTTCAATGTCGGGGTTGTTGTTGAATTTGTTGGTGTTTTTCAATGTTGAATTTTTTGTTGAATTTGTTGGTGTTTTTCAATGTTGAGGTTGTTGTTTTTCAATGTTTAGGTTGTTGTTGAATTTGTTGGCGTTTTTAAATGTTGAGGTTGTTGTTGAATTTGTTGGTGCTTTTCAATGTTGAGGTTGTTGTTGAATTTGTTGGTGTTTTTAAATGTTGAGGTTGTTGTTGAATTTGTTGGTGTTTTTCAATGTTGAGGTTGTTGTTGTTTTTCAATGTTGAGGATGTTGTTGTATTTGTTGTTGTTTTTCAATTTCGAGGTTGTTGTTGAATTTGTTCGTGTTTTTCAATGTTGAAGTTGTTGTTGAATTTGTTGGTGTTTTTCAATATAGAGGTTGTTGTTGTTTTTCAATGTTGAGGTTGTTGTTGAATTTGATGGTGTTTTTCAATGTTGAGGTTGTTGTTGTTTTTCAATGCTGAGCCTGTTGTTGAAATTGTTGGTGTTTTTCAATGTTGAGGTTGTTGTTGAATTTGTTGGTGTTTTTCAATTTTGAAGGTTGTTGTTGTTTTTCAATGTTGAGGTTGTTGTTGAATTTGTTGGTGTTTTTCAATGTTTAGGTTGTTGTTGTTTTTCAATGTTGAGGTTGTTGTTGAATTTGTTGGTGTTTTTCAATGTTGAGGTTGTTGTTGAATTTGTTGGTGTTTTTCAATGTTGAGGTTATTGTTGTTTTTCAAAGTTGAGGTTGTTGTTGAATTTGTTGGTGTTTTTCAATGTTGCGTTTGTTGTTGTTTTTCAATGTTGAGTCTGTTGTTGAATTTGTTGGTGTTATTCAATGTTGAGGTTGTTGTTGTTTTCAATGTTGAGGTTGTTGTTGAATTTGTTGGTGTTTTTCAATGTTGAGGTTTTTGTTGTTTTTCAATGTTGAGGTTGTTGTTGAATTTGTTGGTGTTTTTCAATGTTGAGGTTGTTGTTGAATTTGTTGTTGTTTTTCAATGTTGAGGTTGTTGTTTTTCAATGTTGAGGTTGTTGAATTTGTTGGTGTTTTTCAATCTTGAGTTTGTTGTTGAATTTGTTGGTGTTTTTCAAATTTGAGGTTGTTGTTGAATTTGTTGGTGTTTTTCAATGTTGAGGTTGTTGTTGTTTTTTCAATGTTGAGGTTGTTGTTGAATTTGTTGGTGTTTTTCAATGTTGAGGCTGTTGTTGAATTTGTTGGTGTTTTTCAATGTTGAGTTTGTTGTTGTTTTTCAATGTTGAGGTTGTTGTTGAATTTGTTGGTGTTTCTCAATGTTGAGGTTGTTGTTGTTTTTCAATGTTGAGGTTGTTGTTGAATTTGTTGGTGTTTTTCAATGTTGAGGTTGTTGTTGAATTTGTTGGTGTTTTTAATGTTGAGGTTGTTGTTGAATTTGTTGGCGTTTTTCAATGTTGAGGTTGTTGTTGTTTTTCAATGTTGAGGTTGTTGTTGACTTTGTTGGTGTTTTTCAATGTTGAGGTTGTTGTTGAATTTGTTGGTGTTTTCAATATTGAGGTTTCAGTATTTTTTCAATGTTGAGGTTGTTGTTGAGTTTGTTGGTGTTTTTCAATGTTGAGGTTGTTGTTGAATTTGTTGGTGTTTTTCAATGCTGAGGTTGTTGATGAATTTGTTGGTGTTTTTCAATGTTGTGGTTGTTGTTATTTTTCAATGTTGAGGTTGTTGTTGAGTTTGTTGGTGTTTTTCAATGTTGAGGTTGTTGTTGAATTTGTTGGTGTTTTTCAATGTTGAGGTTGTTGTTGAATTTGTTGGTGTTTTTCAATGTTGAGGTTGTTGTTGTTTTTAAATGTTGGTGTTGTTGTTGAATTTGTTGGTGTTTTTCAATTTTGAGGATGTTGTTGTTTTTCAATGTTGAGGTTGTTGTTGAATTTGTTGGTGTCTTTCCATGCTGACGTTGTTGTTGTTTTCAAAGTTGAGGTTGTTGTTGAGTTTGTTGGTGTTTTTCAATGTCGGGGTTGTTGTTGAATTTGTTGGTGTTTTTCAATGTTGAGGTTGTTGTTTTTCAATGTTGAGGTTGTTGTTGAATTTGTTGGCGTTTTTAAATGTTGAGCTTGTTGTTGAATTTGTTGGTGTTTTTAAATGTTGAGGTTGTTGTTGAATTTGCTGGTGTTTTGCAATGTTGAGGTTGTTGTTGTTTTTCAATGTTGAGGTTGTTGTTGAATTTGTTGGTGTTTTTCAATGTTGAGGTTGTTGTTGTTTTTCAATGTTGAGGTTGTTGTTGTATTTGTTGGTGTTTTTCAATTTCGAGGTTGTTGTTGAATTTGTTGGTGTTTTTCAATGTTGAAGTTGTTGTTGAATTTGTTGGTGTTTTTCAATGTTGAGGTTGTTGTTGTTTTTCAATGTTGAGGTTGTTGTTGAATTTGTTGGTGTTTTTCAATGTTGAGGTTGTTGTTGTTTTTCAATGCTGAGGTTGTTGTTGAAATTGTTGGTGTTTTTCAATGTTGAGGTTGTTGTTGAAATTGTTGGTGTTTTTCAATTTTGAGGTTGTTGTTGTTTTTCAATGTTGAGGTTGTTGTTGAATTTGTTGGTGTTTTTCAATGTTTAGGTTGTTGTTGTTTTTCAATGTTGAGGTTGTTGTTGAATTTGTTGGTGTTTTTCAATGTTGAGGTTGTTGTTGAATTTGTTGGTGTTTTTCAATGTTGCGTTTGTTGTTGTTTTTCAATGTTGAGGTTGTTGTTGAATTGTTGGTGTTTTTCAATGTTGAGGTTGTTGTTGCTTTTCAATGTTGAGGTTGTTGTTGAATTTGTTGGTGTTTTTCAATGTTAAGGTTGTTGTTGTTTTTCAATGTTGAGGTTGTTGTTGAATTTGTTGGTGCTTTTCAATGTTGAGGTTGTTGTTGAATTTGTTGGTGTTTTTCAATGTTGAGGTTGTTGTTGTTTTTAAATGTTGGGGTTGTTGTTGAATTTGTTGGTGTTTTTCAATTTTGAGGATGTTGATGTTTTTCAATGTTGAGGTTGTTGTTGAAATTGTTGGTGTTTTTCCATGATGAGGTTGTTGTTGTTTTTCAAAGTTGAGGTTGTTGTTGAATTTGTTGGTGTTTTTCAATGTTGAGGTTGTTGTTGAATTTGTTGGCGTTTTTAAATGTTGAGGTTGTTGTTGAATTTGTTGGTGTTTTCAATGTTGATGTTGTTGTTGAATTTGTTGGTGTTTTTAAATGTTGAGGTTGTTGTTGAATTTGCTGGTGTTTTGCAATGTTGAGGTTGTTGTTGTTTTTCAATGCTGAGGTTGTTGTTGAATTTGTTGGTGTTTTTCAATGTTGAGGTTGTTGTTGTTTTTCAATGTTGAGGTTGTTGTTGTATTTGTTGGTGTTTTTCAATTTCGAGGTTGTTGTTGAATTTGTTGGTGTTTTTCAATGTTGAAGTTGTTGTTGAATTTGTTGGTGTTTTTCAATGTTGAGGTTGTTGTTGAATTTGTTGGTGTTTTTCAATGTTGAGGTTGTTGTTGTTTTTCAATGCTGAGGTTGTTGCTGAAATTGTTGGTGCTTTTCAATGTTGAGGTTGTTGTTGAATTTGTTGGTGTTTTTCAATTTTGAGGTTGTTGTTGTTTTTCAATGTTGAGGTTGTTGTTGAATTTGTTGGTGTTTTTCAATGTTTAGGTTGTTGTTGTTTTTGAATGTTGAGGTTGTTGTTGAATTTGTTGGTTTTTTTTCAATGTTGAGGTTGTTGTTGAATTTGTTGGTGTTTTTCAATGTTGCGTTTGTTGTTGTTTTTCAATGTTGAGGTTGTTGTTGAATTGTTGGTGTTTTTCAATGTTGAGGTTGTTGTTGTTTTTCAATGTTGAGGTTGTTGTTGAATTTGTTGGTGTTTTTCAATGTTAAGGTTGTTGTTGTTTTTCAATGTTGAGGTTGTTGTTGAATTTGTTGGTGCTTTTCAATGTTGAGGTTGTTGTTGAATTTGTTGGTGTTTTTCAATGTTGAGGTTGTTGTTGTTTTTAAATGTTGGGGTTGTTGTTGAATTTGTTGGTGCTTTTCAATTTTGAGGATGTTGCTGTTTTTCAATGTTGAGGTTGTTGTTGAATTTGTTGGTGTTTTTCCATGATGAGGTTGTTGTTGTTTTTCAAAGTTGAGGTTGTTGTTGAATTTGTTGGTGTTTTTCAATGTCGGGGTTGTTGTTGAATTTGTTGGTGTTTTTCAATGTTGAGGTTGTTGTTTTTCAATGTTGAGGTTGTTGTTGAATTTGTTGGCGTTTTTAAATGTTGAGGTTGTTGTTGAATTTGTTGGTTTTTTCAATGTTGATGTTGTTGTTGAATTTGTTGGTGTTTTTAAATGTTGAGGTTGTTGTTGAATTTGCTGGTGTTTTGCAATGTTGAGGTTGTTGTTGTTTTTCAATGCTGAGGTTGTTGTTGAATTTGTTGGTGTTTTTCAATGTTGAGGTTGTTGTTGTTTTTCAATGTTGAGGTTGTTGTTGTATTTGTTGATGTTTTTCAATGTTGAGGTTGATGTTGAATTTGTTGGTGTTTTTCAATGTTGAGGTTGTTGTTGAATTTGTTGGTGTTTTTCAATGTTGAGGTTGTTGTTGTTTTTCAATGCTGAGGTTGTTGTTGAATTTGTTGGTGTTTTCAATGTTGAGGTTGTTGTTGTTTTTCAATGTTGAGGTTGTTGTTGAATTTGTTGGTCTTTTTCAATGTTGATGTTGTTGTTGAATTTGTTGGTGTTTTTCAATGTTGAGGTTGTTGTTGTTTTACAATGTTGAGGTTGTTGTTGAATTTGTTGGTGTTTTTCAATGTTGAGGTTGTTGTTTTTCAATGTTGAGGTTGTTGTTGAATTTGTTGGCGTTTTTAAATTTTGAGGTTGTTGTTGAATTTGTTGGTTTTTTCAATGTTGATGTTGTTGTTGAATTTGTTGGTGTTTTTAAATGTTGAGGTTGTTGTTGAATTTGCTGGTGTTTTGCAATGTTGAGGTTGTTGTTGTTTTTCAATGCTGAGGTTGTTGTTGAATTTGTTGGTGTTTTTCAATGTTGAGGTTGTTGTTGTTTTTCAATGTTGAGGTTGTTGTTGTATTTGTTGATGTTTTTCAATGTTGAGGTTGTTGTTGAATTTGTTGGTGTTTTTCAATGTTGAAGTTGCTGTTGAATTTGTTGGTGTTTTTCAATGTTGAGGTTGTTGTTGTTTTTCAATGTTGAGGTTGTTGTTGAATTTGTTGGTGTTTTTCAATGTTGAGGTTGTTGTTGTTTTTCAATGCTGAGGTTGTTGTTGAAATTGTTGGTGCTATTCAATGTTGAGGTTGTTGTTGAATTTGTTGGTGTTTTTCAATTTTGAGGTTGTTGTTGTTTTTCAATGTTGAGGTTGTTGTTGAATTTGTTGGTGTTTTTCAATGTTTAGGTTGTTGTTGTTTTTCAATGTTGAGGTTGTTGTTGAATTTGTTGGTGTTTTTCAATGTTGAGGTTGTTGTTGAATTTGTTGGTGTTTTTCAATGTTGCGTTTGTTGTTGTTTTTCAATGTTGAGGTTGTTGTTGAATTGTTGGTGTTTTTCAATGTTGAGGTTGTTGTTGTTTTTCAATGTTGAGGTTGTTGTTGAATTTGTTGGTGTTTTTCAATGTTGAGGTTGTTGTTTTTCAATGTTGAGGTTGTTGTTGAATTTGTTGGCGTTTTTAAATGTTGAGCTTGTTGTTGAATTTGTTGGTGTTTTTAAATGTTGAGGTTGTTGTTGAATTTGCTGGTGTTTTGCAATGTTGAGGTTGTTGTTGTTTTTCAATGTTGAGGTTGTTGTTGAATTTGTTGGTGTTTTTCAATGTTGAGGTTGTTGTTGTTTTTCAATGTTGAGGTTGTTGTTGTATTTGTTGGTGTTTTTCAATTTCGAGGTTGTTGTTGAATTTGTTGGTGTTTTTCAATGTTGAAGTTGTTGTTTAATTTGTTGGTGTTTTTCAATGTTGAGGTTGTTGTTGTTTTTCAATGTTGAGGTTGTTGTTGAATTTGTTGGTGTTTTTCAATGTTGAGGTTGTTGTTGTTTTTCAATGCTGAGGTTGTTGTTGAAATTGTTGGTGTTTTTCAATGTTGAGGTTGTTGTTGAAATTGTTGGTGTTTTTCAATTTTGAGGTTGTTGTTGTTTTTCAATGTTGAGGTTGTTGTTGAATTTGTTGGTGTTTTTCAATGTTTAGGTTGTTGTTGTTTTTCAATGTTGAGGTTGTTGTTGAATTTGTTGGTGTTTTTCAATGTTGAGGTTGTTGTTGAATTTGTTGGTGTTTTTCAATGTTGCGTTTGTTGTTGTTTTTCAATGTTGAGGTTGTTGTTGAATTGTTGGTGTTTTTCAATGTTGAGGTTGTTGTTGCTTTTCAATGTTGAGGTTGTTGTTGAATTTGTTGGTGTTTTTCAATGTTAAGGTTGTTGTTGTTTTTCAATGTTGAGGTTGTTGTTGAATTTGTTGGTGCTTTTCAATGTTGAGGTTGTTGTTGAATTTGTTGGTGTTTTTCAATGTTGAGGTTGTTGTTGTTTTTAAATGTTGGGGTTGTTGTTGAATTTGTTGGTGTTTTTCAATTTTGAGGATGTTGATGTTTTTCAATGTTGAGGTTGTTGTTGAAATTGTTGGTGTTTTTCCATGATGAGGTTGTTGTTGTTTTTCAAAGTTGAGGTTGTTGTTGAATTTGTTGGTGTTTTTCAATGTTGAGGTTGTTGTTGAATTTGTTGGCGTTTTTAAATGTTGAGGTTGTTGTTGAATTTGTTGGTGTTTTCAATGTTGATGTTGTTGTTGAATTTGTTGGTGTTTTTAAATGTTGAGGTTGTTGTTGAATTTGCTGGTGTTTTGCAATGTTGAGGTTGTTGTTGTTTTTCAATGCTGAGGTTGTTGTTGAATTTGTTGGTGTTTTTCAATGTTGAGGTTGTTGTTGTTTTTCAATGTTGAGGTTGTTGTTGTATTTGTTGGTGTTTTTCAATTTCGAGGTTGTTGTTGAATTTGTTGGTGTTTTTCAATGTTGAAGTTGTTGTTGAATTTGTTGGTGTTTTTCAATGTTGAGGTTGTTGTTGAATTTGTTGGTGTTTTTCAATGTTGAGGTTGTTGTTGTTTTTCAATGCTGAGGTTGTTGCTGAAATTGTTGGTGCTTTTCAATGTTGAGGTTGTTGTTGAATTTGTTGGTGTTTTTCAATTTTGAGGTTGTAGTTGTTTTTCAATGTTGAGGTTGTTGTTGAATTTGTTGGTGTTTTTCAATGTTTAGGTTGTTGTTGTTTTTGAATGTTGAGGTTGTTGTTGAATTTGTTGGTTTTTTTTCAATGTTGAGTTTGTTGTTGAATTTGTTGGTGTTTTTCAATGTTGCGTTTGTTGTTGTTTTTCAATGTTGAGGTTGTTGTTGAATTGTTGGTGTTTTTCAATGTTGAGGTTGTTGTTGTTTTTCAATGTTGAGGTTGTTGTTGAATTTGTTGGTGTTTTTCAATGTTGAGGTTGTTGTTGTTTTTCAATGTTGAGGTTGTTGTTGAATTTGTTGGTGCTTTTCAATGTTGAGGTTGTTGTTGAATTTGTTGGTGTTTTTCAATGTTGAGGTTGTTGTTGTTTTTAAATGTTGGGGTTGTTGTTGAATTTGTTGGTGCTTTTCAATTTTGAGGATGTTGCTGTTTTTCAATGTTGAGGTTGTTGTTGAATTTGTTGGTGTTTTTCCATGATGAGGTTGTTGTTGTTTTTCAAAGTTGAGGTTGTTGTTGAATTTGTTGGTGTTTTTCAATGTCGGGGTTGTTGTTGAATTTGTTGGTGTTTTTCAATGTTGAGGTTGTTGTTTTTCAATGTTGAGGTTGTTGTTGAATTTGTTGGCGTTTTTAAATGTTGAGGTTGTTGTTGAATTTGTTGGTTTTTTCAATGTTGATGTTGTTGTTGAATTTGTTGGTGTTTTTAAATGTTGAGGTTGTTGTTGAATTTGCTGGTGTTTTGCAATGTTGAGGTTGTTGTTGTTTTTCAATGCTGAGGTTGTTGTTGAATTTGTTGGTGTTTTTCAATGTTGAGGTTGTTGTTGTTTTTCAATGTTGAGGTTGTTGTTGTATTTGTTGATGTTTTTCAATGTTGAGGTTGATGTTGAATTTGTTGGTGTTTTTCAATGTTGAGGTTGTTGTTGAATTTGTTGGTGTTTTTCAATGTTGAGGTTGTTGTTGTTTTTCAATGCTGAGGTTGTTGTTGAATTTGTTGGTGTTTTTCAATGTTGAGGTTGTTGTTGTTTTTCAATGTTGAGGTTGTTGTTGAATTTGTTGGTCTTTTTCAATGTTGAAGTTGTTGTTGAATTTGTTGGTGTTTTTCAATGTTGAGGTTGTTGTTGTTTTACAATGTTGAGGTTGTTGTTGAATTTGTTGGTGTTTTTCAATGTTGAGGTTGTTGTTTTTCAATGTTGAGGTTGTTGTTGAATTTGTTGGCGTTTTTAAATGTTGAGGTTGTTGTTGAATTTGTTGGTTTTTTCAATGTTGATGTTGTTGTTGAATTTGTTGGTGTTTTTAAATGTTGAGGTTGTTGTTGAATTTGCTGGTGTTTTGCAATGTTGAGGTTGTTGTTGTTTTTCAATGCTGAGGTTGTTGTTGAATTTGTTGGTGTTTTTCAATGTTGAGGTTGTTGTTGTTTTTCAATGTTGAGGTTGTTGTTGTATTTGTTGATGTTTTTCAATGTTGAGGTTGTTGTTGAATTTGTTGGTGTTTTTCAATGTTGAAGTTGCTGTTGAATTTGTTGGTGTTTTTCAATGTTGAGGTTGTTGTTGTTTTTCAATGTTGAGGTTGTTGTTGAATTTGTTGGTGTTTTTCAATGTTGAGGTTGTTGTTGTTTTTCAATGCTGAGGTTGTTGTTGAAATTGTTGGTGCTTTTCAATGTTGAGGTTGTTGTTGAATTTGTTGGTGTTTTTCAATTTTGAGGTTGTTGTTGTTTTTCAATGTTGAGGTTGTTGTTGAATTTGTTGGTGTTTTTCAATGTTTAGGTTGTTGTTGTTTTTCAATGTTGAGGTTGTTGTTGAATTTGTTGGTGTTTTTCAATGTTGAGGTTGTTGTTGAATTTGTTGGTGTTTTTCAATGTTGCGTTTGTTGTTGTTTTTCAATGTTGAGGTTGTTGTTGAATTGTTGGTGTTTTTCAATGTTGAGGTTGTTGTTGTTTTTCAATGTTGAGGTTGTTGTTGAATTTGTTGGTGTTTTTCAATGTTGAGGCTGTTGTTGTTTTTCAATGTTGAGGTTCTTGTTGAATTTGTTGGTGCTTTTCAATGTTGAGGTTGTTGTTGAATTTGTTGGTGTTTTTCAATGTTGAGGTTGTTGTTGTTTTTCAATGTTGAGGTTTTTGTTGAATTTGTTGGTGTTTTTCAATGTTGAGTTTTTTGTTGAATTTGTTGTTGTTTTTCAATGTTGAGGTTGTTGTTGAATTTGTTGGTGTTTTTCAATGTTGAGGTTGTTGTTGAATTTGTTGGTGTTTTTCAATGTTGAGGTTGTTGTTGTTTTTCAATGTTGAGGTTGTTGTTGAATTTGTTGGTGTTTTTCAATGTTGAGGTTGTTGTTGTTTTTCAATGTTGAGGTTGTTGTTGAATTTGTTGGTGTTCTTCAATTTCGAGGTTGTTGTTGAATTTGTTGGTGTTTTTCAATGTTGAAGTTGTTGTTGAATTTGTTGGTGTTTTTCAATGTTGAGGTTGTTGTTGTTTTTCAATGTTGAGGTTGTTGTTGAATTTGTTGGTGTTTTTCAATGTTGAGGTTGTTGTTGTTTTTCAATGCTGAGGTTGTTGTTGAATTTGTTGGTGTTTTTCAATGTTGAGGTTTTTGTTGAATTTGTTGGTGTTTTTCAATGTTGAGGTTGTTGTTGTTGTTCAATGTTGAGGTTGTTGTTGAATTTGTTGGTGCTTTTCAATGTTGAGGTTGTTGTTGTTTTTCAATGTTGAGGTTGTTGTTGAATTTGTTGGTGTTTTTGAATGTTGAGGTTGTTGTTGAATTTGTTGGTGTTTTTCAATGTTGAGGTTGTTGTTGTTTTTCAATGTTGAGGTTATTGTTGAATTTGTTGGTGTTTTTCAATGTTGAGGTTTTTGTTGTTTTTCAATGTTGAGGTTGTTGTTGAATTTGTTGGTGTTTTTCAATGTTGAGTTTGTTGTTGTTTTTCAATGTTGAGGTTGTTGTTGAATTTGTTGGTGTTTTTCAATGTTGAGGTTGTTGTTGTTTTTCAATGTTGAGGTTGTTGTTGAATTTGTTGGTGTTTTTCAATGTTGAGGTTGTTGTTGTTTTTCAATGTTGAGGTTGTTGTTGAATTTGTTGGTGTTTTTCAATGTTGAGGTTGTTGTTGAATTTGTTGGTGTTTTTCAATGTTGAGGTTGTTGTTGTTTTTCAATGTTGAGGTTGTTGAATTTGTTGGTGTTTTTCAATCTTGAGTTTGTTGTTGAATTTGTTGGTCTTTTTCAAAGTTGAGGTTGTTGTTGAATTTGTTGGTGTTTTTCAATGTTGAGGTTGTTGTTGTTTTGCAATGTTGAGGTTGTTGTTGAGTTTGTTGGTGTTTTTCAATTTTGAGGTTGTTGTTGAATTTGTTGGTGTTTTTCAATGTTGAGGTTGTTGTTGAATTTTTTGGTGTTTTTCAATGTTGAGGTTGTTGATGTTTTTAAATGTTGTGGTTGTTGTTGAATTTGTTGGTGTTTTTTCAATTTTGAGGTAGTTGGTGTTTTTCAATGTTGAGGTTGTTGTTGAATTTGATGGTGTTTTTCAATGTCGAGGTTGTTGTTGAATTTGTTGGTGTTTTTCAATGTTTAAGATGTTGTTGAATTTGTTGTTGTTTTTCAATTTCGAGGTTGTTGTTGAATTTGTTGGTGTTTTTCAATGTTGAAGTTTTTGTTGAATTTGTTGGTCTTTTTCAATGTTGAGGTTGTTGTTGTTTTTCAATGTTGAGGTTGTTGTTGAATTTGTTGGTGTTTTTCAATGTTGAGGTTGTTGTTGTTTTTCAATGCTGAGGTTGATGTTGAATTTGTTGGTGTTTTTCAATGTTGAGGTTGTTGTTGAATTTGTTGGTGTTTTTCAATGTTGAGGTTGTTGTTGTTTTTCAATGCTGAGGTTGTTGTTGAATTTGTTGGTGTTTTTCAATGTTGAGGTTGTTGTTGTTTTTCAATGTTGAGGTTGTTGTTGAATTTGTTGGTCTTTTTCAATGTTGAAGTTGTTGTTGAATTTGTTGGTGTTTTTCAATGTTGAGGTTGTTGTTGTTTTACAATGTTGAGGTTGTTGTTGAATTTGTTGGTGTTTATCAATGTTGAGCTGGTTGGTGTTTTTCAATGTTGAGGTTGTTGTTGAATTTGTTGGTGTTTTTCAATGTTGAGGTTGTTGTTGTTTTTCAATGTTGAGGTTGTTGTTGAATTTGTTGGTGTTTTTCAATGTTGAGGTTGTTGGTGTTTTTCAATGTTGAGGTTGTTGTTGAATTTGTTGGTGTTTTTCAATGTTGAGGTTGTTGTTGAATTTGTTGGTGTTTTTCAATGTTGAGGTTGTTGTTGTTTTTCAATGTTGAGGTTCCTGTTGAGTTTGTTGGTGTTTTTCAATGTTGAGGTTGTTGTTGAATTTGTTGGTGTTTTTCCATGTTGAGGTTGCTGTTGTTTTTAAATGTTGGGGTTGTTGTTGAATTTGTTGGTGTTTTTCAATTTTGCGGATGTTGTTGTTTTTCAATGCTGAGGTTGTTGTTGAATTTGTTGGTGTTTTTCCATGATGAGGTTGTTGTTGTTTTTCAAAGTTGAGGT
Organism: Isurus oxyrinchus; assembly: GCA_026770705.1. Classification (NCBI taxonomy): domain Eukaryota; kingdom Metazoa; phylum Chordata; class Chondrichthyes; order Lamniformes; family Lamnidae; genus Isurus; species Isurus oxyrinchus. The sequence continues at coordinate 452,055 of JANJGN010000268.1, read as the reverse complement.
TGTTGTTGAATTTGTTGGTGTTTTTCAATGTCGGGGTTGTTGTTGAATTTGTTGGTGTTTTTCAATGTTGAATTTTTTGTTGAATTTGTTGGTGTTTTTCAATGTTGAGGTTGTTGTTTTTCAATGTTGAGGTTCTTGTTGAATTTGTTGGCGTTTTTAAATGTTGAGGTTGTTGTTGAATTTGTTGGTGTTTTCAATGTTGAGGTTTTTGTTGAATTTGATGGTGTTTTTCAATGTTGAGGTTGTTGCTGTTTTTCAATGTTGAGGTTGTTGTTGAATTGGATGGTGTTTTTCAATGTCGAGGTTGTTGCTGAATTTGTTGGTGTTTTTCAATGTTGAAGTTGTTGTTGAATTTGTTGGTGTTTTTCAATGTTGAGGTTGTTGCTGTTTTTCAATGTTGAGGTTGTTGCTGAATTTGTTGGTTTTTTCAATGTTGATGTTGTTGTTGAATTTGTTGGTGTTTTTAAATGTTGAGGTTGTTGTTGAATTTGCTGGTGTTTTGCAATGTTGAGGTTGTTGTTGTTTTTCAATGCTGAGGTTGTTGTTGAATTTGTTGGTGTTTTTCAATGTTGAGGTTGTTGTTGTTTTTCAATGTTGAGCTTGTTGTTGTATTTGTTGATGTTTTTCAATGTTGAGGTTGTTGTTGAATTTGTTGGTGTTTTTCAATGTTGAAGTTGCTGTTGAATTTGTTGGTGTTTTTCAATGTTGAGGTTGTTGTTGTTTTTCAATGTTGAGGTTGTTGTTGAATTTGTTGGTGTTTTTCAATGTTGAGGTTGTTGTTGTTTTTCAATGCTGAGGTTGTTGTTGAAATTGTTGGTGCTTTTCAATGTTGAGGTTGTTGTTGAATTTGTTGGTGTTTTTCAATTTTGAGGTTGTTGTTGTTTTTCAATGTTGAGGTTGTTGTTGAATTTGTTGGTGTTTTTCAATGTTTAGGTTGTTGTTGTTTTTCAATGTTGAGGTTGTTGTTGAATTTGTTGGTGTTTTTCAATGTTGAGGTTGTTGTTGAATTTGTTGGTGTTTTTCAATGTTGCGTTTGTTGTTGTTTTTCAATGTTGAGGTTGTTGTTGAATTGTTGGTGTTTTTCAATGTTGAGGTTGTTGTTGAATTTGTTGGTGTTTTTCAATGTTGAGGCTGTTGTTGTTTTTCAATGTTGAGGTTCTTGTTGAATTTGTTGGTGCTTTTCAATGTTGAGGTTGTTGTTGAATTTGTTGGTGTTTTTCAATGTTGAGGTTGTTGTTGTTTTTCAATGTTGAGGTTTTTGTTGAATTTGTTGGTGTTTTTCAATGTTGAGTTTTTTGTTGAATTTGTTGTTGTTTTTCAATGTTGAGGTTGTTGTTGAATTTGTTGGTGTTTTTCAATGTTGAGGTTGTTGTTGAATTTGTTGGTGTTTTTCAATGTTGAGGTTGTTGTTGTTTTTCAATGTTGAGGTTGTTGTTGAATTTGTTGGTGTTTTTCAATGTTGAGGTTGTTGTTGTTTTTCAATGTTGAGGTTGTTGTTGAATTTGTTGGTGTTCTTCAATTTCGAGGTTGTTGTTGAATTTGTTGGTGTTTTTCAATGTTGAAGTTGTTGTTGAATTTGTTGGTGTTTTTCAATGTTGAGGTTGTTGTTGTTTTTCAATGTTGAGGTTGTTGTTGAATTTGTTGGTGTTTTTCAATGTTGAGGTTGTTGTTGTTTTTCAATGCTGAGGTTGTTGTTGAATTTGTTGGTGTTTTTCAATGTTGAGGTTTTTGTTGAATTTGTTGGTGTTTTTCAATGTTGAGGTTGTTGTTGTTGTTCAATGTTGAGGTTGTTGTTGAATTTGTTGGTGCTTTTCAATGTTGAGGTTGTTGTTGTTTTTCAATGTTGAGGTTGTTGTTGAATTTGTTGGTGTTTTTGAATGTTGAGGTTGTTGTTGAATTTGTTGGTGTTTTTCAATGTTGAGGTTGTTGTTGTTTTTCAATGTTGAGGTTATTGTTGAATTTGTTGGTGTTTTTCAATGTTGAGGTTTTTGTTGTTTTTCAATGTTGAGGTTGTTGTTGAATTTGTTGGTGTTTTTCAATGTTGAGTTTGTTGTTGTTTTTCAATGTTGAGGTTGTTGTTGAATTTGTTGGTGTTTTTCAATGTTGAGGTTGTTGTTGTTTTTCAATGTTGAGGTTGTTGTTGAATTTGTTGGTGTTTTTCAATGTTGAGGTTGTTGTTGTTTTTCAATGTTGAGGTTGTTGTTGAATTTGTTGGTGTTTTTCAATGTTGAGGTTGTTGTTGAATTTGTTGGTGTTTTTCAATGTTGAGGTTGTTGTTGTTTTTCAATGTTGAGGTTGTTGAATTTGTTGGTGTTTTTCAATCTTGAGTTTGTTGTTGAATTTGTTGGCTTTTTCAAAGTTGAGGTTGTTGTTGAATTTGTTGGTGTTTTTCAATGTTGAGGTTGTTGTTGTTTTTCAATGTTGAGGTTGTTGTTGAGTTTGTTGGTGTTTTTCAATTTTGAGGTTGTTGTTGAATTTGTTGGTGTTTTTCAATGTTGAGGTTGTTGTTGAATTTTTTGGTGTTTTTCAATGTTGAGGTTGTTGATGTTTTTAAATGTTGTGGTTGTTGTTGAATTTGTTGGTGTTTTTTCAATTTTGAGGTAGTTGGTGTTTTTCAATGTTGAGGTTGTTGTTGAATTTGATGGTGTTTTTCAATGTCGAGGTTGTTGTTGAATTTGTTGGTGTTTTTCAATGTTTAAGATGTTGTTGAATTTGTTGTTGTTTTTCAATTTCGAGGTTGTTTTTGAATTTGTTGGTGTTTTTCAATGTTGAAGTTTTTGTTGAATTTGTTGGTCTTTTTCAATGTTGAGGTTGTTGTTGTTTTTCAATGCTGAGGTTGATGTTGAATTTGTTGGTGTTTTTCAATGTTGAGGTTGTTGTTGAATTTGTTGGTGTTTTTCAATGTTGAGGTTGTTGTTGTTTTTCAATGCTGAGGTTGTTGTTGAATTTGTTGGTGTTTTTCAATGTTGAGGTTGTTGTTGTTTTTCAATGTTGAGGTTGTTGTTGAATTTGTTGGTCTTTTTCAATGTTGAAGTTGTTGTTGAATTTGTTGGTGTTTTTCAATGTTGAGGTTGTTGTTGTTTTACAATGTTGAGGTTGTTGTTGAATTTGTTGGTGTTTATCAATGTTGAGCTGGTTGGTGTTTTTCAATGTTGAGGTTGTTGTTGAATTTGTTGGTGTTTTTCAATGTTGAGGTTGTTGTTGTTTTTCAATGTTGAGGTTGTTGTTGAATTTGTTGGTGTTTTTCAATGTTGAGGTTGTTGGTGTTTTTCAATGTTGAGGTTGTTGTTGAATTTGTTGGTGTTTTTCAATGTTGAGGTTGTTGTTGAATTTGTTGGTGTTTTTCAATGTTGAGGTTGTTGTTGTTTTTCAATGTTGAGGTTCCTGTTGAGTTTGTTGGTGTTTTTCAATGTTGAGGTTGTTGTTGAATTTGTTGGTGTTTTTCCATGTTGAGGTTGCTGTTGTTTTTAAATGTTGGGGTTGTTGTTGAATTTGTTGGTGTTTTTCAATTTTGCGGATGTTGTTGTTTTTCAATGCTGAGGTTGTTGTTGAATTTGTTGGTGTTTTTCCATGATGAGGTTGTTGTTGTTTTTCAAAGTTGAGGTTGTTGTTGAATTTGTTGGTGTTTTTCAATGTCGGGGTTGTTGTTGAATTTGTTGGTGTTTTTCAATGTTGAATTTTTTGTTGAATTTGTTGGTGTTTTTCAATGTTGAGGTTGTTGTTTTTCAATGTTGAGGTTCTTGTTGAATTTGTTGGCGTTTTTAAATGTTGAGGTTGTTGTTGAATTTGTTGGTGTTTTCAATGTTGAGGTTTTTGTTGAATTTGATGGTGTTTTTCAATGTTGAGGTTGTTGCTGTTTTTCAATGTTGAGGTTGTTGTTGAATTGGATGGTGTTTTTCAATGTCGAGGTTGTTGCTGAATTTGTTGGTGTTTTTCAATGTTGAAGTTGTTGTTGAATTTGTTGGTGTTTTTCAATGTTGAGGTTGTTGCTGTTTTTCAATGTTGAGGTTGTTGTTGAATTTGTTGGTGTTTTTCAATGTTGAGATTGTTGTTGTTTTTCAATGTTGAGGTTGTTGTTGAATTTGTTGGTGTTTTTAAATGTTGAGGTTGTTGTTTAATTTGTTGGTGTTTTTCAATGTTGAGGTTGTTGTTGTTTTTCAATGTTGAGGTTGTTGTTGAATTTGCTGGTGTTTTTCAATGTTTAGGTTGCTGTTGTTTTTCAAATTTGAGGTTGTTGTTGAATTTGTTGGTGTTTTTCAATTTCGAGGTTGTTGTTGTTTTTCAATGTTGAGGTTGTTGTTGAATTTGTTGGTGTTTTTCAATGTTGAGGTTGTTGTTGTTTTTCAATGTTGAGGTTGTTTTTGAATTTGTTGGTGTTTTTCAATGTTGCAGTTGTTGGTGTTTTTCAATGTTGAGGTTGTTGTTGAATTTGTTGGTGTTTTTCAATGTTGAGGTTGTTGTTGAAATTGTTGGTGTTTTTCAATGTTGAGGTTGTTGTGGAAGTTGTTGGTGTTTTTCAATGTTGAATTTTTTGTTGAATTTGTTGGTGTTTTTCAATGTTGAGGTTGTTGTTTTTCAATGTTGAGGTTGTTGTTGAATTTGTTGGTGTTTTCAATGTTGAGGTTGTTGTTGAATTTGTTGGTGTTTTTAAATGTTGAGTTTGTTGTTGAATTTGCTGGTGTTTTGCAATGTTGAGGTTGTTGTTGTTTTTCAATGTTGAGATTGTTGTTGAATTTGTTGGTGTTTTTCAATGTTGAGGTTGCTGTTGTTTTTCAATGTTGAGGTTGTTGTTGTATTTGTTGGTGTTTTTCAATTTCGAGGTTGTTGTTGCATTTGTTGGTGTTTTTCAATGTTGAAGTTGTTGTTGAATTTGTTGGTGTTTTTCAATGTTGAGGTTGTTGTTGAATTTGTTGGTGTTTTTCAATGTTGAGGTTGTTGTTGTTTTTCAATGTTGAGGTTGTTGTTGAAATTGTTGGTGTTTTTCAATGTTTAGGTTGTTGTTGTTTTTCAATGTTGAGGTTGTTTTTGAATTTGTTGGTGTTTTTCAATGTTGAGGTTGTTGTTGAATTTGTTGGTGTTTTTCAATGTTGAGGTTGTTGTTGTTTTTCAATGTTGAGGTTGTTGTTGAATTTGTTGGTGTTTTTCAATGTTGCGTTTGTTGTTGTTTTTCAATGTTGAGGTTGTTGTTGAATTTGTTGGTGTTTTTCAATGTTGAGGTTGTTGTTGTTTTTCAATGTTGAGGTTGTTGCTGAATTTGTTGGTGTTTTTCAATGTTGAGGTTGTTGTTGTTTTTCAATGTTGAGGTTGTTGTTTTTCAATGTTGAGGTTCTTGTTGAATTTGTTGGCGTTTTTAAATGTTGAGGTTGTTGTTGAATTTGTTGGTGTTTTCAATGTTGAGGTTTTTGTTGAATTTGATGGTGTTTTTCAATGTTGAGGTTGTTGCTGTTTTTCAATGTTGAGGTTGTTGTTGAATTGGATGGTGTTTTTCAATGTCGAGGTTGTTGCTGAATTTGTTGGTGTTTTTCAATGTTGAAGTTGTTGTTGAATTTGTTGGTGTTTTTCAATGTTGAGGTTGTTGCTGTTTTTCAATGTTGAGGTTGTTGTTGAATTTGTTGGTGTTTTTCAATGTTGAGATTGTTGTTGTTTTTCAATGTTGAGGTTGTTGTTGAATTTGTTGGTGTTTTTAAATGTTGAGGTTGTTGTTTAATTTGTTGGTGTTTTTCAATGTTGAGGTTGTTGTTGTTTTTCAATGTTGAGGTTGTTGTTGAATTTGCTGGTGTTTTTCAATGTTTAGGTTGCTGTTGTTTTTCAAATTTGAGGTTGTTGTTGAATTTGTTGGTGTTTTTCAATTTCGAGGTTGTTGTTGTTTTTCAATGTTGAGGTTGTTGTTGAATTTGTTGGTGTTTTTCAATGTTGAGGTTGTTGTTGTTTTTCAATGTTGAGGTTGTTTTTGAATTTGTTGGTGTTTTTCAATGTTGCAGTTGTTGGTGTTTTTCAATGTTGAGGTTGTTGTTGAATTTGTTGGTGTTTTTCAATGTTGAGGTTGTTGTTGAAATTGTTGGTGTTTTTCAATGTTGAGGTTGTTGTGGAAGTTGTTGGTGTTTTTCAATGTTGAATTTTTTGTTGAATTTGTTGGTGTTTTTCAATGTTGAGGTTGTTGTTTTTCAATGTTGAGGTTGTTGTTGAATTTGTTGGTGTTTTCAATGTTGAGGTTGTTGTTGAATTTGTTGGTGTTTTTAAATGTTGAGGTTGTTGTTGAATTTGCTGGTGTTTTGCAATGTTGAGGTTGTTGTTGTTTTTCAATGTTGAGATTGTTGTTGAATTTGTTGGTGTTTTTCAATGTTGTGGTTGCTGTTGTTTTTCAATGTTGAGGTTGTTGTTGTATTTGTTGGTGTTTTTCAATTTCGAGGTTGTTGTTGCATTTGTTGGTGTTTTTCAATGTTGAAGTTGTTGTTGAATTTGTTGGTGTTTTTCAATGTTGAGGTTGTTGTTGAATTTGTTGGTGTTTTTCAATGTTGAGGTTGTTGTTGTTTTTCAATGTTGAGGTTGTTGTTGAAATTGTTGGTGTTTTTCAATGTTTAGGTTGTTGTTGTTTTTCAATGTTGAGGTTGTTGTTGAATTTGTTGGTGTTTTTCAATGTTGAGGTTGTTGTTGAATTTGTTGGTGTTTTTCAATGTTGAGGTTGTTGTTGTTTTTCAATGTTGAGGTTGTTGTTGAATTTGTTGGTGTTTTTCAATGTTGCGTTTGTTGTTGTTTTTCAATGTTGAGGTTGTTGTTGAATTTGTTGGTGTTTTTCAATGTTGAGGTTGTTGTTGTTTTTCAATGTTGAGGTTGTTGCTGAATTTGTTGGTGTTTTTCAATGTTGAGGTTGTTGTTGTTTTTCAATGTTGAGGTTGTTGTTGAATTTGTTGGTGCTTTTCAATGTTGAGGTTGTTGTTGAATTTGTTGGTGTTTTTCAATGTTGAGGTTGTTGTTGTTTTTCAATGTTGAGGTTGTTGTTGAATTTGTTGCTGTTTTTCAATGTTGAGGCTGTTGTTGAATTTGTTCGTTTTTTTCAATGTTGAGGTTGTTGTTGAATTTGTTGGTGTTTTTCAATGTTGAGGTTGTTTTTGAATTTGTTGTTGTTTTTCAATGTTGTGGTTGTTGTTGTTTTTCAATGTTGAGGTTGTTGTTGAATTTGTTGGTGTTTTTAATGTTGAGGTTGTTGTTGAATTTGTTGGTGTTTTTCAATGTTGAGGTTGTTGTTGAATTTGTTGGTGTTTTCAATGTTGAGGTTGCTGTTGAATTTGTTGGTGTTTTTCAATGTTGAGGTTGTTGTTGAATTTGTTGGTGGTTTTCAATGTTGAGGTTTTTGTTGAATTTGTTGGTGTTTTTCTATGTCGAGGTTGTTGCTGAATTTGTTGGTGTTTTTCAATGTCGAGTTTGTGGTTGAATTTGTTTGTGTTTTTCAATGTTGAGGTTGTTTTTGTTTTTCAATGTTGAGGTTGTTGTTGAATTTGTTGCTTTTTTTCAATGTTGAGGTTGCTGGTGTTTTTCAATGTTGATGTTGTTGTTGTTTTTCAATATTGAGGTTGTTGTTTAATTTGTTGGTGTTTTTCAATGTTGAGGTTGTTGTTGTTTTTCAATATTGAGGTTGTTGTTGAATTTGTTGGCGTTTTCAATGTTGAGATTGTTGTTGAATTTGTTGGTGTTTTCAATTTTGAGTTTGTTGTTGAATTTGTTGGTGTTTTTCAATGTTGAGGTTGTTGTTGAATTTGTTGGTGTTTTTCAATGTTGAGGTTGTTGTTGAATTTGTTGGTGTTTTTCAATGTTGAGGTTGCCGTTGTTTTTCAATATTGAGGTTGTTGTTGAATTTGTTTGTGTTTTTCAATGTTGAGGTTGTTGTTGAATTTGTTGGTGTTTTTCAAATTCGAGGTTGCTGTTGAATTTGTTGGTGTTTTTCAATGTTGAAGTTGTGTTGAATTTGTTGGTGTTTTTCAATATAGAGGTTGTTGTTGTTTTTCAATGTTGAGGTTGTTGTTGAATTTGATGGTGTTTTTCAATGTTGAGGTTGTTGTTGTTTTTCAATGCTGAGGCTGTTGTTGAAATTGTGGGTGTTTTTCAATGTTGAGGTTGTTGTTGAATTTGTTGGTGTTTTTCAATTTTGAAGGTTGTTGTTGTTTTTCAATGTTGAGGTTGTTGTTGAATTTGTTGGTGTTTTTCAATGTTTAGGTTGTTGTTGTTTTTCAATGTTGAGGTTGTTGTTGAATTTGTTGGTGTTTTTCAATGTTGAGGTTGTTGTTGAATTTGTTGGTGTTTTTCAATGTTGAGGTTATTGTTGTTTTTCAAAGTTGAGGTTGTTGTTGAATTTGTTGGTGTTTTTCAATGTTGCGTTTGTTGTTGTTTTTCAATGTTGAGGTTGTTGTTGAATTTGTTGGTGTTTTTCAATGTTGAGGTTGTTGTTGTTTTTCAATGTTGAGGTTGTTGTTGAATTTGTTGGTGTTTTTCAATGTTGAGGTTTTTGTTGTTTTTCAATGTTGATGTTGTTGTTGAATTTGTTGGTGTTTTTCAATGTTGAGGTTGTTGTTGAATTTGTTGTTGTTTTTCAATGTTGAGGTTGTTGTTTTTCAATGTTGAGGTTGTTGAATTTGTTGGTGTTTTTCAATCTTGAGTTTGTTGTTGAATTTGTTGGTGTTTTTCAAATTTGAGGTTGTTGTTGAATTTGTTGGTGTTTTTCAATGTTGAGGTTGTTGTTGTTTTTCTATGTTGAGGTTGTTGTTGAATTTGTTGGTGTTTTTCAATGTTGAGGTTGTTGTTGTTTTTAAATGTTGGGGTTGTTGTTGAATTTGTTGGTGCTTTTCAATTTTGAGGATGTTGCTGTTTTTCAATGTTGAGGTTGTTGTTGAATTTGTTGGTGTTTTTCCATGATGAGGTTGTTGTTGTTTTTCAAAGTTGAGGTTGTTGTTGAATTTGTTGGTGTTTTTCAATGTCGGGGTTGTTGTTGAATTTGTTGGTGTTTTTCAATGTTGAGGTTGTTGTTTTTCAATGTTGAGGTTGTTGTTGAATTTGTTGGCGTTTTTAAATGTTGAGGTTGTTGTTGAATTTGTTGGTTTTTTCAATGTTGATGTTGTTGTTGAATTTGTTGGTGTTTTTAAATGTTGAGGTTGTTGTTGAATTTGCTGGTGTTTTGCAATGTTGAGGTTGTTGTTGTTTTTCAATGCTGAGGTTGTTGTTGAATTTGTTGGTGTTTTTCAATGTTGAGGTTGTTGTTGTTTTTCAATGTTGAGGTTGTTGTTGTATTTGTTGATGTTTTTCAATGTTGAGGTTGATGTTGAATTTGTTGGTGTTTTTCAATGTTGAGGTTGTTGTTGAATTTGTTGGTGTTTTTCAATGTTGAGGTTGTTGTTGTTTTTCAATGCTGAGGTTGTTGTTGAATTTGTTGGTGTTTTTCAATGTTGAGGTTGTTGTTGTTTTTCAATGTTGAGGTTGTTGTTGAATTTGTTGGTCTTTTTCAATGTTGAAGTTGTTGTTGAATTTGTTGGTGTTTTTCAATGTTGAGGTTGTTGTTGTTTTACAATGTTGAGGTTGTTGTTGAATTTGTTGGTGTTTTTCAATGTTGAGGTTGTTGTTTTTCAATGTTGAGGTTGTTGTTGAATTTGTTGGCGTTTTTAAATGTTGAGGTTGTTGTTGAATTTGTTGGTTTTTTCAATGTTGATGTTGTTGTTGAATTTGTTGGTGTTTTTAAATGTTGAGGTTGTTGTTGAATTTGCTGGTGTTTTGCAATGTTGAGGTTGTTGTTGTTTTTCAATGCTGAGGTTGTTGTTGAATTTGTTGGTGTTTTTCAATGTTGAGGTTGTTGTTGTTTTTCAATGTTGAGGTTGTTGTTGTATTTGTTGATGTTTTTCAATGTTGAGGTTGTTGTTGAATTTGTTGGTGTTTTTCAATGTTGAAGTTGCTGTTGAATTTGTTGGTGTTTTTCAATGTTGAGGTTGTTGTTGTTTTTCAATGTTGAGGTTGTTGTTGAATTTGTTGGTGTTTTTCAATGTTGAGGTTGTTGTTGTTTTTCAATGCTGAGGTTGTTGTTGAAATTGTTGGTGCTTTTCAATGTTGAGGTTGTTGTTGAATTTGTTGGTGTTTTTCAATTTTGAGGTTGTTGTTGTTTTTCAATGTTGAGGTTGTTGTTGAATTTGTTGGTGTTTTTCAATGTTTAGGTTGTTGTTGTTTTTCAATGTTGAGGTTGTTGTTGAATTTGTTGGTGTTTTTCAATGTTGAGGTTGTTGTTGAATTTGTTGGTGTTTTTCAATGTTGCGTTTGTTGTTGTTTTTCAATGTTGAGGTTGTTGTTGAATTGTTGGTGTTTTTCAATGTTGAGGTTGTTGTTGTTTTTCAATGTTGAGGTTGTTGTTGAATTTGTTGGTGTTTTTCAATGTTGAGGCTGTTGTTGTTTTTCAATGTTGAGGTTCTTGTTGAATTTGTTGGTGCTTTTCAATGTTGAGGTTGTTGTTGAATTTGTTGGTGTTTTTCAATGTTGAGGTTGTTGTTGTTTTTCAATGTTGAGGTTTTTGTTGAATTTGTTGGTGTTTTTCAATGTTGAGTTTTTTGTTGAATTTGTTGTTGTTTTTCAATGTTGAGGTTGTTGTTGAATTTGTTGGTGTTTTTCAATGTTGAGGTTGTTGTTGAATTTGTTGGTGTTTTTCAATGTTGAGGTTGTTGTTGTTTTTCAATGTTGAGGTTGTTGTTGAATTTGTTGGTGTTTTTCAATGTTGAGGTTGTTGTTGTTTTTCAATGTTGAGGTTGTTGTTGAATTTGTTGGTGTTCTTCAATTTCGAGGTTGTTGTTGAATTTGTTGGTGTTTTTCAATGTTGAAGTTGTTGTTGAATTTGTTGGTGTTTTTCAATGTTGAGGTTGTTGTTGTTTTTCAATGTTGAGGTTGTTGTTGAATTTGTTGGTGTTTTTCAATGTTGAGGTTGTTGTTGTTTTTCAATGCTGAGGTTGTTGTTGAATTTGTTGGTGTTTTTCAATGTTGAGGTTTTTGTTGAATTTGTTGGTGTTTTTCAATGTTGAGGTTGTTGTTGTTGTTCAATGTTGAGGTTGTTGTTGAATTTGTTTGTGCTTTTCAATGTTGAGGTTGTTGTTGTTTTTCAATGTTGAGGTTGTTGTTGAATTTGTTGGTGTTTTTGAATGTTGAGGTTGTTGTTGAATTTGTTGGTGTTTTTCAATGTTGAGGTTGTTGTTGTTTTTCAATGTTGAGGTTATTGTTGAATTTGTTGGTGTTTTTCAATGTTGAGGTTTTTGTTGTTTTTCAATGTTGAGGTTGTTGTTGAATTTGTTGGTGTTTTTCAATGTTGAGTTTGTTGTTGTTTTTCAATGTTGAGGTTGTTGTTGAATTTGTTGGTGTTTTTCAATGTTGAGGTTGTTGTTGTTTTTCAATGTTGAGGTTGTTGTTGAATTTGTTGGTGTTTTTCAATGTTGAGGTTGTTGTTGTTTTTCAATGTTGAGGTTGTTGTTGAATTTGTTGGTGTTTTTCAATGTTGAGGTTGTTGTTGAATTTGTTGGTGTTTTTCAATGTTGAGGTTGTTGTTGTTTTTCAATGTTGAGGTTGTTGAATTTGTTGGTGTTTTTCAATCTTGAGTTTGTTGTTGAATTTGTTGGTCTTTTTCAAAGTTGAGGTTGTTGTTGAATTTGTTGGTGTTTTTCAATGTTGAGGTTGTTGTTGTTTTTCAATGTTGAGGTTGTTGTTGAGTTTGTTGGTGTTTTTCAATTTTGAGGTTGTTGTTGAATTTGTTGGTGTTTTTCAATGTTGAGGTTGTTGTTGAATTTTTTGGTGTTTTTCAATGTTGAGGTTGTTGATGTTTTTAAATGTTGTGGTTGTTGTTGAATTTGTTGGTGTTTTTTCAATTTTGAGGTAGTTGGTGTTTTTCAATGTTGAGGTTGTTGTTGAATTTGATGGTGTTTTTCAATGTCGAGGTTGTTGTTGAATTTGTTGGTGTTTTTCAATGTTTAAGATGTTGTTGAATTTGTTGTTGTTTTTCAATTTCGAGGTTGTTGTTGAATTTGTTGGTGTTTTTCAATGTTGAAGTTTTTGTTGAATTTGTTGGTCTTTTTCAATGTTGAGGTTGTTGTTGTTTTTCAATGTTGAGGTTGTTGTTGAATTTGTTGGTGTTTTTCAATGTTGAGGTTGTTGTTGTTTTTCAATGCTGAGGTTGATGTTGAATTTGTTGGTGTTTTTCAATGTTGAGGTTGTTGTTGAATTTGTTGGTGTTTTTCAATGTTGAGGTTGTTGTTGTTTTTCAATGCTGAGGTTGTTGTTGAATTTGTTGGTGTTTTTCAATGTTGAGGTTGTTGTTGTTTTTCAATGTTGAGGTTGTTGTTGAATTTGTTGGTCTTTTTCAATGTTGAAGTTGTTGTTGAATTTGTTGGTGTTTTTCAATGTTGAGGTTGTTGTTGTTTTACAATGTTGAGGTTGTTGTTGAATTTGTTGGTGTTTATCAATGTTGAGCTGGTTGGTGTTTTTCAATGTTGAGGTTGTTGTTGAATTTGTTGGTGTTTTTCAATGTTGAGGTTGTTGTTGTTTTTCAATGTTGAGGTTGTTGTTGAATTTGTTGGTGTTTTTCAATGTTGAGGTTGTTGGTGTTTTTCAATGTTGAGGTTGTTGTTGAATTTGTTGGTGTTTTTCAATGTTGAGGTTGTTGTTGAATTTGTTGGTGTTTTTCAATGTTGAGGTTGTTGTTGTTTTTCAATGTTGAGGTTCCTGTTGAGTTTGTTGGTGTTTTTCAATGTTGAGGTTGTTGTTGAATTTGTTGGTGTTTTTCCATGTTGAGGTTGCTGTTGTTTTTAAATGTTGGGGTTGTTGTTGAATTTGTTGGTGTTTTTCAATTTTGCGGATGTTGTTGTTTTTCAATGCTGAGGTTGTTGTTGAATTTGTTGGTGTTTTTCCATGATGAGGTTGTTGTTGTTTTTCAAAGTTGAGGTTGTTGTTGAATTTGTTGGTGTTTTTCAATGTCGGGGTTGTTGTTGAATTTGTTGGTGTTTTTCAATGTTGAATTTTTTGTTGAATTTGTTGGTGTTTTTCAATGTTGAGGTTGTTGTTTTTCAATGCTGAGGTTCTTGTTGAATTTGTTGGCGTTTTTAAATGTTGAGGTTGTTGTTGAATTTGTTGGTGTTTTCAATGTTGAGGTTTTTGTTGAATTTGATGGTGTTTTTCAATGTTGAGGTTGTTGCTGTTTTTCAATGTTGAGGTTGTTGTTGAATTGGATGGTGTTTTTCAATGTCGAGGTTGTTGCTGAATTTGTTGGTGTTTTTCAATGTTGAAGTTGTTGTTGAATTTGTTGGTGTTTTTCAATGTTGAGGTTGTTGCTGTTTTTCAATGTTGAGGTTGTTGTTGAATTTGTTGGTGTTTTTCAATGTTGAGATTGTTGTTGTTTTTCAATGTTGAGGTTGTTGTTGAATTTGTTGGTGTTTTTAAATGTTGAGGTTGTTGTTTAATTTGTTGGTGTTTTTCAATGTTGAGGTTGTTGTTGTTTTTCAATGTTGAGGTTGTTGTTGAATTTGCTGGTGTTTTTCAATGTTTAGGTTGCTGTTGTTTTTCAAATTTGAGGTTGTTGTTGAATTTGTTGGTGTTTTTAAATGTTGAGGTTGTTGTTTAATTTGTTGGTGTTTTTCAATGTTGAGGTTGTTGTTGTTTTTCAATGTTGAGGTTGTTGTTGAATTTGCTGGTGTTTTTCAATGTTTAGGTTGCTGTTGTTTTTCAATGTTGAGGTTGTTGTTGAATTTGTTGGTGTTTTTCAATGTTGAGGTTGTTGTTGTTTTTCAATGTTGAGGTTGTTTTTGAATTTGTTGGTGTTTTTCAATGTTGCAGTTGTTGGTGTTTTTCAATGTTGAGGTTGTTGTTGAATTTGTTGGTGTTTTTCAATGTTGAGGTTGTTGTTGAAATTGTTGGTGTTTTTCAATGTTGAGGTTGTTGTGGAAGTTGTTGGTGTTTTTCAATGTTGAATTTTTTGTTGAATTTGTTGGTGTTTTTCAATGTTGAGGTTGTTGTTTTTCAATGTTGAGGTTGTTGTTGAATTTGTTGGTGTTTTCAATGTTGAGGTTGTTGTTGAATTTGTTGGTGTTTTTAAATGTTGAGGTTGTTGTTGAATTTGCTGGTGTTTTGCAATGTTGAGGTTGTTGTTGTTTTTCAATGTTGAGATTGTTGTTGAATTTGTTGGTGTTTTTCAATGTTGAGGTTGCTGTTGTTTTTCAATGTTGAGGTTGTTGTTGTATTTGTTGGTGTTTTTCAATTTCGAGGTTGTTGTTGCATTTGTTGGTGTTTTTCAATGTTGAAGTTGTTGTTGAATTTGTTGGTGTTTTTCAATGTTGAGGTTGTTGTTGAATTTGTTGGTGTTTTTCAATGTTGAGGTTGTTGTTGTTTTTCAATGTTGAGGTTGTTGTTGAAATTGTTGGTGTTTTTCAATGTTTAGGTTGTTGTTGTTTTTCAATGTTGAGGTTGTTGTTGAATTTGTTGGTGTTTTTCAATGTTGAGGTTGTTGTTGAATTTGTTGGTGTTTTTCAATGTTGAGGTTGTTGTTGTTTTTCAATGTTGAGGTTGTTGTTGAATTTGTTGGTGTTTTTCAATGTTGCGTTTGTTGTTGTTTTTCAATGTTGAGGTTGTTGTTGAATTTGTTGGTGTTTTTCAATGTTGAGGTTGTTGTTGTTTTTCAATGTTGAGGTTGTTGCTGAATTTGTTGGTGTTTTTCAATGTTGAGGTTGTTGTTGTTTTTCAATGTTGAGGTTGTTGTTGAATTTGTTGGTGCTTTTCAATGTTGAGGTTGTTGTTGAATTTGTTGGTGTTTTTCAATGTTGAGGTTGTTGTTGTTTTTCAATGTTGAGGTTGTTGTTGAATTTGTTGCTGTTTTTCAATGTTGAGGCTGTTGTTGAATTTGTTCGTTTTTTTCAATGTTGAGGTTGTTGTTGAATTTGTTGGTGTTTTTCAATGTTGAGGTTGTTTTTGAATTTGTTGTTGTTTTTCAATGTTGTGGTTGTTGTTGTTTTTCAATGTTGAGGTTGTTGTTGAATTTGTTGGTGTTTTTAATGTTGAGGTTGTTGTTGAATTTGTTGGTGTTTTTCAATGTTGAGGTTGTTGTTGAATTTGTTGGTGTTTTCAATGTTGAGGTTGCTGTTGAATTTGTTGGTGTTTTTCAATGTTGAGGTTGTTGTTGAATTTGTTGGTGGTTTTCAATGTTGAGGTTTTTGTTGAATTTGTTGGTGTTTTTCTATGTCGAGGTTGTTGCTGAATTTGTTGGTGTTTTTCAATGTCGAGTTTGTGGTTGAATTTGTTTGTGTTTTTCAATGTTGAGGTTGTTTTTGTTTTTCAATGTTGAGGTTGTTGTTGAATTTGTTGCTTTTTTTCAATGTTGAGGTTGCTGGTGTTTTTCAATGTTGATGTTGTTGTTGTTTTTCAATATTGAGGTTGTTGTTTAATTTGTTGGTGTTTTTCAATGTTGAGGTTGTTGTTGTTTTTCAATATTGAGGTTGTTGTTGAATTTGTTGGCGTTTTCAATGTTGAGATTGTTGTTGAATTTGTTGGTGTTTTCAATTTTGAGTTTGTTGTTGAATTTGTTGGTGTTTTTCAATGTTGAGGTTGTTGTTGAATTTGTTGGTGTTTTTCAATGTTGAGGTTGTTGTTGAATTTGTTGGTGTTTTTCAATGTTGAGGTTGCCGTTGTTTTTCAATATTGAGGTTGTTGTTGAATTTGTTTGTGTTTTTCAATGTTGAGGTTGTTGTTGAATTTGTTGGTGTTTTTCAAATTCGAGGTTGCTGTTGAATTTGTTGGTGTTTTTCAATGTTGAAGTTGTGTTGAATTTGTTGGTGTTTTTCAATATAGAGGTTGTTGTTGTTTTTCAATGTTGAGGTTGTTGTTGAATTTGATGGTGTTTTTCAATGTTGAGGTTGTTGTTGTTTTTCAATGCTGAGGCTGTTGTTGAAATTGTGGGTGTTTTTCAATGTTGAGGTTGTTGTTGAATTTGTTGGTGTTTTTCAATTTTGAAGGTTGTTGTTGTTTTTCAATGTTGAGGTTGTTGTTGAATTTGTTGGTGTTTTTCAATGTTTAGGTTGTTGTTGTTTTTCAATGTTGAGGTTGTTGTTGAATTTGTTGGTGTTTTTCAATGTTGAGGTTGTTGTTGAATTTGTTGGTGTTTTTCAATGTTGAGGTTATTGTTGTTTTTCAAAGTTGAGGTTGTTGTTGAATTTGTTGGTGTTTTTCAATGTTGCGTTTGTTGTTGTTTTTCAATGTTGAGGTTGTTGTTGAATTTGTTGGTGTTTTTCAATGTTGAGGTTGTTGTTGTTTTTCAATGTTGAGGTTGTTGTTGAATTTGTTGGTGTTTTTCAATGTTGAGGTTTTTGTTGTTTTTCAATGTTGATGTTGTTGTTGAATTTGTTGGTGTTTTTCAATGTTGAGGTTGTTGTTGAATTTGTTGTTGTTTTTCAATGTTGAGGTTGTTGTTTTTCAATGTTGAGGTTGTTGAATTTGTTGGTGTTTTTCAATCTTGAGTTTGTTGTTGAATTTGTTGGTGTTTTTCAAATTTGAGGTTGTTGTTGAATTTGTTGGTGTTTTTCAATGTTGAGGTTGTTGTTGTTTTTCAATGTTGAGGTTGTTGTTGAATTTGTTGGTGTTTTTCAATGTTGAGGCTGTTGTTGAATTTGTTGGTGTTTTTCAATGTTGAGTTTGTTGTTGTTTTTCAATGTTGAGGTTGTTGTTGAATTTGTTGGTGTTTTTCAATGTTGAGGTAGTTGTTGTTTTTCAATGTTGAGGTTGTTGTTGAATTTGTTGGTGTTTTTCAATGTTGAGGTTGTTGTTGAATTTGTTGGTGTTTTTCAATGTTGAGGTTGTTGTTGAATTTGTTGGCGTTTTTCAATGTTGAGGTTGTTGTTGTTTTTCAATGTTGAGGTTGTTGTTGAGTTTGTTGGTGTTTTTCAATGTTGAGGTTGTTGTTGAATTTGTTGGTGTTTTTCAATGTTGAGGTTTCAGTAGTTTTTCAATGTTGAGGTTGTTGTTGAGTTTGTTGGTGTTTTTCAATGTTGAGGTTGTTGTTGAATTTGTTGGTGTTTTTCAATGCTGAGGTTGTTGATGAATTTGTTGGTGTTTTTCAATGTTGTGGTTGTTGTTATTTTTCAATGTTGAGGTTGTTGTTGAGTTTGTTGGTGTTTTTCAATGTTGAGGTTGTTGTTGAATTTGTTGGTGTTTTTCAATGTTGAGGTTGTTGTTGAATTTGTTGGTGTTTTTCAATGTTGAGGTTGTTGTTGTTTTTAAATGTTGGGGTTGTTGTTGAATTTGTTGGTGTTTTTCAATTTTGAGGATGTTGTTGTTTTTCAATGTTGAGGTTGTTGTTGAATTTGTTGGTGTCTTTCCATGATGAGGTTGTTGTTGTTTTCAAAGTTGAGGTTGTTGTTGAGTTTGTTGGTGTTTTTCAATGTCGGGGTTGTTGTTGAATTTGTTGGTGTTTTTCAATGTTGAGGTTGTTGTTTTTCAATGTTGAGGTTGTTGTTGAATTTGTTGGTGTTTTTCAATGTTGAGGTTGTTGTTGTTTTTCAATGTTGAGGTTGTTGTTGTATTTGTTGGTGTTTTTCAATTTCGAGGTTGTTGTTGAATTTTTTGGTGTTTTTCAATGTTGAAGTTGTTGTTGAATTTGTTGGTGTTTTTCAATGTTGAGGTTGTTGTTGTTTTTCAATGTTGAGGTTGTTGTTGAATTTGTTGGTGTTTTTCAATGTTGAGGTTGTTGTTGTTTTTCAATGCTGAGGTTGTTGTTGAAATTGTTGGTGTTTTTCAATGTTGAGGTTGTTGTTGAAATTGTTGGTGTTTTTCAATTTTGAGGTTGTTGTTGTTTTTCAATGTTGAGGTTGTTGTTGAATTTGTTGGTGTTTTTCAATGTTTAGGTTGTTGTTGTTTTTCAATGTTGAGGTTGTTGTTGAATTTGTTGGTGTTTTTCAATGTTGAGGTTGTTGTTGAATTTGTTGGTGTTTTTCAATGTTGCGTTTGTTGTTGTTTTTCAATGTTGAGGTTGTTGTTGAATTGTTGGTGTTTTTCAATGTTGAGGTTGTTGTTGCTTTTCAATGTTGAGGTTGTTGTTGAATTTGTTGGTGTTTTTCAATGTTAAGGTTGTTGTTGTTTTTCAATGTTGAGGTTTTTGTTGAATTTGTTGGTGCTTTTCAATGTTGAGGTTGTTGTTGAATTTGTTGGTGTTTTTCAATGTTGAGGTTGTTGTTGAATTTGTTGGTGTTTTTCAAATTCGAGGTTGCTGTTGAATTTGTTGGTGTTTTTCAATGTTGAAGTTGTGTTGAATTTGTTGGTGTTTTTCAATATAGAGGTTGTTGTTGTTTTTCAATGTTGAGGTTGTTGTTGAATTTGATGGTGTTTTTCAATGTTGAGGTTGTTGTTGTTTTTCAATGCTGAGGCTGTTGTTGAAATTGTGGGTGTTTTTCAATGTTGAGGTTGTTGTTGAATTTGTTGGTGTTTTTCAATTTTGAAGGTTGTTGTTGTTTTTCAATGTTGAGGTTGTTGTTGAATTTGTTGGTGTTTTTCAATGTTTAGGTTGTTGTTGTTTTTCAATGTTGAGGTTGTTGTTGAATTTGTTGGTGTTTTTCAATGTTGAGGTTGTTGTTGAATTTGTTGGTGTTTTTCAATGTTGAGGTTATTGTTGTTTTTCAAAGTTGAGGTTGTTGTTGAATTTGTTGGTGTTTTTCAATGTTGCGTTTGTTGTTGTTTTTCAATGTTGAGGTTGTTGTTGAATTTGTTGGTGTTTTTCAATGTTGAGGTTGTTGTTGTTTTTCAATGTTGAGGTTGTTGTTGAATTTGTTGGTGTTTTTCAATGTTGAGGTTTTTGTTGTTTTTCAATGTTGATGTTGTTGTTGAATTTGTTGGTGTTTTTCAATGTTGAGGTTGTTGTTGAATTTGTTGTTGTTTTTCAATGTTGAGGTTGTTGTTTTTCAATGTTGAGGTTGTTGAATTTGTTGGTGTTTTTCAATCTTGAGTTTGTTGTTGAATTTGTTGGTGTTTTTCAAATTTGAGGTTGTTGTTGAATTTGTTGGTGTTTTTCAATGTTGAGGTTGTTGTTGTTTTTCAATGTTGAGGTTGTTGTTGAATTTGTTGGTGTTTTTCAATGTTGAGGCTGTTGTTGAATTTGTTGGTGTTTTTCAATGTTGAGTTTGTTGTTGTTTTTCAATGTTGAGGTTGTTGTTGAATTTGTTGGTGTTTTTCAATGTTGAGGTAGTTGTTGTTTTTCAATGTTGAGGTTGTTGTTGAATTTGTTGGTGTTTTTCAATGTTGAGGTTGTTGTTGAATTTGTTGGTGTTTTTCAATGTTGAGGTTGTTGTTGAATTTGTTGGCGTTTTTCAATGTTGAGGTTGTTGTTGTTTTTCAATGTTGAGGTTGTTGTTGAGTTTGTTGGTGTTTTTCAATGTTGAGGTTGTTGTTGAATTTGTTGGTGTTTTTCAATGTTGAGGTTGTTGTTGTTTTTAAATGTTGGGGTTGTTGTTGAATTTGTTGGTGTTTTTCAATTTTGAGGATGTTGTTGTTTTTCAATGTTGAGGTTGTTGTTGAATTTGTTGGTGTTTTTCCATGATGAGGTTGTTGTTGTTTTTCAAAGTTGAGGTTGTTGTTGAATTTGTTGGTGTTTTTCAATGTCGGGGTTGTTGTTGAATTTGTTGGTGTTTTTCAATGTTGAGGTTGTTGTTTTTCAATGTTGAGGTTGTTTTTGAATTTGTTGGCGTTTTTAAATGTTGAGGTTGTTGTTGAATTTGTTGGTGTTTTCAATGTTGATGTTGTTGTTGAATTTGTTGGTGTTTTTAAATGTTGAGGTTGTTGTTGAATTTGCTGGTGTTTTGCAATGTTGAGGTTGTTGTTGTTTTTCAATGCTGAGGTTGTTGTTGAATTTGTTGGTGTTTTTCAATGTTGAGGTTGTTGTTGTTTTTCAATGTTGAGGTTGTTGTTGTATTTGTTGATGTTTTTCAATGTTGAGGTTGTTGTTGAATTTGTTGGTGTTTTTCAATGTTGAAGTTGTTGTTGAATTTGTTGGTGTTTTTCAATGTTGAGGTTGTTGTTGTTTTTCAATGTTGAGGTTGTTGTTGAATTTGTTGGTGTTTTTCAATGTTGAGGTTGTTGTTGTTTTTCAATGCTGAGGTTGTTGTTGAAATTGTTGGTCCTTTTCAATGTTGAGGTTGTTGTTGAATTTGTTGGTGTTTTTCAATTTTGAGGTTGTTGTTGTTTTTCAATGTTGAGGTTGTTGTTGAATTTGTTGGTGTTTTTCAATGTTTAGGTTGTTGTTGTTTTTCAATGTTGAGGTTGTTGTTGAATTTGTTGGTGTTTTTCAATGTTGAGGTTGTTGTTGAATTTGTTGGTGTTTTTCAATGTTGCGTTTGTTGTTGTTTTTCAATGTTGAGGTTGTTGTTGAATTGTTGGTGTTTTTCAATGTTGAGGTTGTTGTTGTTTTTCAATGTTGAGGTTGTTGTTGAATTTGTTGGTGTTTTTCAATGTTGAGGCTGTTGTTGTTTTTCAATGTTGAGGTTGTTGTTGAATTTGTTGGTGCTTTTCAATGTTGAGGTTGTTGTTGAATTTGTTCGTGTTTTTCAATGTTGAGGTTGTTGTTGTTTTTCAATGTTGAGGTTGTTGTTGAATTTGTTGGTGTTTTTCAATGTTGAGTTTTTTGTTGAATTTGTTGTTGTTTTTCAATGTTGAGGTTGTTGTTGAATTTGTTGGTGTTTTTCAATGTTGAGGTTGTTGTTGAATTTGTTGGTGTTTTTCAATGTTGAGGTTGTTGTTTTTCAATGTTGAGGTTGTTGTTGAATTTGTTGGTGTTTTTCAATGTTGAGGTTGTTGTTGTTTTTCAATGTTGAGGTTGTTGTTGAATTTGTTGGTGTTCTTCAATTTCGAGGTTGTTGTTGAATTTGTTGGTGTTTTTCAATGTTGAAGTTGTTGTTGAATTTGTTGGTGTTTTTCAATGTTGAGGTTGTTGTTGTTTTTCAATGTTGAGGTTGTTGTTGAATTTGTTGGTGTTTTTCAATGTTGAGGTTGTTGTTGTTTCTCAATGCTGAGGTTGTTGTTGAATTTGTTGGTGTTTTTCAATGTTGAGGTTTTTGTTGAATTTGTTGGTGTTTTTCAATGTTGAGGTTGTTGTTGTTGTTCAATGTTGAGGTTGTTGTTGAATTTGTTGGTGTTTTTCAATGTTGAGGTTGTTGTTGTTTTTCAATGTTGAGGTTGTTGTTGAATTTGTTGGTGTTTTTGAATGTTGAGGTTGTTGTTGAATTTGTTGGTGTTTTTCAATGTTGAGGTTGTTGTTGTTTTTCAATGTTGAGGTTGTTGTTGAATTTGTTGGTGTTTTTCAATGTTGAGTTTGTTGTTGTTTTTCAATGTTGAGGTTGATGTTGAATTTGTTGGTGTTTTTCAATGTTGAGGTTGTTGTTGTTTTTCAATGTTGAGGTTGTTGTTGAATTTGTTGGTGTTTTTCAATGTTGAGGTTGTTGTTGTTTTTCAATGTTGAGGTTGTTGTTGAATTTGTTGGTGTTTTTCAATGTTGAGGTTGTTGTTGTTTTTCAATGTTGAGGTTGTTGAATTTGTTGGTCTTTTTCAATCTTGAGTTTGTTGTTGAATTTGTTGGTCTTTTTCAAAGTTGAGGTTGTTGTTGAATTTGTTGGTGTTTTTCAATGTTGAGGTTGTTGTTGTTTTTCAATGTTGAGGTTGTTGTTGAGTTTGTTGGTGTTTTTCAATGTTGAGGTTGCTGTTGAATTTGTTGGTGTTTTTCAATGTTGAGGTTGTTGTTGAATTTTTTGTTGTTTTTCAATGTTGAGGTTGTTGTTGTTTTTAAATGTTGTGGTTGTTGTTGAATTTGTTGGTGTTTTTTCAATTTTGAGGTAGTTGGTGTTTTTCAATGTTGAGGTTGTTGTTGAATTTGATGGTGTTTTTCAATGTCGAGGTTGTTGTTGAATTTGTTGGTGTTTTTCAATGTTTAAGATGTTGTTGAATTTGTTGTTGTTTTTCAATTTCGAGGTTGTTGTTGAATTTGTTGGTGCTTTTCAATGTTGAAGTTTTTGTTGAATTTGTTGGTCTTTTTCAATGTTGAGGTTGTTGTTGTTTTTCAATGTTGAGGTTGTTGTTGAATTTGTGGGTGTTTTTCAATGTTGAGGTTGTTGTTGTTTTTCAATGCTGAGGTTGATGTTGAATTTGTTGGTGTTTTTCAATGTTGAGGTTGTTGTTGAATTTGTTGGTGTTTTTCAATGTTGAGGTTGTTGTTGTTTTTCAATGCTGAGGTTGTTGTTGAATTTGTTGGTGTTTTTCAATGTTGAGGTTGTTGTTGTTTTTCAATGTTGAGGTTGTTGTTGAATTTGTTGGTGTTTTTCAATGTTGAGGTTGTTGTTGTTTTTCAATGTTGAGGTTGTTGTTGAATTTGTTGGTGTTTTTCAATGTTGAGGTTGTTGGTGTTTTTCAATGTTGAGGTTGTTGTTGAATTTGTTGCTGTTTTTCAATGTTGAGGTTGTTGTTGAATTTGTTGGTGTTTTTCAATGTTGAGGTTGTTGTTGTTTTTCAATGTTGAGGTTGTTGTTGAGTTTGTTGGTGTTTTTCAATGTTGAGGTTTTTGTTGTTTTTCAATGTTGATGTTGTTGTTGAATTTGTTGGTGTTTTTCAATGTTGAGGTTGTTGTTGAATTTGTTGTTTTTTTTCAATGTTGAGGTTGTTGTTTTTCAATGTTGAGGTTGTTGAATTTGTTGGTGTTTTTCAATCTTGAGTTTGTTGTTGAATTTGTTGGTGTTTTTCAAATTTGAGGTTGTTGTTGAATTTGTTGGTGTTTTTCAATGTTGAGGTTGTTGTTGTTTTTCAATGTTGAGGTTGTTGTTGAATTTGTTGGTGTTTTTCAATGTTGAGGTTGTTGTTTTTCAATGTTGAGGTTGTTGTTGAATTTGTTGGCATTTTTAAATGTTGAGGTTGTTGTTGAATTTGTTGGTGTTTTCAATGTTGATGTTGTTGTTGAATTTGTTGGTGTTTTTAAATGTTGAGGTTGTTGTTGAATTTGCTGGTGTTTTGCAATGTTGAGGTTGTTGTTGTTTTTCAATGCTGAGGTTGTTGTTGAATTTGTTGGTGTTTTTCAATGTTGAGGTTGTTGTTGTTTTTCAATGTTGAGGTTGTTGTTGTATTTGTTGATGTTTTTCAATGTTGAGGTTGTTGTTGAATTTGTTGGTGTTTTTCAATGTTGAAGTTGTTGTTGAATTTGTTGGTGTTTTTCAATGTTGAGGTTGTTGTTGTTTTTAAATGTTGAGGTTGTTGTTGAATTTGTTGGTGTTTTTCAATGTTGAGGTTGTTGTTGTTTTTCAATGCTGAGGTTGTTGTTGAAATTGTTGGTGCTTTTCAATGTTGAGGTTGTTGTTGAATTTGTTGGTGTTTTTCAATTTTGAGGTTGTTGTTGTTTTTCAATGTTGAGGTTGTTGTTGAATTTGTTGGTGTTTTTCAATGTTCAGGTTGTTGTTGCTTTTCAATGTTGAGGTTGTTGTTGAATTTGTTGGTGTTTTTCAATGTTGAGGTTTTTGTTGAATTTGTTGGTGTTTTTCAATGTTGCGTTTGTTGTTGTTTTTCAATGTTGAAGTTGTTGTTGAATTGTTGGTGCTTTTCAATGTTGAGGTTGTTGTTGTTTTTCAATGTTGAGGTTGTTGTTGAATTTGTTGGTGTTTTTCAATGTTGAGGCTGTTGTTGTTTTTCAATGTTGAGGTTGTTGTTGAATTTGTTGGTGCTTTTCAATGTTGAGGTTGTTGTTGAATTTGTTCGTGTTTTTCAATGTTGAGGTTGTTGTTGTTTTTCAATGTTGAGGTTGTTGTTGAATTTGTTGGTGTTTTTCAATGTTGAGTTTTTTGTTGAATTTGTTGTTGTTTTTCAATGTTGAGGTTGTTGTTGAATTTGTTGGTGTTTTTCAATGTTGAGGTTGTTGTTGAATTTGTTGGTGTTTTTCAATGTTGAGGTTGTTGTTTTTCAATGTTGAGGTTGTTGTTGAATTTGTTGGTGTTTTTCAATGTTGAGGTTGTTGTTGTTTTTCAATGTTGAGGTTGTTGTTGAATTTGTTGGTGTTCTTCAATTTCGAGGTTGTTGTTGAATTTGTTGGTGTTTTTCAATGTTGAAGTTGTTGTTGAATTTGTTGGTGTTTTTCAATGTTGAGGTTGTTGTTGTTTTTCAATGTTGAGGTTGTTGTTGAATTTGTTGGTGTTTTTCAATGTTGAGGTTGTTGTTGTTTTTCAATGCTGAGGTTGTTGTTGAATTTGTTGGTGTTTTTCAATGTTGAGGTTTTTGTTGAATTTGTTGGTGTTTTTCAATGTTGAGGTTGTTGTTGTTGTTCAATGTTGAGGTTGTTGTTGAATTTGTTGGTGTTTTTCAATGTTGAGGTTGTTGTTGTTTTTCAATGTTGAGGTTGTTGTTGAATTTGTTGGTGTTTTTGAATGTTGAGGTTGTTGTTGAATTTGTTGGTGTTTTTCAATGTTGAGGTTATTGTTGAATTTGTTGGTGTTTTTCAATGTTGAGGTTTTTGTTGTTTTTCAATGTTGAGGTTGTTGTTGAATTTGTTGGTGTTTTTCAATGTTGAGTTTGTTGGTGTTTTTCAATGTTGAGGTTGATGTTGAATTTGTTGGTGTTTTTCAATGTTGAGGTTGTTGTTGTTTTTCAATGTTGAGGTTGTTGTTGAATTTGTTGGTGTTTTTCAATGTTGAGGTTGTTGTTGTTTTTCAATGTTGAGGTTGTTGTTGAATTTGTTGGTGTTTTTCAATGTTGAGGTTGTTGTTGAATTTGTTGGTGTTTTTCAATGTTGAGGTTGTTGTTGTTTTTCAATGTTGAGGTTGTTGAATTTGTTGGTGTTTTTCAATCTTGAGTTTGTTGTTGAATTTGTTGGTCTTTTTCAAAGTTGAGGTTGTTGTTGAATTTGTTGGTGTTTTTCAATGTTGAGGTTGTTGTTGTTTTTCAATGTTGAGGTTGTTGTTGAGTTTGTTGGTGTTTTTCAATGTTGAGGTTGTTGTTGAATTTGTTGGTGTTTTTCAATGTTGAGGTTGTTGTTGTATTTTTTGTTGTTTTTCAATGTTGAGGTTGTTGTTGTTTTTAAATGTTGTGGTTGTTGTTGAATTTGTTGGTGTTTTTTCAATTTTGAGGTAGTTGGTGTTTTTCAATGTTGAGGTTGTTGTTGAATTTGATGGTGTTTTTCAATGTCGAGGTTGTTGTTGAATTTGTTGTTGTTTTTCAATGTTTAAGATGTTGTTGAATTTGTTGTTGTTTTTCAATTTCGAGGTTGTTGTTGAATTTGTTGGTGCTTTTCAATGTTGAAGTTTTTGTTGAATTTGTTGGTCTTTTTCAATGTTGAGGTTGTTGTTGTTTTTCAATGTTGAGGTTGTTGTTGAATTTGTGGGTGTTTTTCAATGTTGAGGTTGTTGTTGTTTTTCAATGCTGAGGTTGATGTTGAATTTGTTGGTGTTTTTCAATGTTGAGGTTGTTGTTGAATTTGTTGGTGTTTTTCAATGTTGAGGTTGTTGTTGTTTTTCAATGCTGAGGTTGTTGTTGAATTTGTTGGTGTTTTTCAATGTTGAGGTTGTTGTTGTTTTTCAATGTTGAGGTTGTTGTTGAATTTGTTGGTCTTTTTCAATGTTGAAGTTGTTGTTGAATTTGTTGGTGTTTTTCAATGTTGAGGTTGTTGTTGTTTTACAATGTTGAGGTTGTTGTTGAATTTGTTGGTGTTTATCAATGTTGAGCTGGTTGGTGTTTTTCAATGTTGAGGTTGTTGTTGAATTTGTTGGTGTTTTTCAATGTTGAGGTTGTTGTTGTTTTTCAATGTTGAGGTTGTTGTTGAATTTGTTGGTGTTTTTCAATGTTGAGGTTGTTGGTGTTTTTCAATGTTGAGGTTGTTGTTGAATTTGTTGGTGTTTTTCAATGTTGAGGTTGTTGTTGAATTTGTTGGTGTTTTTCAATGTTGAGGTTGTTGTTGTTTTTCAATGTTGAGGTTGTTGTTGAGTTTGTTGGTGTTTTTCAATGTTGAGGTTTTTGTTGTTTTTCAATGTTGATGTTGTTGTTGAATTTGTTGGTGTTTTTCAATGTTGAGGTTGTTGTTGAATTTGTTGTTGTTTTTCAATGTTGAGGTTGTTGTTTTTCAATGTTGAGGTTGTTGAATTTGTTGGTGTTTTTCAATCTTGAGTTTGTTGTTGAATTTGTTGGTGTTTTTCAAATTTGAGGTTGTTGTTGAATTTGTTGGTGTTTTTCAATGTTGAGGTTGTTGTTGTTTTTCAATGTTGAGGTTGTTGTTGAATTTGTTGGTGTTTTTCAATGTTGAGGCTGTTGTTGAATTTGTTGGTGTTTTTCAATGTTGAGTTTGTTGTTGTTTTTCAATGTTGAGGTTGTTGTTGAATTTGTTGGTGTTTTTCAATGTTGAGGTTGTTGTTGTTTTTCAATGTTGAGGTTATTGTTGAATTTGTTGGTGTTTTTCAATGTTGAGGTTTTTGTTGTTTTTCAATGTTGAGGTTGTTGTTGAATTTGTTGGTGTTTTTCAATGTTGAGTTTGTTGTTGTTTTTCAATGTTGAGGTTGATGTTGAATTTGTTGGTGTTTTTCAATGTTGAGGTTGTTGTTGTTTTTCAATGTTGAGGTTGTTGTTGAATTTGTTGGTGTTTTTCAATGTTGAGGTTGTTGTTGTTTTTCAATGTTGAGGTTGTTGTTGAATTTGTTGGTGTTTTTCAATGTTGAGGTTGTTGTTGAATTTGTTGGTGTTTTTCAATTTTGAGGTTGTTGTTGTTTTTCAATGTTGAGGTTGTTGAATTTGTTGGTGTTTTTCAATCTTGAGTTTGTTGTTGAATTTGTTGGTCTTTTTCAAAGTTGAGGTTGTTGTTGAATTTGTTGGTGTTTTTCAATGTTGAGGTTGTTGTTGTTTTTCAATGTTGAGGTTGTTGTTGAGTTTGTTGGTGTTTTTCAATGTTGAGGTTGTTGTTGAATTTGTTGGTGTTTTTCAATGTTGAGGTTGTTGTTGTATTTTTTGTTGTTTTTCAATGTTGAGGTTGTTGTTGTTTTTAAATGTTGTGGTTGTTGTTGAATTTGTTGGTGTTTTTTCAATTTTGAGGTAGTTGGTGTTTTTCAATGTTGAGGTTGTTGTTGAATTTGATGGTGTTTTTCAATGTCGAGGTTGTTGTTGAATTTGTTGGTGTTTTTCAATGTTTAAGATGTTGTTGAATTTGTTGTTGTTTTTCAATTTCGAGGTTGTTGTTGAATTTGTTGGTGCTTTTCAATGTTGAAGTTTTTGTTGAATTTGTTGGTCTTTTTCAATGTTGAGGTTGTTGTTGTTTTTCAATGTTGAGGTTGTTGTTGAATTTGTGGGTGTTTTTCAATGTTGAGGTTGTTGTTGTTTTTCAATGCTGAGGTTGATGTTGAATTTGTTGGTGTTTTTCAATGTTGAGGTTGTTGTTGAATTTGTTGGTGTTTTTCAATGTTGAGGTTGTTGTTGTTTTTCAATGCTGAGGTTGTTGTTGAATTTGTTGGTGTTTTTCAATGTTGAGGTTGTTGTTGTTTTTCAATGTTGAGGTTGTTGTTGAATTTGTTGGTCTTTTTCAATGTTGAAGTTGTTGTTGAATTTGTTGGTGTTTTTCAATGTTGAGGTTGTTGTTGTTTTACAATGTTGAGGTTGTTGTTGAATTTGTTGGTGTTTATCAATGTTGAGCTGGTTGGTGTTTTTCAATGTTGAGGTTGTTGTTGAATTTGTTGGTGTTTTTCAATGTTGAGGTTGTTGTTGTTTTTCAATGTTGAGGTTGTTGTTGAATTTGTTGGTGTTTTTCAATGTTGAGGTTGTTGGTGTTTTTCAATGTTGAGGTTGTTGTTGAATTTGTTGGTGTTTTTCAATGTTGAGGTTGTTGTTGAATTTGTTGGTGTTTTTCAATGTTGAGGTTGTTGTTGTTTTTCAATGTTGAGGTTGTTGTTGAGTTTGTTGGTGTTTTTCAATGTTGAGGTTTTTGTTGTTTTTCAATTTTGATGTTGTTGTTGAATTTGTTGCTGTTTTTCAATGTTGAGGTTGTTGTTGAATTTGTTGCTGTTTTTCAATGTTGAGGTTGTTGTTGAATTTGTTGTTGTTTTTCAATTTCGAGGTTGTTGTTGAATTTGTTGGTGCTTTTCAATGTTGAAGTTTTTGTTGAATTTGTTGGTCTTTTTCAATGTTGAGGTTGTTGTTGTTTTTCAATGTTGAGGGTTGTTGTTGAATTTGTGGGTGTTTTTCAATGTTGAGGTTGTTGTTGTTTTTCAATGCTGAGGTTGATGTTGAATTTGTTGGTGTTTTTCAATGTTGAGGTTGTTGTTGAATTTGTTGGTGTTTTTCAATGTTGAGGTTGTTGTTGTTTTTCAATGCTGAGGTTGTTGTTGAATTTGTTGGTGTTTTTCAATGTTGAGGTTGTTGTTGTTTTTCAATGTTGAGGTTGTTGTTGAATTTGTTGGTCTTTTTCAATGTTGAAGTTGTTGTTGAATTTGTTGGTGTTTTTCAATGTTGAGGTTGTTGTTGTTTTACAATGTTGAGGTTGTTGTTGAATTTGTTGGTGTTTATCAATGTTGAGCTGGTTGGTGTTTTTCAATGTTGAGGTTGTTGTTGAATTTGTTGGTGTTTTTCAATGTTGAGGTTGTTGTTGTTTTTTCAATGTTGAGGTTGTTGTTGAATTTGTTGGTGTTTTTCAATGTTGAGGTTGTTGGTGTTTTTCAATGTTGAGGTTGTTGTTGAATTTGTTGGTGTTTTTCAATGTTGAGGTTGTTGTTGAATTTGTTGGTGTTTTTCAATGTTGAGGTTGTTGTTGTTTTTCAATGTTGAGGTTGTTGTTGAGTTTGTTGGTGTTTTTCAATGTTGAGGTTTTTGTTGTTTTTCAATTTTGATGTTGTTGTTGAATTTGTTGCTGTTTTTCAATGTTGAGGTTGTTGTTGAATTTGTTGCTGTTTTTCAATGTTGAGGTTGTTGTTTTTTCAATGTTGAGGTTGTTGAATTTGTTGGTGTTTTTCAATCTTGAGTTTGTTGTTGAATTTGTTGGTGTTTTTCAAATTTGAGGTTGTTGTTGAATTTGTTGTTGTTTTTCAATATTGAGGTTGTTGTTGAGTTTGTTGGTGTTTTTCAATGTTGAGGTTGTTGTTGAATTTGTTGGTGTTTTTCAATGTTGAGGCTGTTGTTGAATTTGTTGGTGTTTTTCAATGTTGAGTTTGTTGTTGTTTTTCAATGTTGAGGTTGTTGTTGAATTTGTTGGTGTTTTTCAATGTTGAGGTAGTTGTTGTTTTTCAATGTTGAGGTTGTTGTTGAATTTGTTGGTGTTTTTCAATGTTGAGGTTGTTGTTGTTTTTCAATGTTGAGGTTGTTGTTGAGTTTGTTGGTGTTTTTTCAATGTTGAGGTTGTTGTTGAATTTTTTGGTGTTTTTCAATGTTGAGGTTTCAGTAGTTTTTCAATGTTGAGGTTGTTGTTGAGTTTGTTGGTGTTTTTCAATGTTGAGGTTGTTGTTGAATTTGTTGGTGTTTTTCAATGCTGAGGTTGTTGATGAATTTGTTGGTGTTTTTCAATGTTGTGGTTGATGTTATTTTTTCAATGTTGAGGTTGTTGTTGAGTTTGTTGGTGTTTTTCAAAGTTGAGGTTGTTGTTGAATTTGTTGGTGTTTTTCAATGTTGAGGTTGTTGTTGAATTTGTTGGTGTTTTTCAATGTTGAGGTTGTTGTTGTTTTTAAATGTTGGGGTTGTTGTTGAATTTGTTGGTGTTTTTCAATTTTGAGGATGTTGTTGTTTTTCAATGTTGAGGTTGTTGTTGAATTTGTTTGTGTCTTTCCATGATGAGGTTGTTGTTGTTTTCAAAGTTGAGGTTGTTGTTGAGTTTGTTGGTGTTTTTCAATGTCGGGGTTGTTGTTGAATTTGTTGGTGTTTTTCAATGTTGAGGTTGTTGTTGAATTTGTTGGCGTTTTTAAATGTTGAGGTTGTTGTTGAATGTGTTGGTGTTTTTAAATGTTGAGGTTGTTGTTGAATTTGCTGGTGTTTTGCAATGTTGAGGTTGTTGTTGTTTTTCAATGTTGAGGTTGTTGTTGAATTTGTTGGTGTTTTTCAATGTTGAGGTTGTTGTTGTTTTTCAATGCTGAGGTTGTTGTTGTATTTGTTGGTGTTTTTCAATTTCGAGGTTGTTGTTGAATTTTTTGGTGTTTTTCAATGTTGAAGTTGTTGTTGAATTTGTTGGTGTTTTTCAATGTTGAGGTTGTTGTTGTTTTTCAATGTTGAGGTTGTTGTTGAATTTGTTGGTGTTTTTCAATGTTGAGGTTGTTGTTGTTTTTCAATGCTGAGGTTGTTGTTGAAATTGTTGGTGTTTTTCAATGTTGAGGTTGTTGTTGAAATTGTTGGTGTTTTTCAATTTTGAGGTTGTTGTTGTTTTTCAATGTTGAGGTTGTTGTTGAATTTGTTGGTGTTTTTCAATGTTGAGGTTGTTGTTGAATTTGTTGGTGTTTTTCAATGTTGCGTTTGTTGTTGTTTTTCAATGTTGAGGTTGTTGTTGAATTGTTGGTGTTTTTCAATGTTGAGGTTGTTGTTGCTTTTCAATGTTGAGGTTGTTGTTGAATTTGTTGGTGTTTTTCAATGTTAAGGTTGTTGTTGTTTTTCAATGTTGAGGTTGTTCTTGAATTTGTTGGTGCTTTTCAATGTTGAGGTTGTTGTTCAATTTGTTGGTGTTTTTCAATGTTGAGGTTGTTGTTGTTTTTAAATGTTGGGGTTGTTGTTGAATTTGTTGGTGTTTTTCAATTTTGAGGATGTTGTTGTTTTTCAATGCTGAGGTTGTTGTTGAATTTGTTGGTGTTTTTCCATGATGAGGTTGTTGTTGTTTTTCAAAGTTGAGGTTGTTGTTGAATTTGTTGGTGTTTTTCAATGTCGGGGTTGTTGTTGAATTTGTTGGTGTTTTTCAATGTTGAGGTTGTTGTTTTTCAATGTTGAGGTTGTTGTTGAATTTGTTGGCGTTTTTAAATGTTGAGGTTGTTGTTGAATTTGTTGGTGTTTTCAATGTTGATGTTGTTGTTGAATTTGTTGGTGTTTTTAAATGTTGAGGTTGTTGTTGAATTTGCTGGTGTTTTGCAATGTTGAGGTTGTTGTTGTTTTTCAATGCTGAGGTTGTTGTTGAATTTGTTGGTGTTTTTCAATGTTGAGGTTGTTGTTGTTTTTCAATGTTGAGGTTGTTGTTGTATTTGTTGGTGTTTTTCAATTTCGAGTTTGTTGTTGAATTTGTTGGTGTTTTTCAATGTTGAAGTTGTTGTTGAATTTGTTGGTGTTTTTCAATGTTGAGGTTGTTGTTGTTTTTCAATGTTGAGGTTGTTGTTGAATTTGTTGGTGTTTTTCAATGTTGAGGTTGTTGTTGTTTTTCAATGCTGAGGTTGTTGTTGAAATTGTTGGTGCTTTTCAATGTTGAGGTTGTTGTTGAATTTTTGGTGTTTTTCAATTTTGAGGTTGTTGTTGTTTTTCAATGTTGAGGTTGTTGTTGAATTTGTTGGTGTTTTTCAATGTTGAGGTTGTTGTTGTTTTTCAATGTTGAGGTTGTTGTTGAATTTGTTGGTGTTTTTCAATGTTAAGGTTGTTGTTGTTTTTCAATGTTGAGGTTGTTGTTGAATTTGTTGGTGCTTTTCAATGTTGAGGTTGTTGTTGAATTTGTTGGTGTTTTTCAATGTTGAGGTTGTTGTTGTTTTTAAATGTTGGGGTTGTTGTTGAATTTGTTGGTGTTTTTCAATTTTGAGGATGTTGTTGTTTTTCAATGTTGAGGTTGTTGTTGAATTTGTTGGTGTTTTTCCATGATGAGGTTGTTGTTGTTTTTCAAAGTTGAGGTTGTTGTTGAATTTGTTGGTGTTTTTCAATGTCGGGGTTGTTGTTGAATTTGTTGGTGTTTTTCAATGTTGAGGTTGTTGTTGTTTTTAAATGTTGGGGTTGTTGTTGAATTTGTTGGTGTTTTTCAATTTTGAGGATGTTGTTGTTTTTCAATGTTGAGGTTGTTGTTGAATTTGTTTGTGTCTTTCCATGATGGTTGTTGTTTTCAAAGTTGAGGTTGTTGTTGAGTTTGTTGGTGTTTTTCAATGTCGGGGTTGTTGTTGAATTTGTTGGTGTTTTTCAATGTTGAGGTTGTTGTTGAATTTGTTGGCGTTTTTAAATGTTGAGGTTGTTGTTGAATGTGTTGGTGTTTTTAAATGTTGAGGTTGTTGTTGAATTTGCTGGTGTTTTGCAATGTTGAGGTTGTTGTTGTTTTTCAATGTTGAGGTTGTTGTTGAATTTGTTGGTGTTTTTCAATGTTGAGGTTGTTGTTGTTTTTCAATGCTGAGGTTGTTGTTGTATTTGTTGGTGTTTTTCAATTTCGAGGTTGTTGTTGAATTTTTTGGTGTTTTTCAATGTTGAAGTTGTTGTTGAATTTGTTGGTGTTTTTCAATGTTGAGGTTGTTGTTGTTTTTCAATGTTGAGGTTGTTGTTGAATTTGTTGGTGTTTTTCAATGTTGAGGTTGTTGTTGTTTTTCAATGCTGAGGTTGTTGTTGAAATTGTTGGTGTTTTTCAATGTTGAGGTTGTTGTTGAAATTGTTGGTGTTTTTCAATTTTGAGGTTGTTGTTGTTTTTCAATGTTGAGGTTGTTGTTGAATTTGTTGGTGTTTTTCAATGTTGAGGTTGTTGTTGAATTTGTTGGTGTTTTTCAATGTTGCGTTTGTTGTTGTTTTTCAATGTTGAGGTTGTTGTTGAATTGTTGGTGTTTTTCAATGTTGAGGTTGTTGTTGCTTTTCAATGTTGAGGTTGCTGTTGAATTTGTTGGTGTTTTTCAATGTTAAGGTTGTTGTTGTTTTTCAATGTTGAGGTTGTTCTTGAATTTGTTGGTGCTTTTCAATGTTGAGGTTGTTGTTCAATTTGTTGGTGTTTTTCAATGTTGAGGTTGTTGTTGTTTTTAAATGTTGGGGTTGTTGTTGAATTTGTTGGTGTTTTTCAATTTTGAGGATGTTGTTGTTTTTCAATGCTGAGGTTGTTGTTGAATTTGTTGGTGTTTTTCCATGATGAGGTTGTTGTTGTTTTTCAAAGTTGAGGTTGTTGTTGAATTTGTTGGTGTTTTTCAATGTCGGGGTTGTTGTTGAATTTGTTGGTGTTTTTCAATGTTGAGGTTGTTGTTTTTCAATGTTGAGGTTGTTGTTGAATTTGTTGGCGTTTTTAAATGTTGAGGTTGTTGTTGAATTTGTTGGTGTTTTCAATGTTGATGTTGTTGTTGAATTTGTTGGTGTTTTTAAATGTTGAGGTTGTTGTTGAATTTGCTGGTGTTTTGCAATGTTGAGGTTGTTGTTGTTTTTCAATGCTGAGGTTGTTGTTGAATTTGTTGGTGTTTTTCAATGTTGAGGTTGTTGTTGTTTTTCAATGTTGAGGTTGTTGTTGTATTTGTTGGTGTTTTTCAATTTCGAGTTTGTTGTTGAATTTGTTGGTGTTTTTCAATGTTGAAGTTGTTGTTGAATTTGTTGGTGTTTTTCAATGTTGAGGTTGTTGTTGTTTTTCAATGTTGAGGTTGTTGTTGAATTTGTTGGTGTTTTTCAATGTTGAGGTTGTTGTTGTTTTTCAATGCTGAGGTTGTTGTTGAAATTGTTGGTGCTTTTCAATGTTGAGGTTGTTGTTGAATTTTTGGTGTTTTTCAATTTTGAGGTTGTTGTTGTTTTTCAATGTTGAGGTTGTTGTTGAATTTGTTGGTGTTTTTCAATGTTGAGGTTGTTGTTGTTTTTCAATGTTGAGGTTGTTGTTGAATTTGTTGGTGTTTTTCAATGTTAAGGTTGTTGTTGTTTTTCAATGTTGAGGTTGTTGTTGAATTTGTTGGTGCTTTTCAATGTTGAGGTTGTTGTTGAATTTGTTGGTGTTTTTCAATGTTGAGGTTGTTGTTGTTTTTAAATGTTGGGGTTGTTGTTGAATTTGTTGGTGTTTTTCAATTTTGAGGATGTTGTTGTTTTTCAATGTTGAGGTTGTTGTTGAATTTGTTGGTGTTTTTCCATGATGAGGTTGTTGTTGTTTTTCAAAGTTGAGGTTGTTGTTGAATTTGTTGGTGTTTTTCAATGTCGGGGTTGTTGTTGAATTTGTTGGTGTTTTTCAATGTTGAGGTTGTTGTTTTTCAATGTTGAGGTTGTTGTTGAATTTGTTGGCGTTTTTAAATGTTGAGGTTGTTTTTGAATTTGTTGGTGTTTTCAAAGTTGATGTTGTTGTTGAATTTGTTGGTGTTTTTAAATGTTGAGGTTGTTGTTGAATTTGCTGGTGTTTTGCAATGTTGAGGTTGTTGTTGTTTTTCAATGCTGAGGTTGTTGTTGAATTTGTTGGTGTTTTTCAATGTTGAGGTTGTTGTTGTTTTTCAATGTTGAGGTTGTTGTTGTATTTGTTGATGTTTTTCAATGTTGAGGTTGTTGTTGAATTTGTTGGTGTTTTTCAATGTTGAAGTTGTTGTTGAATTTGTTGGTGTTTTTCAATGTTGAGG
Organism: Isurus oxyrinchus; assembly: GCA_026770705.1. Taxonomy (NCBI): domain Eukaryota; kingdom Metazoa; phylum Chordata; class Chondrichthyes; order Lamniformes; family Lamnidae; genus Isurus; species Isurus oxyrinchus. The sequence continues at coordinate 417,607 of JANJGN010000268.1, read as the reverse complement.
TTGTTGTTGTTTTTCAATGTTGAGGTTGTTGTTGAATTTGTTGGTGTTTTTCAATGTTGAGGTTGTTGTTGTTTTTCAATGCTGAGGTTGTTGTTGAATTTGTTGGTGCTTTTCAATGTTGAGGTTGTTGTTGAATTTGTTGGTGTTTTTCAATTTTGAGGTTGTTGTTGTTTTTCAATGTTGAGGTTGTTGTTGAATTTGTTGGTGTTTTTCAATCTTTAGGTTGTTGTTGTTTTTCAATGTTGAGGTTGTTGTTGAATTTGTTGGTGTTTTTCAATGTTGAGGTTGTTGTTGAATTTGTTGGTGTTTTTCAATGTTGCGTTTGTTGTTGTTTTTCAATGTTGAGGTTGTTGTTGAATTGTTGGTGTTTTTCAATGTTGAGGTAGTTGTTGTTTTTCAATGTTGAGGTTGTTGTTGAATTTGTTGGTGTTTTTCAATGTTGAGGCTGTTGTTGTTTTTCAGTGTTGAGGTTGTTGTTGAATTTGTTGGTGCTTATCAATGTTGAGGTTGTTGTTGAATTTGTTGGTGTTTTTCAATGTTGAGGTTGTTGTTGTTTTTCAATGTTGAGGTTGTTGTTGAATTTGTTGGTGTTTTTCAATGTTGAGTTTTTTGTTGAATTTGTTGTTGTTTTTCAATGTTGAGGTTGTTGTTGAATTTGTTGGTGTTTTTCAATGTTGAGGTTGTTGTTGAATTTGTTGGTGTTTTTCAATGTTGAGGTTGTTGTTTTTCAATGTTGAGGTTGTTGTTGAATTTGTTGGTGTTTTTCAATGTTGAGGTTGTTGTTGTTTTTCAATGTTGAGGTTGTTGTTGAATTTGTTGGTGTTCTTCAATTTCGAGGTTGTTGTTGAATTTGTTGGTGTTTTTCAATGTTGAAGTTGTTGTTGAATTTGTTGGTGTTTTTCAATGTTGAGGTTGTTGTTGTTTTTCAATGTTGAGGTTGTTGTTGAATTTGTTGGTGTTTTTCAATGTTGAGGTTGTTGTTGTTTTTCAATGCTGAGGTTGTTGTTGAATTTGTTGGTGTTTTTCAATGTTGAGGTTTTTGTTGAATTTGTTGGTGTTTTTCAATGTTGAGGTTGTTGTTGTTGTTCAATGTTGAGGTTGTTGTTGAATTTGTTGGTGTTTTTCAATGTTGAGGTTGTTGTTGTTTTTCAATGTTGAGGTTGTTGTTGAATTTGTTGGTGTTTTTGAATGTTGAGGTTGTTGTTGAAATTGTTGGTGTTTTTCAATGTTGAGGTTTTTGTTGTTTTTCAATGTTGAGGTTGTTGTTGAATTTGTTGGTGTTTTTCAATGTTGAGTTTATTGTTGTTTTTCAATGTTGAGGTTGTTGTTGAATTTGTTGGTGTTTTTCAATGTTGAGGTTGTTGTTGTTTTTCAATGTTGAGGTTGTTGTTGAATTTGTTGGTGTTTTTCAATGTTGAGGTTGTTGTTGTTTTTCAATGTTGAGGTTGTTGTTGAATTTGTTGGTGCTTTTCAATGTTGAGGTTGTTGTTGAATTTGTTGGTGTTTTTCAATGTTGAGGTTGTTGTTGTTTTTAAATGTTGGGGTTGTTGTTGAATTTGTTGGTGTTTTTCAATTTTGAGGATGTTGTTGTTTTTCAATGTTGAGGTTGTTGTTGAATTTGTTGGTGTTTTTCCATGATGAGGTTGTTGTTGTTTTTCAAAGTTGAGGTTGTTGTTGAATTTGTTGGTGTTTTTCAATGTCGGGGTTGTTGTTGAATTTGTTGGTGTTTTTCAATGTTGAGGTTGTTGTTGAATTGTTGGTGTTTTTCAATGTTGAGGTTGTTGTTGCTTTTCAATGTTGAGGTTGTTGTTGAATTTGTTGGTGTTTTTCAATGTTAAGGTTGTTGTTGTTTTTCAATGTTGAGGTTGTTGTTGAATTTGTTGGTGCTTTTCAATGTTGAGGTTGTTGTTGAATTTGTTGGTGTTTTTCAATGTTGAGGTTGTTGTTGTTTTTAAATGTTGGGGTTGTTGTTGAATTTGTTGGTGTTTTTCAATTTTGAGGATGTTGTTGTTTTTCAATGCTGAGGTTGTTGTTGAATTTGTTGGTGTTTTTCCATGATGAGGTTGTTGTTGTTTTTCAAAGTTGAGGTTGTTGTTGAATTTGTTGGTGTTTTTCAATGTTGAGGTTGTTGTTTTTCAATGTTGAGGTTGTTGTTGAATTTGTTGGCGTTTTTAAATGTTGAGGTTGTTGTTGAATTTGTTGGTGTTTTCAATGTTGATGTTGTTGTTGAATTTGTTGGTGTTTTTAAATGTTGAGGTTGTTGTTGAATTTGCTGGTGTTTTGCAATGTTGAGGTTGTTGTTGTTTTTCAATGCTGAGGTTGTTGTTGAATTTGTTGGTGTTTTTCAATGTTCAGGTTGTTGTTGTTTTTCAATGTTGAGGTTGTTGTTGTATTTGTCGGTGTTTTTCAATTTCGAGTTTGTTGTTGAATTTGTTGGTGTTTTTCAATGTTGAAGTTGTTGTTGAATTTGTTGGTGTTTTTCAATGTTGAGGTTGTTGTTGTTTTTCAATGTTGAGGTTGTTGTTGAATTTGTTGGTGTTTTTCAATGTTGAGGTTGTTGTTGTTTTTCAATGCTGAGGTTGTTGTTGAAATTGTTGGTGCTTTTCAATGTTGAGGTTGTTGTTGAATTTGTTGGTGTTTTTCAATTTTGAGGTTGTTGTTGTTTTTCAATGTTGAGGTTGTTGTTGAATTTGTTGGTGTTTTTCAATGTTGAGGTTGTTGTTGTTTTTCAATGTTGAGGTTGTTGTTGAATTTGTTGGTGTTTTTCAATGTTAAGGTTGTTGTTGTTTTTCAATGTTGAGGTTGTTGTTGAATTTGTTGGTGCTTTTCAATGTTGAGGTTGTTGTTGAATTTGTTGGTGTTTTTCAATGTTGAGGTTGTTGTTGTTTTTAAATGTTGGGGTTGTTGTTGAATTTGTTGGTGTTTTTCAATTTTGAGGATGTTGTTGTTTTTCAATGTTGAGGTTGTTGTTGAATTTGTTGGTGTTTTTCCATGATGAGGTTGTTGTTGTTTTTCAAAGTTGAGGTTGTTGTTGAATTTGTTGGTGTTTTTCAATGTCGGGGTTGTTGTTGAATTTGTTGGTGTTTTTCAATGTTGAGGTTGTTGTTTTTCAATGTTGAGGTTGTTGTTGAATTTGTTGGCGTTTTTAAATGTTGAGGTTGTTGTTGAATTTGTTGGTGTTTTCAATGTTGATGTTGTTGTTGAATTTGTTGGTGTTTTTAAATGTTGAGGTTGTTGTTGAATTTGCTGGTGTTTTGCAATGTTGAGGTTGTTGTTGTTTTTCAATGCTGAGGTTGTTGTTGAATTTGTTGGTGTTTTTCAATGTTGAGGTTGTTGTTGTTTTTCAATGTTGAGGTTGTTGTTGTATTTGTTGGTGTTTTTCAATTTCGAGTTTGTTGTTGAATTTGTTGGTGTTTTTCAATGTTGAAGTTGTTGTTGAATTTGTTGGTGTTTTTCAATGTTGAGGTTGTTGTTGTTTTTCAATGTTGAGGTTGTTGTTGAATTTGTTGGTGTTTTTCAATGTTGAGGTTGTTGTTGTTTTTCAATGCTGAGGTTGTTGTTGAAATTGTTGGTGCTTTTCAATGTTGAGGTTGTTGTTGAATTTTTGGTGTTTTTCAATTTTGAGGTTGTTGTTGTTTTTCAATGTTGAGGTTGTTGTTGAATTTGTTGGTGTTTTTCAATGTTGAGGTTGTTGTTGTTTTTCAATGTTGAGGTTGTTGTTGAATTTGTTGGTGTTTTTCAATGTTAAGGTTGTTGTTGTTTTTCAATGTTGAGGTTGTTGTTGAATTTGTTGGTGCTTTTCAATGTTGAGGTTGTTGTTGAATTTGTTGGTGTTTTTCAATGTTGAGGTTGTTGTTGTTTTTAAATGTTGGGGTTGTTGTTGAATTTGTTGGTGTTTTTCAATTTTGAGGATGTTGTTGTTTTTCAATGTTGAGGTTGTTGTTGAATTTGTTGGTGTTTTTCCATGATGAGGTTGTTGTTGTTTTTCAAAGTTGAGGTTGTTGTTGAATTTGTTGGTGTTTTTCAATGTCGGGGTTGTTGTTGAATTTGTTGGTGTTTTTCAATGTTGAGGTTGTTGTTTTTCAATGTTGAGGTTGTTGTTGAATTTGTTGGCGTTTTTAAATGTTGAGGTTGTTTTTGAATTTGTTGGTGTTTTCAAAGTTGATGTTGTTGTTGAATTTGTTGGTGTTTTTAAATGTTGAGGTTGTTGTTGAATTTGCTGGTGTTTTGCAATGTTGAGGTTGTTGTTGTTTTTCAATGCTGAGGTTGTTGTTGAATTTGTTGGTGTTTTTCAATGTTGAGGTTGTTGTTGTTTTTCAATGTTGAGGTTGTTGTTGTATTTGTTGATGTTTTTCAATGTTGAGGTTGTTGTTGAATTTGTTGGTGTTTTTCAATGTTGAAGTTGTTGTTGAATTTGTTGGTGTTTTTCAATGTTGAGGTTGTTGTTGTTTTTCAATGTTGAGGTTGTTGTTGAATTTGTTGGTGTTTTTCAATGTTGAGGTTGTTGTTGTTTTTCAATGCTGAGGTTGTTGTTGAATTTGTTGATGCTTTTCAATGTTGAGGTTGTTGTTGAATTTGTTGGTGTTTTTCAATTTTGAGGTTGTTGTTGTTTTTCAATGTTGAGGTTGTTGTTGAATTTGTTGGTGTTTTTCAATCTTTAGGTTGTTGTTGTTTTTCAATGTTGAGGTTGTTGTTGAATTTGTTGGTGTTTTTCAATGTTGAGGTTGTTGTTGAATTTGTTGGTGTTTTTCAATGTTGCGTTTGTTGTTGTTTTTCAATGTTGAGGTTGTTGTTGAATTGTTGGTGTTTTTCAATGTTGAGGTTGTTGTTGTTTTTCAATGTTGAGGTTGTTGTTGAATTTGTTGGTGTTTTTCAATGTTGAGGCTGTTGTTGTTTTTCAGTGTTGAGGTTGTTGTTGAATTTGTTGGTGCTTATCAATGTTGAGGTTGTTGTTGAATTTGTTGGTGTTTTTCAATGTTGAGGTTGTTGTTGTTTTTCAATGTTGAGGTTGTTGTTGAATTTGTTGGTGTTTTTCAATGTTGAGTTTTTTGTTGAATTTGTTGTTGTTTTTCAATGTTGAGGTTGTTGTTGAATTTGTTGGTGTTTTTCAATGTTGAGGTTGTTGTTGAATTTGTTGGTGTTTTTCAATGTTGAGGTTGTTGTTTTTCAATGTTGAGGTTGTTGTTGAATTTGTTGGTGTTTTTCAATGTTGAGGTTGTTGTTGTTTTTCAATGTTGAGGTTGTTGTTGAATTTGTTGGTGTTCTTCAATTTCGAGGTTGTTGTTGAATTTGTTGGTGTTTTTCAATGTTGAAGTTGTTGTTGAATTTGTTGGTGTTTTTCAATGTTGAGGTTGTTGTTGTTTTTCAATGTTGAGGTTGTTGTTGAATTTGTTGGTGTTTTTCAATGTTGAGGTTGTTGTTGTTTTTCAATGCTGAGGTTGTTGTTGAATTTGTTGGTGTTTTTCAATGTTGAGGTTTTTGTTGAATTTGTTGGTGTTTTTCAATGTTGAGGTTGTTGTTGTTGTTCAATGTTGAGGTTGTTGTTGAATTTGTTGGTGTTTTTCAATGTTGAGGTTGTTGTTGTTTTTCAATGTTGAGGTTGTTGTTGAATTTGTTGGTGTTTTTGAATGTTGAGGTTGTTGTTGAAATTGTTGGTGTTTTTCAATGTTGAGGTTTTTGTTGTTTTTCAATGTTGAGGTTGTTGTTGAATTTGTTGGTGTTTTTCAATGTTGAGTTTATTGTTGTTTTTCAATGTTGAGGTTGTTGTTGAATTTGTTGGTGTTTTTCAATGTTGAGGTTGTTGTTGTTTTTCAATGTTGAGGTTGTTGTTGAATTTGTTGGTGTTTTTCAATGTTGAGGTTGTTGTTGTTTTTCAATGTTGAGGTTGTTGTTGAATTTGTTGGTGCTTTTCAATGTTGAGGTTGTTGTTGAATTTGTTGGTGTTTTTCAATGTTGAGGTTGTTGTTGTTTTTAAATGTTGGGGTTGTTGTTGAATTTGTTGGTGTTTTTCAATTTTGAGGATGTTGTTGTTTTTCAATGTTGAGGTTGTTGTTGAATTTGTTGGTGTTTTTCCATGATGAGGTTGTTGTTGTTTTTCAAAGTTGAGGTTGTTGTTGAATTTGTTGGTGTTTTTCAATGTCGGGGTTGTTGTTGAATTTGTTGGTGTTTTTCAATGTTGAGGTTGTTGTTGAATTGTTGGTGTTTTTCAATGTTGAGGTTGTTGTTGCTTTTCAATGTTGAGGTTGTTGTTGAATTTGTTGGTGTTTTTCAATGTTAAGGTTGTTGTTGTTTTTCAATGTTGAGGTTGTTGTTGAATTTGTTGGTGCTTTTCAATGTTGAGGTTGTTGTTGAATTTGTTGGTGTTTTTCAATGTTGAGGTTGTTGTTGTTTTTAAATGTTGGGGTTGTTGTTGAATTTGTTGGTGTTTTTCAATTTTGAGGATGTTGTTGTTTTTCAATGCTGAGGTTGTTGTTGAATTTGTTGGTGTTTTTCCATGATGAGGTTGTTGTTGTTTTTCAAAGTTGAGGTTGTTGTTGAATTTGTTGGTGTTTTTCAATGTTGAGGTTGTTGTTTTTCAATGTTGAGGTTGTTGTTGAATTTGTTGGCGTTTTTAAATGTTGAGGTTGTTGTTGAATTTGTTGGTGTTTTCAATGTTGATGTTGTTGTTGAATTTGTTGGTGTTTTTAAATGTTGAGGTTGTTGTTGAATTTGCTGGTGTTTTGCAATGTTGAGGTTGTTGTTGTTTTTCAATGCTGAGGTTGTTGTTGAATTTGTTGGTGTTTTTCAATGTTGAGGTTGTTGTTGTTTTTCAATGTTGAGGTTGTTGTTGTATTTGTCGGTGTTTTTCAATTTCGAGTTTGTTGTTGAATTTGTTGGTGTTTTTCAATGTTGAAGTTGTTGTTGAATTTGTTGGTGTTTTTCAATGTTGAGGTTGTTGTTGTTTTTCAATGTTGAGGTTGTTGTTGAATTTGTTGGTGTTTTTCAATGTTGAGGTTGTTGTTGTTTTTCAATGCTGAGGTTGTTGTTGAAATTGTTGGTGCTTTTCAATGTTGAGGTTGTTGTTGAATTTGTTGGTGTTTTTCAATTTTGAGGTTGTTGTTGTTTTTCAATGTTGAGGTTGTTGTTGAATTTGTTGGTGTTTTTCAATGTTGAGGTTGTTGTTGTTTTTCAATGTTGAGGTTGTTGTTGAATTTGTTGGTGTTTTTCAATGTTAAGGTTGTTGTTGTTTTTCAATGTTGAGGTTGTTGTTGAATTTGTTGGTGCTTTTCAATGTTGAGGTTGTTGTTGAATTTGTTGGTGTTTTTCAATGTTGAGGTTGTTGTTGTTTTTAAATGTTGGGGTTGTTGTTGAATTTGTTGGTGTTTTTCAATTTTGAGGATGTTGTTGTTTTTCAATGTTGAGGTTGTTGTTGAATTTGTTGGTGTTTTTCCATGATGAGGTTGTTGTTGTTTTTCAAAGTTGAGGTTGTTGTTGAATTTGTTGGTGTTTTTCAATGTCGGGGTTGTTGTTGAATTTGTTGGTGTTTTTCAATGTTGAGGTTGTTGTTTTTCAATGTTGAGGTTGTTGTTGAATTTGTTGGCGTTTTTAAATGTTGAGGTTGTTGTTGAATTTGTTGGTGTTTTCAAAGTTGATGTTGTTGTTGAATTTGTTGGTGTTTTTAAATGTTGAGGTTGTTGTTGAATTTGCTGGTGTTTTGCAATGTTGAGGTTGTTGTTGTTTTTCAATGCTGAGGTTGTTGTTGAATTTGTTGGTGTTTTTCAATGTTGAGGTTGTTGTTGTTTTTCAATGTTGAGGTTGTTGTTGTATTTGTTGATGTTTTTCAATGTTGAGGTTGTTGTTGAATTTGTTGGTGTTTTTCAATGTTGAAGTTGTTGTTGAATTTGTTGGTGTTTTTCAATGTTGAGGTTGTTGTTGTTTTTCAATGTTGAGGTTGTTGTTGAATTTGTTGGTGTTTTTCAATGTTGAGGTTGTTGTTGTTTTTCAATGCTGAGGTTGTTGTTGAATTTGTTGGTGCTTTTCAATGTTGAGGTTGTTGTTGAATTTGTTGGTGTTTTTCAATTTTGAGGTTGTTGTTGTTTTTCAATGTTGAGGTTGTTGTTGAATTTGTTGGTGTTTTTCAATCTTTAGGTTGTTGTTGTTTTTCAATGTTGAGGTTGTTGTTGAATTTGTTGGTGTTTTTCAATGTTGAGGTTGTTGTTGAATTTGTTGGTGTTTTTCAATGTTGCGTTTGTTGTTGTTTTTCAATGTTGAGGTTGTTGTTGAATTGTTGGTGTTTTTCAATGTTGAGGTTGTTGTTGTTTTTCAATGTTGAGGTTGTTGTTGAATTTGTTGGTGTTTTTCAATGTTGAGGCTGTTGTTGTTTTTCAGTGTTGAGGTTGTTGTTGAATTTGTTGGTGCTTATCAATGTTGAGGTTGTTGTTGTTTTTAAATGTTGGGGTTGTTGTTGAATTTGTTGGTGTTTTTCAATTTTGAGGATGTTGTTGTTTTTCAATGTTGAGGTTGTTGTTGAATTTGTTGGTGTTTTTCCATGATGAGGTTGTTGTTGTTTTTCAAAGTTGAGGTTGTTGTTGAATTTGTTGGTGTTTTTCAATGTCGGGGTTGTTGTTGAATTTGTTGGTGTTTTTCAATGTTGAGGTTGTTGTTTTTCAATGTTGAGGTTGTTGTTGAATTTGTTGGCGTTTTTAAATGTTGAGGTTGTTGTTGAATTTGTTGGTGTTTTCAAAGTTGATGTTGTTGTTGAATTTGTTGGTGTTTTTAAATGTTGAGGTTGTTGTTGAATTTGCTGGTGTTTTGCAATGTTGAGGTTGTTGTTGTTTTTCAATGCTGAGGTTGTTGTTGAATTTGTTGGTGTTTTTCAATGTTGAGGTTGTTGTTGTTTTTCAATGTTGAGGTTGTTGTTGTATTTGTTGATGTTTTTCAATGTTGAGGTTGTTGTTGAATTTGTTGGTGTTTTTCAATGTTGAAGTTGTTGTTGAATTTGTTGGTGTTTTTCAATGTTGAGGTTGTTGTTGTTTTTCAATGTTGAGGTTGTTGTTGAATTTGTTGGTGTTTTTCAATGTTGAGGTTGTTGTTGTTTTTCAATGCTGAGGTTGTTGTTGAATTTGTTGGTGCTTTTCAATGTTGAGGTTGTTGTTGAATTTGTTGGTGTTTTTCAATTTTGAGGTTGTTGTTGTTTTTCATTGTTGAGGTTGTTGTTGAATTTGTTGGTGTTTTTCAATCTTTAGGTTGTTGTTGTTTTTCAATGTTGAGGTTGTTGTTGAATTTGTTGGTGTTTTTCAATGTTGAGGTTGTTGTTGAATTTGTTGGTGTTTTTCAATGTTGCGTTTGTTGTTGTTTTTCAATGTTGAGGTTGTTGTTGAATTGTTGGTGTTTTTCAATGTTGAGGTTGTTGTTGTTTTTCAATGTTGAGGTTGTTGTTGAATTTGTTGGTGTTTTTCAATGTTGAGGCTGTTGTTGTTTTTCAGTGTTGAGGTTGTTGTTGAATTTGTTGGTGCTTATCAATGTTGAGGTTGTTGTTGAATTTGTTGGTGTTTTTCAATGTTGAGGTTGTTGTTGTTTTTCAATGTTGAGGTTGTTGTTGAATTTGTTGGTGTTTTTCAATGTTGAGTTTTTTGTTGAATTTGTTGTTGTTTTTCAATGTTGAGGTTGTTGTTGAATTTGTTGGTGTTTTTCAATGTTGAGGTTGTTGTTGAATTTGTTGTTGTTTTTCAATGTTGAGGTTGTTGTTTTTCAATGTTGAGGTTGTTGTTGAATTTGTTGGTGTTTTTCAATGTTGAGGTTGTTGTTGTTTTTCAATGTTGAGGTTGTTGTTGAATTTGTTGGTGTTCTTCAATTTCGAGGTTGTTGTTGAATTTGTTGGTGTTTTTCAATGTTGAAGTTGTTGTTGAATTTGTTGGTGTTTTTCAATGTTGAGGTTGTTGTTGTTTTTCAATGTTGAGGTTGTTGTTGAATTTGTTGGTGTTTTTCAATGTTGAGGTTGTTGTTGTTTTTCAATGCTGAGGTTGTTGTTGAATTTGTTGGTGTTTTTCAATGTTGAGGTTTTTGTTGAATTTGTTGGTGTTTTTCAATGTTGAGGTTGTTGTTGTTGTTCAATGTTGAGGTTGTTGTTGAATTTGTTGGTGTTTTTCAATGTTGAGGTTGTTCTTGTTTTTCAATGTTGAGGTTGTTGTTGAATTTGTTGGTGTTTTTGAATGTTGAGGTTGTTGTTGAAATTGTTGGTGTTTTTCAATGTTGAGGTTGTTGTTGTTTTTCAATGTTGAGGTTATTGTTGAATTTGTTGGTGTTTTTCAATGTTGAGGTTTTTGTTGTTTTTCAATGTTGAGGTTGTTGTTGAATTTGTTGGTGTTTTTCAATGTTGAGTTTATTGTTGTTTTTCAATGTTGAGGTTGTTGTTGAATTTGTTGGTGTTTTTCAATGTTGAGGTTGTTGTTGTTTTTCAATGTTGAGGTTGTTGTTGAATTTGTTGGTGTTTTTCAATGTTGAGGTTGTTGTTGTTTTTCAATGTTGAGGTTGTTGTTGAATTTGTTGGTGCTTTTCAATGTTGAGGTTGTTGTTGAATTTGTTGGTGTTTTTCAATGTTGAGGTTGTTGTTGTTTTTAAATGTTGGGGTTGTTGTTGAATTTGTTGGTGTTTTTCAATTTTGAGGATGTTGTTGTTTTTCAATGTTGAGGTTGTTGTTGAATTTGTTGGTGTTTTTCCATGATGAGGTTGTTGTTGTTTTTCAAAGTTGAGGTTGTTGTTGAATTTGTTGGTGTTTTTCAATGTCGGGGTTGTTGTTGAATTTGTTGGTGTTTTTCAATGTTGAGGTTGTTGTTGAATTTGTTGGTGTTTTCAAAGTTGATGTTGTTGTTGAATTTGTTGGTGTTTTTAAATGTTGAGGTTGTTGTTGAATTTGCTGGTGTTTTGCAATGTTGAGGTTGTTGTTGTTTTTCAATGCTGAGGTTGTTGTTGAATTTGTTGGTGTTTTTCAATGTTGAGGTTGTTGTTGTTTTTCAATGTTGAGGTTGTTGTTGTATTTGTTGATGTTTTTCAATGTTGAGGTTGTTGTTGAATTTGTTGGTGTTTTTCAATGTTGAAGTTGTTGTTGAATTTGTTGGTGTTTTTCAATGTTGAGGTTGTTGTTGTTTTTCAATGTTGAGGTTGTTGTTGAATTTGTTGGTGTTTTTCAATGTTGAGGTTGTTGTTGTTTTTCAATGCTGAGGTTGTTGTTGAAATTGTTGGTGCTTTTCAATGTTGAGGTTGTTGTTGAATTTGTTGGTGTTTTTCAATTTTGAGGTTGTTGTTGTTTTTCAATGTTGAGGTTGTTGTTGAATTTGTTGGTGTTTTTCAATCTTTAGGTTGTTGTTGTTTTTCAATGTTGAGGTTGTTGTTGAATTTGTTGGTGTTTTTCAATGTTGAGGTTGTTGTTGAATTTGTTGGTGTTTTTCAATGTTGCGTTTGTTGTTGTTTTTCAATGTTGAGGTTGTTGTTGAATTGTTGGTGTTTTTCAATGTTGAGGTTGTTGTTGTTTTTCAATGTTGAGGTTGTTGTTGAATTTGTTGGTGTTTTTCAATGTTGAGGCTGTTGTTGTTTTTCAGTGTTGAGGTTGTTGTTGAATTTGTTGGTGCTTATCAATGTTGAGGTTGTTGTTGAATTTGTTGGTGTTTTTCAATGTTGAGGTTGTTGTTTTTCAATGTTGAGGTTGTTGTTGAATTTGTTGGTGTTTTTCAATGTTGAGTTTTTTGTTGAATTTGTTGTTGTTTTTCAATGTTGAGGTTGTTGTTGAATTTGTTGGTGTTTTTCAATGTTGAGGTTGTTGTTGAATTTGTTGGTGTTTTTCAATGCTGAGGTTGTTGATGAATTTGTTGGTGTTTTTCAATGTTGTGGTTGTTGTTATTTTTCAATGTTGAGGTTGTTGTTGAGTTTGTTGGTGTTTTTCAATGTTGAGGTTGTTGTTGAATTTGTTGGTGTTTTTCAATGTTGAGGTTGTTGTTGAATTTGTTGGTGTTTTTCAATGTTGAGGTTGTTGTTGTTTTTAAATGTTGGGGTTGTTGTTGAATTTGTTGGTGTTTTTCAATTTTGAGGATGTTGTTGTTTTTCAATGCTGAGGTTGTTGTTGGTGTTTTTCCATGATGAGGTTGTTGTTGTTTTTCAAAGTTGAGGTTGTTGTTGAATTGGTTGGTGTTTTTCAATGTCGGGGATGTTGTTGAATTTGTTGGTGTTTTTCAATGTTGAGGTTGTTGTTTTTCAATGTTGAGGTTGTTGTTGAATTTGTTGGCGTTTTTAAATGTTGAGGTTGTTGTTGAATTTGTTGGTGTTTTCAATGTTGATGTTGTTGTTGAATTTGTTGGTGTTTTTAAATGTTGAGGTTGTTGTTGAATTTGCTGGTGTTTTGCAATGTTGAGGTTGTTGTTGTTTTTCAATGCTGAGGTTGTTGTTGAATTTGTTGGTGTTTTTCAATGTTGAGGTTGTTGTTGTTTTTCAATGTTGAGGTTGTTGTTGTATTTGTTGGTGTTTTTCAATTTCGAGTTTGTTGTTGAATTTGTTGGTGTTTTTCAATGTTGAAGTTGTTGTTGAATTTGTTGGTGTTTTTCAATGTTGAGGTTGTTGTTGTTTTTCAATGTTGAGGTTGTTGTTGAATTTGTTGGTGTTTTTCAATGTTGAGGTTGTTGTTGTTTTTCAATGCTGAGGTTGTTGTTGAAATTGTTGGTGCTTTTCAATGTTGAGGTTGTTGTTGAATTTGTTGGTGTTTTTCAATTTTGAGGTTGTTGTTGTTTTTCAATGTTGAGGTTGTTGTTGAATTTGTTGGTGTTTTTCAATGTTGAGGTTGTTGTTGTTTTTCAATGTTGAGGTTGTTGTTGAATTTGTTGGTGTTTTTCAATGTTAAGGTTGTTGTTGTTTTTCAATGTTGAGGTTGTTGTTGAATTTGTTGGTGCTTTTCAATGTTGAGGTTGTTGTTGAATTTGTTGGTGTTTTTCAATGTTGAGGTTGTTGTTGTTTTTAAATGTTGGGGTTGTTGTTGAATTTGTTGGTGTTTTTCAATTTTGAGGATGTTGTTGTTTTTCAATGTTGAGGTTGTTGTTGAATTTGTTGGTGTTTTTCCATGATGAGGTTGTTGTTGTTTTTCAAAGTTGAGGTTGTTGTTGAATTTGTTGGTGTTTTTCAATGTCGGGGTTGTTGTTGAATTTGTTGGTGTTTTTCAATGTTGAGGTTGTTGTTTTTCAATGTTGAGGTTGTTGTTGAATTTGTTGGCGTTTTTAAATGTTGAGGTTGTTGTTGAATTTGTTGGTGTTTTCAAAGTTGATGTTGTTGTTGAATTTGTTGGTGTTTTTAAATGTTGAGGTTGTTGTTGAATTTGCTGGTGTTTTGCAATGTTGAGGTTGTTGTTGTTTTTCAATGCTGAGGTTGTTGTTGAATTTGTTGGTGTTTTTCAATGTTGAGGTTGTTGTTGTTTTTCAATGTTGAGGTTGTTGTTGTATTTGTTGATGTTTTTCAATGTTGAGGTTGTTGTTGAATTTGTTGGTGTTTTTCAATGTTGAAGTTGTTGTTGAATTTGTTGGTGTTTTTCAATGTTGAGGTTGTTGTTGTTTTTCAATGTTGAGGTTGTTGTTGAATTTGTTGGTGTTTTTCAATGTTGAGGTTGTTGTTGTTTTTCAATGCTGAGGTTGTTGTTGAATTTGTTGGTGCTTTTCAATGTTGAGGTTGTTGTTGAATTTGTTGGTGTTTTTCAATTTTGAGGTTGTTTTTGTTTTTCAATGTTGAGGTTGTTGTTGAATTTGTTGGTGTTTTTCAATCTTTAGGTTGTTGTTGTTTTTCAATGTTGAGGTTGTTGTTGAATTTGTTGGTGTTTTTCAATGTTGAGGTTCTTGTTGAATTTGTTGGTGTTTTTCAATGTTGCGTTTGTTGTTGTTTTTCAATGTTGAGGTTGTTGTTGAATTGTTGGTGTTTTTCAATGTTGAGGTTGTTGTTGTTTTTCAATGTTGAGGTTGTTGTTGAATTTGTTGGTGTTTTTCAATGTTGAGGCTGTTGTTGTTTTTCAGTGTTGAGGTTGTTGTTGAATTTGTTGGTGCTTATCAATGTTGAGGTTGTTGTTGAATTTGTTGGTGTTTTTCAATGTTGAGGTTGTTGTTGTTTTTCAATGTTGAGGTTGTTGTTGATGTTGTTGGTGTTTTTCAATGTTGAGTTTTTTGTTGAATTTGTTGTTGTTTTTCAATGTTGAGGTTGTTGTTGAATTTGTTGGTGTTTTTCAATGTTGAGGTTGTTGTTGAATTTGTTGGTGTTTTTCAATGTTGAGGTTGTTGTTTTTCAATGTTGAGGTTGTTGTTGAATTTGTTGGTGTTTTTCAATGTTGAGGTTGTTGTTGTTTTTCAATGTTGAGGTTGTTGTTGAATTTGTTGGTGTTCTTCAATTTCGAGGTTGTTGTTGAATTTGTTGGTGTTTTTCAATGTTGAAGTTGTTGTTGAATTTGTTGGTGTTTTTCAATGTTGAGGTTGTTGTTGAATTTGTTGGTGTTTTTCAATGTTGAGGTTGTTGTTGTTTTTCAATGCTGAGGTTGTTGTTGAATTTGTTGGTGTTTTTCAATGTTGAGGTTTTTGTTGAATTTGTTGGTGTTTTTCAATGTTGAGGTTGTTGTTGTTGTTCAATGTTGAGGTTGTTGTTGAATTTGTTGGTGTTTTTCAATGTTGAGGTTGTTGTTGTTTTTCAATGTTGAGGTTGTTGTTGAATTAATTGGTGTTTTTGAATGTTGAGGTTGTTGTTGAAATTGTTGGTGTTTTTCAATGTTGAGGCTGTTGTTGTTTTTCAATGTTGAGGTTATTGTTGAATTTGTTGGTGTTTTTCAATGTTGAGGTTTTTGTTGTTTTTCAATGTTGAGGTTGTTGTTGAATTTGTTGGTGTTTTTCAATGTTGAGTTTATTGTTGTTTTTCAATGTTGAGGTTGTTGTTGAATTTGTTGGTGTTTTTCAATGTTGAGGTTGTTGTTGTTTTTCAATGTTGAGGTTGTTGTTGAATTTGTTGGTGTTTTTCAATGTTGAGGTTGTTGTTGTTTTTCAATGTTGAGGTTGTTGTTGAATTTGTTGGTGCTTTTCAATGTTGAGGTTGTTGTTGAATTTGTTGGTGTTTTTCAATGTTGAGGTTGTTGTTGTTTTTAAATGTTGGGGTTGTTGTTGAATTTGTTGGTGTTTTTCAATTTTGAGGATGTTGTTGTTTTTCAATGTTGAGGTTGTTGTTGAATTTGTTGGTGTTTTTCCATGATGAGGTTGTTGTTGTTTTTCAAAGTTGAGGTTGTTGTTGAATTTGTTGGTGTTTTTCAATGTCGGGGTTGTTGTTGAATTTGTTGGTGTTTTTCAATGTTGAGGTTGTTGTTTTTCAATGTTGAGGTTGTTGTTGAATTTGTTGGTGTTTTTCAATGTTGAGGTTGTTGTTGTTTTTCAATGTTGAGGTTGTTGTTGAATTTGTTGGTGTTCTTCAATTTCGAGGTTGTTGTTGAATTTGTTGGTGTTTTTCAATGTTGAAGTTGTTGTTGAATTTGTTGGTGTTTTTCAATGTTGAGGTTGTTGTTGAATTTGTTGGTGTTTTTCAATGTTGAGGCTGTTGTTGTTTTTCAATGCTGAGGTTGTTGTTGAATTTGTTGGTGTTTTTCAATGTTGAGGTTTTTGTTGAATTTGTTGGTGTTTTTCAATGTTGAGGTTGTTGTTGTTGTTCAATGTTGAGGTTGTTGTTGAATTTGTTGGTGTTTTTCAATGTTGAGGTTGTTGTTGTTTTTCAATGTTGAGGTTGTTGTTGAATTTGTTGGTGTTTTTGAATGTTGAGGTTGTTGTTGAAATTGTTGGTGTTTTTCAATGTTGAGGTTGTTGTTGTTTTTCAATGTTGAGGTTATTGTTGAATTTGTTGGTGTTTTTCAATGTTGAGGTTTTTGTTGTTTTTCAATGTTGAGGTTGTTGTTGAATTTGTTGGTGTTTTTCAATGTTGAGTTTATTGTTGTTTTTCAATGTTGAGGTTGTTGTTGAATTTGTTGGTGTTTTTCAATGTTGAGGTTGTTGTTGTTTTTCAATGTTGAGGTTGTTGTTGAATTTGTTGGTGTTTTTCAATGTTGAGGTTGTTGTTGTTTTTCAATGTTGAGGTTGTTGTTGAATTTGTTGGTGCTTTTCAATGTTGAGGTTGTTGTTGAATTTGTTGGTGTTTTTCAATGTTGAGGTTGTTGTTGTTTTTAAATGTTGGGGTTGTTGTTGAATTTGTTGGTGTTTTTCAATTTTGAGGATGTTGTTGTTTTTCAATGTTGAGGTTGTTGTTGAATTTGTTGGTGTTTTTCCATGATGAGGTTGTTGTTGTTTTTCAAAGTTGAGGTTGTTGTTGAATTTGTTGGTGTTTTTCAATGTCGGGGTTGTTGTTGAATTTGTTGGTGTTTTTCAATGTTGAGGTTGTTGTTTTTCAATGTTGAGGTTGTTGTTGAATTTGTTGGCGTTTTTAAATGTTGAGGTTGTTGTTGAATTTGTTGGTGTTTTCAAAGTTGATGTTGTTGTTGAATTTGTTGGTGTTTTTAAATGTTGAGGTTGTTGTTGAATTTGCTGGTGTTTTGCAATGTTGAGGTTGTTGTTGTTTTTCAATGCTGAGGTTGTTGTTGAATTTGTTGGTGTTTTTCAATGTTGAGGTTGTTGTTGTTTTTCAATGTTGAGGTTGTTGTTGTATTTGTTGATGTTTTTCAATGTTGAGGTTGTTGTTGAATTTGTTGGTGTTTTTCAATGTTGAAGTTGTTGTTGAATTTGTTGGTGTTTTTCAATGTTGAGGTTGTTGTTGTTTTTCAATGTTGAGGTTGTTGTTGAATTTGTTGGTGTTTTTCAATGTTGAGGTTGTTGTTGTTTTTCAATGCTGAGGTTGTTGTTGAATTTGTTGGTGTTTTTCAATGTTGAGGTTGTTGTTGTTTTTCAATGTTGAGGTTGTTGTTGTATTTGTTGGTGTTTTTCAATTTCGAGTTTGTTGTTGAATTTGTTGGTGTTTTTCAATGTTGAAGTTGTTGTTGAATTTGTTGGTGTTTTTCAATGTTGAGGTTGTTGTTGTTTTTCAATGTTGAGGTTGTTGTTGAATTTGTTGGTGTTTTTCAATGTTGAGGTTGTTGTTGTTTTTCAATGCTGAGGTTGTTGTTGAAATTGTTGGTGCTTTTCAATGTTGAGGTTGTTGTTGAATTTGTTGGTGTTTTTCAATTTTGAGGTTGTTGTTGTTTTTCAATGTTGAGGTTGTTGTTGAATTTGTTGGTGTTTTTCAATGTTGAGGTTGTTGTTGTTTTTCAATGTTGAGGTTGTTGTTGAATTTGTTGGTGTTTTTCAATGTTAAGGTTGTTGTTGTTTTTCAATGTTGAGGTTGTTGTTGAATTTGTTGGTGCTTTTCAATGTTGAGGTTGTTGTTGAATTTGTTGGTGTTTTTCAATGTTGAGGTTGTTGTTGTTTTTAAATGTTGGGGTTGTTGTTGAATTTGTTGGTGTTTTTCAATTTTGAGGATGTTGTTGTTTTTCAATGTTGAGGTTGTTGTTGAATTTGTTGGTGATTTTCCATGATGAGGTTGTTGTTGTTTTTCAAAGTTGAGGTTGTTGTTGAATTTGTTGGTGTTTTTCAATGTCGGGGTTGTTGTTGAATTTGTTGGTGTTTTTCAATGTTGAGGTTGTTGTTTTTCAATGTTGAGGTTGTTGTTGAATTTGTTGGCGTTTTTAAATGTTGAGGTTGTTGTTGAATTTGTTGGTGTTTTCAAAGTTGATGTTGTTGTTGAATTTGTTGGTGTTTTTAAATGTTGAGGTTGTTGTTGAATTTGCTGGTGTTTTGCAATGTTGAGGTTGTTGTTGTTTTTCAATGCTGAGGTTGTTGTTGAATTTGTTGGTGTTTTTCAATGTTGAGGTTGTTGTTGTTTTTCAATGTTGAGGTTGTTGTTGTATTTGTTGATGTTTTTCAATGTTGAGGTTGTTGTTGAATTTGTTGGTGTGTTTCAATGTTGAAGTTGTTGTTGAATTTGTTGGTGTTTTTCAATGTTGAGGTTGTTGTTGTTTTTCAATGCTGAGGTTGTTGTTGAATTTGTTGGTGCTTTTCAATGTTGAGGTTGTTGTTGAATTTGTTGGTGTTTTTCAATTTTGAGGTTGTTGTTGTTTTTCAATGTTGAGGTTGTTGTTGAATTTGTTGGTGTTTTTCAATGTTGAGGTTGTTGTTGTTTTTCAATGCTGAGGTTGTTGTTGAATTTGTTGGTGCTTTTCAATGTTGAGGTTGTTGTTGAATTTGTTGGTGTTTTTCAATTTTGAGGTTGTTGTTGTTTTTCAATGTTGAGGTTGTTGTTGAATTTGTTGGTGTTTTTCAATCTTTAGGTTGTTGTTGTTTTTCAATGTTGAGGTTGTTGTTGAATTTGTTGGTGTTTTTCAATGTTGAGGTTGTTGTTGAATTTGTTGGTGTTTTTCAATGTTGCGTTTGTTGTTGTTTTTCAATGTTGAGGTTGTTGTTGAATTGTTGGTGTTTTTCAATGTTGAGGTTGTTGTTGTTTTTCAATGTTGAGGTTGTTGTTGAATTTGTTGGTGTTTTTCAATGTTGAGGCTGTTGTTGTTTTTCAGTGTTGAGGTTGTTGTTGAATTTGTTGGTGCTTATCAATGTTGAGGTTGTTGTTGAATTTGTTGGTGTTTTTCAATGTTGAGGTTGTTGTTGTTTTTCAATGTTGAGGTTGTTGTTGATGTTGTTGGTGTTTTTCAATGTTGAGTTTTTTGTTGAATTTGTTGTTGTTTTTCAATGTTGAGGTTGTTGTTGAATTTGTTGGTGTTTTTCAATGTTGAGGTTGTTGTTGAATTTGTTGGTGTTTTTCAATGTTGAGGTTGTTGTTTTTCAATGTTGAGGTTGTTGTTGAATTTGTTGGTGTTTTTCAATGTTGAGGTTGTTGTTGTTTTTCAATGTTGAGGTTGTTGTTGAATTTGTTGGTGTTCTTCAATTTCGAGGTTGTTGTTGAATTTGTTGGTGTTTTTCAATGTTGAAGTTGTTGTTGAATTTGTTGGTGTTTTTCAATGTTGAGGTTGTTGTTGAATTTGTTGGTGTTTTTCAATGTTGAGGTTGTTGTTGTTTTTCAATGCTGAGGTTGTTGTTGAATTTGTTGGTGTTTTTCAATGTTGAGGTTTTTGTTGAATTTGTTGGTGTTTTTCAATGTTGAGGTTGTTGTTGTTGTTCAATGTTGAGGTTGTTGTTGAATTTGTTGGTGTTTTTCAATGTTGAGGTTGTTGTTGTTTTTCAATGTTGAGGTTGTTGTTGAATTTGTTGGTGTTTTTGAATGTTGAGGTTGTTGTTGAAATTGTTGGTGTTTTTCAATGTTGAGGCTGTTGTTGTTTTTCAATGTTGAGGTTATTGTTGAATTTGTTGGTGTTTTTCAATGTTGAGGTTTTTGTTGTTTTTCAATGTTGAGGTTGTTGTTGAATTTGTTGGTGTTTTTCAATGTTGAGTTTATTGTTGTTTTTCAATGTTGAGGTTGTTGTTGAATTTGTTGGTGTTTTTCAATGTTGAGGTTGTTGTTGTTTTTCAATGTTGAGGTTGTTGTTGAATTTGTTGGTGTTTTTCAATGTTGAGGTTGTTGTTGTTTTTCAATGTTGAGGTTGTTGTTGAATTTGTTGGTGCTTTTCAATGTTGAGGTTGTTGTTGAATTTGTTGGTGTTTTTCAATGTTGAGGTTGTTGTTGTTTTTAAATGTTGGGGTTGTTGTTGAATTTGTTGGTGTTTTTCAATTTTGAGGATGTTGTTGTTTTTCAATGTTGAGGTTGTTGTTGAATTTGTTGGTGTTTTTCCATGATGAGGTTGTTGTTGTTTTTCAAAGTTGAGGTTGTTGTTGAATTTGTTGGTGTTTTTCAATGTCGGGGTTGTTGTTGAATTTGTTGGTGTTTTTCAATGTTGAGGTTGTTGTTTTTCAATGTTGAGGTTGTTGTTGAATTTGTTGGTGTTTTTCAATGTTGAGGTTGTTGTTGTTTTTCAATGTTGAGGTTGTTGTTGAATTTGTTGGTGTTCTTCAATTTCGAGGTTGTTGTTGAATTTGTTGGTGTTTTTCAATGTTGAAGTTGTTGTTGAATTTGTTGGTGTTTTTCAATGTTGAGGTTGTTGTTGAATTTGTTGGTGTTTTTCAATGTTGAGGTTGTTGTTGTTTTTCAATGCTGAGGTTGTTGTTGAATTTGTTGGTGTTTTTCAATGTTGAGGTTTTTGTTGAATTTGTTGGTGTTTTTCAATGTTGAGGTTGTTGCTGTTTTTCAATGTTGAGGTTGTTGTTGAATTTGTTGGTGTTTTTCAATGTTGAGTTTATTGTTGTTTTTCAATGTTGAGGTTGTTGTTGAATTTGTTGGTGTTTTTCAATGTTGAGGTTGTTGTTGTTTTTCAATGTTGAGGTTGTTGTTGAATTTGTTGGTGTTTTTGAATGTTGAGGTTGTTGTTGAAATTGTTGGTGTTTTTCAATGTTGAGGTTGTTGTTGTTTTTCAATGTTGAGGTTATTGTTGAATTTGTTGGTGTTTTTCAATGTTGAGGTTTTTGTTGTTTTTCAATGTTGAGGTTGTTGTTGAATTTGTTGGTGTTTTTCAATGTTGAGTTTATTGTTGTTTTTCAAAGTTGAGGTTGTTGTTGAATTTGTTGGTGTTTTTCAATGTTGAGGTTGTTGTTGTTTTTCAATGTTGAGGTTGTTGTTGAATTTGTTGGTGTTTTTCAATGTTGAGGTTGTTGTTGTTTTTCAATGTTGAGGTTGTTGTTGAATTTGTTGGTGCTTTTCAATGTTGAGGTTGTTGTTGAATTTGTTGGTGTTTTTCAATGTTGAGGTTGTTGTTGTTTTTAAATGTTGGGGTTGTTGTTGAATTTGTTGGTGTTTTTCAATTTTGAGGATGTTGTTGTTTTTCAATGTTGAGGTTGTTGTTGAATTTGTTGGTGTTTTTCCATGATGAGGTTGTTGTTGTTTTTCAAAGTTGAGGTTGTTGTTGAATTTGTTGGTGTTTTTCAATGTCGGGGTTGTTGTTGAATTTGTTGGTGTTTTTCAATGTTGAGGTTGTTGTTTTTCAATGTTGAGGTTGTTGTTGAATTTGTTGGCGTTTTTAAATGTTGAGGTTGTTGTTGAATTTGTTGGTGTTTTCAAAGTTGATGTTGTTGTTGAATTTGTTGGTGTTTTTAAATGTTGAGGTTGTTGTTGAATTTGCTGGTGTTTTGCAATGTTGAGGTTGTTGTTGTTTTTCAATGCTGAGGTTGTTGTTGAATTTGTTGGTGTTTTTCAATGTTGAGGTTGTTGTTGTTTTTCAATGTTGAGGTTGTTGTTGTATTTGTTGATGTTTTTCAATGTTGAGGTTGTTGTTGAATTTGTTGGTGTTTTTCAATGTTGAAGTTGTTGTTGAATTTGTTGGTGTTTTTCAATGTTGAGGTTGTTGTTGTTTTTCAATGTTGAGGTTGTTGTTGAATTTGTTGGTGTTTTTCAATGTTGAGGTTGTTGTTGTTTTTCAATGCTGAGGTTGTTGTTGAAATTGTTGGTGCTTTTCAATGTTGAGGTTGTTGTTGAATTTGTTGGTGTTTTTCAATTTTGAGGTTGTTGTTGTTTTTCAATGTTGAGGTTGTTGTTGAATTTGTTGGTGTTTTTCAATCTTTAGGTTGTTGTTGTTTTTCAATGTTGAGGTTGTTGTTGAATTTGTTGGTGTTTTTCAATGTTGAGGTTGTTGTTGAATTTGTTGGTGTTTTTCAATGTTGCGTTTGTTGTTGTTTTTCAATGTTGAGGTTGTTGTTGAATTGTTGGTGTTTTTCAATGTTGAGGTTGTTGTTGTTTTTCAATGTTGAGGTTGTTGTTGAATTTGTTGGTGTTTTTCAATGTTGAGGCTGTTGTTGTTTTTCAGTGTTGAGGTTGTTGTTGAATTTGTTGGTGCTTATCAATGTTGAGGTTGTTGTTGAATTTGTTGGTGTTTTTCAATGTTGAGGTTGTTGTTGTTTTTCAATGTTGAGGTTGTTGTTGAATTTGTTGGTGTTTTTCAATGTTGAGTTTTTTGTTGAATTTGTTGTTGTTTTTCAATGTTGAGGTTGTTGTTGAATTTGTTGGTGTTTTTCAATGTTGAGGTTGTTGTTGAATTTGTTGGTGTTTTTCAATGCTGAGGTTGTTGATGAATTTGTTGCTGTTTTTCAATGTTGTGGTTGTTGTTATTTTTCAATGTTGAGGTTGTTGTTGAGTTTGTTGGTGTTTTTCAATGTTGAGGTTGTTGTTGAATTTGTTGGTGTTTTTCAATGTTGAGGTTGTTGTTGAATTTGTTGGTGTTTTTCAATGTTGAGGTTGTTGTTGTTTTTAAATGTTGGGGTTGTTGTTGAATTTGTTGGTGTTTTTCAATTTTGAGGATGTTGTTGTTTTTCAATGTTGAGGTTGTTGTTGAATTTGTTTGTGTCTTTCCATGATGAGGTTGTTGTTGTTTTCAAAGTTGAGGTTGTTGTTGAGTTTGTTGGTGTTTTTCAATGTCGGGGTTGTTGTTGAATTTGTTGGTGTTTTTCAATGTTGAGGTTGTTGTTGAATTTGTTGGCGTTTTTAAATGTTGAGGTTGTTGTTGAATGTGTTGGTGTTTTTAAATGTTGAGGTTGTTGTTGAATTTGCTGGTGTTTTGCAATGTTGAGGTTGTTGTTGTTTTTCAATGTTGAGGTTGTTGTTGAATTTGTTGGTGTTTTTCAATGTTGAGGTTGTTGTTGTTTTTCAATGCTGAGGTTGTTGTTGTATTTGTTGGTGTTTTTCAATTTCGAGGTTGTTGTTGAATTTTTTGGTGTTTTTCAATGTTGAAGTTGTTGTTGAATTTGTTGCTGTTTTTCAATGTTGAGGTTGTTGTTGTTTTTCAATGTTGAGGTTGTTGTTGAATTTGTTGGAGTTTTTCAATGTTGAGGTTGTTGTTGTTTTTCAATGCTGAGGTTGTTGTTGAAATTGTTGGTGTTTTTCAATGTTGAGGTTGTTGTTGAAATTGTTGGTGTTTTTCAATTTTGAGGTTGTTGTTGTTTTTCAATGTTGAGGTTGTTGTTGAATTTGTTGGTGTTTTTCAATGTTTAGGTTGTTGTTGTTTTTCAATGTTGAGGTTGTTGTTGAATTTGTTGGTGTTTTTCAATGTTGAGGTTGTTGTTGAATTTGTTGGTGTTTTTCAATGTTGCGTTTGTTGTTGTTTTTCAATGTTGAGGTTGTTGTTGAATTGTTGGTGTTTTTCAATGTTGAAGTTGTTGTTGCTTTTCAATGTTGAGGTTGTTGTTGAATTTGTTGGTGTTTTTCAATGTTAAGGTTGTTGTTGTTTTTCAATGTTGAGGTTGTTGTTGAATTTGTTGGTGCTTTTCAATGTTGAGGTTGTTGTTGAATTTGTTGGTGTTTTTCAATGTTGAGGTTGTTGTTGTTTTTAAATGTTGGGGTTGTTGTTGAATTTGTTGGTGTTTTTCAATTTTGAGGATGTTGTTGTTTTTCAATGCTGAGGTTGTTGTTGAATTTGTTGGTGTTTTTCCATGATGAGGTTGTTGTTGTTTTTCAAAGTTGAGGTTGTTGTTGAATTTGTTGGTGTTTTTCAATGTCGGGGTTGTTGTTGAATTTGTTGGTGTTTTTCAATGTTGAGGTTGTTGTTTTTCAATGTTGAGGTTGTTGTTGAATTTGTTGGCGTTTTTAAATGTTGAGGTTGTTGTTGAATTTGTTGGTGTTTTCAATGTTGATGTTGTTGTTGAATTTGTTGGTGTTTTTAAATGTTGAGGTTGTTGTTGAATTTGCTGGTGTTTTGCAATGTTGAGGTTGTTGTTGTTTTTCAATGCTGAGGTTGTTGTTGAATTTGTTGGTGTTTTTCAATGTTGAGGTTGTTGTTGTTTTTCAATGTTGAGGTTGTTGTTGTATTTGTTGGTGTTTTTCAATTTCGAGTTTGTTGTTGAATTTGTTGGTGTTTTTCAATGTTGAAGTTGTTGTTGAATTTGTTGGTGTTTTTCAATGTTGAGGTTGTTGTTGTTTTTCAATGTTGAGGTTGTTGTTGAATTTGTTGGTGTTTTTCAATGTTGAGGTTGTTGTTGTTTTTCAATGCTGAGGTTGTTGTTGAAATTGTTGGTGCTTTTCAATGTTGAGGTTGTTGTTGAATTTGTTGGTGTTTTTCAATTTTGAGGTTGTTGTTGTTTTTCAATGTTGAGGTTGTTGTTGAATTTGTTGGTGTTTTTCAATGTTGAGGTTGTTGTTGTTTTTCAATGTTGAGGTTGTTGTTGAATTTGTTGCTGTTTTTCAATGTTAAGGTTGTTGTTGTTTTTCAATGTTGAGGTTGTTGTTGAATTTGTTGGTGCTTTTCAATGTTGAGGTTGTTGTTGAATTTGTTGGTGTTTTTCAATGTTGAGGTTGTTGTTGTTTTTAAATGTTGGGGTTGTTGTTGAATTTGTTGGTGTTTTTCAATTTTGAGGATGTTGTTGTTTTTCAATGTTGAGGTTGTTGTTGAATTTGTTGGTGTTTTTCCATGATGAGGTTGTTGTTGTTTTTCAAAGTTGAGGTTGTTGTTGAATTTGTTGGTGTTTTTCAATGTCGGGGTTGTTGTTGAATTTGTTGGTGTTTTTCAATGTTGAGGTTGTTGTTTTTCAATGTTGAGGTTGTTGTTGAATTTGTTGGCGTTTTTAAATGTTGAGGTTGTTGTTGAATTTGTTGGTGTTTTCAAAGTTGATGTTGTTGTTGAATTTGTTGGTGTTTTTAAATGTTGAGGTTGTTGTTGAATTTGCTGGTGTTTTGCAATGTTGAGGTTGTTGTTGTTTTTCAATGCTGAGGTTGTTGTTGAATTTGTTGGTGTTTTTCAATGTTGAGGTTGTTGTTGTTTTTCAATGTTGAGGTTGTTGTTGTATTTGTTGATGTTTTTCAATGTTGAGGTTGTTGTTGAATTTGTTGGTGTTTTTCAATGTTGAAGTTGTTGTTGAATTTGTTGGTGTTTTTCAATGTTGAGGTTGTTGTTGTTTTTCAATGTTGAGGTTGTTGTTGAATTTGTTGGTGTTTTTCAATGTTGAGGTTGTTGTTGTTTTTCAATGCTGAGGTTGTTGTTGAATTTGTTGGTGCTTTTCAATGTTGAGGTTGTTGTTGAATTTGTTGGTGTTTTTCAATTTTGAGGTTGTTGTTGTTTTTCAATGTTGAGGTTGTTGTTGAATTTGTTGGTGTTTTTCAATCTTTAGGTTGTTGTTGTTTTTCAATGTTGAGGTTGTTGTTGAATTTGTTGGTGTTTTTCAATGTTGAGGTTGTTGTTGAATTTGTTGGTGTTTTTCAATGTTGCGTTTCTTGTTGTTTTTCAATGTTGAGGTTGTTGTTGAATTGTTGGTGTTTTTCAATGTTGAGGTTGTTGTTGTTTTTCAATGTTGAGGTTGTTGTTGAATTTGTTGGTGTTTTTCAATGTTGAGGCTGTTGTTGTTTTTCAGTGTTGAGGTTGTTGTTGAATTTGTTGGTGCTTATCAATGTTGAGGTTGTTGTTGAATTTGTTGGTGTTTTTCAATGTTGAGGTTGTTGTTGTTTTTCAATGTTGAGGTTGTTGTTGAATTTGTTGGTGTTTTTCAATGTTGAGTTTTTTGTTGAATTTGTTGTTGTTTTTCAATGTTGAGGTTGTTGTTGAATTTGTTGGTGTTTTTCAATGTTGAGGTTGTTGTTGAATTTGTTGGTGTTTTTCAATGTTGAGGTTGTTGTTTTTCAATGTTGAGGTTGTTGTTGAATTTGTTGGTGTTTTTCAATGTTGAGGTTGTTGTTGTTTTTCAGTGTTGAGGTTGTTGTTGAATTTGTTGGTGTTCTTCAATTTCGAGGTTGTTGTTGAATTTGTTGGTGTTTTTCAATGTTGAAGTTGTTGTTGAATTTGTTGGTGTTTTTCAATGTTGAGGTTGTTGTTGTTTTTCAATGTTGAGGTTGTTGTTGAATTTGTTGGTGTTTTTCAATGTTGAGGTTGTTGTTGTTTTTCAATGCTGAGGTTGTTGTTGAATTTGTTGGTGTTTTTCAATGTTGAGGTTTTTGTTGAATTTGTTGGTGTTTTTCAATGTTGAGGTTGTTGTTGTTGTTCAATGTTGAGGTTGTTGTTGAATTTGTTGGTGTTTTTCAATGTTGAGGTTGTTGTTGTTTTTCAATGTTGAGGTTGTTGTTGAATTTGTTGGTGTTTTTGAATGTTGAGGTTGTTGTTGAAATTGTTGGTGTTTTTCAATGTTGAAGTTGTTGTTGTTTTTCAATGTTGAGGTTATTGTTGAATTTGTTGGTGTTTTTCAATGTTGAGGTTTTTGTTGTTTTTCAATGTTGAGGTTGTTGTTGAATTTGTTGGTGTTTTTCAATGTTGAGTTTATTGTTGTTTTTCAATGTTGAGGTTGTTGTTGAATTTGTTGGTGTTTTTCAATGTTGAGGTTGTTGTTGTTTTTCAATGTTGAGGTTGTTGTTGAATTTGTTGGTGTTTTTCAATGTTGAGGTTGTTGTTGTTTTTCAATGTTGAGGTTGTTGTTGAATTTGTTGGTGCTTTTCAATGTTGAGGTTGTTGTTGAATTTGTTGGTGTTTTTCAATGTTGAGGTTGTTGTTGTTTTTAAATGTTGGGGTTGTTGTTGAATTTGTTGGTGTTTTTCAATTTTGAGGATGTTGTTGTTTTTCAATGTTGAGGTTGTTGTTGAATTTGTTGGTGTTTTTCCATGATGAGGTTGTTGTTGTTTTTCAAAGTTGAGGTTGTTGTTGAATTTGTTGGTGTTTTTCAATGTCGGGGTTGTTGTTGAATTTGTTGGTGTTTTTCAATGTTGAGGTTGTTGTTTTTCAATGTTGAGGTTGTTGTTGAATTTGTTGGCGTTTTTAAATGTTGAGGTTGTTGTTGAATTTGTTGGTGTTTTCAAAGTTGATGTTGTTGTTGAATTTGTTGGTGTTTTTAAATGTTGAGGTTGTTGTTGAATTTGCTGGTGTTTTGCAATGTTGAGGTTGTTGTTGTTTTTCAATGCTGAGGTTGTTGTTGAATTTGTTGGTGTTTTTCAATGTTGAGGTTGTTGTTGTTTTTCAATGTTGAGGTTGTTGTTGTATTTGTTGATGTTTTTCAATGTTGAGGTTGTTGTTGAATTTGTTGGTGTTTTTCAATGTTGAAGTTGTTGTTGAATTTGTTGGTGTTTTTCAATGTTGAGGTTGTTGTTGTTTTTCAATGTTGAGGTTGTTGTTGAATTTGTTGGTGTTTTTCAATGTTGAGGTTGTTGTTGTTTTTCAATGCTGAGGTTGTTGTTGAAATTGTTGGTGCTTTTCAATGTTGAGGTTGTTGTTGAATTTGTTGGTGTTTTTCAATTTTGAGGTTGTTGTTGTTTTTCAATGTTGAGGTTGTTGTTGAATTTGTTGGTGTTTTTCAATCTTTAGGTTGTTGTTGTTTTTCAATGTTGAGGTTGTTGTTGAATTTGTTGGTGTTTTTCAATGTTGAGGTTGTTGTTGAATTTGTTGGTGTTTTTCAATGTTGCGTTTGTTGTTGTTTTTCAATGTTGAGGTTGTTGTTGAATTGTTGGTGTTTTTCAATGTTGAGGTTGTTGTTGTTTTTCAATGTTGAGGTTGTTGTTGAATTTGTTGGTGTTTTTCAATGTTGAGGCTGTTGTTGTTTTTCAGTGTTGAGGTTGTTGTTGAATTTGTTGGTGCTTATCAATGTTGAGGTTGTTGTTGAATTTGTTGGTGTTTTTCAATGTTGAGGTTGTTGTTGTTTTTCAATGTTGAGGTTGTTGTTGAATTTGTTGGTGTTCTTCAATTTCGAGGTTGTTGTTGAATTTGTTGGTGTTTTTCAATGTTGAAGTTGTTGTTGAATTTGTTGGTGTTTTTCAATGTTGAGGTTGTTGTTGTTTTTCAATGTTGAGGTTGTTGTTGAATTTGTTGGTGTTTTTCAATGTTGAGGTTGTTGTTGTTTTTCAATGCTGAGGTTGTTGTTGAATTTGTTGGTGTTTTTCAATGTTGAGGTTTTTGTTGAATTTGTTGGTGTTTTTCAATGTTGAGGTTGTTGTTGAATTTGTTGGTGTTTTTCAATGTTGAGGTTGTTGTTGTTTTTCAATGCTGAGGTTGTTGTTGAATTTGTTGGTGTTTTTCAATGTTGAGGTTTTTGTTGAATTTGTTGGTGTTTTTCAATGTTGAGGTTGTTGTTGTTGTTCAATGTTGAGGTTGTTGTTGAATTTGTTGGTGTTTTTCAATGTTGAGGTTGTTGTTGTTTTTCAATGTTGAGGTTGTTGTTGAATTTGTTGGTGTTTTTGAATGTTGAGGTTGTTGTTGAAATTGTTGGTGTTTTTCAATGTTGAGGTTGTTGTTGTTTTTCAATGTTGAGGTTATTGTTGAATTTGTTGGTGTTTTTCAATGTTGAGGTTTTTGTTGTTTTTCAATGTTGAGGTTGTTGTTGAATTTGTTGGTGTTTTTCAATGTTGAGTTTGTTGTTGTTTTTCAATGTTGAGGTTGTTGTTGAATTTGTTGGTGTTTTTCAATGTTGAGGTTGTTGTTGTTTTTCAATGTTGAGGTTGTTGTTGAATTTGTTGGTGTTTTTCAATGTTGAGGTTGTTGTTGTTTTTCAATGTTGAGGTTGTTGTTGAAGTTGTTGGTGCTTTTCAATGTTGAGGTTGTTGTTGAATTTGTTGGTGTTTTTCAATGTTGAGGTTGTTGTTGTTTTTCAATGTTGAGGTTGTTGAATTTGTTGGTGTTTTTCAATCTTGAGTTTGTTGTTGAATTTGTTGGTCTTTTTCAAAGTTGAGGTTGTTGTTGAATTTGTTGGTGTTTTTCAATGTTGAGGTTGTTGTTGTTTTTCAATGTTGAGGTTGTTGTTGAGTTTGTTGGTGTTTTTCAATGTTGAGGTTGTTGTTGAATTTGTTGGTGTTTTTCAATGTTGAGGTTGTTGTTGAATTTTTTGTTCTTTTTCAATGTTGAGGTTGTTGTTGTTTTTAAATGTTGTGGTTGTTGTTGAATTTGTTGGTGTTTTTTCAATTTTGAGGTAGTTCGTGTTTTTCAATGTTGAGGTTGTTGTTGAATTTGATGGTGTTTTTCAATGTCGAGGTTGTTGTTGAATTTGTTGGTGTTTTTCAATGTTTAAGATGTTGTTGAATTTGTTGTTGTTTTTCAATTTCGAGGTTGTTGTTGAATTTGTTGGTGTTTTTCAATGTTGAAGTTTTTGTTGAATTTGTTGGTCTTTTTCAATGTTGAGGTTGTTGTTGTTTTTCAATGTTGAGGTTGTTGTTGAATTTGTTGGTGTTTTTCAATGTTGAGGTTGTTGTTGTTTTTCAATGCTGAGGTTGATGTTGAATTTGTTGGTGTTTTTCAATGTTGAGGTTGTTGTTGAATTTGTTGGTGTTTTTCAATGTTGAGGTTGTTGTTGTTTTTCAATGCTGAGGTTGTTGTTGAATTTGTTGGTGTTTTTCAATGTTGAGGTTGTTGTTGTTTTTCAATGTTGAGGTTGTTGTTGAATTTGTTGGTCTTTTTCACTGTTGAAGTTGTTGTTGAATTTGTTGGTGTTTTTCAATGTTGAGGTTGTTGTTGTTTTACAATGTTGTGGTTGTTGTTGAATTTGTTGGTGTTTATCAATGTTGAGCTGGTTGGTGTTTTTCAATGTTGAGGTTGTTGTTGAATTTGTTGGTGTTTTTCAATGTTGAGGTTGTTGTTGTTTTTCAATGTTGAGGTTGTTGTTGAATTTGTTGGTGTTTTTCAATGTTGAGGTTGTTGGTGTTTTTCAATGTTGAGGTTGTTGTTGAATTTGTTGGTGTTTTTCAATGTTGAGGTTGTTGTTGAATTTGTTGGTGTTTTTCAATGTTGAGGTTGTTGTTGTTTTTCAATGTTGAGGTTGTTGTTGAGTTTGTTGGTGTTTTTCAATGTTGAGGTTGTTGTTGAATTTGTTGGTGTTTTTCCATGTTGAGGTTGCTGTTGTTTTTAAATGTTGGGGTTGTTGTTGAATTTGTTGGTGTTTTTCAATTTTGCGGATGTTGTTGTTTTTCAATGTTGAGGTTGTGGTTGAATTTGTTGGTGTTTTTCAATGTCGGGGTTGTTGTTGAATTTGTTGGTGTTTTTCAATGTTGAATTTTTTGTTGAATTTGTTGGTGTTTTTCAATGTTGAGGTTGTTGTTTTTCAATGTTGAGGTTCTTGTTGAATTTGTTGGCGTTTTTAAATGTTGAGGTTGTTGTTGAATTTGTTGGTGTTTTCAATGTTGAGGTTTTTGTTGAATTTGATGGTGTTTTTCAATGTTGAGATTGTTGCTGTTTTTCAATGTTGAGGTTGTTGTTGAATTGGATGGTGTTTTTCAATGTCGAGGTTGTTGCTGAATTTGTTGGTGTTTTTCAATGTTGAAGTTGTTGTTGAATTTGTTGGTGTTTTTCAATGTTGAGGTTGTTGCTGTTTTTCAATGTTGAGGTTGTTGTTGAATTTGTTGGTGTTTTTCAATGTTGAGATTGTTGTTGTTTTTCAATGTTGAGGTTGTTGTTGAATTTGTTGGTGTTTTTAAATGTTGAGGTTGTTGTTGAATTTGTTGGTGTTTTTCAATGTTGAGGCTGTTGTTGTTTTTCAGTGTTGAGGTTGTTGTTGAATTTGTTGGTGCTTATCAATGTTGAGGTTGTTGTTGAATTTGTTGGTGTTTTTCAATGTTGAGGTTGTTGTTGTTTTTCAATGTTGAGGTTGTTGTTGAATTTGTTGGTGTTTTTCAATGTTGAGTTTTTTGTTGAATTTGTTGTTGTTTTTCAATGTTGAGGTTGTTGTTGAATTTGTTGGTGTTTTTCAATGTTGAGGTTGTTGTTGAATTTGTTGGTGTTTTTCAATGTTGAGGTTGTTGTTTTTCAATGTTGAGGTTGTTGTTGAATTTGTTGGTGTTTTTCAATGTTGAGGTTGTTGTTGTTTTTCAATGTTGAGGTTGTTGTTGAATTTGTTGGTGTTCTTCAATTTCGAGGTTGTTGTTGAATTTGTTGGTGTTTTTCAATGTTGAAGTTGTTGTTGAATTTGTTGGTGTTTTTCAATGTTGAGGTTGTTGTTGTTTTTCAATGTTGAGGTTGTTGTTGAATTTGTTGGTGTTTTTCAATGTTGAGGTTGTTGTTGTTTTTCAATGCTGAGGTTGTTGTTGAATTTGTTGGTGTTTTTCAATGTTGAGGTTTTTGTTGAATTTGTTGGTGTTTTTCAATGTTGAGGTTGTTGTTGTTGTTCAATGTTGAGGTTGTTGTTGAATTTGTTGGTGTTTTTCAATGTTGAGGTTGTTGTTGTTTTTCAATGTTGAGGTTGTTGTTGAATTTGTTGGTGTTTTTCAATGTTGAGGTTGTTGTTTTTCAATGTTGAGGTTGTTGTTGAATTTGTTGGTGTTTTTCAATGTTGAGGTTGTTGTTTTTCAGTGTTGAGGTTGTTGTTGAATTTGTTGGTGTTCTTCAATTTCGAGGTTGTTGTTGAATTTGTTGGTGTTTTTCAATGTTGAAGTTGTTGTTGAATTTGTTGGTGTTTTTCAATGTTGAGGTTGTTGTTGTTTTTCAATGTTGAGGTTGTTGTTGAATTTGTTGGTGTTTTTCAATGTTGAGGTTGTTGTTGTTTTTCAATGCTGAGGTTGTTGTTGAATTTGTTGGTGTTTTTCAATGTTGAGGTTTTTGTTGAATTTGTTGGTGTTTTTCAATGTTGAGGTTGTTGTTGTTGTTCAATGTTGAGGTTGTTGTTGAATTTGTTGGTGTTTTTCAATGTTGAGGTTGTTGTTGTTTTTCAATGTTGAGGTTGTTGTTGAATTTGTTGGTGTTTTTGAATGTTGAGGTTGTTGTTGAAATTGTTGGTGTTTTTCAATGTTGAAGTTGTTGTTGTTTTTCAATGTTGAGGTTATTGTTGAATTTGTTGGTGTTTTTCAATGTTGAGGTTTTTGTTGTTTTTCAATGTTGAGGTTGTTGTTGAATTTGTTGGTGTTTTTCAATGTTGAGTTTATTGTTGTTTTTCAATGTTGAGGTTGTTGTTGAATTTGTTGGTGTTTTTCAATGTTGAGGTTGTTGTTGTTTTTCAATGTTGAGGTTGTTGTTGAATTTGTTGGTGTTTTTCAATGTTGAGGTTGTTGTTGTTTTTCAATGTTGAGGTTGTTGTTGAATTTGTTGGTGCTTTTCAATGTTGAGGTTGTTGTTGAATTTGTTGGTGTTTTTCAATGTTGAGGTTGTTGTTGTTTTTAAATGTTGGGGTTGTTGTTGAATTTGTTGGTGTTTTTCAATTTTGAGGATGTTGTTGTTTTTCAATGTTGAGGTTGTTGTTGAATTTGTTGGTGTTTTTCCATGATGAGGTTGTTGTTGTTTTTCAAAGTTGAGGTTGTTGTTGAATTTGTTGGTGTTTTTCAATGTCGGGGTTGTTGTTGAATTTGTTGGTGTTTTTCAATGTTGAGGTTGTTGTTTTTCAATGTTGAGGTTGTTGTTGAATTTGTTGGCGTTTTTAAATGTTGAGGTTGTTGTTGAATTTGTTGGTGTTTTCAAAGTTGATGTTGTTGTTGAATTTGTTGGTGTTTTTAAATGTTGAGGTTGTTGTTGAATTTGCTGGTGTTTTGCAATGTTGAGGTTGTTGTTGTTTTTCAATGCTGAGGTTGTTGTTGAATTTGTTGGTGTTTTTCAATGTTGAGGTTGTTGTTGTTTTTCAATGTTGAGGTTGTTGTTGTATTTGTTGATGTTTTTCAATGTTGAGGTTGTTGTTGAATTTGTTGGTGTTTTTCAATGTTGAAGTTGTTGTTGAATTTGTTGGTGTTTTTCAATGTTGAGGTTGTTGTTGTTTTTCAATGTTGAGGTTGTTGTTGAATTTGTTGGTGTTTTTCAATGTTGAGGTTGTTGTTGTTTTTCAATGCTGAGGTTGTTGTTGAAATTGTTGGTGCTTTTCAATGTTGAGGTTGTTGTTGAATTTGTTGGTGTTTTTCAATTTTGAGGTTGTTGTTGTTTTTCAATGTTGAGGTTGTTGTTGAATTTGTTGGTGTTTTTCAATGTTGAGGTTGTTGTTGAATTTGTTGGTGTTTTTCAATGTTGCGTTTGTTGTTGTTTTTCAATGTTGAGGTTGTTGTTGAATTGTTGGTGTTTTTCAATGTTGAGGTTGTTGTTGTTTTTCAATGTTGAGGTTGTTGTTGAATTTGTTGGTGTTTTTCAATGTTGAGGCTGTTGTTGTTTTTCAGTGTTGAGGTTGTTGTTGAATTTGTTGGTGCTTATCAATGTTGAGGTTGTTGTTGAATTTGTTGGTGTTTTTCAATGTTGAGGTTGTTGTTGTTTTTCAATGTTGAGGTTGTTGTTGAATTTGTTGGTGTTCTTCAATTTCGAGGTTGTTGTTGAATTTGTTGGTGTTTTTCAATGTTGAAGTTGTTGTTGAATTTGTTGGTGTTTTTCAATGTTGAGGTTGTTGTTGTTTTTCAATGTTGAGGTTGTTGTTGAATTTGTTGGTGTTTTTCAATGTTGAGGTTGTTGTTGTTTTTCAATGCTGAGGTTGTTGTTGAATTTGTTGGTGTTTTTCAATGTTGAGGTTTTTGTTGAATTTGTTGGTGTTTTTCAATGTTGAGGTTGTTGTTGTTGTTCAATGTTGAGGTTGTTGTTGAATTTGTTGGTGTTTTTCAATGTTGAGGTTGTTGTTGTTTTTCAATGTTGAGGTTGTTGTTGAATTTGTTGGTGTTTTTGAATGTTGAGGTTGTTCTTGAAATTGTTGGTGTTTTTCAATGTTGAGGTTGTTGTTGTTTTTCAATGTTGAGGTTATTGTTGAATTTGTTGGTGTTTTTCAATGTTGAGGTTTTTGTTGTTTTTCAATGTTGAGGTTGTTGTTGAATTTGTTGGTGTTTTTCAATGTTGAGTTTGTTGTTGTTTTTCAATGTTGAGGTTGTTGTTGAATTTGTTGGTGTTTTTCAATGTTGAGGTTGTTGTTGTTTTTCAATGTTGAGGTTGTTGTTGAATTTGTTGGTGTTTTTCAATGTTGAGGTTGTTGTTGTTTTTCAATGTTGAGGTTGTTGTTGAAGTTGTTGGTGCTTTTCAATGTTGAGGTTGTTGTTGAATTTGTTGGTGTTTTTCAATGTTGAGGTTGTTGTTGTTTTTCAATGTTGAGGTTGTTGAATTTGTTGGTGTTTTTCAATCTTGAGTTTGTTGTTGAATTTGTTGGTCTTTTTCAAAGTTGAGGTTGTTGTTGAATTTGTTGGTGTTTTTCAATGTTGAGGTTGTTGTTGTTTTTCAATGTTGAGGTTGTTGTTGAGTTTGTTGGTGTTTTTCAATGTTGAGGTTGTTGTTGAATTTGTTGGTGTTTTTCAATGTTGAGGTTGTTGTTGAATTTTTTGTTCTTTTTCAATGTTGAGGTTGTTGTTGTTTTTAAATGTTGTGGTTGTTGTTGAATTTGTTGGTGTTTTTTCAATTTTGAGGTAGTTCGTGTTTTTCAATGTTGAGGTTGTTGTTGAATTTGATGGTGTTTTTCAATGTCGAGGTTGTTGTTGAATTTGTTGGTGTTTTTCAATGTTTAAGATGTTGTTGAATTTGTTGTTGTTTTTCAATTTCGAGGTTGTTGTTGAATTTGTTGGTGTTTTTCAATGTTGAAGTTTTTGTTGAATTTGTTGGTCTTTTTCAATGTTGAGGTTGTTGTTGTTTTTCAATGTTGAAGTTGTTGTTGAATTTGTTGGTGTTTTTCAATGTTGAGGTTGTTGTTGTTTTTCAATGCTGAGGTTGATGTTGAATTTGTTGGTGTTTTTCAATGTTGAGGTTGTTGTTGAATTTGTTGGTGTTTTTCAATGTTGAGGTTGTTGTTGTTTTTCAATGCTGAGGTTGTTGTTGAATTTGTTGGTGTTTTTCAATGTTGAGGTTGTTGTTGTTTTTCAATGTTGAGGTTGTTGTTGAATTTGTTGGTCTTTTTCACTGTTGAAGTTGTTGTTGAATTTGTTGGTGTTTTTCAATGTTGAGGTTGTTGTTGTTTTACAATGTTGTGGTTGTTGTTGAATTTGTTGGTGTTTATCAATGTTGAGCTGGTTGGTGTTTTTCAATGTTGAGGTTGTTGTTGAATTTGTTGGTGTTTTTCAATGTTGAGGTTGTTGTTGTTTTTCAATGTTGAGGTTGTTGTTGAATTTGTTGGTGTTTTTCAATGTTGAGGTTGTTGGTGTTTTTCAATGTTGAGGTTGTTGTTGAATTTGTTGGTGTTTTTCAATGTTGAGGTTGTTGTTGAATTTGTTGGTGTTTTTCAATGTTGAGGTTGTTGTTGTTTTTCAATGTTGAGGTTGTTGTTGAGTTTGTTGGTGTTTTTCAATGTTGAGGTTGTTGTTGAATTTGTTGGTGTTTTTCCATGTTGAGGTTGCTGTTGTTTTTAAATGTTGGGGTTGTTGTTGAATTTGTTGGTGTTTTTCAATTTTGCGGATGTTGTTGTTTTTCAATGTTGAGGTTGTGGTTGAATTTGTTGGTGTTTTTCAATGTCGGGGTTGTTGTTGAATTTGTTGGTGTTTTTCAATGTTGAATTTTTTGTTGAATTTGTTGGTGTTTTTCAATGTTGAGGTTGTTGTTTTTCAATGTTGAGGTTCTTGTTGAATTTGTTGGCGTTTTTAAATGTTGAGGTTGTTGTTGAATTTGTTGGTGTTTTCAATGTTGAGGTTTTTGTTGAATTTGATGGTGTTTTTCAATGTTGAGATTGTTGCTGTTTTTCAATGTTGAGGTTGTTGTTGAATTGGATGGTGTTTTTCAATGTCGAGGTTGTTGCTGAATTTGTTGGTGTTTTTCAATGTTGAAGTTGTTGTTGAATTTGTTGGTGTTTTTCAATGTTGAGGTTGTTGCTGTTTTTCAATGTTGAGGTTGTTGTTGAATTTGTTGGTGTTTTTCAATGTTGAGATTGTTGTTGTTTTTCAATGTTGAGGTTGTTGTTGAATTTGTTGGTGTTTTTAAATGTTGAGGTTGTTGTTGAATTTGTTGGTGTTTTTCAATGTTGAGGCTGTTGTTGTTTTTCAGTGTTGAGGTTGTTGTTGAATTTGTTGGTGCTTATCAATGTTGAGGTTGTTGTTGAATTTGTTGGTGTTTTTCAATGTTGAGGTTGTTGTTGTTTTTCAATGTTGAGGTTGTTGTTGAATTTGTTGGTGTTTTTCAATGTTGAGTTTTTTGTTGAATTTGTTGTTGTTTTTCAATGTTGAGGTTGTTGTTGAATTTGTTGGTGTTTTTCAATGTTGAGGTTGTTGTTGAATTTGTTGGTGTTTTTCAATGTTGAGGTTGTTGTTTTTCAATGTTGAGGTTGTTGTTGAATTTGTTGGTGTTTTTCAATGTTGAGGTTGTTGTTGTTTTTCAATGTTGAGGTTGTTGTTGAATTTGTTGGTGTTCTTCAATTTCGAGGTTGTTGTTGAATTTGTTGGTGTTTTTCAATGTTGAAGTTGTTGTTGAATTTGTTGGTGTTTTTCAATGTTGAGGTTGTTGTTGTTTTTCAATGTTGAGGTTGTTGTTGAATTTGTTGGTGTTTTTCAATGTTGAGGTTGTTGTTGTTTTTCAATGCTGAGGTTGTTGTTGAATTTGTTGGTGTTTTTCAATGTTGAGGTTTTTGTTGAATTTGTTGGTGTTTTTCAATGTTGAGGTTGTTGTTGTTGTTCAATGTTGAGGTTGTTGTTGAATTTGTTGGTGTTTTTCAATGTTGAGGTTGTTGTTGTTTTTCAATGTTGAGGTTGTTGTTGAATTTGTTGGTGTTTTTGAATGTTGAGGTTGTTGTTGAAATTGTTGGTGTTTTTCAATGTTGAGGTTGTTGTTGTTTTTCAATGTTGAGGTTATTGTTGAATTTGTTGGTGTTTTTCAATGTTGAGGTTTTTGTTGTTTTTCAATGTTGAGGTTGTTGTTGAATTTGTTGGTGTTTTTCAATGTTGAGTTTATTGTTGTTTTTCAATGTTGAGGTTGTTGTTGAATTTGTTGGTGTTTTTCAATGTTGAGGTTGTTGTTGTTTTTCAATGTTGAGGTTGTTGTTGAATTTGTTGGTGTTTTTCAATGTTGAGGTTGTTGTTGTTTTTCAATGTTGAGGTTGTTGTTGAATTTGTTGGTGCTTTTCAATGTTGAGGTTGTTGTTGAATTTGTTGGTGTTTTTCAATGTTGAGGTTGTTGTTGTTTTTAAATGTTGGGGTTGTTGTTGAATTTGTTGGTGTTTTTCAATTTTGAGGATGTTGTTGTTTTTCAATGTTGAGGTTGTTGTTGAATTTGTTGGTGTTTTTCCATGATGAGGTTGTTGTTGTTTTTCAAAGTTGAGGTTGTTGTTGAATTTGTTGGTGTTTTTCAATGTCGGGGTTGTTGTTGAATTTGTTGGTGTTTTTCAATGTTGAGGTTGTTGTTTTTCAATGTTGAGGTTGTTGTTGAATTTGTTGGCGTTTTTAAATGTTGAGGTTGTTGTTGAATTTGTTGGTGTTTTCAAAGTTGATGTTGTTGTTGAATTTGTTGGTGTTTTTAAATGTTGAGGTTGTTGTTGAATTTGCTGGTGTTTTGCAATGTTGAGGTTGTTGTTGTTTTTCAATGCTGAGGTTGTTGTTGAATTTGTTGGTGTTTTTCAATGTTGAGGTTGTTGTTGTTTTTCAATGTTGAGGTTGTTGTTGTATTTGTTGATGTTTTTCAATGTTGAGGTTGTTGTTGAATTTGTTGGTGTTTTTCAATGTTGAAGTTGTTGTTGAATTTGTTGGTGTTTTTCAATGTTGAGGTTGTTGTTGTTTTTCAATGTTGAGGTTGTTGTTGAATTTGTTGGTGTTTTTCAATGTTGAGGTTGTTGTTGTTTTTCAATGCTGAGGTTGTTGTTGAAATTGTTGGTGCTTTTCAATGTTGAGGTTGTTGTTGAATTTGTTGGTGTTTTTCAATTTTGAGGTTGTTGTTGTTTTTCAATGTTGAGGTTGTTGTTGAATTTCTCGGTGTTTTTCAATCTTTAGGTTGTTGTTGTTTTTCAATGTTGAGGTTGTTGTTGAATTTGTTGGTGTTTTTCAATGTTGAGGTTGTTGTTGAATTTGTTGGTGTTTTTCAATGTTGCGTTTGTTGTTGTTTTTCATTGTTGAGGTTGTTGTTGAATTGTTGGTGTTTTTCAATGTTGAGGTTGTTGTTGTTTTTCAATGTTGAGGTTGTTGTTGAATTTGTTGGTGTTTTTCAATGTTGAGGCTGTTGTTGTTTTTCAGTGTTGAGGTTGTTGTTGAATTTGTTGGTGCTTATCAATGTTGAGGTTGTTGTTGAATTTGTTGGTGTTTTTCAATGTTGAGGTTGTTGTTGTTTTTCAATGTTGAGGTTGTTGTTGAATTTGTTGGTGTTCTTCAATTTCGAGGTTGTTGTTGAATTTGTTGGTGTTTTTCAATGTTGAAGTTGTTGTTGAATTTGTTGGTGTTTTTCAATGTTGAGGTTGTTGTTGTTTTTCAATGTTGAGGTTGTTGTTGAATTTGTTGGTGTTTTTCAATGTTGAGGTTGTTGTTGTTTTTCAATGCTGACGTTGTTGTTGAATTTGTTGGTGTTTTTCAATGTTGAGGTTTTTGTTGAATTTGTTGGTGTTTTTCAATGTTGAGGTTGTTGTTGTTGTTCAATGTTGAGGTTGTTGTTGAATTTGTTGGTGTTTTTCAATGTTGAGGTTGTTGTTGTTTTTCAATGTTGAGGTTGTTGTTGAATTTGTTGGTGTTTTTGAATGTTGAGGTTGTTGTTGAAATTGTTGGTGTTTTTCAATGTTGAGGTTGTTGTTGTTTTTCAATGTTGAGGTTATTGTTGAATTTGTTGGTGTTTTTCAATGTTGAGGTTTTTGTTGTTTTTCAATGTTGAGGTTGTTGTTGAATTTGTTGGTGTTTTTCAATGTTGAGTTTGTTGTTGTTTTTCAATGTTGAGGTTGTTGTTGAATTTGTTGGTGTTTTTCAATGTTGAGGTTGTTGTTGTTTTTCAATGTTGAGGTTGTTGTTGAATTTGTTGGTGTTTTTCAATGTTGAGGTTGTTGTTGTTTTTCAATGTTGAGGTTGTTGTTGAATTTGTTGGTGCTTTTCAATGTTGAGGTTGTTGTTGAATTTGTTGGTGTTTTTCAATGTTGAGGTTGTTGTTGTTTTTCAATGTTGAGGTTGTTGAATTTGTTGGTGTTTTTCAATCTTGAGTTTGTTGTTGAATTTGTTGGTCTTTTTCAAAGTTGAGGTTGTTGTTGAATTTGTTGGTGTTTTTCAATGTTGAGGTTGTTGTTGTTTTTCAATGTTGAGGTTGTTGTTGAGTTTGTTGGTGTTTTTCAATGTTGAGGTTGTTGTTGAATTTGTTGGTGTTTTTCAATGTTGAGGTTGTTGTTGAATTTTTTGTTCTTTTTCAATGTTGAGGTTGTTGTTGTTTTTAAATGTTGTGGTTGTTGTTGAATTTGTTGGTGTTTTTTCAATTTTGAGGTAGTTGGTGTTTTTCAATGTTGAGGTTGTTGTTGAATTTGATGGTATTTTTCAATGTCGAGGTTGTTGTTGAATTTGTTGGTGTTTTTCAATGTTTAAGATGTTGTTGAATTTGTTGTTGTTTTTCAATTTCGAGGTTGTTGTTGAATTTGTTGGTGTTTTTCAATGTTGAAGTTTTTGTTGAATTTGTTGGTCTTTTTCAATGTTGAGGTTGTTGTTGTTTTTCAATGTTGAGGTTGTTGTTGAATTTGTTGGTGTTTTTCAATGTTGAGGTTGTTGTTGTTTTTCAATGCTGAGGTTGATGTTGAATTTGTTGGTGTTTTTCAATGTTGAGGTTGTTGTTGAATTTGTTGGTGTTTTTCAATGTTGAGGTTGTTGTTGTTTTTCAATGCTGAGGTTGTTGTTGAATTTGTTGGTGTTTTTCAATGTTGAGGTTGTTGTTGTTTTTCAATGTTGAGGTTGTTGTTGAATTTGTTGGTCTTTTTCAATGTTGAAGTTGTTGTTGAATTTGTTGGTGTTTTTCAATGTTGAGGTTGTTGTTGTTTTACAATGTTGTGGTTGTTGTTGAATTTGTTGGTGTTTATCAATGTTGAGCTGGTTGGTGTTTTTCAATGTTGAGGTTGTTGTTGAATTTGTTGGTGTTTTTCAATGTTGAGGTTGTTGTTGTTTTTCAATGTTGAGGTTGTTGTTGAATTTGTTGGTGTTTTTCAATGTTGAGGTTGTTGGTGTTTTTCAATGTTGAGGTTGTTGTTGAATTTGTTGGTGTTTTTCAATGTTGAGGTTGTTGTTGAATTTGTTGGTGTTTTTCAATGTTGAGGTTGTTGTTGTTTTTCAATGTTGAGGTTGTTGTTGAGTTTGTTGGTGTTTTTCAATGTTGAGGTTGTTGTTGAATTTGTTGGTGTTTTTCCATGTTGAGGTTGCTGTTGTTTTTAAATGTTGGGGTTGTTGTTGAATTTGTTGGTGTTTTTCAATTTTGCGGATGTTGTTGTTTTTCAATGTTGAGGTTGTGGTTGAATTTGTTGGTGTTTTTCAATGTCGGGGTTGTTGTTGAATTTGTTGGTGTTTTTCAATGTTGAATTTTTTGTTGAATTTGTTGGTGTTTTTCAATGTTGAGGTTGTTGTTTTTCAATGTTGAGGTTCTTGTTGAATTTGTTGGCGTTTTTAAATGTTGAGGTTGTTGTTGAATTTGTTGGTGTTTTCAATGTTGAGGTTTTTGTTGAATTTGATCGTGTTTTTCAATGTTGAGATTGTTGCTGTTTTTCAATGTTGAGGTTGTTGTTGA
This sequence comes from Isurus oxyrinchus, assembly GCA_026770705.1. Lineage (NCBI taxonomy): Eukaryota > Metazoa > Chordata > Chondrichthyes > Lamniformes > Lamnidae > Isurus > Isurus oxyrinchus. The sequence goes on along the minus strand of JANJGN010000268.1, from coordinate 377,127 downwards.
ATTGGATGGTGTTTTTCAATGTCGAGGTTGTTGCTGAATTTGTTGGTGTTTTTCAATGTTGAAGTTGTTGTTGAATTTGTTGGTGTTTTTCAATGTTGAGGTTGTTGCTGTTTTTCAATGTTGAGGTTGTTGTTGAATTTGTTGGTGTTTTTCAATGTTGAGTTTATTGTTGTTTTTCAATGTTGAGGTTGTTGTTGAATTTGTTGGTGTTTTTCAATGTTGAGGTTGTTGTTGTTTTTCAATGTTGAGGTTGTTGTTGAATTTGTTGGTGTTTTTCAATGTTGAGGTTGTTGTTGTTTTTCAATGTTGAGGTTGTTGTTGAATTTGTTGGTGCTTTTCAATGTTGAGGTTGTTGTTGAATTTGTTGGTGTTTTTCAATGTTGAGGTTGTTGTTGTTTTTAAATGTTGGGGTTGTTGTTGAATTTGTTGGTGTTTTTCAATTTTGAGGATGTTGTTGTTTTTCAATGTTGAGGTTGTTGTTGAATTTGTTGGTGTTTTTCCATGATGAGGTTGTTGTTGTTTTTCAAAGTTGAGGTTGTTGTTGAATTTGTTGGTGTTTTTCAATGTCGGGGTTGTTGTTGAATTTGTTGGTGTTTTTCAATGTTGAGGTTGTTGTTTTTCAATGTTGAGGTTGTTGTTGAATTTGTTGGCGTTTTTAAATGTTGAGGTTGTTGTTGAATTTGTTGGTGTTTTCAAAGTTGATGTTGTTGTTGAATTTGTTGGTGTTTTTAAATGTTGAGGTTGTTGTTGAATTTGCTGGTGTTTTGCAATGTTGAGGTTGTTGTTGTTTTTCAATGCTGAGGTTGTTGTTGAATTTGTTGGTGTTTTTCAATGTTGAGGTTGTTGTTGTTTTTCAATGTTGAGGTTGTTGTTGTATTTGTTGATGTTTTTCAATGTTGAGGTTGTTGTTGAATTTGTTGGTGTTTTTCAATGTTGAAGTTGTTGTTGAATTTGTTGGTGTTTTTCAATGTTGAGGTTGTTGTTGTTTTTCAATGTTGAGGTTGTTGTTGAATTTGTTGGTGTTTTTCAATGTTGAGGTTGTTGTTGTTTTTCAATGCTGAGGTTGTTGTTGAAATTGTTGGTGCTTTTCAATGTTGAGGTTGTTGTTGAATTTGTTGGTGTTTTTCAATTTTGAGGTTGTTGTTGTTTTTCAATGTTGAGGTTGTTGTTGAATTTCTTGGTGTTTTTCAATCTTTAGGTTGTTGTTGTTTTTCAATGTTGAGGTTGTTGTTGAATTTGTTGGTGTTTTTCAATGTTGAGGTTGTTGTTGAATTTGTTGGTGTTTTTCAATGTTGCGTTTGTTGTTGTTTTTCAATGTTGAGGTTGTTGTTGAATTGTTGGTGTTTTTCAATGTTGAGGTTGTTGTTGTTTTTCAATGTTGAGGTTGTTGTTGAATTTGTTGGTGTTTTTCAATGTTGAGGCTGTTGTTGTTTTTCAGTGTTGAGGTTGTTGTTGAATTTGTTGGTGCTTATCAATGTTGAGGTTGTTGTTGAATTTGTTGGTGTTTTTCAATGTTGAGGTTGTTGTTGTTTTTCAATGTTGAGGTTGTTGTTGAATTTGTTGGTGTTCTTCAATTTCGAGGTTGTTGTTGAATTTGTTGGTGTTTTTCAATGTTGAAGTTGTTGTTGAATTTGTTGGTGTTTTTCAATGTTGAGGTTGTTGTTGTTTTTCAATGTTGAGGTTGTTGTTGAATTTGTTGGTGTTTTTCAATGTTGAGGTTGTTGTTGTTTTTCAATGCTGAGGTTGTTGTTGAATTTGTTGGTGTTTTTCAATGTTGAGGTTTTTGTTGAATTTGTTGGTGTTTTTCAATGTTGAGGTTGTTGTTGTTCAATGATGAGGTTGTTGTTGAATTTGTTGGTGTTTTTCAATGTTGAGGTTGTTGTTGTTTTTCAATGTTGAGGTTGTTGTTGAATTTGTTGGTGTTTTTGAATGTTGAGGTTGTTGTTGAAATTGTTGGTGTTTTTCAATGTTGAGGTTGTTGTTGTTTTTCAATGTTGAGGTTATTGTTGAATTTGTTGGTGTTTTTCAATGTTGAGGTTTTTGTTGTTTTTCAATGTTGAGGTTGTTGTTGAATTTGTTGGTGTTTTTCAATGTTGAGTTTGTTGTTGTTTTTCAATGTTGAGGTTGTTGTTGAATTTGTTGGTGTTTTTCAATGTTGAGGTTGTTGTTGTTTTTCAATGTTGAGGTTGTTGTTGAATTTGTTGGTGTTTTTCAATGTTGAGGTTGTTGTTGTTTTTCAATGTTGAGGTTGTTGTTGAATTTGTTGGTGCTTTTCAATGTTGAGGTTGTTGTTGAATTTGTTGGTGTTTTTCAATGTTGAGGTTGTTGTTGTTTTTCAATGTTGAGGTTGTTGAATTTGTTAGTGTTTTTCAATCTTGAGTTTGTTGTTGAATTTGTTGGTCTTTTTCAAAGTTGAGGTTGTTGTTGAATTTGTTGGTGTTTTTCAATGTTGAGGTTGTTGTTGTTTTTCAATGTTGAGGTTGTTGTTGAGTTTGTTGGTGTTTTTCAATGTTGAGGTTGTTGTTGAATTTGTTGGTGTTTTTCAATGTTGAGGTTGTTGTTGAATTTTTTGTTCTTTTTCAATGTTGAGGTTGTTGTTGTTTTTAAATGTTGTGGTTGTTGTTGAATTTGTTGGTGTTTTTTCAATTTTGAGGTAGTTGGTGTTTTTCAATGTTGAGGTTGTTGTTGAATTTGATGGTGTTTTTCAATGTCGAGGTTGTTGTTGAATTTGTTGGTGTTTTTCAATGTTGAAGTTTTTGTTGAATTTGTTGGTCTTTTTCAATGTTGAGGTTGTTGTTGTTTTTCAATGTTGAGGTTGTTGTTGAATTTGTTGGTGTTTTTCAATGTTGAGGTTGTTGTTGTTTTTCAATGCTGAGGTTGATGTTGAATTTGTTGGTGTTTTTCAATGTTGAGGTTGTTGTTGAATTTGTTGGTGTTTTTCAATGTTGAGGTTGTTGTTGTTTTTCAATGCTGAGGTTGTTGTTGAATTTGTTGGTGTTTTTCAATGTTGAGGTTGTTGTTGTTTTTCAATGTTGAGGTTGTTGTTGAATTTGTTGGTCTTTTTCAATGTTGAAGTTGTTGTTGAATTTGTTGGTGTTTTTCAATGTTGAGGTTGTTGTTGTTTTACAATGTTGTGGTTGTTGCTGAATTTGTTGGTGTTTATCAATGTTGAGCTGGTTGGTGTTTTTCAATGTTGAGGTTGTTGTTGAATTTGTTGGTGTTTTTCAATGTTGAGGTTGTTGGTGTTTTTCAATGTTGAGGTTGTTGTTGAATTTGTTGGTGTTTTTCAATGTTGAGGTTGTTGTTGAATTTGTTGGTGTTTTTCAATGTTGAGGTTGTTGTTGTTTTTCAATGTTGAGGTTGTTGTTGAGTTTGTTGGTGTTTTTCAATGTTGAGGTTGTTGTTGAATTTGTTGGTGTTTTTCCATGTTGAGGTTGCTGTTGTTTTTAAATGTTGGGGTTGTTGTTGAATTTGTTGGTGTTTTTCAATTTTGCGGATGTTGTTGTTTTGCAATGTTGAGGTTGTGGTTGAATTTGTTGGTGTTTTTCAATGTCGGGGTTGTTGTTGAATTTGTTGGTGTTTTTCAATGTTGAATTTTTTGTTGAATTTGTTGGTGTTTTTCAATGTTGAGGTTGTTGTTTTTCAATGTTGAGGTTCTTGTTGAATTTGTTGGCGTTTTTAAATGTTGAGGTTGTTGTTGAATTTGTTGGTGTTTTCAATGTTGAGGTTTTTGTTGAATTTGATGGTGTTTTTCAATGTTGAGATTGTTGCTGTTTTTCAATGTTGAGGTTGTTGTTGAATTGGATGGTGTTTTTCAATGTCGAGGTTGTTGCTGAATTTGTTGGTGTTTTTCAATGTTGAAGTTGTTGTTGAATTTGTTGGTGTTTTTCAATGTTGAGGTTGTTGCTGTTTTTCAATGTTGAGGTTGTTGTTGAATTTGTTGGTGTTTTTCAATGTTGAGATTGTTGTTGTTTTTCAATGTTGAGGTTGTTGTTGAATTTGTTGGTGTTTTTAAATGTTGAGGTTGTTGTTGAATTTGTTGGTGTTTTTCAATGTTGAGGTTGTTGTTGTTTTTCAATGTTGAGTTTGTTGTTGAATTTGTTGGTGTTTTTCAATGTTTAGGTTGCTGTTGTTTTTCAATGTTGAGGTTGTTGTTGAATTTGTTGGTGTTTTTCAATTTCGAGGTTGTTGTTGTTTTTCAATGTTGAGGTTGTTGTTGAATTTGTTGGTGTTTTTCAATGTTGAGGTTGTTGTTGTTTTTCAATGTTGAGGTTGTTTTTGAATTTGTTGGTGTTTTTCAATGTTGCGGTTGTTGGTGTTTTTCAATATTGAGGTTGTTGTTGAATTTGTTGGTGTTTTTCAATGTTGAGGTTGTTGTTGAAATTGTTGGTGTTTTTCAATGTTGAGGTTGTTGTGGAAGTTGTTGGTGTTTTTCAATGTTGAATTTTTTGTTGAATTTGTTGGTGTTTTTCAATGTTGAGGTTGTTGTTTTTCAATGTTGAGGTTGTTGTTTAATTTGTTGGCGTTTTTAAATGTTGAGGTTGTTGTTGAATTTGTTGGTGTTTTCAATGTTGAGGTTGTTGTTGAATTTGTTGGTGTTTTTAAATGTTGAGGTTGTTGTTGAATTTGCTGGTGTTTTGCAATGTTGAGGTTGTTGTTGTTTTTCAATGTTGAGATTGTTGTTGAATTTGTTGGTGTTTTTCAATGTTGAGGTTGCTGTTGTTTTTCAATGTTGAGGTTGTTGTTGTATTTGTTGGTGTTTTTCAATTTCGAGGTTGTTGTTGAATTTGTTGGTGTTTTTCAATGTTGAAGTTGTTGTTGAATTTGTTGGTGTTTTTCAATGTTGAGGTTGTTGTTGAATTTGTTGGTGTTTTTCAATGTTGAGGTTGTTGTTGTTTTTCAATGTTGAGGTTGTTGTTGAAATTGTTGGTGTTTTTCAATGTTTAGGTTGTTGTTGTTTTTCAATGTTGAGGTGGTTGTTGAATTTGTTGGTGTTTTTCAATGTTGAGGTTGTTGTTGAATTTGCTGGTGTTTTTCAATGTTGAGGTTGTTGTTGTTTTTCAATGTTGAGGTTGTTGTTGAATTTGTTGGTGTTTTTCAATGTTGCGTTTGTTGTTGTTTTTCAATGTTGAGGTTGTTGTTGAATTTGTTGGTGTTTTTCAATGTTGAGGTTGTTGTTGTTTTTCAATGTTGAGGTTGTTGCTGAATTTGTTGGTGTTTTTCAATGTTGAGGTTGTTGTTGTTTTTCAATGTTGAGGTTGTTGTTGAATTTGTTGGTGCTTTTCAATGTTGAGGTTGTTGTTGAATTTGTTGGTGTTTTTCAATGTTGAGGTTGTTGTTGTTTTTCAATGTTGAGGTTGTTGTTGAATTTGTTGCTGTTTTTCAATGTTGAGTTTGTTGTTGAATTTGTTGGTGTTTTTCAAATTTGAGGTTGTTATTGAATTTGTTGGTGTTTTCCAATGTTGAGGTTGTTGTTGAATTTGTTGGTGTTTTTCAATGTTGAGGTTGTTGGTGTTTTTCAATGTTGAGGTTGTTGTTGTTTTTCAATATTGAGGTTGTTGTTGAATTTGTTTATGTTTTTCAATGTTGAGGTTGTTGTTGAATTTGTTGGTGTTTTTCAAATTCGAAGTAGTTGTTGAATTTGTTGGTGTTTTTCAATGTTGATGTTGTTGTTGAATTTGTTGGTGTTTTTCAAAGTTGAGGTTGTTGTTGAATTTGTTGGTGTTTTTCAAAGTTCAGGCTGTTGTTGAATTTGTTGGTGTTTTTCAATGTTGAGGTTGTTGTTGAATTTGTTCGTGTTTTTCAATGTTGAGGTTGTTGTTGTTTTTCAATGTTGAGGTTGTTGTTGAATTTGTTGGTGTTTTTCAATGTTGAGGTTGTTGTTGTTTTTCAATATTGAGGTTGTTGTTGAATTTGTTTGTGTTTTTCAATGTTGAGGTTGTTGTTGAATTTGTTGGTGTTTTTCAAATTCGAGGTTGTTGTTGAATTTGTTGGTGTTTTTCAATGTTGATGCTGTTGTTGAATTTGTTGGTGTTTTTCAATGTTGAGGTTGTTGTTGAATTTGTTCGTTTTTTTCAATGTTGAGGTTGTTGTTGAATTTGTTTGTGTTTTTCAATGTTGAGGTTGTTTTTGAATTTGTTGTTGTTTTTCAATGTTGTGGTTGTTGTTGTTTTTCAATGTTGAGGTTGTTGTTGAATTTGTTGGTGTTTTTAATGTTGAGGTTGTTGTTGAATTTGTTGGTGTTTTTCAATGCTGAGGTTGTTGTTGAATTTGTTGGTGTTTTCAATGTTGAGGTTGCTGTTGAATTTGTTGGTGTTTTTCCATGTTGAGGTTGTTGTTGAATTTGTTGGTGGTTTTCAATGTTGAGGTTTTTGTTGAATTTGTTGGTGTTTTTCTATGTCGAGGTTGTTGCTGAATTTGTTGGTGTTTTTCAATGTCGAGTTTGTTGTTGAATTTGTTTGTGTTTTTCAATGTTGAGGTTGTTTTTGTTTTTCAATGTTGAGGTTGTTGTTGAATTTGTTGCTTTTTTTCAATGTTGAGGTTGCTGGTGTTTTTCAATGTTGATGTTGTTGTTGTTTTTCAATATTGAGGTTGTTGTTTAATTTGTTGGTGTTTTTCAATGTTGAGGTTGTTGTTGTTTTTCAATATTGAGGTTGTTGTTGAATTTGTTGGCGTTTTCAATGTTGAGATTGTTGTTGAATTTGTTGGTGTTTTCAATGTTGAGTTTGTTGTTGAATCTGTTGGTGTTTTTCAATGTTGAGGTTGTTGTTGAATTTGTTGGTGTTTTTCAATGTTGAGGTTGTTGTTGAATTTGTTGGTGTTTTTCAATGTTGAGGTTGTCGTTGTTTTTCAATATTGAGGTTGTTGTTGAATTTGTTTGTGTTTTTCAATGTTGAGGTTGTTGTTGAATTTGTTGGTGTTTTTCAAATTCGAGGTTGCTGTTGTTTTGCAATGTTGAGGTTGTTGTTGTATTTGTTGGTGTTTTTCAATTTCGAGGTTGTTGTTGAATTTGTTGGTGTTTTTCAATGTTGAAGTTGTTGTTGAATTTGTTGGTGTTTTTCAATGTTGAGGTTGTTGTTGAATTTGTTGGTGTTTTTCAATGTTGAGGTTGTTGTTGTTTTTCAATGTTGAGGTTGTTGTTGAAATTGTTGGTGTTTTTCAATGTTTCGGTTGTTGTTGTTTTTCAATGTTGAGGTTGTTGTTGAATTTGTTGGTGTTTTTCAATGTTGAGGTTGTTTTGAATTTGTTGGTGTTTTTCAAATTCGAGGTTGCTGTTGAATTTGTTGGTGTTTTTCAATGTTGATGTTGTTGAGTTTGTTGGTGTTTTTCAAAGTTGAGGTTGTTGTTGTTTTTCAATGTTGAGGTTGTTGTTGAATTTGTTGGTGTTTTTCAATGTTGAGGTTGTTGTTGTATTTGTTGGTGTTTTTCAATTTCGAGGTTGTAGTTGAATTTGTTGGTGTTTTTCAATGTTGAAGTTGTTGTTGAATTTGTTGGTGTTTTTCAATGTTGAGGTTGTTGTTGAATTTGTTGGTGTTTTTCAATGTTGAGGTTGTTGTTGTTTTTCAATGTTGAGGCTGTTGTTGAAATTGTTGGTGTTTTTGGATGTTTAGTTTGTTGTTGTTTTTCAATGTTGAGGTTGTTGTTGAATTTGTTGGTGTTTTTCAATGTTGTGTTTGTTGTTGTTTTTCAATGTTGAGGTTGTTGTTGAATTTGTTGGTGTTTTTCAATGTTGAGGTTGTTGCTGAATTTGTTGGTGTTTTTCAATGTTGAGGTTGTTGTTGTTTTTCAATGTTGAGGTTGTTGTTGAATTTGTTGGTGCTTTTCAATGTTGAGGTTGTTGTTGAATTTGTTGGTGTTTTTCAATGTTGAGGTTGTTGTTGTTTTTCAATGTTGAGGTTGTTGTTGAATTTGTTGCTCTTTTTCAAGGTTGAGTTTGTTGTTGAATTTGTTGGTGTTTTTCAATGTTGAGGTTGTTTTCGAATTTGTTGGTGTTTTCCAATGTTGATGTTGTTGTTGAATTTGTTGGTGTTTTTCAATGTTGAGGTTGTTGGTATTTTTCAATGTTGAGGTTGTTGTTGTTTTTCAATATTGAGGTTGTTGTTGAATTTGTTTATGTTTTTCAATGTTGAGGTTGTTGTTGAATTTGTTGGTGTTCTTCAATGTTGAGGTTGCTGTTGAATTTGTTCGTTTTTTTCAATGTTGAGGTTGTTGTTGAATTTGTTGGTGTTTTTCAATGTTGAGGTTGTTGTTGTTTTTCAATGTTGAGGTTGTTGTTGAATTTGTTGGTGTTTTTCAATGTTGAGGTTGTTGTTGTTTTTCAATATTGAGGTTGTTGTTGAATTTGTTTGTGTTTTTCAATGTTGAGGTTGTTGTTGAATTTGTTGGTGTTTCTCAAATTCGAGGTTGTTGTTGAATTTGTTGGTGCTTTTCAATGTTGATGCTGTTGTTGAATTGGTTGGTCTTTTTCAATGTTGAGGTTGTTGTTGAATTTGCTCGTTTTTTTCAATGTTGAGGTAGTTGTTGAATTTGTTGGTGTTTTTCAATGTTGAGGTTGTTTTTGAATTTGTTGTTGTTTTTCAATGTTGTGATTGTTGTTGTTTTTCAATGTTGAGGTTGTTGTTGAATTTGTTGGTGTTTTTAATGTTGAGGTTGTTGTTGAATTTGTTGGTGTTTTTCAATGTTGAGGTTGTTGTTGAATTTGTTGGTGTTTTCAATGTTGAGGTTGCTGTTGAATTTGTTGGTGTTTTTCAATGTTGAGGTTGTTGTTGAATTTGTTGGTGGTTTTCAATGTTGAGGTTTTTGGTGAATTTGTTGGTGTTTTTCTATGTCGAGGTTGTTGCTGAATTTGTTGGTGTTTTTCAATGTCGAGTTTGTTGTTGAATTTGTTTGTGTTTTTCAATGTTGAGGTTGTTTTTGTTTTTCAATGTGGAGGTTGTTGTTGAATTTGTTGTCGTTTTTCAATGCTGAGGTTGTTGTTGAATTTGTTGCTTTTTTTCAATGTTGAGGTTGTTGGTGTTTTTCAATGTTGAGGTTGTTGTTGTTTTTCAATATTGAGGTTGATGATTAATTTGTTGGTGTTTTTCAATGTTGAGGTTGTTGTTGTTTTTCAATATTGAGGTTGTTGTTGAATTTGTTGGCGTTTTCAATGTTGAGATTGTTGTTGAATTTGTTGGTGTTTTCAATGTTGAGCTTGTTGTTGAATTTGTTGGTGTTTTTCAATGTTGAGGTTGTTGTTGAATTTGTTGGTGTTTTTCAATGTTGAGGTTGTTGTTGAATTTGTTGGTGTTTTTCAATGTTGAGGTTGTTGTTGTTTTTCAATATTGAGGTTGTTGTTGAATTTGTTTGTGTTTTTCAATGTTGAGGTTGTTGTTGAATTTGTTGGTGTTTTTCAAATTCGAGGTTGCTGTTGAATTTGTTGGTGTTTTTCAATGTTGATGTTGTTGAATTTGTTGGTGTTTTTCAATGTTGAAGTTGTTGTTGAATTTGTTGGTGTTTTTCAATGTTGAGGTTGTTTTTGTTTTTCAATGTGGAGGTTGTTGTTGAATTTGTTGTCGTTTTTCAATGCTGAGGTTGTTGTTGAATTTGTTGCTTTTTTTCAATGTTGAGGTTGTTGGTGTTTTTCAATGTTGAGGTTCTTGTTGAATTTGTTGGCGTTTTTAAATGTTGAGGTTGTTGTTGAATTTGTTGGTGTTTTCAATGTTGAGGTTTTTGTTGAATTTGATGGTGTTTTTCAATGTTGAGGTTGTTGCTGTTTTTCAATGTTGAGGTTGTTGTTGAATTGGATGGTGTTTTTCAATGTCGAGGTTGTTGCTGAATTTGTTGGTGTTTTTCAATGTTGAAGTTGTTGTTGAATTTGTTGGTGTTTTTCAATGTTGAGGTTGTTGCTGTTTTTCAATGTTGAGGTTGTTGTTGAATTTGTTGGTGTTTTTCAATGTTGAGATTGTTGTTGTTTTTCAATGTTGAGGTTGTTGTTGAATTTGTTGGTGTTTTTAAATGTTGAGGTTGTTGTTGAATTTGTTGGTGTTTTTCAATGTTGAGGTTGTTGTTGTTTTTCAATGTTGAGTTTGTTGTTGAATTTGTTGGTGTTTTTCAATGTTTAGGTTGCTGTTGTTTTTCAATGTTGAGGTTGTTGTTGAATTTGTTGGTGTTTTTCAATTTCGAGGTTGTTGTTGTTTTTCAATGTTGAGGTTGTTGTTGAATTTGTTGGTGTTTTTCAATGTTGAGGTTGTTGTTGTTTTTCAATGTTGAGGTTGTTTTTGAATTTGTTGGTGTTTTTCAATGTTGCGGTTGTTGGTGTTTTTCAATGTTGAGGTTGTTGTTGAATTTGTTGGTGTTTTTCAATGTTGAGGTTGTTGTTGAAATTGTTGGTGTTTTTCAATGTTGAGGTTGTTGTGGAAGTTGTTGGTGTTTTTCAATGTTGAATTTTTTGTTGAATTTGTTGCTGTTTTTCAATGTTGAGGTTGTTGTTTTTCAATGTTGAGCTTGTTGTTGAATTTGTTGGCGTTTTTAAATGTTGAGGTTGTTGTTGAATTTGTTGGTGTTTTCAATGTTGAGGTTGTTGTTGAATTTGTTGGTGTTTTTAAATGTTGAGGTTGTTGTTGAATTTGCTGGTGTTTTGCAATGTTGAGGTTGTTGTTGTTTTTCAATGTTGAGATTGTTGTTGAATTTGTTGGTGTTTTTCAATGTTGAGGTTGCTGTTGTTTTTCAATGTTGAGGTTGTTGTTGTATTTGTTGGTGTTTTTCAATTTCGAGGTTGTTGTTGAATTTGTTGGTGTTTTTCAATGTTGAAGTTGTTGTTGAATTTGTTGGTGTTTTTCAATGTTGAGGTTGTTGTTGAATTTGTTGGTGTTTTTCAATGTTGAGGTTGTTGTTGTTTTTCAATGTTGAGGTTGTTGTTGAAATTGTAGGTGTTTTTCAATGTTTAGGTTGTTGTTGTTTTTCAATGTTGAGGTTGTTGTTGAATTTGTTGGTGTTTTTCAATGTTGAGGTTGTTGTTGAATTTGCTGGTGTTTTTCAATGTTGAGGTTGTTGTTGTTTTTCAATGTTGAGGTTGTTGTTGAATTTGTTGGTGTTTTTCAATGTTGCGTTTGTTGTTGTTTTTCAATGTTGAGGTTGTTGTTGAATTTGTTGGTGTTTTTCAATTTCGAGGTTGTTGTTTAATTTGTTGGTGTTTTTCAATGTTGAGGTTGTTGCTGAATTTGTTGGTGTTTTTCAATGTTGAGGTTGTTGTTGTTTTTCAATGTTGAGGTTGTTGTTGAATTTGTTGGTGCTTTTCAATGTTGAGGTTGTTGTTGAATTTGTTGGTGTTTTTCAATGTTGAGGTTGTTGTTGTTTTTCAATGTTGAGGTTGTTGTTGAATTTGTTGCTGTTTTTCAATGTTGAGTTTGCTGTTGAATTTGTTGGTGTTTTTCAAAGTTGAGGTTGTTTTTGAATTTGTTGGTGTTTTCCAATGTTGAGGTTGTTGTTGAATTTGTTGGTGTTTTTCAATGTTGAGGTTGTTGGTGTTTTTCAATGTTGAGGTTGTTGTTGTTTTTCAATATTGAGGTTGTTGTTGAATTTGTTTATGTTTTTCAATGTTGAGGTTGTTGTTGAATTTGTTGGTGTTTTTCAAATTCGAGGTAGTTGTTGAATTTGTTGGTGTTTTTCAATGTTGATGTTGTTGTTGAATTTGTTGGTGTTTTTCAAAGTTGAGGTTGTTGTTGAATTTGTTGGTGTTTTTCAAAGTTCAGGCTGTTGTTGAATTTGTTGGTGTTTTTCAATGTTGAGGTTGTTGTTGAATTTGTTGGTGTTTTTCAATGTTGAGGTTGTTGTTGTTTTTCAATGTTGAGGTTGTTGTTGAATTTGTTGGTGTTTTTCAATGTTGAGGTTGTTGTTGTTTTTCAATATTGAGGTTGTTGTTGAATTTGTTTGTGTTTTTCAATGTTGAGGTTGTTGTTGAATTTGTTGGTGTTTTTCAAATTCGAGGTTGTTGTTGAATTTGTTGGTGTTTTTCAATGTTGATGCTGTTGTTGAATTTGTTGGTGTTTTTCAATGTTGAGGTTGTTGTTGAATTTGTTGGTGTTTTTCAATGTTGAGGTTGTTTTTGAATTTGTTGTTGTTTTTCAATGTTGTGGTTGTTGTTGTTTTTCAATGTTGAGGTTGTTGTTGAATTTGTTAGTGTTTTTAATGTTGAGGTTGTTGTTGAATTTGTTGGTGTTTTTCAATGTTGAGGTTGTTGTTGAATTTGTTGGTGTTTTCAATGTTGAGGTTGCTGTTGAATTTGTTGGTGTTTTTCAATGTTGAGGTTGTTGTTGAATTTGTTGGTGGTTTTCAATGTTGAGGTTTTTGTTGAATTTGTTGGTGTTTTTCTATGTCGAGGTTGTTGCTGAATTTGTTGGTGTTTTTCAATGTCGAGTTTGTTGTTGAATTTGTTTGTGTTTTTCAATGTTGAGGTTGTTTTTGTTTTTCAATGTTGAGGTTGTTGTTGAATTTGTTGCTTTTTTTCAATGTTGAGGTTGCTGGTGTTTTTCAATGTTGATGTTGTTGTTGTTTTTCAATATTGAGGTTGTTGTTTAATTTGTTGGTGTTTTTCAATGTTGAGGTTGTTGTTGTTTTTCAATATTGAGGTTGTTGTTGAATTTGTTGGCGTTTTCAATGTTGAGATTGTTGTTGAATTTGTTGGTGTTTTCAATGTTGAGTTTGTTGTTGAATCTGTTGGTGTTTTTCAATGTTGAGGTTGTTGTTGAATTTGTTGGTGTTTTTCAATGTTGAGGTTGTTGTTGAATTTGTTGGTGTTTTTCAATGTTGAGGTTGTCGTTGTTTTTCAATATTGAGGTTGTTGCTGAATTTGTTGGTGTTTTTCAATGTTGAGGTTGTTGTTGTTTTTCAATGTTGAGGTTGTTGTTGAATTTGTTGGTGCTTTTCAATGTTGAGGTTGTTGTTGAATTTGTTGGTGTTTTTCAATGTTGAGGTTGTTGTTGTTTTTCAATGTTGAGGTTGTTGTTGAATTTGTTGCTGTTTTTCAATGTTGAGTTTGCTGTTGAATTTGTTGGTGTTTTTCAAAGTTGAGGTTGTTTTTGAATTTGTTGGTGTTTTCCAATGTTGAGGTTGTTGTTGAATTTGTTGGTGTTTTTCAATGTTGAGGTTGTTGGTGTTTTTCAATGTTGAGGTTGTTGTTGTTTTTCAATATTGAGGTTGTTGTTGAATTTGTTTATGTTTTTCAATGTTGAGGTTGTTGTTGAATTTGTTGGTGTTTTTCAAATTCGAGGTAGTTGTTGAATTTGTTGGTGTTTTTCAATGTTGATGTTGTTGTTGAATTTGTTGGTGTTTTTCAAAGTTGAGGTTGTTGTTGAATTTGTTGGTGTTTTTCAAAGTTCAGGCTGTTGTTGAATTTGTTGGTGTTTTTCAATGTTGAGGTTGTTGTTGAATTTGTTGGTGTTTTTCAATGTTGAGGTTGTTGTTGTTTTTCAATGTTGAGGTTGTTGTTGAATTTGTTGGTGTTTTTCAATGTTGAGGTTGTTGTTGTTTTTCAATATTGAGGTTGTTGTTGAATTTGTTTGTGTTTTTCAATGTTGAGGTTGTTGTTGAATTTGTTGGTGTTTTTCAAATTCGAGGTTGTTGTTGAATTTGTTGGTGTTTTTCAATGTTGATGCTGTTGTTGAATTTGTTGGTGTTTTTCAATGTTGAGGTTGTTGTTGAATTTGTTGGTGTTTTTCAATGTTGAGGTTGTTTTTGAATTTGTTGTTGTTTTTCAATGTTGTGGTTGTTGTTGTTTTTCAATGTTGAGGTTGTTGTTGAATTTGTTAGTGTTTTTAATGTTGAGGTTGTTGTTGAATTTGTTGGTGTTTTTCAATGTTGAGGTTGTTGTTGAATTTGTTGGTGTTTTCAATGTTGAGGTTGCTGTTGAATTTGTTGGTGTTTTTCAATGTTGAGGTTGTTGTTGAATTTGTTGGTGGTTTTCAATGTTGAGGTTTTTGTTGAATTTGTTGGTGTTTTTCTCTGTCGAGGTTGTTGCTGAATTTGTTGGTGTTTTTCAATGTCGAGTTTGTTGTTGAATTTGTTTGTGTTTTTCAATGTTGAGGTTGTTTTTGTTTTTCAATGTTGAGGTTGTTGTTGAATTTGTTGCTTTTTTTCAATGTTGAGGTTGCTGGTGTTTTTCAATGTTGATGTTGTTGTTGTTTTTCAATATTGAGGTTGTTGTTTAATTTGTTGGTGTTTTTCAATGTTGAGGTTGTTGTTGTTTTTCAATATTGAGGTTGTTGTTGAATTTGTTGGCGTTTTCAATGTTGAGATTGTTGTTGAATTTGTTGGTGTTTTCAATGTTGAGTTTGTTGTTGAATCTGTTGGTGTTTTTCAATGTTGAGGTTGTTGTTGAATTTGTTGGTGTTTTTCAATGTTGAGGTTGTTGTTGAATTTGTTGGTGTTTTTCAATGTTGAGGTTGTCGTTGTTTTTCAATATTGAGGTTGTTGTTGAATTTGTTTGTGTTTTTCAATGTTGAGGTTGTTGTTGAATTTGTTGGTGTTTTTCAAATTCGAGGTTGCTGTTGTTTTGCAATGTTGAGGTTGTTGTTGTATTTGTTGGTGTTTTTCAATTTCGAGGTTGTTGTTGAATTTGTTGGTGTTTTTCAATGTTGAAGTTGTTGTTGAATTTGTTGGTGTTTTTCAATGTTGAGGTTGTTGTTGAATTTGTTGGTGTTTTTCAATGTTGAGGTTGTTGTTGTTTTTCAATGTTGAGGTTGTTGTTGAAATTGTTGGTGTTTTTCAATGTTTCGGTTGTTGTTGTTTTTCAATGTTGAGGTTGTTGTTGAATTTGTTGGTGTTTTTCAATGTTGAGGTTGTTTTGAATTTGTTGGTGTTTTTCAAATTCGAGGTTGCTGTTGAATTTGTTGGTGTTTTTCAATGTTGATGTTGTTGAGTTTGTTGGTGTTTTTCAAAGTTGAGGTTGTTGTTGTTTTTCAATGTTGAGGTTGTTGTTGAATTTGTTGGTGTTTTTCAATGTTGAGGTTGTTGTTGTATTTGTTGGTGTTTTTCAATTTCGAGGTTGTAGTTGAATTTGTTGATGTTTTTCAATGTTGAAGTTGTTGTTGAATTTGTTGGTGTTTTTCAATGTTGAGGTTGTTGTTGAATTTGTTGGTGTTTTTCAATGTTGAGGTTGTTGTTGTTTTTCAATGTTGAGGCTGTTGTTGAAATTGTTGGTGTTTTTGAATGTTTAGTTTGTTGTTGTCTTTCAATGTTGAGGTTGTTGTTGAATTTGTTGGTGTTTTTCAATGTTGCGTTTGTTGTTGTTTTTCAATGTTGAGGTTGTTGTTGAATTTGTTGGTGTTTTTCAATGTTGAGGTTGTTGCTGAATTTGTTGGTGTTTTTCAATGTTGAGGTTGTTGTTGTTTTTCAATGTTGAGGTTGTTGTTGAATTTGTTGGTGCTTTTCAATGTTGAAGTTGTTGTTGAATTTGTTGGTGTTTTTCAATGTTGAGGTTGTTGTTGTTTTTCAATGTTGAGGTTGTTGTTGAATTTGTTGCTCTTTTTCAAGGTTGAGTTTGTTGTTGAATTTGTTGGTGTTTTTCAATGTTGAGGTTGTTTTTGAATTTGTTGGTGTTTTCCAATGTTGAGGTTGTTGTTGAATTTGTTGGTGTTTTTCAATGTTGAGGTTGTTGGTGTTTTTCAATGTTGAGGTTGTTGTTGTTTTTCAATATTGAGGTTGTTGTTGAATTTGTTTATGTTTTTCAATGTTGAGGTTGTTGTTGAATTTGTTGGTGTTCTTCAATGTTGAGGTTGCTGTTGAATTTGTTCGTTTTTTTCAATGTTGAGGTTGTTGTTGAATTTGTTGGTGTTTTTCAATGTTGAGGTTGTTGTTGTTTTTCAATGTTGAGGTTGTTGTTGAATTTGTTGGTGTTTTTCAATGTTGAGGTTGTTGTTGTTTTTCAATATTGAGGTTGTTGTTGAATTTGTTTGTGTTTTTCAATGTTGAGGTTGTTGTTGAATTTGTTGGTGTTTCTCAAATTCGAGGTTGTTGTTGAATTTGTTGGTGTTTTTCAATGTTGATGCTGTTGTTGAATTGGTTGGTGTTTTTCAATGTTGAGGTTGTTGTTGAATTTGCTCGTTTTTTTCAATGTTGAGGTAGTTGTTGAATTTGTTGGTGTTTTTCAATGTTGAGGTTGTTTTTGAATTTGTTGTTGTTTTTCAATGTTGTGATTGTTGTTGTTTTTCAATGTTGAGGTTGTTGTTGAATTTGTTGGTGTTTTTAATGTTGAGGTTGTTGTTGAATTTGTTGGTGTTTTTCAATGTTGAGGTTGTTGTTGAATTTGTTGGTGTTTTCAATGTTGAGGTTGCTGTTGAATTTGTTGGTGTTTTTCAATGTTGAGGTTGTTGTTGAATTTGTTGGTGGTTTTCAATGTTGAGGTTTTTGGTGAATTTGTTGGTGTTTTTCTATGTCGAGGTTGTTGCTGAATTTGTTGGTGTTTTTCAATGTCGAGTTTGTTGTTGAATTTGTTTGTGTTTTTCAATGTTGAGGTTGTTTTTGTTTTTCAATGTGGAGGTTGTTGTTGAATTTGTTGTCGTTTTTCAATGCTGAGGTTGTTGTTGAATTTGTTGCTTTTTTTCAATGTTGAGGTTGTTGGTGTTTTTCAATGTTGAGGTTGTTGTTGTTTTTCAATATTGAGGTTGATGATTAATTTGTTGGTGTTTTTCAATGTTGAGGTTGTTGTTGTTTTTCAATATTGAGGTTGTTGTTGAATTTGTTGGCGTTTTCAATGTTGAGATTGTTGTTGAATTTGTTGGTGTTTTCAAAGTTGAGCTTGTTGTTGAATTTGTTGGTGTTTTTCAATGTTGAGGTTGTTGTTGAATTTGTTGGTGTTTTTCAATGTTGAGGTTGTTGTTGAATTTGTTGGTGTTTTTCAATGTTGAGGTTGTTGTTGTTTTTCAATATTGAGGTTGTTGTTGAATTTGTTTGTGTTTTTCAATGTTGAGGTTGTTGTTGAATTTGTTGGTGTTTTTCAAATTCGAGGTTGCTGTTGAATTTGTTGGTGTTTTTCAATGTTGATGTTGTTGAATTTGTTGGTGTTTTTCAAAGTTGAGGTTGTTGTTGTTTTTCAATGTTGAGGTTATTGTTGAATTTGTTGGTGTTTTTCAATGTTGAGGTTGTTGTTGAATTTGTTGGTGTTTTTCAATGTTGAGGTTGTTGTTGTTTTTCAATATTGAGGTTGTTCTTGAATTTGTTTGTGTTTTTCAATGTTGAGGTTGTTGTTGAATTTGTTGGTGCTTTTCAAATTCGAGGTTGTTGTTGAATTTGTTGGTGTTTTTCAATGTTGAGGTTGTTGTTGAATTTGTTCGTTTTTTTCAATGTTGAGGTTGTTGTTGAATTTGTTGGTGTTTTTCAATGTTGAGGTTGTTTTTGAATTTGTTGTTGTTTTTCAATGTTGTGGTTGTTGTTGTTTTTCAATGTTGAGGTTGTTGTTGAATTTGTTGGTGTTTTTAATGTTGAGGTTGTTGTTGAATTTGTTGGTGTTTTTCAATGTTGAGGTTGTTGTTGAATTTGTTGGTGTTTTCAATGTTGAGGTTGCTGTTGAATTTGTTGGTGTTTTTCAATGTTGAGGTTGTTGTTGAATTTGTTGGTGGTTTTCAATGTTGAGGTTTTTGTTGAATTTGTTGGTGTTTTTCTATGTCGAGGTTGTTGCTGAATTTGTTGGTGTTTTTCAATGTCGAGTTTGTTGTTGAATTTGTTTGTGTTTTTCAATGTTGAGGTTGTTTTTGTTTTTCAATGTTGAGGTTGTTGTTGAATTTGTTGCTTTTTTTCAATGTTGAGGTTGCTGGTGTTTTTCAATGTTGATGTTGTTGTTGTTTTTCAATATTGAGGTTGTTGTTTAATTTGTTGGTGTTTTTCAATGTTGAGGTTGTTGTTGTTTTTCAATATTGAGGTTGTTGTTGAGTCTGTTGGTGTTTTTCAATGTTGAGGTTGTTGTTGAATTTGTTGGTGTTTTTCAATGTTGAGGTTGTTGTTGAATTTGTTGGTGTTTTTCAATGTTGAGGTTGTCGTTGTTTTTCAATATTGAGGTTGTTGTTGAATTTGTTTGTGTTTTTCAATGTTGAGGTTGTTGTTGAATTTGTTGGTGTTTTTCAAATTCGAGGTTGCTGTTGTTTTGCAATGTTGAGGTTGTTGTTGTATTTGTTGGTGTTTTTCAATTTCGAGGTTGTTGTTGAATTTGTTGGTGTTTTTCAATGTTGAAGTTGTTGTTGAATTTGTTGGTGTTTTTCAATGTTGAGGTTGTTGTTGTTTTTCAATGTTGAGGTTGTTGTTGAATTTGTTGGTGTTTTTCAATGTTGAGGTTGTTGTTGTTTTTCAATGCTGAGGTTGTTGTTGAAATTGTTGGTGTTTTTCAATGTTGAGGTTGTTGTTGAAATTGTTGGTGTTTTTCAATTTTGAGGTTGTTGTTGTTTTTCAATGTTGAGGTTGTTGTTGAATTTGTTGGTGTTTTTCAATGTTTAGGTTGTTGTTGTTTTTCAATGTTGAGGTTGTTGTTGAATTTGTTGGTGTTTTTCAATGTTGAGGTTGTTGTTGAATTTGTTGGTGTTTTTCAATGTTGCGTTTGTTGTTGTTTTTCAATGTTGAGGTTGTTGTTGAATTGTTGGTGTTTTTCAATGTTGAGGTTGTTGTTGAATTTGTTGGTGTTTTTCAATGTTGAGGTTGTTGTTGTTTTTCAATGTTGAGGTTGTTGTTGAAATTGTTGGTGTTTTTCAATGTTTCGGTTGTTGTTGTTTTTCAATGTTGAGGTTGTTGTTGAATTTGTTGGTGTTTTTCAATGTTGAGGTTGTTTTGAATTTGTTGGTGTTTTTCAAATTCGAGGTTGCTGTTGAATTTGTTGGTGTTTTTCAATGTTGATGTTGTTGAGTTTGTTGGTGTTTTTCAAAGTTGAGGTTGTTGTTGTTTTTCAATGTTGAGGTTGTTGTTGAATTTGTTGGTGTTTTTCAATGTTGAGGTTGTTGTTGTATTTGTTGGTGTTTTTCAATTTCGAGGTTGTAGTTGAATTTGTTGGTGTTTTTCAATGTTGAAGTTGTTGTTGAATTTGTTGGTGTTTTTCAATGTTGAGGTTGTTGTTGAATTTGTTGGTGTTTTTCAATGTTGAGGTTGTTGTTGTTTTTCAATGTTGAGGCTGTTGTTGAAATTGTTGGTGTTTTTGAATGTTTAGTTTGTTGTTGTTTTTCAATGTTGAGGTTGTTGTTGAATTTGTTGGTGTTTTTCAATGTTGCGTTTGTTGTTGTTTTTCAATGTTGAGGTTGTTGTTGAATTTGTTGGTGTTTTTCAATGTTGAGGTTGTTGCTGAATTTGTTGGTGTTTTTCAATGTTGAGGTTGTTGTTGTTTTTCAATGTTGAGGTTGTTGTTGAATTTGTTGGTGCTTTTCAATGTTGAGGTTGTTGTTGAATTTGTTGGTGTTTTTCAATGTTGAGGTTGTTGTTGTTTTTCAATGTTGAGGTTGTTGTTGAATTTGTTGCTCTTTTTCAAGGTTGAGTTTGTTGTTGAATTTGTTGGTGTTTTTCAATGTTGAGGTTGTTTTTGAATTTGTTGGTGTTTTCCAATGTTGAGGTTGTTGTTGAATTTGTTGGTGTTTTTCAATGTTGAGGTTGTTGGTGTTTTTCAATGTTGAGGTTGTTGTTGTTTTTCAATATTGAGGTTGTTGTTGTATTTGTTTATGTTTTTCAATGTTGAGGTTGTTGTTGAATTTGTTGGTGTTCTTCAATGTTGAGGTTGCTGTTGAATTTGTTCGTTTTTTTCAATGTTGAGGTTGTTGTTGAATTTGTTGGTGTTTTTCAATGTTGAGGTTGTTGTTGTTTTTCAATGTTGAGGTTGTTGTTGAATTTGTTGGTGTTTTTCAATGTTGAGGTTGTTGTTGTTTTTCAATATTGAGGTTGTTGTTGAATTTGTTTGTGTTTTTCAATGTTGAGGTTGTTGTTGAATTTGTTGGTGTTTCTCAAATTCGAGGTTGTTGTTGAATTTGTTGGTGTTTTTCAATGTTGATGCTGTTGTTGAATTGGTTGGTGTTTTTCAATGTTGAGGTTGTTGTTGAATTTGCTCGTTTTTTTCAATGTTGAGGTAGTTGTTGAATTTGTTGGTGTTTTTCAATGTTGAGGTTGTTTTTGAATTTGTTGTTGTTTTTCAATGTTGTGATTGTTGTTGTTTTTCAATGTTGAGGTTGTTGTTGAATTTGTTGGTGTTTTTAATGTTGAGGTTGTTGTTGAATTTGTTGGTGTTTTTCAATGTTGAGGTTGTTGTTGAATTTGTTGGTGTTTTCAATGTTGAGGTTGCTGTTGAATTTGTTGGTGTTTTTCAATGTTGAGATTGTTGTTGAATTTGTTGGTGGTTTTCAATGTTGAGGTTTTTGGTGAATTTGTTGGTGTTTTTCTATGTCGAGGTTGTTGCTGAATTTGTTGGTGTTTTTCAATGTCGAGTTTGTTGTTGAATTTGTTTGTGTTTTTCAATGTTGAGGTTGTTTTTGTTTTTCAATGTGGAGGTTGTTGTTGAATTTGTTGTCGTTTTTCAATGCTGAGGTTGTTGTTGAATTTGTTGCTTTTTTTCAATGTTGAGGTTGTTGGTGTTTTTCAATGTTGAGGTTGTTGTTGTTTTTCAATATTGAGGTTGATGATTAATTTGTTGGTGTTTTTCAATGTTGAGGTTGTTGTTGTTTTTCAATATTGAGGCTGTTGTTGAATTTGTTGGCGTTTTCAATGTTGAGATTGTTGTTGAATTTGTTGGTGTTTTCAATGTTGAGCTTGTTGTTGAATTTGTTGGTGTTTTTCAATGTTGAGGTTGTTGTTGAATTTGTTGGTGTTTTTCAATGTTGAGGTTGTTGTTGAATTTGTTGGTGTTTTTCAATGTTGAGGTTGTTGTTGTTTTTCAATATTGAGGTTGTTGTTGAATTTGTTTGTGTTTTTCAATGTTGAGGTTGTTGTTGAATTTGTTGGTGTTTTTCAAATTCGAGGTTGCTGTTGAATTTGTTGGTGTTTTTCAATGTTGATGTTGTTGAATTTGTTGGTGTTTTTCAAAGTTGAGGTTGTTGTTGTTTTTCAATGTTGAGGTTATTGTTGAATTTGTTGGTGTTTTTCAATGTTGAGGTTGTTGTTGAATTTGTTGGTGTTTTTCAATGTTGAGGTTGTTGTTGTTTTTCAATATTGAGGTTGTTCTTGAATTTGTTTGTGTTTTTCAATGTTGAGGTTGTTGTTGAATTTGTTGGTGCTTTTCAAATTCGAGGTTGTTGTTGAATTTGTTGGTGTTTTTCAATGTTGATGTTGTTGAATTTGTTGGTGTTTTTCAATGTTGAGGTTGTTGTTGAATTTGTTCGCTTTTTTCAATGTTGAGGTTGTTGTTGAATTTGTTGGTGTTTTCAATGTTGAGGTTGTTTTTGAATTTGTTGGTGTTTTTCAATGTTGTGGTTGTTGTTGTTTTTCAATGTTGAGGTTGTTGTTGAATTTGTTGGTGTTTTCAATGTTGAGGTTTTTGTTGAATTTGTTGGTGTTTTTCTATGTCCAGGTTGTTGTTGAATTTGTTGGTGTTTTTCAATGTCGAGTTTGTTGTTGAATTTGTTGGTGTTTTTCAATGCCGAGGTTGTTGTTGAATTTGTTGTGTTTTTCAATTTTGAGGTTGTTGTTGTTTTTCAATGCTGAGGTTGTTGTTGAATTTGATGCTTTTTTTCAATGTTGAGGTTGTTGGTGTTTTTCAATGTTGAGGTTGTTGTTGAATTTGTTGGTTATTTTCAATGTTGAGGTTGTTGTTGTTTTTCAATATTGAGGTTGTTGTTGAATTTGTTGGTGCTTTTCAATGTTGAGGTTGTTGTTGTTTTTCAATATTGAGGTTGTTGTTGAATTTGTTTATGTTTTTCAATGTTGAGGTTGTTGTTGAATTTGTTGGTGTTTTTCAAATTCGAGGTAGTTGTTGAATTTGTTGGTGTTTTTCAATGTTGATGTTGTTGTTGAATTTGTTGGTGTTTTTCAAAGTTGAGGTTGTTGTTGAATTTGTTGGTGTTTTTCAAAGTTCAGGCTGTTGTTGAATTTGTTGGTGTTTTTCAATGCTGAGGTTGCTGTCGAATTTGTTCGTTTTTTTCAATGTTGAGGTTGTTGTTGAATTTGTTAGTGTTTTTCAATGTTGAGGTTGTTGTTGTTTTTCGATGTTGAGGTTGTTGTTGAATTTGTTGGTGTTTTTCAATGTTGAGGTTGTTGTTGTTTTTCAATATTGAGGTTGTTGATGAATTTGTTTGTGTTTTTCAATGTTGAGGTTGTTGTTGAATTTGTTGGTGTTTTTCAAATTCGAGGTTGTTGTTGAATTTGTTGGTGTTTTTCAATGTTGATGTTGTCGTTGAATTTGTTGGTGTTTTTCAATGTTGAGGTTGTTGTTGAATTTGTTCGTTTTTTTCAATGTTGAGGTTGTTGTGGAATTTGTTGGTGTTTTTCAATGTTGAGGTTGTTTTTGAATTTGTTGTTGTTTTTCAATGTTGTGGTTGTTGTTGTTTTTCAATGTTGAGGTTGTTGTTGAATTTGTTGGGGTTTTGAATGTTGAGGTTGTTGTTGAATTTGTTGGTGTTTTTCAATGTTGAGGTTGTTGTTGAATTTGTTGGTGTTTTCAATGTTGAGGTTGCTGTTGAATTTGTTGGTGTTTTGCAATGTTGAGGTTGTTGTTGAATTTGTTGTTGTTTTTCAATGTTGAGGTTTTTGTTGAATTTGTTGGTGTTTTTCTATGTCGAGGTTGTTGTTGAATTTGTTGGTGTTTTTCAATGTCGAGTTTGTTGTTGAATTTGTTTGTGTTTTTCAATGTTGAGGTTGTTTTTGTTTTTCAATGTTGAGGTTGTTGTTGAATTTGTTGTCGTTTTTCAATGTTGAGGTTGTTGTTGTATTTGTTGCTTTTTTTCAATGTTGAGGTTGTTGGTGTTTTTCAATGTTGAGGTTGTTGCTGTTTTTCAATATTGAGGTTGTTGTTTAATTTGTTGGTGTTTTTCAATGTTGAGGTTGTTGTTGTTTTTCAATATTGAGGTTGTTGTTGAATTTGTTGGCGTTTTCAATGTTGAGATTGTTGTTGAATTTGTTGGTGTTTTCAATGTTGAGTTTGTTTTTGAATTTGTTGGTGTTTTTCAATGTTGAGGCTGTTGTTGAATTTGTTGTTGTTTTTCAATATTGAGGTTGTTGTTGAATTTGTTTGTGTTTTTCAATGTTGAGGTTGTTGTTGAATTGATGGTGTTTTTCAAATTCGAGGTTGTTGTTGAATTTGTTGGTGTTTTTCAATGTTCATGTTGTTGAATTTGTTGGTGTTTTTCAAAGTTGAGGTTGTTGTTGTTTTTCAGTGTTGAGGTTGTTGTTGAATTTGTTGGTGTTTTTCAATGTTGAGGTTGTTGTTGAATTTGTTGGTGTTTTTCAATGTTGAGGTTGTTGTTGTTTTTCAATATTGAGGTTGTTCTTGAATTTGTTTGTGTTTTTCAATGTTGAGGTTGTTCTTGAATTTGTTGGTGCTTTTCAAATTCCAGGTTGTTG
The DNA here is from genome assembly GCA_026770705.1 of Isurus oxyrinchus. Taxonomy (NCBI): domain Eukaryota; kingdom Metazoa; phylum Chordata; class Chondrichthyes; order Lamniformes; family Lamnidae; genus Isurus; species Isurus oxyrinchus. The sequence continues at coordinate 353,643 of JANJGN010000268.1, read as the reverse complement.
TTGAATTTGTTGGTGTTTTTCAATGTTGATGTTGTTGAATTTGTTGGTGTTTTTCAATGTTGAGGTTGTTGTTGAATTTGTTCGCTTTTTTCAATGTTGAAGTTGTTGTTGAATTTGTTGGTGTTTTCAATGTTGAGGTTGTTTTTGAATTTGTTGTTGTTTTTCAATGTTGTGGTTGTTGTTGTTTTTCAATGTTGAGGTTGTTGTTGAATTTGTTGGTGTTTTCAATGTTGAGGTTATTGTTGAATTTGTTGGTGTTTTTCAATGTTGAGGTTGTTGTTGAATTTGTTGGTGTTTTTCAATGTTGAGGTTGTTGTTGAGTTTGTTGGTGTTTTTCAATGTTGAGGTTGCTGTTGAATTTGTTGGTGTTTTTCAATGTTGAGGTTTTTGTGGAAGTGTTGGTGTTTTTCTATGTCGAGGTTGGTGTTGAATTTGTTGTTGTTTTTCAATGTCGAGTTTGTTGTTGAATTTGTTGTTGTTTTTCAATGTCGAGGTTGTTGTTGAATTAGTTGGTGTTTTTCAATGTTGAGGTTGTTGTTGTTTTTCAATGTTGAGGATGTTGTTGAATTTGTTGTCGTTTTTCAATGTTGAGGTTGTTGTTGAATTTGTTGGTGTATTTCAATGTTGAGGTTGTTGTTGTTTTTCAATATTGAGGTTGTTGTTGAATTTGTTGGTGTTTTTCAATGTTGAGGTTATTGTTGTTTTTCAATATTGATGTTGTTGTTGAATTTGTTGGCGTTTTCAATGTTGAGATTGTTGTTGATTTTGTTGGTCTTTTCAATGTTGATGTTGTTGAGTTTGTTGGTGTTTTTCAAAGTTGAGGTTGTTGTTGTTTTTCAATGTTGAGGTTGTTGTTGAATTTGTTGGTGTTTTTCAATGTTGAGGTTGTTGTTGTATTTGTTGGTGTTTTTCAATTTCGAGGTTGTAGTTGAATTTGTTGATGTTTTTCAATGTTGAGGTTGTTGTTGAATTTGTTGGTGTTTTTCAATGTTGAGGTTGTTGTTGTTTTTCAATGTTGAGGCTGTTGTTGAAATTGTTGGTGTTTTTGAATGTTTAGTTTGTTGTTGTCTTTCAATGTTGAGGTTGTTGTTGAATTTGTTGGTGTTTTTCAATGTTGCGTTTGTTGTTGTTTTTCAATGTTGAGGTTGTTGTTGAATTTGTTGGTGTTTTTCAATGTTGAGGTTGTTGCTGAATTTGTTGGTGTTTTTCAATGTTGAGGTTGTTGTTGTTTTTCAATGTTGAGGTTGTTGTTGAATTTGTTGGTGCTTTTCAATGTTGAAGTTGTTGTTGAATTTGTTGGTGTTTTTCAATGTTGAGGTTGTTGTTGTTTTTCAATGTTGAGGTTGTTGTTGAATTTGTTGCTCTTTTTCAAGGTTGAGTTTGTTGTTGAATTTGTTGGTGTTTTTCAATGTTGAGGTTGTTTTTGAATTTGTTGGTGTTTTCCAATGTTGAGGTTGTTGTTGAATTTGTTGTCGTTTTTCAATGTTGAGGTTGTTGTTGTATTTGTTGCTTTTTTTCAATGTTGAGGTTGTTGGTGTTTTTCAATGTTGAGGTTGTTGCTGTTTTTCAATATTGAGGTTGTTGTTTAATTTGTTGGTGTTTTTCAATGTTGAGGTTGTTGTTGTTTTTCAATATTGAGGTTGTTGTTGAATTTGTTGGCGTTTTCAATGTTGAGATTGTTGTTGAATTTGTTGGTGTTTTCAATGTTGAGTTTGTTTTTGAATTTGTTGGTGTTTTTCAATGTTGAGGCTGTTGTTGAATTTGTTGTTGTTTTTCAATATTGAGGTTGTTGTTGAATTTGTTTGTGTTTTTCAATGTTGAGGTTGTTGTTGAATTTGTTGGTGTTTTTCAAATTCGAGGTTGTTGTTGAATTTGTTGGTGTTTTTCAATGTTCATGTTGTTGAATTTGTTGGTGTTTTTCAAAGTTGAGGTTGTTGTTGTTTTTCAGTGTTGAGGTTGTTGTTGAATTTGTTGGTGTTTTTCAATGTTGAGGTTGTTGTTGAATTTGTTGGTGTTTTTCAATGTTGAGGTTGTTGTTGTTTTTCAATATTGAGGTTGTTCTTGAATTTGTTTGTGTTTTTCAATGTTGAGGTTGTTCTTGAATTTGTTGGTGCTTTTCAAATTCGAGGTTGTTGTTGAATTTGTTGGTGTTTTTCAATGTTGATGTTGTTGAATTTGTTGGTGTTTTTCAATGTTGAGGTTGTTGTTGAATTTGTTCGCTTTTTTCAATGTTGAAGTTGTTGTTGAATTTGTTGGTGTTTTCAATGTTGAGGTTGTTTTTGAATTTGTTGTTGTTTTTCAATGTTGTGGTTGTTGTTGTTTTTCAATGTTGAGGTTGTTGTTGAATTTGTTGGTGTTTTCAATGTTGAGGTTATTGTTGAATTTGTTGGTGTTTTTCAATGTTGAGGTTGTTGTTGAATTTGTTGGTGTTTTTCAATGTTGAGGTTGTTGTTGAGTTTGTTGGTGTTTTTCAATGTTGAGGTTGCTGTTGAATTTGTTGGTGTTTTTCAATGTTGAGGTTTTTGTGGAAGTGTTGGTGTTTTTCTATGTCGAGGTTGGTGTTGAATTTGTTGTTGTTTTTCAATGTCGAGTTTGTTGTTGAATTTGTTGTTGTTTTTCAATGTCGAGGTTGTTGTTGAATTAGTTGGTGTTTTTCAATGTTGAGGTTGTTGTTGTTTTTCAATGTTGAGGATGTTGTTGAATTTGTTGTCGTTTTTCAATGTTGAGGTTGTTGTTGAATTTGTTGGTGTATTTCAATGTTGAGGTTGTTGTTGTTTTTCAATATTGAGGTTGTTGTTGAATTTGTTGGTGTTTTTCAATGTTGAGGTTATTGTTGTTTTTCAATATTGATGTTGTTGTTGAATTTGTTGGCGTTTTCAATGTTGAGATTGTTGTTGATTTTGTTGGTCTTTTCAATGTTGATGTTGTTGAGTTTGTTGGTGTTTTTCAAAGTTGAGGTTGTTGTTGTTTTTCAATGTTGAGGTTGTTGTTGAATTTGTTGGTGTTTTTCAATGTTGAGGTTGTTGTTGTATTTGTTGGTGTTTTTCAATTTCGAGGTTGTAGTTGAATTTGTTGATGTTTTTCAATGTTGAAGTTGTTGTTGAATTTGTTGGTGTTTTTCAATGTTGAGGTTGTTGTTGAATTTGTTGGTGTTTTTCAATGTTGAGGTTGTTGTTGTTTTTCAATGTTGAGGCTGTTGTTGAAATTGTTGGTGTTTTTGAATGTTTAGTTTGTTGTTGTCTTTCAATGTTGAGGTTGTTGTTGAATTTGTTGGTGTTTTTCAATGTTGCGTTTGTTGTTGTTTTTCAATGTTGAGGTTGTTGTTGAATTTGTTGGTGTTTTTCAATGTTGAGGTTGTTGCTGAATTTGTTGGTGTTTTTCAATGTTGAGGTTGTTGTTGTTTTTCAATGTTGAGGTTGTTGTTGAATTTGTTGGTGCTTTTCAATGTTGAAGTTGTTGTTGAATTTGTTGGTGTTTTTCAATGTTGAGGTTGTTGTTGTTTTTCAATGTTGAGGTTGTTGTTGAATTTGTTGCTCTTTTTCAAGGTTGAGTTTGTTGTTGAATTTGTTGGTGTTTTTCAATGTTGAGGTTGTTTTTGAATTTGTTGGTGTTTTCCAATGTTGAGGTTGTTGTTGAATTTGTTGGTGTTTTTCAATGTTGAGGTTGTTGGTGTTTTTCAATGTTGAGGTTGTTGTTGTTTTTCAATATTGAGGTTGTTGTTGAATTTGTTTATGTTTTTCAATGTTGAGGTTGTTGTTGAATTTGTTGGTGTTCTTCAATGTTGAGGTTGCTGTTGAATTTGTTCGTTTTTTTCAATGTTGAGGTTGTTGTTGAATTTGTTGGTGTTTTTCAATGTTGAGCTTGTTGTTGTTTTTCAATGTTGAGGTTGTTGTTGAATTTGTTGGTGTTTTTCAATGTTGAGGTTGTTGTTGTTTTTCAATATTGAGGTTGTTGTTGAATTTGTTTGTGTTTTTCAATGTTGAGGTTGTTGTTGAATTTGTTGGTGTTTCTCAAATTCGAGGTTGTTGTTGAATTTGTTGGTGTTTTTCAATGTTGATGCTGTTGTTGAATTGGTTGGTGTTTTTCAATGTTGAGGTTGTTGTTGAATTTGCTCGTTTTTTTCAATGTTGAGGTAGTTGTTGAATTTGTTGGTGTTTTTCAATGTTGAGGTTGTTTTTGAATTTGTTGTTGTTTTTCAATGTTGTGATTGTTGTTGTTTTTCAATGTTGAGGTTGTTGTTGAATTTGTTGGTGTTTTTAATGTTGAGGTTGTTGTTGAATTTGTTGGTGTTTTTCAATGTTGAGGTTGTTGTTGAATTTGTTGGTGTTTTCAATGTTGAGGTTGCTGTTGAATTTGTTGGTGTTTTTCAATGTTGAGGTTGTTGTTGAATTTGTTGGTGGTTTTCAATGTTGAGGTTTTTGGTGAATTTGTTGGTGTTTTTCTATGTCGAGGTTGTTGCTGAATTTGTTGGTGTTTTTCAATGTCGAGTTTGTTGTTGAATTTGTTTGTGTTTTTCAATGTTGAGGTTGTTTTTGTTTTTCAATGTGGAGGTTGTTGTTGAATTTGTTGTCGTTTTTCAATGCTGAGGTTGTTGTTGAATTTGTTGCTTTTTTTCAATGTTGAGGTTGTTGGTGTTTTTCAATGTTGAGGTTGTTGTTGTTTTTCAATATTGAGGTTGATGATTAATTTGTTGGTGTTTTTCAATGTTGAGGTTGTTGTTGTTTTTCAATATTGAGGTTGTTGTTGAATTTGTTGGCGTTTTCAATGTTGAGATTGTTGTTGAATTTGTTGGTGTTTTCAAAGTTGAGCTTGTTGTTGAATTTGTTGGTGTTTTTCAATGTTGAGGTTGTTGTTGAATTTGTTGGTGTTTTTCAATGTTGAGGTTGTTGTTGAATTTGTTGGTGTTTTTCAATGTTGAGGTTGTTGTTGTTTTTCAATATTGAGGTTGTTGTTGAATTTGTTTGTGTTTTTCAATGTTGAGGTTGTTGTTGAATTTGTTGGTGTTTTTCAAATTCGAGGTTGCTGTTGAATTTGTTGGTGTTTTTCAATGTTGATGTTGTTGAATTTGTTGGTGTTTTTCAAAGTTGAGGTTGTTGTTGTTTTTCAATGTTGAGGTTATTGTTGAATTTGTTGGTGTTTTTCAATGTTGAGGTTGTTGTTGAATTTGTTGGTGTTTTTCAATGTTGAGGTTGTTGTTGTTTTTCAATATTGAGGTTGTTCTTGAATTTGTTTGTGTTTTTCAATGTTGAGGTTGTTGTTGAATTTGTTGGTGCTTTTCAAATTCGAGGTTGTTGTTGAATTTGTTGGTGTTTTTCAATGTTGAGGTTGTTGTTGAATTTGTTCGTTTTTTTCAATGTTGAGGTTGTTGTTGAATTTGTTGGTGTTTTTCAATGTTGAGGTTGTTTTTGAATTTGTTGTTGTTTTTCAATGTTGTGGTTGTTGTTGTTTTTCAATGTTGAGGTTGTTGTTGAATTTGTTGGTGTTTTTAATGTTGAGGTTGTTGTTGAATTTGTTGGTGTTTTTCAATGTTGAGGTTGTTGTTGAATTTGTTGGTGTTTTCAATGTTGAGGTTGCTGTTGAATTTGTTGGTGTTTTTCAATGTTGAGGTTGTTGTTGAATTTGTTGGTGGTTTTCAATGTTGAGGTTTTTGTTGAATTTGTTGGTGTTTTTCTATGTCGAGGTTGTTGCTGAATTTGTTGGTGTTTTTCAATGTCGAGTTTGTTGTTGAATTTGTTTGTGTTTTTCAATGTTGAGGTTGTTTTTGTTTTTCAATGTTGAGGTTGTTGTTGAATTTGTTGCTTTTTTTCAATGTTGAGGTTGCTGGTGTTTTTCAATGTTGATGTTGTTGTTGTTTTTCAATATTGAGGTTGTTGTTTAATTTGTTGGTGTTTTTCAATGTTGAGGTTGTTGTTGTTTTTCAATATTGAGGTTGTTGTTGAGTCTGTTGGTGTTTTTCAATGTTGAGGTTGTTATTGAATTTGTTGGTGTTTTTCAATGTTGAGGTTGTTGTTGAATTTGTTGGTGTTTTTCAATGTTGAGGTTGTCGTTGTTTTTCAATATTGAGGTTGTTGTTGAATTTGTTTGTGTTTTTCAATGTTGAGGTTGTTGTTGAATTTGTTGGTGTTTTTCAAATTCGAGGTTGCTGTTGTTTTGCAATGTTGAGGTTGTTGTTGTATTTGTTGGTGTTTTTCAATTTCGAGGTTGTTGTTGAATTTGTTGGTGTTTTTCAATGTTGAAGTTGTTGTTGAATTTGTTGGTGTTTTTCAATGTTGAGGTTGTTGTTGTTTTTCAATGTTGAGGTTGTTGTTGAATTTGTTGGTGTTTTTCAATGTTGAGGTTGTTGTTGTTTTTCAATGCTGAGGTTGTTGTTGAAATTGTTGGTGTTTTTCAATGTTGAGGTTGTTGTTGAAATTGTTGGTGTTTTTCAATTTTGAGGTTGTTGTTGTTTTTCAATGTTGAGGTTGTTGTTGAATTTGTTGGTGTTTTTCAATGTTTAGGTTGTTGTTGTTTTTCAATGTTGAGGTTGTTGTTGAATTTGTTGGTGTTTTTCAATGTTGAGGTTGTTGTTGAATTTGTTGGTGTTTTTCAATGTTGCGTTTGTTGTTGTTTTTCAATGTTGAGGTTGTTGTTGAATTGTTGGTGTTTTTCAATGTTGAGGTTGTTGTTGAATTTGTTGGTGTTTTTCAATGTTGAGGTTGTTGTTGTTTTTCAATGTTGAGGTTGTTGTTGAAATTGTTGGTGTTTTTCAATGTTTCGGTTGTTGTTGTTTTTCAATGTTGAGGTTGTTGTTGAATTTGTTGGTGTTTTTCAATGTTGAGGTTGTTTTGAATTTGTTGGTGTTTTTCAAATTCGAGGTTGCTGTTGAATTTGTTGGTGTTTTTCAATGTTGATGTTGTTGAGTTTGTTGGTGTTTTTCAAAGTTGAGGTTGTTGTTGTTTTTCAATGTTGAGGTTGTTGTTGAATTTGTTGGTGTTTTTCAATGTTGAGGTTGTTGTTGTATTTGTTGGTGTTTTTCAATTTCGAGGTTGTAGTTGAATTTGTTGGTGTTTTTCAATGTTGAAGTTGTTGTTGAATTTGTTGGTGTTTTTCAATGTTGAGGTTGTTGTTGAATTTGTTGGTGTTTTTCAATGTTGAGGTTGTTGTTGTTTTTCAATGTTGAGGCTGTTGTTGAAATTGTTGGTGTTTTTGAATGTTTAGTTTGTTGTTGTTTTTCAATGTTGAGGTTGTTGTTGAATTTGTTGGTGTTTTTCAATGTTGCGTTTGTTGTTGTTTTTCAATGTTGAGGTTGTTGTTGAATTTGTTGGTGTTTTTCAATGTTGAGGTTGTTGCTGAATTTGTTGGTGTTTTTCAATGTTGAGGTTGTTGTTGTTTTTCAATGTTGAGGTTGTTGTTGAATTTGTTGGTGCTTTTCAATGTTGAGGTTGTTGTTGAATTTGTTGGTGTTTTTCAATGTTGAGGTTGTTGTTGTTTTTCAATGTTGAGGTTGTTGTTGAATTTGTTGCTCTTTTTCAAGGTTGAGTTTGTTGTTGAATTTGTTGGTGTTTTTCAATGTTGAGGTTGTTTTTGAATTTGTTGGTGTTTTCCAATGTTGAGGTTGTTGTTGAATTTGTTGGTGTTTTTCAATGTTGAGGTTGTTGGTGTTTTTCAATGTTGAGGTTGTTGTTGTTTTTCAATATTGAGGTTGTTGTTGTATTTGTTTATGTTTTTCAATGTTGAGGTTGTTGTTGAATTTGTTGGTGTTCTTCAATGTTGAGGTTGCTGTTGAATTTGTTCGTTTTTTTCAATGTTGAGGTTGTTGTTGAATTTGTTGGTGTTTTTCAATGTTGAGGTTGTTGTTGTTTTTCAATGTTGAGGTTGTTGTTGAATTTGTTGGTGTTTTTCAATGTTGAGGTTGTTGTTGTTTTTCAATATTGAGGTTGTTGTTGAATTTGTTTGTGTTTTTCAATGTTGAGGTTGTTGTTGAATTTGTTGGTGTTTCTCAAATTCGAGGTTGTTGTTGAATTTGTTGGTGTTTTTCAATGTTGATGCTGTTGTTGAATTGGTTGGTGTTTTTCAATGTTGAGGTTGTTGTTGAATTTGCTCGTTTTTTTCAATGTTGAGGTAGTTGTTGAATTTGTTGGTGTTTTGCAATGTTGAGGTTGTTTTTGAATTTGTTGTTGTTTTTCAATGTTGTGATTGTTGTTGTTTTTCAATGTTGAGGTTGTTGTTGAATTTGTTGGTGTTTTTAATGTTGAGGTTGTTGTTGAATTTGTTGGTGTTTTTCAATGTTGAGGTTGTTGTTGAATTTGTTGGTGTTTTCAATGTTGAGGTTGCTGTTGAATTTGTTGGTGTTTTTCAATGTTGAGATTGTTGTTGAATTTGTTGGTGGTTTTCCATGTTGAGGTTTTTGGTGAATTTGTTGGTGTTTTTCTATGTCGAGGTTGTTGCTGAATTTGTTGGTGTTTTTCAATGTCGAGTTTGTTGTTGAATTTGTTTGTGTTTTTCAATGTTGAGGTTGTTTTTGTTTTTCAATGTGGAGGTTGTTGTTGAATTTGTTGTCGTTTTTCAATGCTGAGGTTGTTGTTGAATTTGTTGCTTTTTTTCAATGTTGAGGTTGTTGGTGTTTTTCAATGTTGAGGTTGTTGTTGTTTTTCAATATTGAGGTTGATGATTAATTTGTTGGTGTTTTTCAATGTTGAGGTTGTTGTTGTTTTTCAATATTGAGGTTGTTGTTGAATTTGTTGGCGTTTTCAATGTTGAGATTGTTGTTGAATTTGTTGGTGTTTTCAATGTTGAGCTTGTTGTTGAATTTGTTGGTGTTTTTCAATGTTGAGGTTGTTGTTGAATTTGTTGGTGTTTTTCAATGTTGAGGTTGTTGTTGAATTTGTTGGTGTTTTTCAATGTTGAGGTTGTTGTTGTTTTTCAATATTGAGGTTGTTGTTGAATTTGTTTGTGTTTTTCAATGTTGAGGTTGTTGTTGAATTTGTTGGTGTTTTTCAAATTCGAGGTTGCTGTTGAATTTGTTGGTGTTTTTCAATGTTGATGTTGTTGAATTTGTTGGTGTTTTTCAAAGTTGAGGTTGTTGTTGTTTTTCAATGTTGAGGTTATTGTTGAATTTGTTGGTGTTTTTCAATGTTGAGGTTGTTGTTGAATTTGTTGGTGTTTTTCAATGTTGAGGTTGTTGTTGTTTTTCAATATTGAGGTTGTTCTTGAATTTGTTTGTGTTTTTCAATGTTGAGGTTGTTGTTGAATTTGTTGGTGCTTTTCAAATTCGAGGTTGTTGTTGAATTTGTTGGTGTTTTTCAATGTTGATGTTGTTGAATTTGTTGGTGTTTTTCAATGTTGAGGTTGTTGTTGAATTTGTTCGCTTTTTTCAATGTTGAGGTTGTTGTTGAATTTGTTGGTGTTTTCAATGTTGAGGTTGTTTTTGAATTTGTTGGTGTTTTTCAATGTTGTGGTTGTTGTTGTTTTTCAATGTTGAGGTTGTTGTTGAATTTGTTGGTGTTTTCAATGTTGAGGTTTTTGTTGAATTTGTTGGTGTTTTTCTATGTCCAGGTTGTTGTTGAATTTGTTGGTGTTTTTCAATGTCGAGTTTGTTGTTGAATTTGTTGGTGTTTTTCAATGCCGAGGTTGTTGTTGAATTTGTTGTGTTTTTCAATTTTGAGGTTGTTGTTGTTTTTCAATGCTGAGGTTGTTGTTGAATTTGATGCTTTTTTTCAATGTTGAGGTTGTTGGTGTTTTTCAATGTTGAGGTTGTTGTTGAATTTGTTGGTTATTTTCAATGTTGAGGTTGTTGTTGTTTTTCAATATTGAGGTTGTTGTTGAATTTGTTGGTGCTTTTCAATGTTGAGGTTGTTGTTGTTTTTCAATATTGAGGTTGTTGTTGAATTTGTTTATGTTTTTCAATGTTGAGGTTGTTGTTGAATTTGTTGGTGTTTTTCAAATTCGAGGTAGTTGTTGAATTTGTTGGTGTTTTTCAATGTTGATGTTGTTGTTGAATTTGTTGGTGTTTTTCAAAGTTGAGGTTGTTGTTGAATTTGTTGGTGTTTTTCAAAGTTCAGGCTGTTGTTGAATTTGTTGGTGTTTTTCAATGCTGAGGTTGCTGTCGAATTTGTTCGTTTTTTTCAATGTTGAGGTTGTTGTTGAATTTGTTAGTGTTTTTCAATGTTGAGGTTGTTGTTGTTTTTCGATGTTGAGGTTGTTGTTGAATTTGTTGGTGTTTTTCAATGTTGAGGTTGTTGTTGTTTTTCAATATTGAGGTTGTTGATGAATTTGTTTGTGTTTTTCAATGTTGAGGTTGTTGTTGAATTTGTTGGTGTTTTTCAAATTCGAGGTTGTTGTTGAATTTGTTGGTGTTTTTCAATGTTGATGTTGTCGTTGAATTTGTTGGTGTTTTTCAATGTTGAGGTTGTTGTTGAATTTGTTCGTTTTTTTCAATGTTGAGGTTGTTGTGGAATTTGTTGGTGTTTTTCAATGTTGAGGTTGTTTTTGAATTTGTTGTTGTTTTTCAATGTTGTGGTTGTTGTTGTTTTTCAATGTTGAGGTTGTTGTTGAATTTGTTGGGGTTTTGAATGTTGAGGTTGTTGTTGAATTTGTTGGTGTTTTTCAATGTTGAGGTTGTTGTTGAATTTGTTGGTGTTTTCAATGTTGAGGTTGCTGTTGAATTTGTTGGTGTTTTGCAATGTTGAGGTTGTTGTTCAATTTGTTGTTGTTTTTCAATGTTGAGGTTTTTGTTGAATTTGTTGGTGTTTTTCTATGTCGAGGTTGTTGTTGAATTTGTTGGTGTTTTTCAATGTCGAGTTTGTTGTTGAATTTGTTTGTGTTTTTCAATGTTGAGGTTGTTTTTGTTTTTCAATGTTGAGGTTGTTGTTGAATTTGTTGTCGTTTTTCAATGTTGAGGTTGTTGTTGTATTTGTTGCTTTTTTTCAATGTTGAGGTTGTTGGTGTTTTTCAATGTTGAGGTTGTTGCTGTTTTTCAATATTGAGGTTGTTGTTTAATTTGTTGGTGTTTTTCAATGTTGAGGTTGTTGTTGTTTTTCAATATTGAGGTTGTTGTTGAATTTGTTGGCGTTTTCAATGTTGAGATTGTTGTTGAATTTGTTGGTGTTTTCAATGTTGAGTTTGTTTTTGAATTTGTTGGTGTTTTTCAATGTTGAGGCTGTTGTTGAATTTGTTGTTGTTTTTCAATATTGAGGTTGTTGTTGAATTTGTTTGTGTTTTTCAATGTTGAGGTTGTTGTTGAATTTGTTGGTGTTTTTCAAATTCGAGGTTGTTGTTGAATTTGTTGGTGTTTTTCAATGTTCATGTTGTTGAATTTGTTGGTGTTTTTCAAAGTTGAGGTTGTTGTTGTTTTTCAGTGTTGAGGTTGTTGTTGAATTTGTTGGTGTTTTTCAATGTTGAGGTTGTTGTTGAATTTGTTGGTGTTTTTCAATGTTGAGGTTGTTGTTGTTTTTCAATATTGAGGTTGTTCTTGAATTTGTTTGTGTTTTTCAATGTTGAGGTTGTTCTTGAATTTGTTGGTGCTTTTCAAATTCGAGGTTGTTGTTGAATTTGTTGGTGTTTTTCAATGTTGATGTTGTTGAATTTGTTGGTGTTTTTCAATGTTGAGGTTGTTGTTGAATTTGTTCGCTTTTTTCAATGTTGAAGTTGTTGTTGAATTTGTTGGTGTTTTCAATGTTGAGGTTGTTTTTGAATTTGTTGTTGTTTTTCAATGTTGTGGTTGTTGTTGTTTTTCAATGTTGAGGTTGTTGTTGAATTTGTTGGTGTTTTCAATGTTGAGGTTATTGTTGAATTTGTTGGTGTTTTTCAATGTTGAGGTTGTTGTTGAATTTGTTGGTGTTTTTCAATGTTGAGGTTGTTGTTGAGTTTGTTGGTGTTTTTCAATGTTGAGGTTGCTGTTGAATTTGTTGGTGTTTTTCAATGTTGAGGTTTTTGTGGAAGTGTTGGTGTTTTTCTATGTCGAGGTTGGTGTTGAATTTGTTGTTGTTTTTCAATGTCGAGTTTGTTGTTGAATTTGTTGTTGTTTTTCAATGTCGAGGTTGTTGTTGAATTAGTTGGTGTTTTTCAATGTTGAGGTTGTTGTTGTTTTTCAATGTTGAGGATGTTGTTGAATTTGTTGTCGTTTTTCAATGTTGAGGTTGTTGTTGAATTTGTTGGTGTATTTCAATGTTGAGGTTGTTGTTGTTTTTCAATATTGAGGTTGTTGTTGAATTTGTTGGTGTTTTTCAATGTTGAGGTTATTGTTGTTTTTCAATATTGATGTTGTTGTTGAATTTGTTGGCGTTTTCAATGTTGAGATTGTTGTTGATTTTGTTGGTCTTTTCAATGTTGAGTTTGTTGTTGAATTTGTTGGTGTTTTTCAAAGTTGAGGTTGTTGTTGTTTTTCAATGTTGAGGTTGTTGTTGAATTTGTTGGTGTTTTTCAATGTTGAGGTTGTTGTTGTTTTTCAATCTTGAGGTTGTTGTTGAATGTGTTTATGTTTTTCAATGTTGAGCTTGTTGTTGAATTTGTTGGTGTTTTTCAAATTCGAGGTTGTTGTTGAATTTGTTGGTGTTTTTCAAAGTTGATGTTGTTGTTGAATTTGTTGGTGTTTTTCAAAGTTGAGGTTGTTGTTGAATTTGTTGGTGTTTTTCAAAGTTCAGATTGTTGTTGAATTTGTTGGTGTTTTTCAATGTTGAGGTTGTTGTTGAATTTGTTCGTTTTTTTCAATGTTGAGGTTGTTGTTGAATTTGTTGGTGTTTTTCAATGTTGAGGTTGTTCTTGTTTTTCAATGTTGAGGTTGTTGTTGAATTTGTTGTTGTTTTTCTATGTCGAGGTTGTTGTTGAATTTTTTGGTGTTTTTCAATGTCGAGTTTGTTGTTGAATTTGTTGTGTTTTTCAATTTTGAGGTTGTTGTTGAATTTGTTGGTGTTTTTCAAATTCGAGGTTGTTGTTGAATTTGTTGGTCTTTTTCAATGTTGATGTTGTTGCAGAATTTGTTGTTGTTTTTCAATGTTGAAGATGTTGTTGAATTTGTTGGTGTTTTCAATATTGAGGTTGTTGTTGAATTTGTTGGCGTTTTCAATGTTGAGATTGTTGTTGAATTTGTTGGTGTTTTCAATGTTGAGTTTGTTTTTGAATTTGTTGGTGTTTTTCAATGTTGATGTTGTTGAATTTGTTGGTGTTTTTCAATGTTGAGGTTGTTGTTGAATTTGTTCGCTTTTTTCAATGTTGAGGTTGTTGTTGAATTTGTTGGTGTTTTCAATGTTGAGGTTGTTTTTGAATTTGTTGTCGTTTTTCAATGTTGAGGTTGTTGTTGTATTTGTTGCTTTTTTTCAATGTTGAGGTTGTTGGTGTTTTTCAATGTTGAGGTTGTTGCTGTTTTTCAATATTGAGGTTGTTGTTTAATTTGTTGGTGTTTTTCAATGTTGAGGTTGTTGTTGTTTTTCAATATTGAGGTTGTTGTTGAATTTGTTGGCGTTTTCAATGTTGAGATTGTTGTTGAATTTGTTGGTGTTTTCAATGTTGAGTTTGTTTTTGAATTTGTTGGTGTTTTTCAATGTTGAGGTTGTTGTTGAATTTGTTGGTGTTTTTCAATGTTGAGGTTGTTGTTGAATTTGTTGGTGTTTTTCAATGTTGAGGTTGTTGTTGTTTTTCAATATTGAGGTTGTTGTTGAATTTGTTGGTGTTTTTCAAATTCGAGGTTGTTGTTGAATTTGTTGGTGTTTTTCAGAGTTGAGGTTGTTGTTTTTCAATGTTGAGGTTGTTGTTGAATTGGTTGGTGTTTTTCAATGTTGAGGTTGTTGTTGAATTTGTTGGTGTTTTTCAATGTTGAGGTTGTTGTTGTTTTTCAATATTGAGGTTGTTCTTGAATTTGTTTGTGTTTTTCAATGTTGAGGTTGTTGCAGAATTTGTTGTTGTTTTTCAATGTTGAGGATGTTGTTGAATTTGTTGGTGTTTTCAATATTGAGGTTGTTGTTGAATTTGTTGGCGTTTTCAATGTTGAGATTGTTGTTGAATTTGTTGGTGTTTTCAATGTTGAGTTTGTTTTTGAATTTGTTGGTGTTTTTCAATGTTGAGGTTGTTGTTGAATTTGTTGGTGTTTTTCAATGTTGAGGTTGTTGTTGAATTTGTTGGTGTTTTTCAATGTTGAGGTTGTTGTTGTTTTTCAATATTGAGGTTGTTGTTGAATTTGTTCGCTTTTTTCAATGTTGAGGTTGTTGTTGAATTTGTTGGTGTTTTCAATGTTGAGGTTGTTTTTGAATTTGTTGTCGTTTTTCAATGTTGAGGTTGTTGTTGTATTTGTTGCTTTTTTTCAATGTTGAGGTTTTTGGTGTTTTTCAATGTTGAGGTTGTTGCTGTTTTTCAATATTGAGGTTGTTGTTAAATTTGTTGGTGTTTTTCAATGTTGAGGTTGTTGTTGTTTTTCAATATTGAGGTTGTTGTTGAATTTGTTGGCGTTTTCAATGTTGAGATTGTTGTTGAATTTGTTGGTGTTTTCAATGTTGAGTTTGTTTTTGAATTTGTTGGTGTTTTTCAATGTTGAGGTTGTTGTTGAATTTGTTGGTGTTTTTCAATGTTGAGGTTGTTGTTGTTTTTCAATATTGAGGTTGTTGTTGAATTTGTTGGTGTTTTTCAAATTCGAGGTTGTTGTTGAATTTGTTGGTGTTTTTCACTGTTGATGTTGTTGAATTTGTTGGTGTTTTTCAGAGTTGAGGTTGTTGTTGTTTTTCAATGTTGAGGTTGTTGTTGAATTTGTTGGTGTTTTTCAATGTTGAGGTTGTTGTTGAATTTGTTGGTGTTTTTCAATGTTGAGGTTGTTGTTGTTTTTCAATATTGAGGTTGTTCTTGAATTTGTTTGTGTTTTTCAATGTTGAGGTTGTTGCAGAATTTGTTGTTGTTTTTCAATGTTGAGGATGTTGTTGAATTTGTTGGTGTTTTCAATATTGAGGTTGTTGTTGAATTTGTTGGCGTTTTCAATGTTGAGATTGTTGTTGAATTTGTTGGTGTTTTCAATGTTGAGTTTGTTTTTGAATTTGTTGGTGTTTTTCAATGTTGAGGTTGTTGTTGAATTTGTTGGTGTTTTTCAATGTTGAGGTTGTTGTTGAATTTGTTGGTGTTTTTCAATGTTGAGGTTGTTGTTGTTTTTCAATATTGAGGTTGTTGTTGAATTTGTTTGTGTTTTTCAATGTTGAGGTTCTTGTTGAATTTGTTGGTGTTTTTCAAATTCGAGGTTGTTGTTGAATTTGTTGGTGTTTTTCAATGTTGATGTTGATGAATTTGTTGGTGTTTTTCAAAGTTGAGGTTGTTGTTGTTTTTCAATATTGAGGTTGTTCTTGAATTTGTTTGTGTTTTTCAATGTTGAGGTTGTTGTTGAATTTGTTGGTGCTTTTCAAATTCGAGGTTGTTGTTGAATTTGTTGGTGTTTTTCAATGTTCATGTTGTTGAATTTGTTGGTGTTTTTCAATGTTGAGGTTGTTGTTGAATTTGTTCGCTTTTTTCAATGTTGAGGTTGTTGTTGAATTTGTTGGTGTTTTCAAAGTTGAGGTTGTTTTTGAATTTGTTGTTGTTTTTCAATGTTGTGGTTGTTGTTGTTTTTCAATGTTGAGGTTGTTGTTGAATTTGTTGGTGTTTTCAATGTTGACGTTGTTGTTGAATTTGTTGGTGCTTTTCAAATTCGAGGTTGTTGTTGAATTTGTTGGTGTTTTTCAATGTTGATGTTGTTGAATTTGTTGGTGTTTTTCAATGTTGAGGTTGTTGTTGAATTTGTTCGCTTTTTTCAATGTTGAGGTTGTTGTTGAATTTGTTGGTGTTTTCAATGTTGAGGTTGTTTCTGAATTTGTTGTTGTTTTTCAATGTTGTGGTTGTTGTTGTTTTTCAATGTTGAGGTTGTTGTTGAATTTGTTGGTTTTTTCAATGTTGAGGTTATTGTTGAATTTGTTGGTGTTTTTCAATGTTGAGGTTGTTGTTGAATTTGTTGTTGTTTTTCAATGTTGAGTTTGTTTTTGAATTTGTTGGTGTTTTTCAATGTTGAGGTTGTTGTTGAATTTGTTGGAGTTTTTCAATGTTGAGGTTGTTGTTGAATTTGTTGGTGTTTTTCAATGTTGAGGTTGTTGTTGTTTTTCAATATTGAGGTTGTTGTTGAATTTGTTCGCTTTTTTCAATGTTGAGGTTGTTGTTGAATTTGTTGGTGTTTTCAATGTTGAGGTTGTATTTGAATTTGTTGTCGTTTTTCAATGTTGAGGTTGTTGTTGTATTTGTTGCTTTTTTTCAATGTTGAGGTTGTTGGTGTTTTTCAATGTTGAGGTTGTTGCTGTTTTTCAATATTGAGGTTGTTGTTTAATTTGTTGGTGTTTTTCAATGTTGAGGTTGTTGTTGTTTTTCAATATTGAGGTTGTTGTTGAATTTGTTGGCGTTTTCAATGTTGAGATTGTTGTTGAATTTGTTGGTGTTTTCAATGTTGAGTTTGTTTTTGAATTTGTTGGTGTTTTTCAATGTTGAGGTTGTTGTTGAATTTGTTGGTGTTTTTCAATGTTGAGGTTGTTGTTGAATTTGTTGGTGTTTGAGGTTGTTGTTTTTCAATATTGAGGTTGTTGTTGAATTTGTTGGTGTTTTTCAAATTCGAGGTTGTTGTTGAATTTGTTGGTGTTTTTCACTGTTGATGTTGTTGAATTTATTGGTGTTTTTCAATGTTGAGGTTGTTGTTGTTTTTCAATGTTGAGGTTGTTGTTGAATTTGTTGGTGTTTTTCAATGTTAAGGTTGTTGTTGAATTTGTTGGTGTTTTTCAATGTTGAGGTTGTTGTTGTTTTTCAATATTGAGGTTGTCCTTGAATTTGTTTGTGTTTTTCAATGTTGAGGTTGTTGCAGAATTTGTTGTTGTTTTTCAATGTTGAGGATGTTGTTGAATTTGTTGGTGTTTTCAATATTGAGGTTGTTGTTGAATTTGTTGGCGTTTTCAATGTTGAGATTGTTGTTGAATTTGTTGGTGTTTTCAATGTTGAGTTTGTTTTTGAATTTGTTGGTGTTTTTCAATGTTGAGGTTGTTGTTGAATTTGTTGGTGTTTTTCAATGTTGAGGTGGTTGTTGAATTTGTTGGTGTTTTTCAATGTTGAGGTTGTTGTTGTTTTTCAATATTGAGGTTGTTGTTGAATTTGTTTGTGTTTTTCAATGTTGAGGTTGTTGTTGAATTTGTTGGTGCTTTTCAAATTCGAGGTTGTTGTTGAATTTGTTGGTGTTTTTCAATGTTCATGTTGTTGAATTTGTTGGTGTTTTTCAATGTTGAGGTTGTTGTTGAATTTGTTCGCTTTTTTCAATGTTGAGGTTGTTGTTGAATTTGTTGGTGTTTTCAATGTTGAGGTTGTTTTTGAATTTGTTGTTGTTTTTCAATGTTGTGGTTGTTGTTGCTTTTCAATGTTGGGGTTGTTGTTGAATTTGTTGGTGTTTTCAATGTTGAGGTTGTTGTTGAATTTGTTGGTGCTTTTCAAATTCG
The DNA here is from genome assembly GCA_026770705.1 of Isurus oxyrinchus. Lineage (NCBI taxonomy): Eukaryota > Metazoa > Chordata > Chondrichthyes > Lamniformes > Lamnidae > Isurus > Isurus oxyrinchus. Next base: position 336,196 of record JANJGN010000268.1, on the reverse strand, counting down.
AGGTTGTTGTTGAATTTGTTGGTGTTTTTCAATGTTGATGTTGTTGAATTTGTTGGTGTTTTTCAATGTTGAGGTTTTTGTTGAATTTGTTCGCTTTTTTCAATGTTGAGGTTGTTGTTGAATTTGTTGGTGTTTTCAATGTTGAGGTTGTTTTTGAATTTGTTGTTGTTTTTCAATGTTGTGGTTGTTGTTGTTTTTCAATGTTGAGGTTGTTGTTGAATTTGTTGGTTTTTTCAATGTTGAGGTTATTGTTGAATTTGGTGGTGTTTTTCAATGTTGAGGTTGTTGTTGAATTTGTTGGTGTTTTTCAATGTTGAGGTCTTTGTTGAATTTGTTGGTGTTTTTCTATGTCGACGTTGTTGTTGAATTTGTTGGTGTTTTTCAATGTCGAGTTTGTTGTTGAATTTGTTGTTGTTTTTCAATGTCGAGAATGTTGTTGAATTAGTTGGTGTTTTTCAATGTTGAGGTTGTTATTGTTTTTCAATGTTGAGGATGTTGTTGAATTTGTTGTCGTTTTTCAATGTTGAGGTTGTTGTTGAATTTGTTGGTGTATTTCAATGTTGAGGTTGTTGTTGAATTTGTTGGTGTTTTTCAATGTTGAGGTTGTTGTTGTTTTTCAATATTTATGTTGTTGTTGAATTTGTTGGTGTTTTCAATGTTGAGATTGTTGTTGAATTTGTTGGTCTTTTCAATGTTGAGTTTGTTGTTGAATTTGTTGGTGTTTTTCAATGTTGAGGTTGTTGTTGTTTTTCAATGTTGAGGTTGTTGTTGAATTTGTTGGTGTTTTTCAATATTGAGGTTGTTGTTGAATTTGTTGTCGTTTTTCAATGTTGAGGTTGTTGTTGTATTTGTTGCTTTTTTTCAATGTTGAGGTTGTTGGTGTTTTTCAATGTTGAGGTTGTTGCTGTTTTTCAATATTGAGGTTGTTGTTTAATTTGTTGGTGTTTTTCAATGTTGAGGTTGTTGTTGTTTTTCAATATTGAGGTTGTTGTTGAATTTGTTGGCGTTTTCAATGTTGAGATTGTTGTTGAATTTGTTGGTGTTTTCAATGTTGAGTTTGTTTTTGAATTTGTTGGTGTTTTTCAATGTTGAGGTTGTTGTTGAATTTGTTGGTGTTTTTCAATGTTGAGGTTGTTGTTGAATTTGTTGGTGTTTGAGGTTGTTGTTTTTCAATATTGAGGTTGTTGTTGAATTTGTTGGTGTTTTTCAAATTCGAGGTTGTTGTTGAATTTGTTGGTGTTTTTCACTGTTGATGTTGTTGAATTTATTGGTGTTTTTCAATGTTGAGGTTGTTGTTGTTTTTCAATGTTGAGGTTGTTGTTGAATTTGTTGGTGTTTTTCAATGTTAAGGTTGTTGTTGAATTTGTTGGTGTTTTTCAATGTTGAGGTTGTTGTTGTTTTTCAATATTGAGGTTGTTCTTGAATTTGTTTGTGTTTTTCAATGTTGAGGTTGTTGCAGAATTTGTTGTTGTTTTTCAATGTTGAGGATGTTGTTGAATTTGTTGGTGTTTTCAATATTGAGGTTGTTGTTGAATTTGTTGGCGTTTTCAATGTTGAGATTGTTGTTGAATTTGTTGGTGTTTTCAATGTTGAGTTTGTTTTTGAATTTGTTGGTGTTTTTCAATGTTGAGGTTGTTGTTGAATTTGTTGGTGTTTTTCAATGTTGAGGTGGTTGTTGAATTTGTTGGTGTTTTTCAATGTTGAGGTTGTTGTTGTTTTTCAATATTGAGGTTGTTGTTGAATTTGTTTGTGTTTTTCAATGTTGAGGTTGTTGTTGAATTTGCTGGTGCTTTTCAAATTCGAGGTTGTTGTTGAATTTGTTGGTGTTTTTCAATGTTCATGTTGTTGAATTTGTTGGTGTTTTTCAATGTTGAGGTTGTTGTTGAATTTGTTCGCTTTTTTCAATGTTGAGGTTGTTGTTGAATTTGTTGGTGTTTTCAATGTTGAGGTTGTTTTTGAATTTGTTGTTGTTTTTCAATGTTGTGGTTGTTGTTGCTTTTCAATGTTGGGGTTGTTGTTGAATTTGTTGGTGTTTTCAATGTTGAGGTTGTTGTTGAATTTGTTGGTGCTTTTCAAATTCGAGGTTGTTGTTGAATTTGTTGGTGTTTTTCAATGTTGATGTTGTTGAATTTGTTGGTGTTTTTCAATGTTGAGGTTGTTGTTGAATTTGTTCGCTTTTTTCAATGTTGAGGTTGTTGTTGAATTTGTTGGTGTTTTCAATGTTGAGGTTGTTTTTGAATTTGTTGTTGTTTTTCAATGTTGTGGTTGTTGTTGTTTTTCAATGTTGAGGTTGTTGTTGAATTTGTTGGTTTTTTCAATGTTGAGGTTATTGTTGAATTTGGTGGTGTTTTTCAATGTTGAGGTTGTTGTTGAATTTGTTGGTGTTTTTCAATGTTGAGGTCTTTGTTGAATTTGTTGGTGTTTTTCTATGTCGACGTTGTTGTTGAATTTGTTGGTGTTTTTCAATGTCGAGTTTGTTGTTGAATTTGTTGTTGTTTTTCAATGTCGAGAATGTTGTTGAATTAGTTGGTGTTTTTCAATGTTGAGGTTGTTGTTGAATTTGTTGGTGTATTTCAATGTTGAGGTTGTTGTTGAATTTGTTGGTGTTTTTCAATGTTGAGGTTGTTGTTGTTTTTCAATATTGATGTTGTTGTTGAATTTGTTGGCGTTTTCAATGTTGAGATTGTTGTTGAATTTGTTGGTCTTTTCAATGTTGAGTTTGTTGTTGAATTTGTTGGTGTTTTTCAATGTTGAGGTTGTTGTTGTTTTTCAATGTTGAGGTTGTTGTTGAATTTGTTGGTGTTTTTCAATATTGAGGTTGTTGTTGAATTTGTTGGTGTTTTTCAATGTTGAGGTTGTTGTTTTTCAATCTTGAGGTTGTTGTTGAATTTGTTGATGTTTTTCAATGTTGAGGTTGTTGTTGAATTTGTTGGTGTTTTTCAAATTCGAGGTTGTTGTTGAATTTGTTGGTGTTTTTCAAAGTTGATGTTGTTGTTGAATTTGTTGGTGTTTTTCAAAGTTGAGTTTGTTGTTGAATTTGTTGGTGTTTTTCAAAGTTCAGATTGTTGTTGAATTTGTTGGTATTTTTCAATGTTGAGGTTGTTGTTGAATTTGTTCGTTTTTTTCAATGTTGAGGTTGTTGTTGAATTTGTTGGTGTTTTTCAATGTTGAGGTTGTTGTTGTTTTTCAATGTTGAGGTTGTTGTTGAATTTGTTGTTGTTTTTCTATGTCGAGGTTGTTGTTGAATTTGTTGGTGTTTTTCAATGTCGAGTTTGTTGTTGAATTTGTTGTTGTTTTTCAATGCCGAGGTTGTTGTTGAATTTGTTGTGTTTTTCAATTTTGAGGTTGTTGTTGAATTTGTTGGTGTTTTTCAAATTCGCGGTTGTTGTTGAATTTGTTGGTGTTTTTCAATGTTGATGTTGTTGCAGAATTTGTTGTTGTTTTTCAATGTTGAGGATGTTGTTGAATTTGTTGGTGTTTTTAATGTTGAGGTTGTTGTTGAATTTGTTGGTGTTTTTCAATGTTGAGGTTGTTGTTGAATTTGTTGGTGTTTTTCAATGTTGAGGTTGTTGTTGAATTTGTTGGTGTTTTTCAATGTTGAGGTTTTTGTTGAATTTGTTGGTGTTTTTCTATGTCGAGGTTGTTCTTGAATTTGTTGGTGTTTTTCAATGTCGAATTTGTTGTTGAATTTGTTGTTGTTTTTCAATGTCGAGGTTGTTGTTGAATTTGTTGGTGTTTTTCAATGTTGAGGTTGTTTTTGTTTTTCAATGTTGAGGTTGTTGTTGACTTTGTTGTCGTTTTTCAATGTTGAGGTTTTTGTTGAATTTGATGCTTTTTTTCAATGTTGAGGTTGTTCGTGTTTTACAATGTTGAGGTTGTTGTTGAATTTGTTGGTGTTTTTCAATGTTGAGGTTGTTGTTGTTTTTCAATATTGAGGTTGTTGTTGAATTTCTTGGTGTTTTTCAATGTTGAGGTTGTTGTTGTTTTTCAATATTGAGGTTGTTGTTGAATTTGTTGGCGTTTTCAATGTTGAGATTGTTGTTGAATTTGTTGGTGTTTTCAATGTTGAGTTTGTTGTTGAATTTGTTGGTGTTTTTCAATGTTGAGGTTGATGTTGTTTTTCAATGTTGAGGTTGCTATTGAATTTGTTGGTGTTTTTCAATGTTGAGGTTGTTGAATTTGTTCGTGTTTTTCAATGTTGAGGTTGTTGTTGTTTTTCAATATTGAGGTTGTTGTTGAATTTGTTTGTGTTTTTCAATGTTGAGGTTGTTGTTGAATTTGTTGGTGTTTTTCAACTTCGAGGTTGTTGTTGAATTTGTTGGTGTTTTTCAATGTTGATGTTGTTGAATTTGTTGGTGTTTTTCAATGTTGAGGTTGTTTTTGAATTTGTTGTTGTTTTTCAATGTTGTGGTTGTTGTTGTTTTTCAATGTTGAGTTTGTTGTTGAATTTGTTCGTGTTTTCAATGTTGAGGTTGTTGTTGAATTTGTTGGTGTTTTTCAATGTTGAGGTTGTTGTTGAATTTGTTGGTGTTTTCAATGTTGAGGTTGTTGTTGAATTTGTTGGTGTTTTTCAATGTTGAGGTTGTTGTTGAGTTGTTGGTCTTTTTCAATGTTGAGGTTGCTGTTGAATTTGTTGGTGTTTTTCAATGTTGAGGTTTTTGTTGAATTTGTTGGTGTTTTTCTATGTCGAGGTTGTTGTTGAATTTGTTGTTGTTTTTCAATGTCGAGATTGTTGTTGAATTTGTGGTTGTTTTTCAATGTCGAGGTTGTTGTTGAATTTGTTGGTGTTTTTCAATGTTGAGGTTGTTGTTGTTTTTCAATGTTGAGGATGTTGTTGAATTTGTTGTCGTTTTTCAATGTTGAGGTTGTTGTTGAATTTGTTGCTTTTCTTCAATGTTGAGGTTGTGGGTCTTTTTCAATGTTGAGGTTGTTGTTGAGTTTGTTGGCGTTTTTCAATATTGAGGTTGTTGTTGTTTTTCAATATTGAGGTTGTTGTTGAATTTGTTGGTGTTTTTCAATGTTGAGGTTGTTGTTGTTTTTCAATATTGAGGTTGTTGTTGAATTTCTTGGTGTTTTTCAATGTTGAGGTTGTTGTTGTTTTTCAATATTGAGGTTGTTCTTGAATTTGTTGGCGTTTTCAATGTTGAGATTGTTGTTGAATTTGTTGGTGTTTTCAATGTTGAGTTTGTTGTTGAATTTGTTGGTGTTTTTCAATGTTGAGGTTGATGTTGTTTTTCAATGTTGAGGTTGCTATTGAATTTGTTGGTGTTTTTCAATGTTGAGGTTGTTGAATTTGTTCGTGTTTTTCAATGTTGAGGTTGTTGTTGTTTTTCAATATTGAGGTTGTTGTTGAATTTGTTTGTGTTTTTCAATGTTGAGGTTGTTGTTGAATTTGTTGGTGTTTTTCAACTTCGAGGTTGTTGTTGAATTTGTTGGTGTTTTTCAATGTTGATGTTGTTGAATTTGTTGGTGTTTTTCAATGTTGAGGTTGTTTTTGAATTTGTTGTTGTTTTTCAATGTTGAGTTTGTTGTTGAATTTGTTCGTGTTTTCAATGTTGAGGTTGTTGTTGAATTTGTTGGTGTTTTTCAATGTTGAGGTTGTTGTTGAATTTGTTGGTGTTTTCAATGTTGAGGTTGTTGTTGAATTTGTTGGTGTTTTTCAATGTTGAGGTTGTTGTTGAGTTGTTGGTCTTTTTCAATGTTGAGGTTGCTGTTGAATTTGTTGGTGTTTTTCAATGTTGAGGTTTTTGTTGAATTTGTTGGTGTTTTTCTATGTCGAGGTTGTTGTTGAATTTGTTGTTGTTTTTCAATGTCGAGATTGTTGTTGAATTTGTGGTTGTTTTTCAATGTCGAGCTTGTTGTTGAATTTGTTGGTGTTTTTCAATGTTGAGGTTGTTGTTGTTTTTCAATGTTGAGGATGTTGTTGAATTTGTTGTCGTTTTTCAATGTTGAGGTTGTTGTTGAATTTGTTGCTTTTCTTCAATGTTGAGGTTGTGGGTCTTTTTCAATGTTGAGGTTGTTGTTGAGTTTGTTGGCGTTTTTCAATATTGAGGTTGTTGTTGTTTTTCAATATTGAGGTTGTTGTTGAATTTGTTGGTGTTTTTCAAAGTTGAGGTTGTTGTTGTTTTTCAATATTGAGGTTGTTGTTGAATTTGTTGGCGTTTTCAATGTTGAGATTGTTGTTGAATTTGTTGGTCTTTTCAATGTTGAGTTTGTTGTTGAATTTGTTGGTGTTTTTCAATGTTGAGGTTGTTGTTGTTTTTCAATGTTGAGGTTGTTGTTGAATTTGTTGGTGTTTTTCAATGTTGCGGTTGCTGTTGAATTTGTTGGTGTTTTTCAATGTTGAGGTTGTTGTTGTTTTTCAATATTGAGGTTGTTGTTGAATTTGTTTATGTTTTTCAATGTTGAGGTTGTTGTTGAATTTGTTGTTGTTTTTCAAATTCGAGGTTGTTGTTGAATTTGTTGGTGTTTTTCAATGTTGATGATGTTGTTGAATTTGTTGGTGTTTACCAAAGTTCAGGTTGTTGTTGAATTTGTTGGTGTTTTTCAATGTTGAGGTTGTTGTTGAATTTGTTCGTTTTTCTCAATGTTGAGGTTGTTGTTGAATTTGTTGGTGTTTTTCAATGTTGAGGTTGTTGTTGTTTTTCAATGTTGAGGTTGTTGTTGAATTTGTTGGTGTTTTTCAATGTTGCGGTTGTTGAATTTGTTCGTGTTTTTCAATGTTGAGGTTGTTGTTCTTTTTCAATATTGAGGTTGTTGTTGAATTTGTTTGTGTTTTTCAATGTTGAGGTTGTTGTTGAATTTGTTGGTGTTTTTCAACTTCGAGGTTGTTGTTGAATTTGTTGGTGTTTTTCAATGTTGATGATGTTGAATTTGTTGGTGTTTTTCAATGTTGAGGTTGTTTTTGAATTTGTTGTTGTTTTTCAATGTTGTGGTTGTTGTTGTTTTTCAATGTTGAGTTTGTTGTTGAATTTGTTCGTGTTTTCAATGTTGAGGTTGTTGTTGAATTTGTTGGTGTTTTTCAATGTTGAGGTTGTTGTTGAATTTGTTGGTGTTTTCAATGTTGAGGTTGTTGTTGAATTTGTTGGTGTTTTTCAATGTTGAGGTTGTTGTTAAGTTGTTGGTCTTTTTCAATGTTGAGGTTGCTGTTGAATTTTTTTGTGTTTTTCAATGTTGAGGTTTTTGTTGAATTTGTTGGTGTTTTTCTATGTCGAGGTTGTTGTTGAATTTGTTGTCGTTTTTCAATGTCGAGTTTGTTGTTGAATTTGTTGTTGTTTTTCAATGTCGAGGTTGTTGTTGAATTTGTTGGTGTTTTTCAATGTTGAGGTTGTTGTTGTTTTTCAATGTTGAGGATGTTGTTGAATTTGTTGTCGTTTTTCAATGTTGAGGTTGTTGTTGAATTTGTTGCTTTTCTTCAATGTTGAGGTTGTGGGTGTTTTTCAATGTTGAGGTTGTTGTTGAGTTTGTTGGTGTTTTTCAATATTGAGGTTGTTGTTTTTTTCAATATTGAGTTTGTTGTTGAATTTGTTGGTTTTTTTCAATGTTGAGGTTGTTGTTGTTTTTCAATATTGAGGTTGTTGTTGAATTTGTTGGCGTTTTCAATGTTGAGATTGTTGTTGAATTTGTTCGTCTTTTCAATGTTGAGTTTGTTGTTGAATTTGTTGGTGTTTTTCAATGTTGAGGTTGTTGTTGTTTTTCAATGTTGAGGTTGTTGTTGAATTTGTTGGTGTTTTTCAATGTTGCGGTTACTGTTGAATTTGTTGGTGTTTTTCAATGTTGAGGTTGTTTTTTTTCAATATTGAGGTTGTTGTTGAATTTGTTTATGTTTTTCAATATTGAGGTTGTTGTTGAATTTGTTGGTGTTTTTCAATGTTGAGGTTTTTGTTGAATTTGTTGGTGTTTTTCTATGTCGAGGTTGTTCTTGAATTTGTTGTTGTTTTTCAATGCCGAGTTTGTTGTTGAATTTGTTGTTGTTTTTCAATGTCGAGGTTGTTGTTGAACTTGTTGGTGTTTTTCAATGTTGAGGTTGTTTTTGTTTTTCAATGTTGAGGTTGTTGTTGACTTTGTTGTCGTTTTTCAATGTTGAGGTTTTTGTTGAATTTGTTGCTTTTTTTCAATGTTGAGGTTGTTCGTGTTTTTCAATGTTGAGGTTGTTGTTGAATTTGTTGGTGTTTTTCAATGTTGAGGTTGTTGTTGTTTTTCAATATTGAGGTTGTTGTTGAATTTCTTGGTGTTTTTCAATGTTGAGGTTGTTGTTGTTTTTCAATATTGAGGTTGTTGTTGAATTTGCTGGCGTTTTCAATGTTGAGATTGTTTTTGAATTTGTTGGTGTTTTCAATGTTGAGTTTGTTGTTGAATTTGTTGGTGTTTTTCAATGTTGAGGTTGATGTTGTTTTTCAATGTTGAGGTTGCTGTTGAATTTGTTGGTGTTTTTCAATGTTGAGGTTGTTGAATTTGTTCGTGTTTTTCAATGTTGAGGTTGTTGCTGTTTTTCAATATTGAGGTTGTTGAATTTGTTTGTGTTTTTCAATGTTGAGGTTGTTGTTGAATTTGTTGGTGTTTTTCAACTTCGAGGTTGTTGTTGAATTTGTTGGTGTTTTTCAATGTTGATGTTGTTGTTGAATTTGTTGGTGTTTTTCAAAGTTGAGGTTGTTGTTGAATTTGTTGGTGTTTTTCAAAGTTCAGGTTGTTGTTGAATTTGTTGGTGTTTTTCAATGTTGAGGTTGCTGTTGAATTTGTTCGTTTTTTTCAATGTTGAGGTTGTTGTTGAATTTGTTGGTGTTTTTCAATGTTGAGGTTGTTGTTGTTTTTCAATGTTGAGGTTGTTGTTGAATTTGTTGGTGTTTTTCAATGTTGAGGTTGTTGTTGTTTTTCAATATTGAGGTTGTTGTTGAATTTTTTTGTGTTTTTCAATGTTGTGGTTGTTGTTAAATTTGTTGGTGTTTTTCAAATTCGAGGTTGTTGTTGAATTTGTTGGTGTTTTTCAATGTTGATGTTGTTCTTGAATTTGTTGCTGTTTTTCAATGTTGAGGTTGTTGTTGAATTTGTTCGTTTTTTTTCAATGTTGAGGTTGTTGTTGAATTTGTTGGTGTTTTTCAATGTTGAGGTTGTTTTTGAATTTGTTGTTGTTTTTCAATGTTGTGGTTGTTGTTTTTCAATGTTGAGGTTGTTGTTGAATTTGTTGGTGTTTTTAATGTTGAGGTTGTTGTTGAATTTGTTGGTGTTTTTCAATGTTGAGGTTGTTGTTGAATTTGTTGGTGCTTTCAATGTTGAGGTTGCTGTTGAATTTGTTGGTGTTTTTCAATGTTGAGGTTGTTGTTGAATTTGTTGGTGGTTTTCAATGTTGAGGTTGTTGTTGAATTTGTAGGTGTTTTTCATTGTTGAGGTTTTTGTTGAATTTGTTGGTGTTTTTCTATGTCGAGGTTGTTGCTGAATTTGTTGGTGTTTTTCAATGTCGAGTTTGTTGTTGAATTTGTTGTTGTTTTTCAATGTCGAGGATGTTGTTGAATTTGTTGGTGTTTTTCAATGTTGAGGTTGTTTTTGTTTTTCAATGTTGAGGTTGTTGTTGAATTTGTTGTCGTTTTTCAATGTTGAGGTTGTTGTTGAATTTGTTGCTTTTTTTCAATGTTGAGGTTGTTGGTGTTTTTCAATGTTGAGGTTGTTGTTGTTTTTCAATATTGAGGTTGTGGTTTAATTTGTTGGTGTTTTTCAATGTTGAGGTTGTTGTTGTTTTTCAATATTGAGGTTGTTGTTGAATTTGTTGGCGTTTTCAATGATGAGATTGTTGTTGAATTTGTTGTTGTTTTCAATGTTGAGTGCGTTGTTGAATTTGTTGGTGTTTTTCAATGTTGAGGTTGTTGTTGAATTTGTTGGTGTTTTTCAATGTTGATGCTGTTGTTGTTTTTCAATGTTGAGGTTGTTGTTGAATTTGTTGGTGTTTTTCAAATTCGAGGTTGTTGTTGAATTTGTTGGTGTTTTTCAATGTTGATGTTGTTGAATTTGTTGGTGTTTTTCAAAGTTGAGGTTGTTGTTGTTTTTCAATGTTGAGGTTGTTGTTGAATTTGTTGGTGTTTTTCAAATTCGAGGTTGTTGTTGAATTTGTTGGTGTTTTTCAATGTTGATGTTGTTGAATTTGTTGGTGTTTTTCAAAGTTGAGGTTGTTGTTGAATTTGTTGTTGTTTTTCAATGTCGAGGTTGTTGTTGAATTTGTTGGTGTTTTTCAATGTTGAGGTTGTTGTTGTTTTTCAATGTTGAGGATGTTGTTGAATTTGTTGTCGTTTTTCAATGTTGAGGTTGTTGTTGAATTTGTTGCTTTTCTTCAATGTTGAGGTTGTGGGTCTTTTTCAATGTTGAGGTTGTTGTTGAGTTTGTTGGTGTTTTTCAATATTGAGGTTGTTGTTGTTTTTCAATATTGAGGTTGTTGTTGAATTTGTTGGTGTTTTTCAAAGTTGAGGTTGTTGTTGTTTTTCAATATTGAGGTTGTTGTTGAATTTGTTGGCGTTTTCAATGTTGAGATTGTTGTTGAATTTGTTGGTCTTTTCAATGTTGAGTTTGTTGTAGAATTTGTTGGTGTTTTTCAATGTTGAGGTTGTTGTTGTTTTTCAATGTTGAGGTTGTTGTTGAATTTGTTGGTGTTTTTCAATGTTGCGGTTGCTGTTGAATTTGTTGGTGTTTTTCAATGTTGAGGTTGTTGTTGTTTTTCAATATTGAGGTTGTTGTTGAATTTGTTTATGTTTTTCAATGTTGAGGTTGTTGTTGAATTTGTTGTTGTTTTTCAAATTCGAGGTTGTTGTTGAATTTGTTGGTGTTTTTCAATGTTGATGATGTTGTTGAATTTGTTGGTGTTTACCAAAGTTGAGGTTGTTGTTGAATTTGTTGGTGTTTTTCAAAGTTCAGGTTGTTGTTGAATTTGTTGGTGTTTTTCAATGTTGAGGTTGTTGTTGAATTTGTTCGTTTTTCTCAATGTTGAGGTTGTTGTTGAATTTGTTGGTGTTTTTCAATGTTGAGGTTGTTGTTGTTTTTCAATGTTGAGGTTGTTGTTGAATTTGTTGGTGTTTTTCAAAGTTGAGGTTGTTGAATTTGTTCGTGTTTTTCAATGTTGAGGTTGTTGTTGTTTTTCAATATTGAGGTTGTTGTTGAATTTGTTTGTGTTTTTCAATGTTGAGGTTGTTGTTGAATTTGTTGGAGTTTTTCAACTTCGAGGTTGTTGTTGAATTTGTTGGTGTTTTTCAATGTTGATGATGTTGAATTTGTTGGTGTTTTTCAATGTTGAGGTTGTTTTTGAATTTGTTGTTGTTTTTCAATGTTGTGGTTGTTGTTGTTTTTCAATGTTGAGGTTGTTGTTGAATTTGATGGTGTTTTTCAATGTTGAGGTTGTTGTTGAATTTGTTGGTGTTTTCAATGTTGAGGTTGTTGTTGAATTTGTTGGTGTTTTTCAATGTTGAGGTTGTTGTTGAGTTGTTGGTCTTTTTCAATGTTGAGGTTGCTGTTGAATTTTTTGTGTTTTTCAATGTTGAGGTTTTTGTTGAATTTGTTGGTGTTTTTCTATGTCGAGGTTGTTGTTGAATTTGTTGTCGTTTTTCAATGTCGAGTTTGTTGTTGAATTTGTTGTTGTTTTTCAATGTCGAGGTTGTTGTTGAATTTGTTGGTGTTTTTCAATGTTGAGGTTGTTGTTGTTTTTCAATGTTGAGGATGTTGTTGAATTTGTTGTCGTTTTTCAATGTTGAGGTTGTTGTTGAATTTGTTGCTTTTCTTCAATGTTGAGGTTGTGGGTGTTTTTCAATGTTGAGGTTGTTGTTGAGTTTGTTGGTGTTTTTCAATATTGAGGTTGTTGTTGTTTTTCAATATTGAGGTTGTTGTTGAATTTGTTGGTGTTTTTCAATGTTGAGGTTGTTGTTGTTTTTCAATATTGAGGTTGTTGTTGAATTTGTTGGCGTTTTCAATGTTGAGATTGTTGTTGAATTTGTTGGTCTTTTCAATGTTGAGTTTGTTGTTGAATTTGTTGGTGTTTTTCAATGTTGAGGTTGTTGTTGTTTTTCAATGTTGAGGTTGTTGTTGAATTTGTTGGTGTTTTTCAATGTTGCGGTTGCTGTTGAATTTGTTGGTGTTTTTCAATGTTGAGGTTGTTTTTTTTTCAATATTGAGGTTGTTGTTGAATTTGTTTATGTTTTTCAATATTGAGGTTGTTGTTGAATTTGTTGGTGTTTTTCAATGTTGAGGTTTTTGTTGAATTTGTTGATGTTTTTCTATGTCGAGGTTGTTCTTGAATTTGTTGTTGTTTTTCAATGTCGAGGTTGTTGTTGAACTTGTTGGTGTTTTTCAATGTTGAGGTTGTTTTTGTTTTTCAATGTTGAGGTTGTTGTTGACTTTGTTGTCGTTTTTCAATGTTGAGGTTTTTGTTGAATTTGTTGCTTTTTTTCAATGTTGAGGTTGTTCGTGTTTTTCAATGTTGAGGTTGTTGTTGAATTTGTTGGTGTTTTTCAATGTTGAGGTTGTTGTTGTTTTTCAATACTGAGGTTGTTGTTGAATTTCTTGGTGTTTTTCAATGTTGAGGTTGTTGTTGTTTTTCAATATTGAGGTTGTTGTTGAATTTGCTGGCGATTTCAACGTTGAGATTGTTGTTGAATTTGTTGGTGTTTTCAATGTTGAGTTTGTTGTTGAATTTGTTGGTGTTTTTCAATGTTGAGGTTGATGTTGTTTTTCAATGTTGAGGTTGCTGTTGAATTTGTTGGTGTTTTTCAATGTTGAGGTTGTTGAATTTGTTCGTGTTTTTCAATGTTGAGGTTGTTGCTGTTTTTCAATACTGAGGTTGTTGTTGAATTTGTTTGTGTTTTTCAATGTTGAGGTTGTTGTTGAATTTGTTGGTGTTTTTCAACTTCGAGGTTGTTGTTGAATTTGTTGGTGTTTTTCAATGTTGATGTTGTTGTTGAATTTGTTGGTGTTTTTCAAAGTTCAGGTTGTTGTTGAATTTGTTGGTGTTTTTCAAAGATCAGGTTGTTGTTGAATTTGTTGGTGTTTTTCAATGTTGAGGTTGCTGTTGAATTTGTTCGTTTTTTTCAATGTTGAGGTTGTTGTTGAATTTGTTGGTGTTTTTCAATGTTGAGGTTGTTGTTGTTTTTCAATGTTGAGGTTGTTGTTGAATTTGTTGGTGTTTTTCAATGTTGAGGTTGTTGTTGTTTTTCAATATTGAGGTTGTTGTTGAATTTGTTTGTGTTTTTCAATGTTGAGGTTGTTGTTGAATTTGTTGGTGTTTTTCAAATTCGAGGTTGTTGTTGAATTTGTTGGTGTTTTTCAATGTTGATGTTGTTCTTGAATTTGTTGCTGTTTTTCAATGTTGAGGTTGTTGTTGAATTTGTTCGTTTTTTTTCAATGTTGAGGTTGTTGTTGAATTTGTTGGTGTTTTTCAATGTTGAGGTTGTTTTTGAATTTGTTGTTGTTTTTCAATGTTGTGGTTGTTGTTTTTCAATGTTGAGGCTGTTGTTGAATTTGTTGGTGTTTTTAATGTTGAGGTTGTTGTTGAATTTGTTGGTGTTTTTCAATGTTGAGGTTGTTGTTGAATTTGTTGGTGCTTTCAATGTTGAGGTTGCTGTTGAATTTGTTGGTGTTTTTCAATGTTGAGGTTGTTGTTGAATTTGTTGTCGTTTTTCAATGTCGAGTTTGTTGTTGAATTTGTTGTTGTTTTTCAATGTCGAGGTTGTTGTTGAATTTGTTGGTGTTTTTCAATGTTGAGGTTGTTGTTGTTTTTCAATGTTGAGGATGTTGTTGAATTTGTTGTCGTTTTTCAATGTTGAGGTTGTTGTTGAATTTGTTGCTTTTCTTCAATGTTGAGGTTGTGGGTGTTTTTCAATGTTGAGGTTGTTGTTGAGTTTGTTGGTGTTTTTCAATATTGAGGTTGTTGTTGTTTTTCAATATTGAGGTTGTTGTTGAATTTGTTGGTGTTTTTCAATGTTGAGGTTGTTGTTGTTTTTCAATATTGAGGTTGTTGTTGAATTTGTTGGCGTTTTCAATGTTGAGATTGTTGTTGAATTTGTTGGTCTTTTCAATGTTGAGTTTGTTGTTGAATTTGTTGGTGTTTTTCAATGTTGAGGTTGTTGTTGTTTTTCAATGTTGAGGTTGTTGTTGAATTTGTTGGTGTTTTTCAATGTTGCGGTTGCTGTTGAATTTGTTGGTGTTTTTCAATGTTGAGGTTGTTTTTTTTTCAATATTGAGGTTGTTGTTGAATTTGTTTATGTTTTTCAATATTGAGGTTGTTGTTGAATTTGTTGGTGTTTTTCAATGTTGAGGTTGTTGTTGTTTTTCAATGTTGAGGTTGTTGTTGAATTTGTTGGTGTTTTTCAATGTTGCGGTTGCTGTTGAATTTGTTGGTGTTTTTCAATGTTGAGGTTGTTGTTGTTTTTCAATATTGAGGTTGTTGTTGAATTTGTTTATGTTTTTCAATGTTGAGGTTGTTGTTGAATTTGTTGTTGTTTTTCAAATTCGAGGTTGTTGTTGAATTTGTTGGTGTTTTTCAATGTTGATGATGTTGTTGAATTTGTTGGTGTTTACCAAAGTTGAGGTTGTTGTTGAATTTGTTGGTGTTTTTCAAAGTTCAGGTTGTTGTTGAATTTGTTGGTGTTTTTCAATGTTGAGGTTGTTGTTGAATTTGTTCGTTTTTCTCAATGTTGAGGTTGTTGTTGAATTTGTTGGTGTTTTTCAATGTTGAGGTTGTTGTTGTTTTTCAATGTTGAGGTTGTTGTTGAATTTGTTGGTGTTTTTCAAAGTTGAGGTTGTTGAATTTGTTCGTGTTTTTCAATGTTGAGGTTGTTGTTGTTTTTCAATATTGAGGTTGTTGTTGAATTTGTTTGTGTTTTTCAATGTTGAGGTTGTTGTTGAATTTGTTGGAGTTTTTCAACTTCGAGGTTGTTGTTGAATTTGTTGGTGTTTTTCAATGTTGATGATGTTGAATTTGTTGGTGTTTTTCAATGTTGAGGTTGTTTTTGAATTTGTTGTTGTTTTTCAATGTTGTGGTTGTTGTTGTTTTTCAATGTTGAGTTTGTTGTTGAATTTGTTCGTGTTTTCAATGTTGAGGTTGTTGTTGAATTTGATGGTGTTTTTCAATGTTGAGGTTGTTGTTGAATTTGTTGGTGTTTTCAATGTTGAGGTTGTTGTTGAATTTGTTGGTGTTTTTCAATGTTGAGGTTGTTGTTGAGTTGTTGGTCTTTTTCAATGTTGAGGTTGCTGTTGAATTTTTTGTGTTTTTCAATGTTGAGGTTTTTGTTGAATTTGTTGGTGTTTTTCTATGTCGAGGTTGTTGTTGAACTTGTTGTCGTTTTTCAATGTCGAGTTTGTTGTTGAATTTGTTGTTGTTTTTCAATGTCGAGGTTGTTGTTGAATTTGTTGGTGTTTTTCAATGTTGAGGTTGTTGTTGTTTTTCAATGTTGAGGATGTTGTTGAATTTGTTGTCGTTTTTCAATGTTGAGGTTGTTGTTGAATTTGTTGCTTTTCTTCAATGTTGAGGTTGTGGGTGTTTTTCAATGTTGAGGTTGTTGTTGAGTTTGTTGGTGTTTTTCAATATTGAGGTTGTTGTTGTTTTTCAATATTGAGGTTGTTGTTGAATTTGTTGGTGTTTTTCAATGTTGAGGTTGTTGTTGTTTTTCAATATTGAGGTTGTTGTTGAATTTGTTGGCGTTTTCAATGTTGAGATTGTTGTTGAATTTGTTGGTCTTTTCAATGTTGAGTTTGTTGTTGAATTTGTTGGTGTTTTTCAATGTTGAGGTTGTTGTTGTTTTTCAATGTTGAGGTTGTTGTTGAATTTGTTGGTGTTTTTCAATGTTGCGGTTGCTGTTGAATTTGTTGGTGTTTTTCAATGTTGAGGTTGTTTTTTTTTCAATGTTGAGGTTGTTGTTGAATTTGTTTATGTTTTTCAATATTGAGGTTGTTGTTGAATTTGTTGGTGTTTTTCAATGTTGAGGTTTTTGTTGAATTTGTTGATGTTTTTCTATGTCGAGGTTGTTCTTGAATTTGTTGTTGTTTTTCAATGTCGAGGTTGTTGTTGAACTTGTTGGTGTTTTTCAATGTTGAGGTTGTTTTTGTTTTTCAATGTTGAGGTTGTTGTTGACTTTGTTGTCGTTTTTCAATGTTGAGGTTTTTGTTGAATTTGTTGCTTTTTTTCAATGTTGAGGTTGTTCGTGTTTTTCAATGTTGAGGTTGTTGTTGAATTTGTTGGTGTTTTTCAATGTTGAGGTTGTTGTTGTTTTTCAATACTGAGGTTGTTGTTGAATTTCTTGGTGTTTTTCAATGTTGAGGTTGTTGTTGTTTTTCAATATTGAGGTTGTTGTTGAATTTGCTGGCGATTTCAACGTTGAGATTGTTGTTGAATTTGTTGGTGTTTTCAATGTTGAGTTTGTTGTTGAATTTGTTGGTGTTTTTCAATGTTGAGGTTGATGTTGTTTTTCAATGTTGAGGTTGCTGTTGAATTTGTTGGTGTTTTTCAATGTTGAGGTTGTTGAATTTGTTCGTGTTTTTCAATGTTGAGGTTGTTGCTGTTTTTCAATACTGAGGTTGTTGTTGAATTTGTTTGTGTTTTTCAATGTTGAGGTTGTTGTTGAATTTGTTGGTGTTTTTCAATGTTGCGGTTGCTGTTGAATTTGTTGGTGTTTTTCAATGTTGAGGTTGTTGTTGTTTTTCAATATTGAGGTTGTTGTTGAATTTGTTTATGTTTTTCAATGTTGAGGTTGTTGTTGAATTTGTTGTTGTTTTTCAAATTCGAGGTTGTTGTTGAATTTGTTGGTGTTTTTCAATGTTGATGATGTTGTTGAATTTGTTGGTGTTTACCAAAGTTGAGGTTGTTGTTGAATTTGTTGGTGTTTTTCAAAGTTCAGGTTGTTGTTGAATTTGTTGGTGTTTTTCAATGTTGAGGTTGTTGTTGAATTTGTTCGTTTTTCTCAATGTTGAGGTTGTTGTTGAATTTGTTGGTGTTTTTCAATGTTGAGGTTGTTGTTGTTTTTCAATGTTGAGGTTGTTGTTGAATTTGTTGGTGTTTTTCAAAGTTGAGGTTGTTGAATTTGTTCGTGTTTTTCAATGTTGAGGTTGTTGTTGTTTTTCAATATTGAGGTTGTTGTTGAATTTGTTTGTGTTTTTCAATGTTGAGGTTGTTGTTGAATTTGTTGGAGTTTTTCAACTTCGAGGTTGTTGTTGAATTTGTTGGTGTTTTTCAATGTTGATGATGTTGAATTTGTTGGTGTTTTTCAATGTTGAGGTTGTTTTTGAATTTGTTGTTGTTTTTCAATGTTGTGGTTGTTGTTGTTTTTCAATGTTGAGTTTGTTGTTGAATTTGTTCGTGTTTTCAATGTTGAGGTTGTTGTTGAATTTGATGGTGTTTTTCAATGTTGAGGTTGTTGTTGAATTTGTTGGTGTTTTCAATGTTGAGGTTGTTGTTGAATTTGTTGGTGTTTTTCAATGTTGAGGTTGTTGTTGAGTTGTTGGTCTTTTTCAATGTTGAGGTTGCTGTTGAATTTTTTGTGTTTTTCAATGTTGAGGTTTTTGTTGAATTTGTTGGTGTTTTTCTATGTCGAGGTTGTTGTTGAACTTGTTGTCGTTTTTCAATGTCGAGTTTGTTGTTGAATTTGTTGTTGTTTTTCAATGTCGAGGTTGTTGTTGAATTTGTTGGTGTTTTTCAATGTTGAGGTTGTTGTTGTTTTTCAATGTTGAGGATGTTGTTGAATTTGTTGTCGTTTTTCAATGTTGAGGTTGTTGTTGAATTTGTTGCTTTTCTTCAATGTTGAGGTTGTGGGTGTTTTTCAATGTTGAGGTTGTTGTTGAGTTTGTTGGTGTTTTTCAATATTGAGGTTGTTGTTGTTTTTCAATATTGAGGTTGTTGTTGAATTTGTTGGTGTTTTTCAATGTTGAGGTTGTTGTTGTTTTTCAATATTGAGGTTGTTGTTGAATTTGTTGGCGTTTTCAATGTTGAGATTGTTGTTGAATTTGTTGGTCTTTTCAATGTTGAGTTTGTTGTTGAATTTGTTGGTGTTTTTCAATGTTGAGGTTGTTGTTGTTTTTCAATGTTGAGGTTGTTGTTGAATTTGTTGGTGTTTTTCAATGTTGCGGTTGCTGTTGAATTTGTTGGTGTTTTTCAATGTTGAGGTTGTTTTTTTTTCAATATTGAGGTTGTTGTTGAATTTGTTTATGTTTTTCAATATTGAGGTTGTTGTTGAATTTGTTGGTGTTTTTCAATGTTGAGGTTTTTGTTGAATTTGTTGATGTTTTTCTATGTCGAGGTTGTTCTTGAATTTGTTGTTGTTTTTCAATGTCGAGGTTGTTGTTGAACTTGTTGGTGTTTTTCAATGTTGAGGTTGTTTTTGTTTTTCAATGTTGAGGTTGTTGTTGACTTTGTTGTCGTTTTTCAATGTTGAGGTTTTTGTTGAATTTGTTGCTTTTTTTCAATGTTGAGGTTGTTCGTGTTTTTCAATGTTGAGGTTGTTGTTGAATTTGTTGGTGTTTTTCAATGTTGAGGTTGTTGTTGTTTTTCAATACTGAGGTTGTTGTTGAATTTCTTGGTGTTTTTCAATGTTGAGGTTGTTGTTGTTTTTCAATATTGAGGTTGTTGTTGAATTTGCTGGCGATTTCAACGTTGAGATTGTTGTTGAATTTGTTGGTGTTTTCAATGTTGAGTTTGTTGTTGAATTTGTTGGTGTTTTTCAATGTTGAGGTTGATGTTGTTTTTCAATGTTGAGGTTGCTGTTGAATTTGTTGGTGTTTTTCAATGTTGAGGTTGTTGAATTTGTTCGTGTTTTTCAATGTTGAGGTTGTTGCTGTTTTTCAATACTGAGGTTGTTGTTGAATTTGTTTGTGTTTTTCAATGTTGAGGTTGTTGTTGAATTTGTTGGTGTTTTTCAACTTCGAGGTTGTTGTTGAATTTGTTGGTGTTTTTCAATGTTGATGTTGTTGTTGAATTTGTTGGTGTTTTTCAAAGTTCAGGTTGTTGTTGAATTTGTTGGTGTTTTTCAAAGATCAGGTTCTTGTTGAATTTGTTGGTGTTTTTCAATGTTGAGGTTGCTGTTGAATTTGTTGGTGTTTTTCAATGTTGAGGTTGTTGTTGTTTTTCAATGTTGAGGTTGTTGTTGAATTTGTTGGTGTTTTTCAATGTTGAGGTTGTTGTTGTTTTTCAATATTGAGGTTGTTGTTGAATTTGTTTGTGTTTTTCAATGTTGAGGTTGTTGTTGAATTTGTTGGTGTTTTTCAAATTCGAGGTTGTTGTTGAATTTGTTGGTGTTTTTCAATGTTGATGTTGTTCTTGAATTTGTTGCTGTTTTTCAATGTTGAGGTTGTTGTTGAATTTGTTCGTTTTTTTTCAATGTTGAGGTTGTTGTTGAATTTGTTGGTGTTTTTCAATGTTGAGGTTGTTTTTGAATTTGTTGTTGTTTTTCAATGTTGTGGTTGTTGTTTTTCAATGTTGAGGCTGTTGTTGAATTTGTTGGTGTTTTTAATGTTGAGGTTGTTGTTGAATTTGTTGGTGTTTTTCAATGTTGAGGTTGTTGTTGAATTTGTTGGTGCTTTCAATGTTGAGGTTGCTGTTGAATTTGTTGGTGTTTTTCAATGTTGAGGTTGTTGTTGAATTTGTTGTCGTTTTTCAATGTCGAGTTTGTTGTTGAATTTGTTGTTGTTTTTCAATGTCGAGGTTGTTGTTGAATTTGTTGGTGTTTTTCAATGTTGAGGTTGTTGTTGTTTTTCAATGTTGAGGATGTTGTTGAATTTGTTGTCGTTTTTCAATGTTGAGGTTGTTGTTGAATTTGTTGCTTTTCTTCAATGTTGAGGTTGTGGGTGTTTTTCAATGTTGAGGTTGTTGTTGAGTTTGTTGGTGTTTTTCAATATTGAGGTTGTTGTTGTTTTTCAATATTGAGGTTGTTGTTGAATTTGTTGGTGTTTTTCAATGTTGAGGTTGTTGTTGTTTTTCAATATTGAGGTTGTTGTTGAATTTGTTGGCGTTTTCAATGTTGAGATTGTTGTTGAATTTCTTGGTCTTTTCAATGTTGAGTTTGTTGTTGAATTTGTTGGTGTTTTTCAATGTTGAGGTTGTTGTTGTTTTTCAATGTTGAGGTTGTTGTTGAATTTGTTGGTGTTTTTCAATGTTGCGGTTGCTGTTGAATTTGTTGGTGTTTTTCAATGTTGAGGTTGTTTTTTTTTCAATATTGAGGTTGTTGTTGAATTTGTTTATGTTTTTCAATATTGAGGTTGTTGTTGAATTTGTTGGTGTTTTTCAATGTTGAGGTTTTTGTTGAATTTGTTGATGTTTTTCTATGTCGAGGTTGTTCTTGAATTTGTTGTTGTTTTTCAATGTCGAGGTTGTTGTTGAACTTGTTGGTGTTTTTCAATGTTGAGGTTGTTTTTGTTTTTCAATGTTGAGGTTGTTGTTGACTTTGTTGTCGTTTTTCAATGTTGAGGTTTTTGTTGAATTTGTTGCTTTTTTTCAATGTTGAGGTTGTTCGTGTTTTTCAATGTTGAGGTTGTTGTTGAATTTGTTGGTGTTTTTCAATGTTGAGGTTGTTGTTGTTTTTCAATACTGAGGTTGTTGTTGAATTTCTTGGTGTTTTTCAATGTTGAGGTTGTTGTTGTTTTTCAATATTGAGGTTGTTGTTGAATTTGCTGGCGATTTCAACGTTGAGATTGTTGTTGAATTTGTTGGTGTTTTCAATGTTGAGTTTGTTGTTGAATTTGTTGGTGTTTTTCAATGTTGAGGTTGATGTTGTTTTTCAATGTTGAGGTAGCTGTTGAATTTGTTGGTGTTTTTCAATGTTGAGGTTGTTGAATTTGTTCGTGTTTTTCAATGTTGAGGTTGTTGCTGTTTTTCAATATTGAGGTTGTTGTTGAATTTGTTTGTGTTTTTCAATGTTGAGGTTGTTGTTGAATTTGTTGGTGTTTTTCAACTTCGAGGTTGTTGTTGAATTTGTTGGTGTTTTTCAATGTTGATGTTGTTGTTGAATTTGTTGGTGTTTTTCAAAGTTCAGGTTGTTGTTGAATTTGTTGGTGTTTTTCAAAGATCAGGTTGTTGTTGAATTTGTTGGTGTTTTTCAATGTTGAGGTTGTTGTTGAATTTGTTGTCGTTTTTCAATGTCGAGTTTGTTGTTGAATTTGTTGTTGTTTTTCAATGTCGAGGTTGTTGTTGAATTTGTTGGTGTTTTTCAATGTTGAGGTTGTTGTTGTTTTTCAATGTTGAGGATGTTGTTGAATTTGTTGTCGTTTTTCAATGTTGAGGTTGTTGTTGAATTTGTTGCTTTTCTTCAATGTTGAGGTTGTGGGTGTTTTTCAATGTTGAGGTTGTTGTTGAGTTTGTTGGTGTTTTTCAATATTGAGGTTGTTGTTGTTTTTCAATATTGAGGTTGTTGTTGAATTTGTTGGTGTTTTTCAATGTTGAGGTTGTTGTTGTTTTTCAATATTGAGGTTGTTGTTGAATTTGTTGGCGTTTTCAATGTTGAGATTGTTGTTGAATTTGTTGGTCTTTTCAATGTTGAGTTTGTTGTTGAATTTGTTGGTGTTTTTCAATGTTGAGGTTGTTGTTGTTTTTCAATGTTGAGGTTGTTGTTGAATTTGTTGGTGTTTTTCAATGTTGCGGTTGCTGTTGAATTTGTTGGTGTTTTTCAATGTTGAGGTTGTTTTTTTTTCAATATTGAGGTTGTTGTTGAATTTGTTTATGTTTTTCAATATTGAGGTTGTTGTTGAATTTGTTGGTGTTTTTCAATGTTGAGGTTTTTGTTGAATTTGTTGATGTTTTTCTATGTCGAGGTTGTTCTTGAATTTGTTGTTGTTTTTCAATGTCGAGGTTGTTGTTGAACTTGTTGGTGTTTTTCAATGTTGAGGTTGTTTTTGTTTTTCAATGTTGAGGTTGTTGTTGACTTTGTTGTCGTTTTTCAATGTTGAGGTTTTTGTTGAATTTGTTGCTTTTTTTCAATGTTGAGGTTGTTCGTGTTTTTCAATGTTGAGGTTGTTGTTGAATTTGTTGGTGTTTTTCAATGTTGAGGTTGTTGTTGTTTTTCAATACTGAGGTTGTTGTTGAATTTCTTGGTGTTTTTCAATGTTGAGGTTGTTGTTGTTTTTCAATATTGAGGTTGTTGTTGAATTTGCTGGCGATTTCAACGTTGAGATTGTTGTTGAATTTGTTGGTGTTTTCAATGTTGAGTTTGTTGTTGAATTTGTTGGTGTTTTTCAATGTTGAGGTTGATGTTGTTTTTCAATGTTGAGGTAGCTGTTGAATTTGTTGGTGTTTTTCAATGTTGAGGTTGTTGAATTTGTTCGTGTTTTTCAATGTTGAGGTTGTTGCTGTTTTTCAATATTGAGGTTGTTGTTGAATTTGTTTGTGTTTTTCAATGTTGAGGTTGTTGTTGAATTTGTTGGTGTTTTTCAACTTCGAGGTTGTTGTTGAATTTGTTGGTGTTTTTCAATGTTGATGTTGTTGTTGAATTTGTTGGTGTTTTTCAAAGTTCAGGTTGTTGTTGAATTTGTTGGTGTTTTTCAAAGATCAGGTTGTTGTTGAATTTGTTGGTGTTTTTCAATGTTGAGTTTGCTGTTGAATTTGTTCGTTTTTTTCAATGTTGAGGTTGTTGTTGAATTTGTTGGTGTTTTTCAATGTTGAGGTTGTTGTTGTTTTTCAATGTTGAGGTTGTTGTTGAATTTGTTGGTGTTTTTCAATGTTGAGGTTGTTGTTGTTTTTCAATATTGAGGTTGTTGTTGAATTTGTTTGTGTTTTTCAATGTTGAGGTTGTTGTTGAATTTGTTGGTGTTTTTCAAATTCGAGGTTGTTGTTGAATTTGTTGGTGTTTTTCAATGTTGAGGTTGTTTTTGAATTTGTTGTTGTTTTTCAATGTTGTGGTTGTTGTTTTTCAATGTTGAGGTTGTTGTTGAATTTGTTGGTGTTTTTAATGTTGAGGTTGTTGTTGAATTTGTTGGTGTTTTTCAATGTTGAGGTTGTTGTTGAATTTGTTGGTGCTTTCAATGTTGAGGTTGCTGTTGAATTTGTTGGTGTTTTTCAATGTTGAGGTTGTTGTTGAATTTGTTGGTGGTTTTCAATGTTGAGGTTGTTGTTGAATTTGTAGGTGTTTTTCATTGTTGAGGTTTTTGTTGAATTTGTTGGTGTTTTTCTATGTCGAGGTTGTTGCTGAATTTGTTGGTGTTTTTCAATGTCGAGTTTGGTGTTGAATTTGTTGTTGTTTTTCAATGTCGAGGATGTTGTTGAATTTGCTGGTGTTTTTCAATGTTGAGGTTGTTTTTGTTTTTCAATGTTGAGGTTGTTGTTGAATTTGTTGTCGTTTTTCAATGTTGAGGTTGTTGTTGAATTTGTTGCTTTTTTTCAATGTTGAGGTTGTTGGTGTTTTTCAATGTTGAGGTTGTTGTTGTTTTTCAATATTGAGGTTGTTGTTTAATTTGTTGGTGTTTTTCAATGTTGAGGTTGTTGTTGAATTTGTTGGCGTTTTCAATGTTGAGATTGTTGTTGAATTTGTTGTTGTTTTCAATGTTGAGTGCGTTGTTGAATTTGTTGGTGTTTCTCAATGTTGAGGTTGTTGAATTTGTTTGTGTTTTTCAATGTTGAGGTTGTTGTTGAATTTGTTGGTGTTTTTCAAATTCGAGGTTGTTGTTGAATTTGTTGGTGTTTTTCAATGTTGATGTTGTTGAATTTGTTGGTGTTTTTCAAAGTTGAGGTTGTTGTTGTTTTTCAATGTTGAGGTTGTTGTTGAATTTGTTGGTGTTTTTCAATGTTGAGGTTGTTGTTGAATTTGTTGGTGCTTTTCAAATTCGAGGTTGTTGTTGAATTTGTTGGTGTTTTTCAATGTTGATGTTCTTGAATTTGTTGGTGTTTTTCAATGTTGAGGTTGTTGTTGAATTTGTTCGCTTTTTTCAATGTTGAGGTTGTTGTTGAATTTGTTGGTGTTTTCAATGTTGAGGTTGTTTTTGAATTTGTTGTTGTTTTTCAATGTTGTGGTTGTTGTTGTTTTTCAATGTTGAGGTTGTTGTTGAATTTGTTGGTGTTTTCAATGTTGAGGTTATTGTTGAATTTGTTGCTGTTTTTCAATGTTGAGGTTGTTGTTGAATTTGTTGGTGTTTTTCAATGTTGAGGTTGTTGTTGAGTTTGTTGGTGTTTTTCAATGTTGATGTTGCTGTTGAATTTGTTGGTGTTTTTCAATGTTGAGGTTTTTGTTGAATTTGTTGGTTTTTTTCTATGTCGAGGTTGTTGTTGAATTTGTTGGTGTTTTTCAATGTCGAGTTTGTTGTTGAATTTGTTGTTGTTTTTCAATGTCGAGGTTGTTGTTGAATTTGTTGGTGTTTTTCAATGTTGAGGTTGTTGTTGTTTTTCAATGTTGAGGATGTTGTTGAATTTGTTGTCGTTTTTCAATGTTGAGGTTGTTGTTGAATTTGTTGCTTTTTTTCAATGATGAGGTTGTTGGTGTTTATCAATGTTGAGGTTGTTGTTGAATTTTTTGGTGTATTTCAATGTTGAGGTTGTTGTTAGTTTTCAATATTGAGGTTGTTGTTGAATTTGTTGGTGTTTTTCAATGTTGAGGTTGTTGTTGTTTTTCAATATTGAGGTTGTTGTTGAATTTGTTGGCGTTTTCAATGTTGAGATTGTTGTTGAATTTGTTTGTCTTTTCAATGTTGAGTTTGTTGTTGAATTTGTTGGTGTTTTTCAATGTTGAGGTTGTTGTTGTTTTTCAATGTTGAGGTTGTTGTTGAATTTGTTGGTGTTTTTCAATGTTGAGGTTGTTGTTGAATTTGTTGGTGTTTTTCAAAGTTGATGTTGTTGTTGAATTAGTTGGTGTTTTTCAAAGTTCAGATTGTTGTTGAATTTGTTGGTGTTTTTCAATGTTGAGGTTGTTGTTGAATTTGTTCGTTTTTTTCAATGTTGAGGTTGTTGTTGAAATTGTTGGTGTTTTTCAATGTTGAGGTTGTTGTTGTTTTTCAATCTTGAGGTTGTTCTTGAATGTGTTTATGTTTTTCAATGTTGAGGTTGTTGTTGAATTTGTTGGTGTTTTTCGAATTCGAGGTTGTTGTTGAATTTGTTGGTGTTTTTCAAAGTTGATGTTGTTGTTGAATTTGTTGGTGTTTTTCAAAGTTGATGTTGTTGTTGAATTAGTTGGTGTTTTTCAAAGTTCAGATTGTTGTTGAATTTGTTGGTGTTTTTCAATGTTGAGGTTGTTGTTGAATTTGTTCGTTTTTTTCAATGTTGAGGTTGTTGTTGAAATTGTTGGTGTTTTTCAATGTTGAGGTTGTTGTTGTTTTTCAATGTTGAGGTTGTTGTTGAATTTGTTGGTGTTATTCAATGTTGAGGTTGTTGTTGAATTTGTTGGTGTTTTTCAATGTTGAGGTTGTTGTTGTTTTTCAATATTGAGGTTGTTGTTGAATTTGTTTGTGTTTTTCAATTTTGAGGTTGTTGTTGAATTTGTTGGTGTTTTTCAAATTCGAGGTTGTTGTTGAATTTGTTGGTGTTTTTCAACGTTGATGCTGTTGCTGAATTTGTTGGTGTTTTTCAATGTTGAGGTTGTTGTTGAATTTGTTTGTTTTTTTCAATGCTGAGGTTGTTGTTGAATTTGTTGTTGTTTTTCAATGTTGAGGTTGTTTTTGAATTTGTTGTTGGTTTTCAATGTTGTGGTTGTTGTTGTTTTTCAATGTTGAGGTTGTTGTTGAATTTGTTGGTGTTTTTCAATGTTGAGGTTGTTGTTGAATTTGTTGGCGTTTTCAATGTTGAGATTGTTGTTGAATTTGTTGTTGTTTTCAATGTTGAGTGCGTTGTTCAATTTGTTGGTGTTTTTCAATGTTGAGGTTGTTGAATTTGTTTGTGTTTTTCAATGTTGAGGTTGTTGTTGAATTTGTTGGTGTTTTTCAAATTCGAGGTTGTTGTTGAATTTGTTGCTGTTTTTCAATGTTGATGTTGGTGAATTTGTTGGTGTTTTTCAAAGTTGAGGTTGTTGTTGTTTTTCAATGTTGAGGTTGTTGTTGAATTTGTTGGTGTTTTTCAATGTTGAGGTTGTTGTTGAATTTGTTGGTGTTTTTCAATGTTGAGGTTGTTGTTGAATTTGTTGGTGCTTTTCAAATTCGAGGTTGTTGTTGAATGTGTTGGTGCTTTTCAATGTTGAGGTTGTTGTTGAATTTGTTCGCTTTTTTCAATGTTGAGGTTGTTGTTGAATTTGTTGGTGTTTTCAATGTTGAGGTTGTTTTTGAATTTGTTGTTGTTTTTCAATGTTGTGGTTGTTGTTGTTTTTCAATGTTGAGGTTGTTGTTGAATTTGTTGGTGTTTTCAATGTTGAGGTTATTGTTGAATTTGTTGCTGTTTTTCAATGTTGAGGTTGTTGTTGAATTTGTTGGTGTTTTTCAATGTTGAGGTTGTTGTGGAGTTTGTTGGTGTTTTTCAATGTTGATGTTGCTGTTGAATTTGTTGGTGTTTTTCAATGTTGAGGTTTTTGTTGAATTTGTTGGTTTTTTTCTATGTCGAGGTTGTTGTTGAATTTGTTGGTGTTTTTCAATGTCGTGTTTGTTGTTGAATTGTTGTTGTTTTTCAATGTCGAGGTTGTTGTTGAATTTGTTGGTGTTTTTCAATGTTGAGGTTGTTCTTGTTTTTCAATGTTGAGGATGTTGTTGAATTTGTTGTCGTTTTTCAATGTTGAGGTTGTTGTTGAATTTGTTGCTTTTTTTCAATGTTGAGGTTGTTGGTGTTTTTCAATGTTGAGGTTGTTGTTGAATTTTTTGGTGTATTTCAATGTTGAGGTTGTTGTTATTTTTCAATATTGAGGTTGTTGTTGAATTTGTTGGTGTTTTTCAATGTTGAGGTTGTTGTTGTTTTTCAATATTTAGGTTGTTGTTGAATTTGTTGGCGTTTGCAATGTTGAGATTGTTGTTGAATTTGTTGGTCTTTTCAATGTTGAGTTTGTTGTTGAATTTGTTGGTGTTTTTCAATGTTGAGGTTGTTGTTGTTTTTCAATGTTGAGGTTGTTGTTGAATTTGTTGGTGTTTTTCAATTTTGAGGTTGTTGTTGAATTTGTTGGTGTTTTTCAATGTTGAGGTTGTTGTTGAATTTGTTGCTTTTTTTCAATGTTGAGGTTGTTGGTGTTTTTCAATGTTGAGGTTGTTGTTGAATTTGTTGGTGTTTTTCAATGTTGAGGTTTTTGTTGAATTTGTTGGTGTTTTTCAATGTTGAGGTTGTTGTTGAATTTGTTGGTGCTTTTCAAATTCGAGGTTGTTGTTGAATTTGTTGGTGTTTTTCAATGTTGAGCTTGTTGTTGAATTTGTTCGCTTTTTTCAATGTTGAGGTTGTTGTTGAATTTGTTGGTGTTTTCAATGTTGAGGTTGTTTTTGAATTTGTTGTTGTTTTTCAATGTTGTGGTTGTTGTTGTTTTTCAATGTTGAGGTTGTTGTTGAATTTGTTGGTGTTTTCAATGTTGAGGTTATTGTTGAATTTGTTGCTGTTTTTCAATGTTGAGGTTGTTGTTGAATTTGTTGGTGTTTTTCAATGTTGAGGTTGTTGTGGAGTTTGTTGGTGTTTTTCAATGTTGATGTTGCTGTTGAATTTGTTGGTGTTTTTCAATGTTGAGGTTTTTGTTGAATTTGTAGGTTTTTTTCTATGTCGAGGTTGTTGTTGAATTTGTTGGTGTTTTTCAATGTCGTGTTTGTTGTTGAATTGTTGTTGTTTTTCAATGTCGAGGTTGTTGTTGAATTTGTTGGTGTTTTTCAATGTTGAGGTTGTTCTTGTTTTTCAATGTTGAGGATGTTGTTGAATTTGTTGGTGTTTTTCAATGTTGAGGTTGTTGTTGAATTTGTTGGTGCTTTTCAAATTCGAGGTTGTTGTTGAATTTGTTGGTGTTTTTCAATGTTGATGTTCTTGAATTTGTTGGTGTTTTTCAATGTTGAGGTTGTTGTTGAATTTGTTGCTTTTTTTCAATGATGAGGTTGTTGGTGTTTATCAATGTTGAGGTTGTTGTTGAATTTTTTGGTGTATTTCAATGTTGAGGTTGTTGTTAGTTTTCAATATTGAGGTTGTTGTTGAATTTGTTGGTGTTTTTCAATGTTGAGGTTGTTGTTGTTTTTCAATATTGAGGTTGTTGTTGAATTTGTTGGCGTTTTCAATGTTGAGATTGTTGTTGAATTTGTTGGTCTTTTCAATGTTGAGTTTGTTGTTGAATTTGTTGGCGTTTTCAATGTTGAGATTGTTGATGAATTTGTTGGTCTTTTCAATGTTGAGTTTGTTGTTGAATTTGTTGGTGTTTTTCAATGTTGAGGTTGTTGTTGTTTTTCAATGTTGAGGTTGTTGTTGAATTTGTTGGTGTTTTTCAATGTTGCGGTTGCTGTTGAATTTGTTGGTGTTTTTCAATGTTGAGGTTGTTGTTGTTTTTCAATATTGAGGTTGTTGTTGAATTTGTTTATGTTTTTCAATGTTGAGGTTGTTGTTGAATTTGTTGTTGTTTTTCAAATTCGAGGTTGTTGTTGAATTTGTTGGTGTTTTTCAATGTTGATGATGTTGTTGAATTTGTTGGTGTTTACCAAAGTTGAGGTTGTTGTTGAATTTGTTGGTGTTTTTCAAAGTTCAGGTTGTTGTTGAATTTGTTGGTGTTTTTCAATGTTGAGGTTGTTGTTGAATTTGTTCGTTTTTCTCAATGTTGAGGTTGTTGTTGAATTTGTTGGTGTTTTTCAATGTTGAGGTTGTTGTTGTTTTTCAATGTTGAGGTTGTTGTTGAATTTGTTGGTGTTTTTCAAAGTTGAGGTTGTTGAATTTGTTCGTGTTTTTCAATGTTGAGGTTGTTGTTGTTTTTCAATATTGAGGTTGTTGTTGAATTTGTTTGTGTTTTTCAATGTTGAGGTTGTTGTTGAATTTGTTGGTGTTTTTCAACTTCGAGGTTGTTGTTGAATTTGTTGGTGTTTTTCAATGTTGATGATGTTGAATTTGTTGGTGTTTTTCAATGTTGAGGTTGTTTTTGAATTTGTTGTTGTTTTTCAATGTTGTGGTTGTTGTTGTTTTTCAATGTTGAGTTTGTTGTTGAATTTGTTCGTGTTTTCAATGTTGAGGTTGTTGTTGAATTTGTTGGTGTTTTTCAATGTTGAGGTTGTTGTTGAATTTGTTGGTGTTTTTCAATGTTGAGGTTGTTGTTGAATTTGTTGGTGTTTTTCAATGTTGAGGTTGTTGTTGTTTTTCAATATTGAGGTTGTTGTTGAATTTGTTTGTGTTTTTCAATGTTGAGGTTGTTGTTGAATTTGTTGGTGTTTTCAATGTTGAGGTTGTTGTTGAATTTGTTGGTGTTTTTCAATGTTGAGCTTGTTGTTGAGTTGTTGGTCTTTTTCAATGTTGAGGTTGCTGTTGAATTTTTTGTGTTTTTCAATGTTGAGGTTTTTGTTGAATTTGTTGGTGTTTTTCTATGTCGAGGTTGTTGTTGAATTTGTTGTCGTTTTTCAATGTCGAGTTTGTTGTTGAATTTGTTGTTGTTTTTCAATGTCGAGGTTGTTGTTGAATTTGTTGGTGTTTTTCAATGTTGAGGTTGTTGTTGTTTTTCAATGTTGAGGATGTTGTTGAATTTGTTGTCGTTTTTCAATGTTGAGGTTGTTGTTGAATTTGTTGCTTTTCTTCAATGTTGAGGTTGTGGGTGTTTTTCAATGTTGAGGTTGTTGTTGAGTTTGTTGGTGTTTTTCAATATTGAGGTTGTTGTTGTTTTTCAATATTGAGGTTGTTGTTGAATTTGTTGGTGTTTTTCAATGTTGAGGTTGTTGTTGTTTTTCAATATTGAGGTTGTTGTTGAATTTGTTGGCGTTTTCAATGTTGAGATTGTTGTTGAATTTGTTGGTCTTTTCAATGTTGAGTTTGTTGTTGAATTTGTTGGTGTTTTTCAATGTTGAGGTTGTTGTTGTTTTTCAATGTTGAGGTTGTTGTTGAATTTGTTGGTGTTTTTCAATGTTGCGGTTGCTGTTGAATTTGTTGGTGTTTTTCAATGTTGAGGTTGTTTTTTTTCAATATTGAGGTTGTTGTTGAATTTGTTTATGTTTTTCAATATTGAGGTTGTTGTTGAATTTGTTGGTGTTTTTCAATGTTGAGGTTTTTGTTGAATTTGTTGGTGTTTTTCTATGTCGAGGTTGTTCTTGAATTTGTTGTTGTTTTTCAATGTCGAGGTTGTTGTTGAACTTGTTGGTGTTTTTCAATGTTGAGTTTGTTTTTGTTTTTCAATGTTGAGGTTGTTGTTGACTTTGTTGTCGTTTTTCAATGTTGAGGTTTTTGTTGAATTTGTTGCTTTTTTTCAATGTTGAGGTTGTTCGTGTTTTTCAATGTTGATGTTGTTGTTGAATTTGTTGGTGTTTTTCAATGTTGAGGTTGTTGTTGTTTTTCAATACTGAGGTTGTTGTTGAATTTCTTGGTGTTTTTCAATGTTGAGGTTGTTGTTGTTTTTCAATATTGAGGTTGTTGTTGAATTTGCTGGCGATTTCAACGTTGAGATTGTTGTTGAATTTGTTGGTGTTTTCAATGTTGAGTTTGTTGTTGAATTTGTTGGTGTTTTTCAATGTTGAGGTTGATGTTGCTTTTCAATGTTGAGGTTGCTGTTGAATTTGTTGGTGTTTTTCAATGTCGAGGTTGTTGAATTTGTTCGTGTTTTTCAATGTTGAGGTTGTTGCTGTTTTTCAATATTGAGGTTGTTGTTGAATTTGTTTGTGTTTTTCAATGTTGAGGTTGTTGTTGAATTTGTTGGTGTTTTTCAACTTCGAGGTTGTTGTTGAATTTGTTGGTGTTTTTCAATGTTGATGTTGTTGTTGAATTTGTTGGTGTTTTTCAAAGTTCAGGTTGTTGTTGAATTTGTTGGTGTTTTTCAAAGATCAGGTTGTTGTTGAATTTGTTGGCGTTTTTCAATGTTGAGGTTGCTGTTGAATTTGTTCGTTTTTTTCAATGTTGAGGTTGTTGTTGAATTTGTTGGTGTTTTTCAATGTTGAGGTTGTTGTTGTTTTTCAATGTTGAGGTTGTTGTTGAATTTGTTGGTGTTTTTCAATGTTGAGGTTGTTGTTGTTTTTCAATATTGAGGTTGTTGTTGAATTTGTTTGTGTTTTTCAATGTTGAGGTTGTTGTTGAATTTGTTGGTGTTTTTCAAATTCGAGGTTGTTGTTGAATTTGTTGGTGTTTTTCAATGTTGATGTTGTTCTTGAATTTGTTGCTGTTTTTCAATGTTGAGGTTGTTGTTGAATTTGTTCGTTTTTTTTCAATGTTGAGGTTGTTGTTGAATTTGTTGGTGTTTTTCAATGTTGAGGTTGTTTTTGAATTTGTTGTTGTTTTTCAATGTTGTGGTTGTTGTTTTTCAATGTTGAGGTTGTTGTTGAATTTGTTGGTGTTTTTAATGTTGAGGTTGTTGTTGAATTTGTTGGTGTTTTTCAATGTTGAGGTTGTTGTTGAATTTGTTGGTGCTTTCAATGTTGAGGTTGCTGTTGAATTTGTTCGTGTTTTTCAATGTTGAGGTTGTTGTTGAATTTGTTGGTGGTTTTCAATGTTGAGGTTGTTGTTGAATTTGTAGGTGTTTTTCATTGTTGAGGTTTTTGTTGAATTTGTTGTTGTTTTTCTATGTCGAGGTTGTTGCTGAATTTGTTGGTGTTTTTCAATGTCGAGTTTGGTGTTGAATTTGTTGTTGTTTTTCAATGTCGAGGATGTTGTTGAATTTGCTGGTGTTTTTCAATGTTGAGGTTGTTTTTGTTTTTCAATGTTGAGGTTGTTGTTGAATTTGTTGTCGTTTTTCAATGTTGAGGTTGTTGTTGAATTTGTTGCTATTTTTCAATGTTGAGGTTGTTGGTGTTTTTCAATGTTGAGGTTGTTGTTGTTTTTCAATATTGAGGTTGTTGTTTAATTTGTTGGTGTTTTTCAATGTTGAGGTTGTTGTTGAATTTGTTGGCGTTTTCAATGTTGAGATTGTTGTTGAATTTGTTGTTGTTTTCAATGTTGAGTGCGTTGTTGAATTTGTTGGTGTTTTTCAATGTTGAGGTTGTTGAATTTGTTTGTGTTTTTCAATGTTGAGGTTGTTGTTGAATTTGTTGGTGTTTTTCAAATTCGAGGTTGTTGTTGAATTTGTTGGTGTTTTTCAATGTTGATGTTGTTGAATTTGTTGGTGTTTTTCAAAGTTGAGGTTGTTGTTGTTTTTCAATGTTGAGGTTGTTGTTGAATTTGTTGGTGTTTTTCAATGTTGAGGTTGTTGTTGAATTTGTTGGTGCTTTTCAAATTCGAGGTTGTTGTTGAATTTGTTGGTGTTTTTCAATGTTGATGTTCTTGAATTTGTTGGTGTTTTTCAATGTTGAGGTTGTTGTTGAATTTGTTCGCTTTTTTCAATGTTGAGGTTGTTGTTGAATTTGTTGGTGTTTTCAATGTTGAGGTTGTTTTTGAATTTGTTGTTGTTTTTCAATGTTGTGGTTGTTGTTGTTTTTCAATGTTGAGGTTGTTGTTGAATTTGTTGGTGTTTTCAATGTTGAGGTTATTGTTGAATTTGTTGCTGTTTTTCAATGTTGAGGTTGTTGTTGAATTTGTTGGTGTTTTTCAATGTTGAGGTTGTTGTTGAGTTTGTTGGTGTTTTTCAATGTTGATGTTGCTGTTGAATTTGTTGGTGTTTTTCAATGTTGAGGTTTTTGTTGAATTTGTTGGTTTTTTTCTATGTCGAGGTTGTTGTTGAATTTGTTGTTGTTTTTCAATGTCGAGTTTGTTGTTGAATTTGTTGTTGTTTTTCAATGTCGAGGTTGTTGTTGAATTAGTTGGTGTTTTTCAATGTTGAGGTTGTTGTTGTTTTTCAATGTTGAGGATGTTGTTGAATTTGTTGTCGTTTTTCAATGTTGAGGTTGTTGTTGAATTTGTTGCTTTTTTTCAATGATGAGGTTGTTGGTGTTTATCAATGTTGAGGTTGTTGTTGAATTTTTTGGTGTATTTCAATGTTGAGGTTGTTGTTAGTTTTCAATATTGAGGTTGTTGTTGAATTTGTTGGTGTTTTTCAATGTTGAGGTTGTTGTTGTTTTTCAATATTGAGGTTGTTGTTGAATTTGTTGGCGTTTTCAATGTTGAGGTTGTTGTTGTTTTTCAATGTTGAGGTTGTTGTTGAATTTGTTGGTGTTTTTCAATTTTGAGGTTGTTGTTGAATTTGTTGGTGTTTTTCAATGTTGAGGTTGTTGTTGTTTTTCAATCTTGAGGTTGTTCTTGAATGTGTTTATGTTTTTCAATGTTGAGGTTGTTGTTGAATTTGTTGGTGTTTTTCGAATTCGAGGTTGTTGTTGAATTTGTTGGTGTTTTTCAAAGTTGATGTTGTTGTTGAATTTGTTGGTGTTTTTCAAAGTTGATGTTGTTGTTGAATTAGTTGGTGTTTTTCAAAGTTCAGATTGTTGTTGAATTTGTTGGTGTTTTTCAATGTTGAGGTTGTTGTTGAATTTGTTCGTTTTTTTCAATGTTGAGGTTGTTGTTGAATTTGTTGGTGTTTTTCAATGTTGAGGTTGTTGTTGTTTTTCAATGTTGAGGTTGTTGTTGAATTTGTTGGTGTTATTCAATGTTGAGGTTGTTGTTGAATTTGTTGGTGTTTTTCAATGTTGAGGTTGTTGTTGTTTTTCAATATTGAGGTTGTTGTTGAATTTGTTTGTGTTTTTCAATTTTGAGGTTGTTGTTGAATTTGTTGGTGTTTTTCAAATTCGAGGTTGTTGTTGAATTTGTTGGTGTTTTTCAATGTTGATGCTGTTGCTGAATTTGTTGGTGTTTTTCAATGTTGAGGTTGTTGTTGAATTTGTTTGTTTTTTTCAATGCTGAGGTTGTTGTTGAATTTGTTGTTGTTTTTCAATGTTGAGGTTGTTTTTGAATTTGTTGTTGGTTTTCAATGTTGTGGTTGTTGTTGTTTTTCAATGTTGAGGTTGTTGTTGAATTTGTTGGTGTTTTTCAATGTTGAGGTTGTTGTTGAATTTGTTGGCGTTTTCAATGTTGAGATTGTTGTTGAATTTGTTGTTGTTTTCAATGTTGAGTGCGTTGTTCAATTTGTTGGTGTTTTTCAATGTTGAGGTTGTTGAATTTGTTTGTGTTTTTCAATGTTGAGGTTGTTGTTGAATTTGTTGGTGTTTTTCAAATTCGAGGTTGTTGTTGAATTTGTTGCTGTTTTTCAATGTTGATGTTGGTGAATTTGTTGGTGTTTTTCAAAGTTGAGGTTGTTGTTGTTTTTCAATGTTGAGGTTGTTGTTGAATTTGTTGGTGTTTTTCAATGTTGAGGTTGTTGTTGAATTTGTTGGTGTTTTTCAATGTTGAGGTTGTTGTTGAATTTGTTGGTGCTTTTCAAATTCGAGGTTGTTGTTGAATTTGTTGGTGTTTTTCAATGTTGAGGTTGTTGTTGAATTTGTTCGCTTTTTTCAATGTTGAGGTTGTTGTTGAATTTGTTGGTGTTTTCAATGTTGAGGTTGTTTTTGAATTTGTTGTTGTTTTTCAATGTTGTGGTTGTTGTTGTTTTTCAATGTTGAGGTTGTTGTTGAATTTGTTGGTGTTTTCAATGTTGAGGTTATTGTTGAATTTGTTGCTGTTTTTCAATGTTGAGGTTGTTGTTGAATTTGTTGGTGTTTTTCAATGTTGAGGTTGTTGTGGAGTTTGTTGGTGTTTTTCAATGTTCATGTTGCTGTTGAATTTGTTGGTGTTTTTCAATGTTGAGGTTTTTGTTGAATTTGTTGGTTTTTTTCTATGTCGAGGTTGTTGTTGAATTTGTTGGTGTTTTTCAATGTCGTGTTTGTTGTTGAATTGTTGTTGTTTTTCAATGTCGAGGTTGTTGTTGAATTTGTTCGTGTTTTTCAATGTTGAGGTTGTTCTTGTTTTTCAATGTTGAGGATTTTGTTGAATTTGTTGTCGTTTTTCAATGTTGAGGTTGTTGTTGAATTTGTTGCTTTTTTTCAATGATGAGGTTGTTGGTGTTTTTCAATGTTGAGGTTGTTGTTGAATTTTTTGGTGTATTTCAATGTTGAGGTTGTTGTTATTTTTCAATATTGAGGTTGTTGTTGAATTTGTTGGTGTTTTTCAATGTTGAGGTTGTTGTTGTTTTTCAATATTGAGGTTGTTGTTGAATTTGTTGGCGTTTTCAATGTTGAGATTGTTGTTGAATTTGTTGGTCTTTTCAATGTTGAGTTTGTTGTTGAATTTGTTGGTGTTTTTCAATGTTGAGGTTGTTGTTGTTTTTCAATGTTGAGGTTGTTGTTGAATTTGTTGGTGTTTTTCAATTTTGAGGTTGTTGTTGAATTTGTTGGTGTTTTTCAATGTTGAGGTTGTTGTTGAATTTGTTGCTTTTTTTCAATGTTGAGGTTGTTGGTGTTTTTCAATGTTGAGGTTGTTGTTGAATTTGTTGGTGTTTTTCAATGTTGAGGTTGTTGTTGAATTTGTTGGTGTTTTTCAATGTTGAGGTTGTTGTTGAATTTGTTGGTGCTTTTCAAATTCGAGGTTGTTGTTGAATTTGTTGGTGTTTTTCAATTTTGAGCTTGTTGTTGAATTTGTTCGCTTTTTTCAATGTTGAGGTTGTTGTTGAATTTGTTGGTGTTTTCAATGTTGAGGTTGTTTTTGAATTTGTTGTTGTTTTTCAATGTTGTGGTTGTTGTTGTTTTTCAATGTTGAGGTTGTTGTTGAATTTGTTGGTGTTTTCAATGTTGAGGTTATTGTTGAATTTGTTGCTGTTTTTCAATGTTGAGGTTGTTGTTGAATTTGTTGGTGTTTTTCAATGTTGAGGTTGTTGTGGAGTTTGTTGGTGTTTTTCAATGTTGATGTTGCTGTTGAATTTGTTGGTGTTTTTCAATGTTGAGGTTTTTGTTGAATTTGTTGGTTTTTTTCTATGTCGAGGTTGTTGTTGAATTTGTTGGTGTTTTTCAATGTCGTGTTTGTTGTTGAATTGTTGTTGTTTTTCAATGTCGAGGTTGTTGTTGAATTTGTTGGTGTTTTTCAATGTTGAGGTTGTTCTTGTTTTTCAATGTTGAGGATGTTGTTGAATTTGTTGGTGTTTTTCAATGTTGAGGTTGTTGTTGAATTTGTTGGTGCTTTTCAAATTCGAGGTTGTTGTTGAATTTGTTGGTGTTTTTCAATGTTGATGTTCTTGAATTTGTTGGTGTTTTTCAATGTTGAGGTTGTTGTTGAATTTGTTCGCTTTTTTCAATGTTGAGGTTGTTGTTGAATTTGTTGGTGTTTTCAATGTTGAGGTTGTTTTTGAATTTGTTGTTGTTTTTCAATGTTGTGGTTGTTGTTGTTTTTCAATGTTGAGGTTGTTGTTGAATTTGTTGGTGTTTTCAATGTTGAGGTTATTGTTGAATTTGTTGCTGTTTTTCAATGTTGAGGTTGTTGTTGAATTTGTTGGTGTTTTTCAATGTTGAGGTTGTTGTTAAGTTTGTTGGTGTTTTTCAATGTTGATGTTGCTGTTGAATTTGTTGGTGTTTTTCAATGTTGAGGTTTTTGTTGAATTTGTTGGTTTTTTTCTATGTCGAGGTTGTTGTTGAATTTGTTGGTGTTTTTCAATGCCGAGTATGCTGTTGAATTTGTTGTTGTTTTTCAATGTCGAGGTTGTTGTTGAATTTGTTGGTGTTTTTCAATGTTGAGGTTGTTGTTGTTTTTCAATGTTGAGGATGTTGTTGAATTTGTTGTCGTTTTTCAATGTTGAGGTTGTTGTTGAATTTGTTGCTTTTTTTCAATGATGAGGTTGTTGGTGTTTATCAATGTTGAGGTTGTTGTTGAATTTTTTGGTGTATTTCAATGTTGAGGTTGTTGTTAGTTTTCAATATTGAGGTTGTTGTTGAATTTGTTGGTGTTTTTCAATGTTGAGGTTGTTGTTGTTTTTCAATATTGAGGTTGTTGTTGAATTTGTTGGCGTTTTCAATGTTGAGATTGTTGTTGAATTTGTTGGTCTTTTCAATGTTGAGTTTGTTGTTGAATTTGTTGGTGTTTTTCAATGTTGAGGTTGTTGCTGTTTTTCAATGTTGAGGTTGTTGTTGAATTTGTTGGTGTTTTTCAATGTTGAGGTTGTTGTTGAATTTGTTGGTGTTTTTCAATGTTGAGGTTGTTGTTGTTTTTCAATCTTGAGGTTGTTCTTGAATGTGTTTATGTTTTTCAATGTTGAGGTTGTTGTTGAATTTGTTGGTGTTTTTCGAATTCGAGGTTGTTGTTGAATTTGTTGGTGTTTTTAAAAGTTGATGTTGTTGTTGAATTTGTTGGTGTTTTTCAAAGTTGATGTTGTTGTTGAATTAGTTGGTGTTTTTCAAAGTTCAGATTGTTGTTGAATTTGTTGGTGTTTTTCAATGTTGAGGTTGTTGTTGAATTTGTTCGTTTTTTTCAATGTTGAGGTTGTTGTTGAATTTGTTGGTGTTTTTCAATGTTGAGGTTGTTGTTGTTTTTCAAGGTTGAGGTTGTTGTTGAATTTGTTGGTGTTATTCAATGTTGAGGTTGTTGTTGAATTTGTTGGTGTTTTTCAATGTTGAGGTTGTTGTTGTTTTTCAATATTGAGGTTGTTGTTGAATTTGTTTGTGTTTTTCAATTTTGAGTTTGTTGTTGAATTTGTTGGTGTTTTTCAAATTCGAGGTTGTTGTTGAATTTGTTGGTGTTGTTCAATGTTGATGCTGTTGCTGAATTTGTTGCTGTTTTTCAATGTTGAAGTTGTTGTTGAATTTGTTTGTTTTTTTCAATGCTGAGGTTGTTGTTGAATTTGTTGTTGTTTTTCAATGTTGAGGTTGTTTTTGAATTTGTTGTTGGTTTTCAATGTTGTGGTTGTTGTTGTTTTTCAATGTTGAGGTTGTTGTTGATTTTGTTGGTGTTTTTCAATGTTGAGGTTGTTGTTGAATTTGTTGGCGTTTTCAATGTTGAGATTGTTGTTGAATTTGTTGTTGTTTTCAATGTTGAGTGCGTTGTTCAATTTGTTGGTGTTTTTCAATGTTGAGGTTGTTGAATTTGTTTGTGTTTTTCAAATTCGAGGTTTTTGTTGAATTTGTTGCTGTTTTTCAACGTTGATGTTGGTGAATTTGTTGGTGTTTTTCAAAGTTGAGGTTGTTGTTGTTTTTCAATGTTGAGGTTGTTGTTGAATTTGTTGGTGTTTTTCAATGCTGAGGTTGTTGTTGAATTTGTTGGTGTTTTTCAACGTTGAGGTTGTTGTTGAATTTGTTGGTGCTTTTCAAATTCGAGGTTGTTGTTGAATTTGTTGGTGTCTTTCAATGTTGAGGTTGTTGTTGAATTTGTTCGCTTTTTTCAATGTTGAGGTTGTTGTTGAATTTGTTGGTGTTTTCAATGTTGAGGTTGTTTTTGAATTTGTTGTTGTTTTTCAATGTTGTGGTTGTTGTTGTTTTTCAATGTTGAGGTTGTTGTTGAATTTGTTGGTGTTTTCAATGTTGAGGTTATTGTTGAATTTGTTGCTGTTTTTCAATGTTGAGGTTGTTGTTGAATTTGTTGGTGTTTTTCAATGTTGAGGTTGTTGTGGAGTTTGTTGGTGTTTTTCAATGTTGATGTTGCTGTTGAATTTGTTGGTGTTTTTCAATGTTGAGGTTTTTGTTGAATTTGTTGGTTTTTTTCTATGTCGAGGTTGTTGTTGAATTTGTTGGTGTTTTTCAATGTCGTGTTTGTTGTTGAATTGTTGTTGTTTTTCAATGTCGAGGTTGTTGTTGAATTTGTTGGTGTTTTTCAATGTTGAGGTTGTTCTTGTTTTTCAATGTTGAGGATGTTGTTGAATTTGTTGGCGTTTTCAATGTTGAGATTGTTGTTGAATTTGTTGGTCTTTTCAATGTTGAGTTTGTTGTTGAATTTGTTGGTGTTTTTCAATGTTGAGGTTGTTGTTGTTTTTCAATGTTGAGGTTGTTGTTGAATTTGTTGGTGTTTTTCAATGTTGAGGTTGTTGTTGAATTTGTTGGTGTTTTTCGAATTCGAGGTTGTTGTTGAATTTGTTGGTGTTTTTCAAAGTTGATGTTGTTGTTGAATTTGTTGGTGTTTTTCAAAGTTGATGTTGTTGTTGAATTAGTTGGTGTTTTTCAAAGTTCAGATTGTTGTTGAATTTGTTGGTGTTTTTCAATGTTGAGGTTGTTGTTGAATTTGTTCGTTTTTTTCAATGTTGAGGTTGTTGTTGAATTTGTTGGTGTTTTTCAATGTTGAGGTTGTTGTTGTTTTTCAATGTTGAGGTTGTTGTTGAATTTGTTGGTGTTATTCAATGTTGAGTTTGTTGTTGAATTTGTTGGTGTTTTTCAATGTTGAGGTTGTTGTTGTTTTTCAATATTGAGGTTGTTGTTGAATTTGTTTGTGTTTTTCAATTTTGAGGTTGTTGTTGAATTTGTTGGTGTTTTTCAAATTCGAGGTTGTTGTTGAATTTGTTGGTGTTTTTCAATGTTGATGCTGTTGCTGAATTTGTTGGTGTTTTTCAATGTTGAGGTTGTTGTTGAATTTGTTTGTTTTTTTCAATGCTGAGGTTGTTGTTGAATTTGTTGTTGTTTTTCAATGTTGAGGTTGTTTTTGAATTTGTTGTTGGTTTTCAATGTTGTGGTTGTTGTTGTTTTTCAATGTTGAGGTTGTTGTTGATTTTGTTGGTGTTTTTCAATGTTGAGGTTGTTGTTGAATTTGTTGGCGTTTTCAATGTTGAGATTGTTGTTGAATTTGTTGTTGTTTTCAATGTTGAGTGCGTTGTTCAATTTGTTGGTGTTTTTCAATGTTGAGGTTGTTGAATTTGTTTGTGTTTTTCAAATTCGAGGTTGTTGTTGAATTTGTTGCTGTTTTTCAATGTTGATGTTGGTGAATTTGTTGGTGTTTTTCAAAGTTGAGGTTGTTGTTGTTTTTCAATGTTGAGGTTGTTGTTGAATTTGTTGGTGTTTTTCAATGCTGAGGTTGTTGTTGAATTTGTTGGTGTTTTTCAACGTTGAGGTTGTTGTTGAATTTGTTGGTGCTTTTCAAATTCGAGGTTGTTGTTGAATTTGTTGGTGTCTTTCAATGTTGAGGTTGTTGTTGAATTTGTTCGCTTTTTTCAATGTTGAGGTTGTTGTTGAATTTGTTGGTGTTTTCAATGTTGAGGTTGTTTTTGAATTTGTTGTTGTTTTTCAATGTTGTGGTTGTTGTTGTTTTTCAATGTTGAGGTTGTTGTTGAATTTGTTGGTGTTTTCAATGTTGAGGTTATTGTTGAATTTGTTGCTGTTTTTCAATGTTGAGGTTGTTGTTGAATTTGTTGGTGTTTTTCAATGTTGAGGTTGTTGTGGAGTTTGTTGGTGTTTTTCAATGTTGATGTTGCTGTTGAATTTGTTGGTGCTTTTCAATGTTGAGGTTTTTGTTGAATTTGTTGGTTTTTTTCTATGTCGAGGTTGTTGTTGAATTTGTTGGTGTTTTTCAATGTCGTGTTTGTTGTTGAATTGTTGTTGTTTTTCAATGTCGAGGTTGTTGTTGAATTTGTTGGTGTTTTTCAATGTTGAGGTTGTTCTTGTTTTTCAATGTTGAGGATGTTGTTGAATTTGTTGGCGTTTTCAATGTTGAGATTGTTGTTGAATTTGTTGGTGTTTTTCAATGTTGAGTTTGTTGTTGAATTTGTTGGTGTTTTTCAATGTTGAGGTTGTTGTTGTTTTTCAATGTTGAGGTTGTTGTTGAATTTGTTGGTGTTTTTCAATGTTGAGGTTGTTGTTGAATTTGTTGGTGTTTTTCAATGTTGAGGTTGTTGTTGTTTTTCAATCTTGAGGTTGTTCTTGAATGTGTTTATGTTTTTCAATGTTGAGGTTGTTGTTGTATTTGTTGGTGTTTTTCGAATTCGAGGTTGTTGTTGAATTTGTTGGTGTTTTTCAAAGTTGATGTTGTTGTTGAATTTGTTGGTGTTTTTCAAAGTTGAGGTTGTTGTTGAATTAGTTGGTGTTTTTCAAAGTTCAGATTATTGTTGAATTTGTTGGTGTTTTTCAATGTTGAGGTTGTTGTTGAATTTGTTCGTTTTTTTCAAAGTTGAGGTTGTTGTTGAATTTGTTGGTGTTTTTCAATGTTGAGGTTGTTGTTGTTTTTCAATGTTGAGGTTGTTGTTGAATTTGTTGGTGTTTTTCAATGTTGAGGTTGTTGTTGAATTTGTTGGTGTTTTTCAATGTTGAGGTTTTTGTTGAATTTGTTGGTGTTTTTCTATGTCGAGGTTGTTGTTGAATTTGTTGGTGTTTTTCAATGTCGTGTTTGTTGTTGAATTTGTTGTTGTTTTTCAATGTCGAGGTTGTTGTTGAATTTGTTGGTGTTTTCCAATGTTGAGGTTGTTTTTGTTTTTCAATGTTGAGGTTGTTTTTGAATTTGTTGTCGTTTTACAATGTTGAGGTTTTTGTTGAATTTGTTGCTTTTTTTCAATGTTGAGGTTGTTCGTGTTTTTCAATGTTGTGGTTGTTGTTGAATTTGTTGGTGTTTTTCAATGTTGAGGTTGTTGTTGTTTTTCAATATTGAGGTTGTTGTTGAATTTCTTGGTGTTTTTCAATGTTGAGGTTGTTATTGTTTTTCAATATTGAGGTTGTTGTTGAATTTGTTGGCGTTTTCAATGTTGAGATTGTTGTTGAATTTGTTGGTGTTTTCAATGTTGAGTTTCTTGTTGAATTTGCTGGTGTTTTTCAATGTTGAGGTTTTTGTTGAATTTGTTGGTGTTTTTCTATGTCGAGGTTGTTGTTGAATTTGTTGGTGTTTTTCAATGTCGAGTTTGTTGTTGAATTTGTTGTTGTTTTTCAATGTCGAGGTTGTTGTTGAGTTTGTTGGTGTTTTTCAATGTTGAGGATGTTGTTGAATTTGCTGTCGTTTTTCAATGTTGAGGTTGTTGTTGAATTTGTTGCTTTTTTTCAATGTTGAGGTTGTTGGTGTTTTTCAATGTTGTGGATGTTGTTGAATTTGTTCGTTTTTTTCAATGTTGAGGTTGTTGTTGAATTTGTTGGTGTTTTTCAATGTTGAGGTTGTTGTTGTTTTTCAATGTTGAGGTTGTTGTTGAATTTGTTGGTGTTTTTCAATGTTGAGGTTGTTGTTGAATTTGTTGGTGTTTTTCAATGTTGAGGTTGTTGTTGAATTTGTTGGTGTTTTTCAATGTTGAGGTTGTTGTTGTTTTTCAATATTGAGGTTGTTGTTGAATTTGTTGGTGTTTTTCAATTTTGAGGTTGTTGTTGAATTTGTTGGTGTTTTTCAAATTCGAGGTTGTTGTTGAATTTGTTGGTTTTTTTCAAATTTGATGTTGTTGCTGAATTTGTTGGTGTTTTTCAATGTTGAGGTTGTTGTTGAATTTGTTCGTTTTTTTCAATGCTGAGGTTGTTGTTGAATTTGTTGTTGTTTTTCAATGTTGAGGTTGTTTTTGAATTTGTTGTTGTTTTTCAATGTTGTGGTTGTTGTTGTTTTTCAATGTTGAGGTTGTTGTTGAATTTGTTGGTGTTTTTAATGTTGAGGTTGTTGTTGAATTTGTTGGTGTTTTTCAATGTTGAGGTTGTTGTTGAATTTGTT
Organism: Isurus oxyrinchus; assembly: GCA_026770705.1. NCBI lineage: Eukaryota > Metazoa > Chordata > Chondrichthyes > Lamniformes > Lamnidae > Isurus > Isurus oxyrinchus. The sequence goes on along the minus strand of JANJGN010000268.1, from coordinate 293,814 downwards.
GGTTTTTTAAATGTAGAGGTTGATGTTGAATTTGTTGGTGTTTTTCAATGTTGAGGTTGTTGTTGAATTTGTTGTTGTTTTTCAATATTGAGGTTGTTGTTGAATTTGTTGGCGTTTTCAATGTTGAGATTGTTGTTGAATTTGATGGTCTTTTCAATGTTGAGGTTGTTGTTGAATTTGTTGGTGTTTTTCAATGTTGAGGTTGTTGTTGTTTTTCAATGTTGATGTTGTTGTTGAATTTGTTGGTGTTTTTCAATGTTGAGGTTGTTGTTGTTTTTCAATGTTGAAGTTGTTGTTGAATTTGTTGGTGCTTTTCAATGTTGAGGTTGTTGTTGAATTTGTTGGTGTTTTTCAATGTTGAGGTTGTTGTTGTCTTTCAATGTTGAGGTTGTTGTTGTATTTGTTGGTGTTTTTCAATTTCGAGGTTGTTGTTTAATTTGTTGGTGTTTTTCAATGTTGAAGTTGTTGTTGAATTTGTTGGTGTTTTTCAATGTTGAGGTTGTTGTTGAATTTGTTGGTGTTTTTCAATGTTGAGGTTGTTGTTGTTTTTCAATGTTGAGGTTGTTGTTGAAATTGTTGGTGTTTTTCAATGTTTAGGTTGTTGTTGTTTTTCAATGTTGAGGTTGTTGTTGAATTTGTTGGTGTTTTTCAATGTTGAGGTTGTTGTTGAATTTGTTGGTGTTTTTCAATGTTGAGTTTGTTGTTGTTTTTCAATGTTGAGGTTGTTGTTGAATTTGTTGGTGTTTTTCAAAGTTGAGTTTGTTGTTTTTCAATGTTGAGGTTGTTGTTGAATTTGTTGGTGTTTTTCAATGTTGAGGTTGTTGTTGTTTTTCAATGTTGAGGTTGTTGTTGAATTTGTTGGTGTTTTTCAATGTTGAGGTTGTTGTTGCTTTTCAATGTTGAGGTTGTTGTTGAATTTGTTGGTGCTTTTCAATGTTGAGGTTGTTGTTGAATTTGTTGGTGTTTTTCAATGTTGAGGTTGTTGTTGTTTTTCAATGTTGAGGTTGTTGTTGAATTTGTTGGTGTTTTTCAATGTTGAGTTTGTTGTTGAAGTTGTTGGTGTTTTTCAATGTTGAGGTTGTTTTTGAATTTGTTGGTGTTTTCCAATGTTGAGGTTGTTGTTGAATTTGTTGGTGTTTTTCAATGTTGAGGTTGTTGGTGTTTTTCAATGTTGAGGTTGTTGTTGTTTTTCAATATTGAGGTTGTTGTTGAATTTGTTTATGTCTTTCAATGTTGAGGTTGTTGTTGAATTTGTTGGTGTTTTTCAAATTCGAGGTAGTTGTTGAATTTGTTGGTGTTTTTCAATGTTGATGTTGTTGTTGAATTTGTTGGTGTTTTTCAAAGTTGAGGTTGTTGTTGAATTTGTTGGTGTTTTTCAAAGTTCAGGCTATTGTTGAATTTGTTGGTGTTTTTCAATGTTGAGGTTGCTGTTGAATTTGTTCGTTTTTTTCAATGTTGAGGTTGTTGTTGAATTTGTTGGTGTTTTTCAATGTTGAGGTTGTTGTTGTTTTTCAATGTTGAGGTTGTTGTTGAATTTGTTGCTGTTTTTCAATGTTGAGGTTGTTGTTGTTTTTCAATATTGAAGTTGTTGTTGAATTTGTTTGTGTTTTTCAATGTTGAGGTTGTTGTTGAATTTGTTGGTGTTTTTCAAATTCGAGGTTGTTGTTGAATTTGTTGGTGTTCTTCAATGTTGATGCTGTTGTTGAATTTGTTGGTGTTTTTCAATGTTGCGGTTGTTGTTGAATTTGTTCGTTTTTTTCAATGTTGAGGTTGTTGTTGAATTTGTTGGTGTTTTTCAATGTTGAGGTTGTTTTTGAATTTGTTGTTGTTTTTCAATGTAGTGGTTGTTGTTGTTTTTCAATGTTGAGGTTGTTGTTGAATTTGTTGGTGTTTTTAATGTTGAGGTTGTTGTTGAATTTGTTGGTGTTTTTCAATGTTGAGGTTGTTGTTGAATTTGTTGGTGTTTTCAATGTTGAGGTTGCTGTTGAATTTGTTGGTGTTTTTCAATGTTGAGGTTGTTGTTGAATTTGTTGGTGGTTTTCAATGTTGAGGTTTTTGTTGAATTTGTTGGTGTTTTTCTATGTCGAGGTTGTTGCTGAATTTGGTGGTGTTTTTCAATGTCGAGTTTTTTGTTGAATTTGTTTGTGTTTTTCAATGTTGAGGTTGTTGTTGTTTTTCAATGTTGAGGTTGTTGTTGAATTTGTTGGTGTTTTTCAATGTTGAGGTTGTTGTTGAATTTGTTCGTTTTTTTCAATGTTGAGGTTGTTGTTGAATTTGTTGGTGTTTTTCAATGTTGAGGTTGTTTTTGTTTTCCAATGTTGAGGTTGTTGTTGAATTTGTTGGTGTTTTTCAATGTTGAGGTTGTTGTTGAATTTGTTGGAGTTTTTCAATGTTGAGGTTGTTGTTGTTTTTCAATATTGAGGTTGTTGTTGAATTTGTTTGTGTTTTTCAATTTTGAGGTTGTTGTTGAATTTGTTGGTGTTTTTCAAATTCGAGGTTGTTGTTGAATTTGTTGGTGTTTTTCAATGTTGATGCTGTTGCTGAATTTGTTGGTGTTTTTCAATGTTGAAGTTGTTGTTGAATTTGTTCGTTTTTTTCAATGCTGAGGTTGTTGTTGAATTTGTTGTTGTTTTTCAATGTCGAGGTTGTTTTTGAATTTGTTGTTGGTTTTCAATGTTGTGGTTGTTGTTGTTTTTCAATGTTGAGGTTGTTGTTGAATTTGTTGGTGTTTTTCAATGTTGAGGTTGTTGTTGAATTTGTTGGTGTTTTTCAATGTTGATGTTGTTGTTGAATTTGTTGGTGTTTTTCAATGTCGAGGTTGTTGTTGAATTTGTTGGTGTTTTCCAATGTTGAGGTTGTTTTTGTTTTTCAATGTTGAGGTTGTTTTTGAATTTGTTGTCGTTTTACAATGTTGAGGTTTTTGTTGAATTTGTTGCTTTTTTTCAATGTTGAGGTTGTTCGTGTTTTTCAATGTTGAGGTTGTTGTTGAATTTGTTGGTGTTTTTCAATGTTGAGGTTGTTGTTGTTTTTCAATATTGAGGTTGTTGTTGAATTTCTTGGTGTTTTTCAATGTTGAGGTTGTTGTTGTTTTTCAATATTGAGGTTGTTGTTGAATTTGTTGGCGTTTTCAAAGTTGAGATTTTTGTTGAATTTCTTGGTGTTTTCAATGTTGAGTTTGTTGTTGAATTTGTTGGTGTTTTTCAATGTTGAGGTTTTTGTTGAATTTGTTGGTGTTTTTCTATGTCGAGGTTGTTGTTGAATTTGTTGGTGTTTTTCAATGTTGAGGTTGTTGTTGTTTTTCAATGTTGAGGTTGTTGTTGAATTTGTTGGTGTTTTTCAATGTTGAGGTTGTTGTTGAATTTGTTGGAGTTTTTCAATGTTGAGGTTGTTGTTGTTTTTCAATATTGAGGTTGTTGTTGAATTTGTTTGTGTTTTTCAATTTTGAGGTTGTTGTTGAATTTGTTGGTGTTTTTCAAATTCGAGGTTGTTGTTGAATTTGTTGGTGTTTTTCAATGTTGATGCTGTTGCTGAATTTGTTGGTGTTTTTCAATGTTGAGGTTGTTGTTGAATTTGTTCGTTTTTTTCAATGCTGAGGTTGTTGTTGAATTTGTTGTTGTTTTTCAATGTCGAGGTTGTTTTTGAATTTGTTGTTGGTTTTCAATGTTGTGGTTGTTGTTGTTTTTCAATGTTGAGGTTGTTGTTGAATTTGTTGGTGTTTTTCAATGTTGAGGTTGTTGTTGAATTTGTTGGTGTTTTTCAATGTTGATGTTGTTGTTGAATTTGTTGGTGTTTTTCAATGTTGAGGTTTTTGTTGAATTTGTTGGTGTTTTTCTATGTCGAAGTTGTTTTTGAATTTGTTGGTGTTTTTCAATGTCGTGTTTGTTGTTGAATTTGTTGTTGTTTTTCAATGTCGAGGTTGTTGTTGAATTTGTTGGTGTTTTCCAATGTTGAGGTTGTTTTTGTTTTTCAATGTTGAGGTTGTTTTTGAATTTGTTGTCGTTTTACAATGTTGAGGTTTTTGTTGAATTTGTTGCTTTTTTTCAATGTTGAGGTTGTTCGTGTTTTTCAATGTTGAGGTTGTTGTTGAATTTGTTGGTGTTTTTCAATGTTGAGGTTGTTGTTGTTTTTCAATATTGAGGTTGTTGTTGAATTTCTTGGTGTTTTTCAATGTTGAGGTTGTTGTTGTTTTTCAATATTGAGGTTGTTGTTGAATTTGTTGGCGTTTTCAATGTTGAGATTGTTGTTGAATTTGTTGGTGTTTTCAATGTTGAGTTTGTTGTTGAATTTGTTGGTGTTTTTCAATGTTGAGGTTTTTGTTGAATTTGTTGGTGTTTTTCTATGTCGAGGTTGTTGTTGAATTTGTTGGTGTTTTTCAATGTCGAGTTTGTTGTTGAATTTGTTGTTGTTTTTCAATGTCGAGGTTGTTGTTGAGTTTGTTGGTGTTTTTCAATGTTGAGGCTGTTGTTGAATTTGCTGTCGTTTTTCAATGTTGAGGTTGTTGTTGAAATTGTTGCTTTTTTTCAATGTTGAGGTTGTTGGTGTTTTTCAATGTTGAGGTTGTTGTTGAATTTGTTCGTTTTTTTCAATGTTGAGGTTGTTGTTGAATTTGTTGGTGTTTTTCAATGTTGAGGTTGTTGTTGTTTTTCAATGTTGAGGTTGTTGTTGAATTTGTTGGTGTTTTTCAATGTTGAGGTTGTTGTTGAATTTGTTGGTGTTTTTCAATGTTGAGGTTGTTGTTGAATTTGTTGGTGTTTTTCAATGTTGAGGTTGTTGTTGTTTTTCAATATTGAGGTTGTTGTTGAATTTGTTGGTGTTTTTCAATGTTGAGGTTGTTGTTGAATTTGTTGGTGTTTTTCAAATTCGAGGTTGTTGTTGAATTTGTTGGTTTTTTTCAAATTTGATGTTGTTGCTGAATTTGTTGGTGTTTTTCAATGTTGAGGTTGTTGTTGAATTTGTTCGTTTTTTTCAATGTTGAGGTTGTTTTTGAATTTGTTGTTGTTTTTCAATGTTGTGGTTGTTGTTGTTTTTCAATGTTGTGGTTGTTGTTGAATTTGTTGGTGTTTTTAATGTTGAGGTTGTTGTTGAATTTGTTGGTGTTTTTCAATGTTGAGGTTGTTGTTGAATTTGTTGGTTTTTTAAATGTTGAGGTTGATGTTGAATTTGTTGGTGTTTTTCAATGTTGAGGTTGTTGTTGAATTTGTTGTTGTTTTTCAATATTGAGGTTGTTGTTGAATTTGTTGGCGTTTTCAATGTTGAGATTGTTGTTGAATTTGTTGGTCTTTTCAATGTTGAGTTTGTTGTTGAATTTGTTGGTGTTTTTCAATGTTGAGGTTGTTGTTGTTTTTCAATGTTGAGGTTGTTGTTGAATTTGTTGGTGATTTTCAATGTTGAGGTTGTTGTTGTTTTTCAATGTTGAAGTTGTTGTTGAATTTGTTGGTGCTTTTCAATGTTGAGGTTGTTGTTGTTTTTCAATATTGAGGTTGTTGAATTTGTTGGTGTTTTTCAATTTTGAGGTTGTTGTTGAATTTGTTGGTGTTTTTCAAATTCGAGGTTGTTGTTGAATTTGTTGGTTTTTTTCAAATTTGATGTTGTTGCTGAATTTGTTGGTGTTTTTCAATGTTGAGGTTGTTGTTGAATTTGTTCGTTTTTTTCAATGCTGAGGTTGTTGTTGAATTTGTTGTTGTTTTTCAATGTTGAGGTTGTTTTTGAATTTGTTGTTGTTTTTCAATGTTGTGGTTGTTGTTGTTTTTCAATGTTGAGGTTGTTGTTGAATTTGTTGGTGTTTTTAATGTTGAGGTTGTTGTTGAATTTGTTGGTGTTTTTCAATGTTGAGGTTGTTGTTGAATTTGTTGGTTTTTTAAATGTAGAGGTTGATGTTGAATTTGTTGGTGTTTTTCAATGTTGAGGTTGTTGTTGAATTTGTTGTTGTTTTTCAATATTGAGGTTGTTGTTGAATTTGTTGGCGTTTTCAATGTTGAGATTGTTGTTGAATTTGATGGTCTTTTCAATGTTGAGGTTGTTGTTGAATTTGTTGGTGTTTTTCAATGTTGAGGTTGTTGTTGTTTTTCAATGTTGATGTTGTTGTTGAATTTGTTGGTGTTTTTCAATGTTGAGGTTGTTGTTGTTTTTCAATGTTGAAGTTGTTGTTGAATTTGTTGGTGCTTTTCAATGTTGAGGTTGTTGTTGAATTTGTTGGTGTTTTTCAATGTTGAGGTTGTTGTTGTCTTTCAATGTTGAGGTTGTTGTTGTATTTGTTGGTGTTTTTCAATTTCGAGGTTGTTGTTTAATTTGTTGGTGTTTTTCAATGTTGAAGTTGTTGTTGAATTTGTTGGTGTTTTTCAATGTTGAGGTTGTTGTTGAATTTGTTGGTGTTTTTCAATGTTGAGGTTGTTGTTGTTTTTCAATGTTGAGGTTGTTGTTGAAATTGTTGGTGTTTTTCAATGTTTAGGTTGTTGTTGTTTTTCAATGTTGAGGTTGTTGTTGAATTTGTTGGTGTTTTTCAATGTTGAGGTTGTTGTTGAATTTGTTGGTGTTTTTCAATGTTGAGTTTGTTGTTGTTTTTCAATGTTGAGGTTGTTGTTGAATTTGTTGGTGTTTTTCAAAGTTGAGTTTGTTGTTTTTCAATGTTGAGGTTGTTGTTGAATTTGTTGGTGTTTTTCAATGTTGAGGTTGTTGTTGTTTTTCAATGTTGAGGTTGTTGTTGAATTTGTTGGTGTTTTTCAATGTTGAGGTTGTTGTTGCTTTTCAATGTTGAGGTTGTTGTTGAATTTGTTGGTGCTTTTCAATGTTGAGGTTGTTGTTGAATTTGTTGGTGTTTTTCAATGTTGAGGTTGTTGTTGTTTTTCAATGTTGAGGTTGTTGTTGAATTTGTTGGTGTTTTTCAATGTTGAGTTTGTTGTTGAAGTTGTTGGTGTTTTTCAATGTTGAGGTTGTTTTTGAATTTGTTGGTGTTTTCCAATGTTGAGGTTGTTGTTGAATTTGTTGGTGTTTTTCAATGTTGAGGTTGTTGGTGTTTTTCAATGTTGAGGTTGTTGTTGTTTTTCAATATTGAGGTTGTTGTTGAATTTGTTTATGTCTTTCAATGTTGAGGTTGTTGTTGAATTTGTTGGTGTTTTTCAAATTCGAGGTAGTTGTTGAATTTGTTGGTGTTTTTCAATGTTGATGTTGTTGTTGAATTTGTTGGTGTTTTTCAAAGTTGAGGTTGTTGTTGAATTTGTTGGTGTTTTTCAAAGTTCAGGCTATTGTTGAATTTGTTGGTGTTTTTCAATGTTGAGGTTGCTGTTGAATTTGTTCGTTTTTTTCAATGTTGAGGTTGTTGTTGAATTTGTTGGTGTTTTTCAATGTTGAGGTTGTTGTTGTTTTTCAATGTTGAGGTTGTTGTTGAATTTGTTGCTGTTTTTCAATGTTGAGGTTGTTGTTGTTTTTCAATATTGAAGTTGTTGTTGAATTTGTTTGTGTTTTTCAATGTTGAGGTTGTTGTTGAATTTGTTGGTGTTTTTCAAATTCGAGGTTGTTGTTGAATTTGTTGGTGTTCTTCAATGTTGATGCTGTTGTTGAATTTGTTGGTGTTTTTCAATGTTGCGGTTGTTGTTGAATTTGTTCGTTTTTTTCAATGTTGAGGTTGTTGTTGAATTTGTTGGTGTTTTTCAATGTTGAGGTTGTTTTTGAATTTGTTGTTGTTTTTCAATGTAGTGGTTGTTGTTGTTTTTCAATGTTGAGGTTGTTGTTGAATTTGTTGGTGTTTTTAATGTTGAGGTTGTTGTTGAATTTGTTGGTGTTTTTCAATGTTGAGGTTGTTGTTGAATTTGTTGGTGTTTTCAATGTTGAGGTTGCTGTTGAATTTGTTGGTGTTTTTCAATGTTGAGGTTGTTGTTGAATTTGTTGGTGGTTTTCAATGTTGAGGTTTTTGTTGAATTTGTTGGTGTTTTTCTATGTCGAGGTTGTTGCTGAATTTGGTGGTGTTTTTCAATGTCGAGTTTTTTGTTGAATTTGTTTGTGTTTTTCAATGTTGAGGTTGTTGTTGTTTTTCAATGTTGAGGTTGTTGTTGAATTTGTTGGTGTTTTTCAATGTTGAGGTTGTTGTTGAATTTGTTCGTTTTTTTCAATGTTGAGGTTGTTGTTGAATTTGTTGGTGTTTTTCAATGTTGAGGTTGTTTTTGTTTTCCAATGTTGAGGTTGTTGTTGAATTTGTTGGTGTTTTTCAATGTTGAGGTTGTTGTTGAATTTGTTGGAGTTTTTCAATGTTGAGGTTGTTGTTGTTTTTCAATATTGAGGTTGTTGTTGAATTTGTTTGTGTTTTTCAATTTTGAGGTTGTTGTTGAATTTGTTGGTGTTTTTCAAATTCGAGGTTGTTGTTGAATTTGTTGGTGTTTTTCAATGTTGATGCTGTTGCTGAATTTGTTGGTGTTTTTCAATGTTGAAGTTGTTGTTGAATTTGTTCGTTTTTTTCAATGCTGAGGTTGTTGTTGAATTTGTTGTTGTTTTTCAATGTCGAGGTTGTTTTTGAATTTGTTGTTGGTTTTCAATGTTGTGGTTGTTGTTGTTTTTCAATGTTGAGGTTGTTGTTGAATTTGTTGGTGTTTTTCAATGTTGAGGTTGTTGTTGAATTTGTTGGTGTTTTTCAATGTTGATGTTGTTGTTGAATTTGTTGGTGTTTTTCAATGTCGAGGTTGTTGTTGAATTTGTTGGTGTTTTCCAATGTTGAGGTTGTTTTTGTTTTTCAATGTTGAGGTTGTTTTTGAATTTGTTGTCGTTTTACAATGTTGAGGTTTTTGTTGAATTTGTTGCTTTTTTTCAATGTTGAGGTTGTTCGTGTTTTTCAATGTTGAGGTTGTTGTTGAATTTGTTGGTGTTTTTCAATGTTGAGGTTGTTGTTGTTTTTCAATATTGAGGTTGTTGTTGAATTTCTTGGTGTTTTTCAATGTTGAGGTTGTTGTTGTTTTTCAATATTGAGGTTGTTGTTGAATTTGTTGGCGTTTTCAAAGTTGAGATTTTTGTTGAATTTCTTGGTGTTTTCAATGTTGAGTTTGTTGTTGAATTTGTTGGTGTTTTTCAATGTTGAGGTTTTTGTTGAATTTGTTGGTGTTTTTCTATGTCGAGGTTGTTGTTGAATTTGTTGGTGTTTTTCAATGTTGAGGTTGTTGTTGTTTTTCAATGTTGAGGTTGTTGTTGAATTTGTTGGTGTTTTTCAATGTTGAGGTTGTTGTTGAATTTGTTGGAGTTTTTCAATGTTGAGGTTGTTGTTGTTTTTCAATATTGAGGTTGTTGTTGAATTTGTTTGTGTTTTTCAATTTTGAGGTTGTTGTTGAATTTGTTGGTGTTTTTCAAATTCGAGGTTGTTGTTGAATTTGTTGGTGTTTTTCAATGTTGATGCTGTTGCTGAATTTGTTGGTGTTTTTCAATGTTGAGGTTGTTGTTGAATTTGTTCGTTTTTTTCAATGCTGAGGTTGTTGTTGAATTTGTTGTTGTTTTTCAATGTCGAGGTTGTTTTTGAATTTGTTGTTGGTTTTCAATGTTGTGGTTGTTGTTGTTTTTCAATGTTGAGGTTGTTGTTGAATTTGTTGGTGTTTTTCAATGTTGAGGTTGTTGTTGAATTTGTTGGTGTTTTTCAATGTTGATGTTGTTGTTGAATTTGTTGGTGTTTTTCAATGTTGAGGTTTTTGTTGAATTTGTTGGTGTTTTTCTATGTCGAAGTTGTTTTTGAATTTGTTGGTGTTTTTCAATGTCGTGTTTGTTGTTGAATTTGTTGTTGTTTTTCAATGTCGAGGTTGTTGTTGAATTTGTTGGTGTTTTCCAATGTTGAGGTTGTTTTTGTTTTTCAATGTTGAGGTTGTTTTTGAATTTGTTGTCGTTTTACAATGTTGAGGTTTTTGTTGAATTTGTTGCTTTTTTTCAATGTTGAGGTTGTTCGTGTTTTTCAATGTTGAGGTTGTTGTTGAATTTGTTGGTGTTTTTCAATGTTGAGGTTGTTGTTGTTTTTCAATATTGAGGTTGTTGTTGAATTTCTTGGTGTTTTTCAATGTTGAGGTTGTTGTTGTTTTTCAATATTGAGGTTGTTGTTGAATTTGTTGGCGTTTTCAATGTTGAGATTGTTGTTGAATTTGTTGGTGTTTTCAATGTTGAGTTTGTTGTTGAATTTGTTGGTGTTTTTCAATGTTGAGGTTTTTGTTGAATTTGTTGGTGTTTTTCTATGTCGAGGTTGTTGTTGAATTTGTTGGTGTTTTTCAATGTCGAGTTTGTTGTTGAATTTGTTGTTGTTTTTCAATGTCGAGGTTGTTGTTGAGTTTGTTGGTGTTTTTCAATGTTGAGGCTGTTGTTGAATTTGCTGTCGTTTTTCAATGTTGAGGTTGTTGTTGAAATTGTTGCTTTTTTTCAATGTTGAGGTTGTTGGTGTTTTTCAATGTTGAGGTTGTTGTTGAATTTGTTCGTTTTTTTCAATGTTGAGGTTGTTGTTGAATTTGTTGGTGTTTTTCAATGTTGAGGTTGTTGTTGTTTTTCAATGTTGAGGTTGTTGTTGAATTTGTTGGTGTTTTTTCAATGTTGAGGTTGTTGTTGAATTTGTTGGTGTTTTTCAATGTTGAGGTTGTTGTTGAATTTGTTGGTGTTTTTCAATGTTGAGGTTGTTGTTGTTTTTCAATATTGAGGTTGTTGTTGAATTTGTTGGTGTTTTTCAATGTTGAGGTTGTTGTTGAATTTGTTGGTGTTTTTCAAATTCGAGGTTGTTGTTGAATTTGTTGGTTTTTTTCAAATTTGATGTTGTTGCTGAATTTGTTGGTGTTTTTCAATGTTGAGGTTGTTGTTGAATTTGTTCGTTTTTTTCAATGTTGAGGTTGTTTTTGAATTTGTTGTTGTTTTTCAATGTTGTGGTTGTTGTTGTTTTTCAATGTTGTGGTTGTTGTTGAATTTGTTGGTGTTTTTAATGTTGAGGTTGTTGTTGAATTTGTTGGTGTTTTTCAATGTTGAGGTTGTTGTTGAATTTGTTGGTTTTTTAAATGTTGAGGTTGATGTTGAATTTGTTGGTGTTTTTCAATGTTGAGGTTGTTGTTGAATTTGTTGTTGTTTTTCAATATTGAGGTTGTTGTTGAATTTGTTGGCGTTTTCAATGTTGAGATTGTTGTTGAATTTGTTGGTCTTTTCAATGTTGAGTTTGTTGTTGAATTTGTTGGTGTTTTTCAATGTTGAGGTTGTTGTTGTTTTTCAATGTTGAGGTTGTTGTTGAATTTGTTGGTGATTTTCAATGTTGAGGTTGTTGTTGTTTTTCAATGTTGAAGTTGTTGTTGAATTTGTTGGTGCTTTTCAATGTTGAGGTTGTTGTTGTTTTTCAATATTGAGGTTGTTGAATTTGTTGGTGTTTTTCAATTTTGAGGTTGTTGTTGAATTTGTTGGTGTTTTTCAAATTCGAGGTTGTTGTTGAATTTGTTGGTTTTTTTCAAATTTGATGTTGTTGCTGAATTTGTTGGTGTTTTTCAATGTTGAGGTTGTTGTTGAATTTGTTCGTTTTTTTCAATGCTGAGGTTGTTGTTGAATTTGTTGTTGTTTTTCAATGTTGAGGTTGTTTTTGAATTTGTTGTTGTTTTTCAATGTTGTGGTTGTTGTTGTTTTTCAATGTTGAGGTTGTTGTTGAATTTGTTGGTGTTTTTAATGTTGAGGTTGTTGTTGAATTTGTTGGTGTTTTTCAATGTTGAGGTTGTTGTTGAATTTGTTGGTTTTTTAAATGTAGAGGTTGATGTTGAATTTGTTGGTGTTTTTCAATGTTGAGGTTGTTGTTGAATTTGTTGTTGTTTTTCAATATTGAGGTTGTTGTTGAATTTGTTGGCGTTTTCAATGTTGAGATTGTTGTTGAATTTGTTGGTCTTTTCAATGTTGAGGTTGTTGTTGAATTTGTTGGTGTTTTTCAATGTTGAGGTTGTTGTTGTTTTTCAATGTTGAAGTTGTTGTTGAATTTGTTGGTGCTTTTCAATGTTGAGGTTGTTGTTGAATTTGTTGGTGTTTTTCAATGTTGAGGTTGTTGTTGTTTTTCAATGTTGAGGTTGTTGTTGTATTTGTTGGTGTTTTTCAATTTCGAGGTTGTTGTTTAATTTGTTGGTGTTTTTCAATGTTGAAGTTGTTGTTGAATTTGTTGGTGTTTTTCAATGTTGAGGTTGTTGTTGAATTTGTTGGTGTTTTTCAATGTTGAGGTTGTTGTTGTTTTTCAATGTTGAGGTTGTTGTTGAAATTGTTGGTGTTTTTCAATGTTTAGGTTGTTGTTGTTTTTCAATGTTGAGGTTGTTGTTGAATTTGTTGGTGTTTTTAATTGTTGAGGTTGTTGTTGAATTTGTTGGTGTTTTTCAATGTTGAGTTTGTTGTTGTTTTTCAATGTTGAGGTTGTTGTTGAATTTGTTGGTGTTTTTCAATGTTGAGTTTGTTGTTTTTCAATGTTGAGGTTGTTGTTGAATATGTTGGTGTTTTTCAATGTTGAGGTTGTTGTTGTTTTTCAATGTTGAGGTTGTTGTTGAATTTGTTGGAGTTTTCAATGTTGAGGTTGTTGTTGCTTTTCAATGTTGAGGTTGTTGTTGAATTTGTTGGTGCTTTTCAATGTTGAGGTTGTTGTTGAATTTGTTGGTGTTTTTCAATGTTGAGGTTGTTGTTGTTTTTCAATGTTGAGGTTGTTGTTGAATTTGTTGGTGTTTTTCAATGTTGAGTTTGTTGTTGAATTTGTTGGTGTTTTTCAATGTTGAGGTTGTTTTTGAATTTGTTGGTGTTTTCCAATGTTGAGGTTGTTGTTGAATTTGTTGGTGTTTTTCAATGTTGAGGTTGTTGGTGTTTTTCAATGTTGAGGTTGTTGTTGTTTTTCAATATTGAGGTTGTTGTTGAATTTGTTTATGTCTTTCAATGTTGAGGTTGTTGTTGAATTTGTTGGTGTTTTTCAAATTCGAGGTAGTTGTTGAATTTGTTGGTGTTTTTCAATGTTGATGTTGTTGTTGAATTTGTTGGTGTTTTTCAAAGTTGAGGTTGTTGTTGAATTTGTTGGTGTTTTTCAAAGTTCAGGCTGTTGTTGAATTTCTTGGTGTTTTTCAATGTTGAGGTTGCTGTTGAATTTGTTCGTTTTTTTCAATGTTGAGGTTGTTGTTGAATTTGTTGGTGTTTTTCAATGTTGAGGTTGTTGTTGTTTTTCAATGTTGAGGTTGTTGTTGAATTTGTTGCTGTTTTTCAATGTTGAGGTTGTTGTTGTTTTTCAATATTGAAGTTGTTGTTGAATTTGTTTGTGTTTGTCAATGTTGAGGTTGTTGTTGAATTTGTTGGTGTTTTTCAAATTCGAGGTTGCTGTTGAATTTGTTGGTGTTCTTCAATGTTGATGCTGTTGTTGAATTTGTTGGTGTTTTTCAATGTTGAGGTTGTTGTTGAATTTGTTCGTTTTTTTCAATGTTGAGGTTGTTGTTGAATTTGTTGGTGTTTTTCAATGTTGAGGTTGTTTTTGAATTTGTTCTTGTTTTTCAATGTTGTGGTTGTTGTTGTTTTTCAATGTTGAGGTTGTTGTTGAATTTGTTGGTGTTTTTAATGTTGAGGTTGTTGTTGAATTTGTTGGTGTTTTTCAATGTTGAGGTTGTTGTTGAATTTGTTGGAGTTTTCAATGTTGAGGTTGCTGTTGAATTTGTTGGTGTTTTTCAATGTTGAGGTTGTTGTTGAATTTGTTGGTGGTTTTCAATGTTGAGGTTTTTGTTGAATTTGTTGGTGTTTTTCTATGTCGAGGTTGTTGCTGAATTTGTTGGTGTTTTTCAATGTCGAGTTTGTTGTTGAATTTGTTTGTGTTTTTCAATGTTGAGGTTGTTGTTGTTTTTCAATGTTGAGGTTGTTGTTGAATTTGTTGGTGTTTTTCAATGTTGACGTTGTTGTTGAATTTGTTCGTTTTTTTCAATGTTGAGGTTGTTGTTGAATTTGTTGGTGTTTTTCAATTTTGAGGTTGTTGTTGTTTTTCAATGTTGAGGTTGTTGTTGAATTTGTTGGTGTTTTTCAATGTTGAGGTTGTTGTTGAATTTGTTGGAGTTTTTCAATGTTGAGGTTGTTGTTGTTTTTCAATATTGAGGTTGTTGTTGAATTTGTTTGTGTTTTTCAATTTTGAGGTTGTTGTTGAATTTGTTGGTGTTTTTCAAATTCGAGGTTGTTGTTGAATTTGTTGGTGTTTTTCAATGTTGATGCTGTTGCTGAATTTGTTGGTGTTTTTCAATGTTGAGGTTGTTGTTGAATTTGTTCGTTTTTTTCAATGCTGAGGTTGTTGTTGAATTTGTTGTTGTTTTTCAATGTCGAGGTTGTTTTTGAATTTGTTGTTGGTTTTCAATGTTGTGGTTGTTGTTGTTTTTCAATGTTGAGGTTGTTGTTGAATTTGTTGGTGTTTTTCAATGTTGAGGTTGTTGTTGAATTTGTTGGTGTTTTTCAATGTTGATGTTGTTGTTGAATTTGTTGGTGTTTTTCAATGTTGAGGTTTTTGTTGAATTTGTTGGTGTTTTTCTATGTCGAGGTTGTTGTTGAATTTGTTGGTGTTTTTCAATGTCGTGTTTGTTGTTGAATTTCTTGTTGTTTTTCAATGTCGAGGTTGTTGTTGAATTTGTTGGTGTTTTTCAATGTTGAGTTTGTTGTTGAATTTGTTGGTGTTTTTCAATGTTGAGGTTGTTTTTGAATTTGTTGGTGTTTTCCAATGTTGAGGTTGTTGTTGAATTTGTTGGTGTTTTTCAATGTTGAGGTTGTTGGTGTTTTTCAATGTTGAGGTTGTTGTTGTTTTTCAATATTGAGGTTGTTGTTGAATTTGTTTATGTCTTTCAATGTTGAGGTTGTTGTTGAATTTGTTGGTGTTTTTCAAATTCGAGGTAGTTGTTGAATTTGTTGGTGTTTTTCAATGTTGATGTTGTTGTTGAATTTGTTGGTGTTTTTCAAAGTTGAGGTTGTTGTTGAATTTGTTGGTGTTTTTCAAAGTTCAGGCTGTTGTTGAATTTCTTGGTGTTTTTCAATGTTGAGGTTGCTGTTGAATTTGTTCGTTTTTTTCAATGTTGAGGTTGTTGTTGAATTTGTTGGTGTTTTTCAATGTTGAGGTTGTTGTTGTTTTTCAATGTTGAGGTTGTTGTTGAATTTGTTGCTGTTTTTCAATGTTGAGGTTGTTGTTGTTTTTCAATATTGAAGTTGTTGTTGAATTTGTTTGTGTTTTTCAATGTTGAGGTTGTTGTTGAATTTGTTGGTGTTTTTCAAATTCGAGGTTGTTGTTGAATTTGTTGGTGTTCTTCAATGTTGATGCTGTTGTTGAATTTGTTGGTGTTTTTCAATGTTGAGGTTGTTGTTGAATTTGTTCGTTTTTTTCAATGTTGAGGTTGTTGTTGAATTTGTTGGTGTTTTTCAATGTTGAGGTTGTTTTTGAATTTGTTCTTGTTTTTCAATGTTGTGGTTGTTGTTGTTTTTCAATGTTGAGGTTGTTGTTGAATTTGTTGGTGTTTTTAATGTTGAGGTTGTTGTTGAATTTGTTGGTGTTTTTCAATGTTGAGGTTGTTGTTGAATTTGTTGGTGTTTTCAATGTTGAGGTTGCTGTTGAATTTGTTGGTGTTTTTCAATGTTGAGGTTGTTGTTGAATTTGTTGGTGGTTTTCAATGTTGAGGTTTTTGTTGAATTTGTTGGTGTTTTTCTATGTCGAGGTTGTTGCTGAATTTGTTGGTGTTTTTCAATGTCGAGTTTGTTGTTGAATTTGTTTGTGTTTTTCAATGTTGAGGTTGTTGTTGTTTTTCAATGTTGAGGTTGTTGTTGAATTTGTTGGTGTTTTTCAATGTTGACGTTGTTGTTGAATTTGTTCGTTTTTTTCAATGTTGAGGTTGTTGTTGAATTTGTTGGTGTTTTTCAATTTTGAGGTTGTTGTTGTTTTTCAATGTTGAGGTTGTTGTTGAATTTGTTGGTGTTTTTCAATGTTGAGGTTGTTGTTGAATTTGTTGGAGTTTTTCAATGTTGAGGTTGTTGTTGTTTTTCAATATTGAGGTTGTTGTTGAATTTGTTTGTGTTTTTCAATTTTGAGGTTGTTGTTGAATTTGTTGGTGTTTTTCAAATTCGAGGTTGTTGTTGAATTTGTTGGTGTTTTTCAATGTTGATGCTGTTGCTGAATTTGTTGGTGTTTTTCAATGTTGAGGTTGTTGTTGAATTTGTTCGTTTTTTTCAATGCTGAGGTTGTTGTTGAATTTGTTGTTGTTTTTCAATGTCGAGGTTGTTTTTGAATTTGTTGTTGGTTTTCAATGTTGTGGTTGTTGTTGTTTTTCAATGTTGAGGTTGTTGTTGAATTTGTTGGTGTTTTTCAATGTTGAGGTTGTTGTTGAATTTGTTGGTGTTTTTCAATGTTGATGTTGTTGTTGAATTTGTTGGTGTTTTTCAATGTTGAGGTTTTTGTTGAATTTGTTGGTGTTTTTCTATGTCGAGGTTGTTGTTGAATTTGTTGGTGTTTTTCAATGTCGTGTTTGTTGTTGAATTTCTTGTTGTTTTTCAATGTCGAGGTTGTTGTTGAATTTGTTGGTGTTTTCCAATGTTGAGGTTGTTTTTGTTTTTCAATGTTGAGGTTGTTTTTGAATTTGTTGTCGTTTTACAATGTTGAGGTTTTTGTTGAATTTGTTGCTTTTTTTCAATGTTGAGGTTGTTCGTGTTTTTCAATGTTGAGGTTGTTGTTGAATTTGTTGGTGTTTTTAATGTTGAGGTTGTTGTTGAATTTGTTGGTGTTTTTCAATGTTGAGGTTGTTGTTGAATTTGTTGGTTTTTTAAATGTAGAGGTTGATGTTGAATTTGTTGGTGTTTTTCAATGTTGAGGTTGTTGTTGAATGTGTTGGTGTTTTTCAATATTGAGGTTGTTGTTGAATTTGTTGGCGTTTTCAATGTTGAGATTGTTGTTGAATTTGTTGGTCTTTTCAATGTTGAGGTTGTTGTTGAATTTGTTGGTGTTTTTCAATGTTGAGGTTGTTGTTGTTTTTCAATGTTGAAGTTGTTGTTGAATTTGTTGGTGCTTTTCAATGTTGAGGTTGTTGTTGAATTTGTTGGTGTTTTTCAATGTTGAGGTTGTTGTTGTTTTTCAATGTTGAGGTTGTTGTTGTATTTGTTGGTGTTTTTCAATTTCGAGGTTGTTGTTTAATTTGTTGGTGTTTTTCAATGTTGAAGTTGTTGTTGAATTTGTTGGTGTTTTTCAATGTTGAGGTTGTTGTTGAATTTGTTGGTGTTTTTCAATGTTGAGGTTGTTGTTGTTTTTCAATGTTGAGGTTGTTGTTGAAATTGTTGGTGTTTTTCAATGTTTAGGTTGTTGTTGTTTTTCAATGTTGAGGTTGTTGTTGAATTTGTTGGTGTTTTTAATTGTTGAGGTTGTTGTTGAATTTGTTGGTGTTTTTCAATGTTGAGTTTGTTGTTGTTTTTCAATGTTGAGGTTGTTGTTGAATTTGTTGGTGTTTTTCAATGTTGAGTTTGTTGTTTTTCAATGTTGAGGTTGTTGTTGAATATGTTGGTGTTTTTCAATGTTGAGGTTGTTGTTGTTTTTCAATGTTGAGGTTGTTGTTGAATTTGTTGGAGTTTTCAATGTTGAGGTTGTTGTTGCTTTTCAATGTTGAGGTTGTTGTTGAATTTGTTGGTGCTTTTCAATGTTGAGGTTGTTGTTGAATTTGTTGGTGTTTTTCAATGTTGAGGTTGTTGTTGTTCTTCAATGTTGAGGTTGTTGTTGAATTTGTTGGTGTTTTTCAATGTTGAGTTTGTTGTTGAATTTGTTGGTGTTTTTCAATGTTGAGGTTGTTTTTGAATTTGTTGGTGTTTTCCAATGTTGAGGTTGTTGTTGAATTTGTTGGTGTTTTTCAATGTTGAGGTTGTTGGTGTTTTTCAATGTTGAGGTTGTTGTTGTTTTTCAATATTGAGGTTGTTGTTGAATTTGTTTATGTCTTTCAATGTTGAGGTTGTTGTTGAATTTGTTGGTGTTTTTCAAATTCGAGGTAGTTGTTGAATTTGTTGGTGTTTTTCAATGTTGATGTTGTTGTTGAATTTGTTGGTGTTTTTCAAAGTTGAGGTTGTTGTTGAATTTGTTGGTGTTTTTCAAAGTTCAGGCTGTTGTTGAATTTCTTGGTGTTTTTCAATGTTGAGGTTGCTGTTGAATTTGTTCGTTTTTTTCAATGTTGAGGTTGTTGTTGAATTTGTTGGTGTTTTTCAATGTTGAGGTTGTTGTTGTTTTTCAATGTTGAGTTTGTTGTTGAATTTGTTGGTGTTTTTCAATGTTGAGGTTGTTGTTGTTTTTCAATATTGAAGTTGTTGTTGAATTTGTTTGTGTTTTTCAATGTTGAGGTTGTTGTTGAATTTGTTGGTGTTTTTCAAATTCGAGGTTGTTGTTGAATTTGTTGGTGTTCTTCAATGTTGATGCTGTTGTTGAATTTGTTGGTGTTTTTCAATGTTGAGGTTGTTGTTGAATTTGTTCGTTTTTTTCAATGTTGAGGTTGTTGTTGAATTTGTTGGTGTTTTTCAATGTTGAGGTTGTTTTTGAATTTGTTCTTGTTTTTCAATGTTGTGGTTGTTGTTGTTTTTCAATGTTGAGGTTGTTGTTGAATTTGTTGGTGTTTTTAATGTTGAGGTTGTTGTTGAATTTGTTGGTGTTTTTCAATGTTGAGGTTGTTGTTGAATTTGTTGGTGTTTTCAATGTTGAGGTTGCTGTTGAATTTGTTGCTGTTTTTCAATGTTGAGGTTGTTGTTGAATTTGTTGGTGGTTTTCAATGTTGAGGTTTTTGTTGAATTTGTTGGTGTTTTTCTATGTCGAGGTTGTTGCTGAATTTGTTGGTGTTTTTCAATGTCGAGTTTGTTGTTGAATTTGTTTGTGTTTTTCAATGTTGAGGTTGTTGTTGTTTTTCAATGTTGAGGTTGTTGTTGAATTTGTTGGTGTTTTTCAATGTTGACGTTGTTGTTGAATTTGTTCGTTTTTTTCAATTTGAGGTTGTTGTTGAATTTGTTGGTGTTTTTCAATTTTGAGGTTGTTGTTGTTTTTCAATGTTGAGGTTGTTGTTGAATTTGTTGGTGTTTTTCAATGTTGAGGTTGTTGTTGAATTTGTTGGAGTTTTTCAATGTTGAGGTTGTTGTTGTTTTTCAATATTGAGGTTGTTGTTGAATTTGTTTGTGTTTTTCAATTTTGAGGTTGTTGTTGAATTTGTTGGTGTTTTTCAAATTCGAGGTTGTTGTTGAATTTGTTGGTGTTTTTCAATGTTGATGCTGTTGCTGAATTTGTTGGTGTTTTTCAATGTTGAGGTTGTTGTTGAATTTGTTCGTTTTTTTCAATGCTGAGGTTGTTGTTGAATTTGTTGTTGTTTTTCAATGTCGAGGTTGTTTTTGAATTTGTTGTTGGTTTTCAATGTTGTGGTTGTTGTTGTTTTTCAATGTTGAGGTTGTTGTTGAATTTGTTGGTGTTTTTCAATGTTGAGGTTGTTGTTGAATTTGTTGGTGTTTTTCAATGTTGATGTTGTTGTTGAATTTGTTGGTGTTTTTCAATGTTGAGGTTTTTGTTGAATTTGTTGGTGTTTTTCTATGTCGAGGTTGTTGTTGAATTTGTTGGTGTTTTTCAATGTCGTGTTTGTTGTTGAATTTCTTGTTGTTTTTCAATGTCGAGGTTGTTGTTGAATTTGTTGGTGTTTTCCAATGTTGAGGTTGTTTTTGTTTTTCAATGTTGAGGTTGTTTTTGAATTTGTTGTCGTTTTACAATGTTGAGGTTTTTGTTGAATTTGTTGCTTTTTTTCAATGTTGAGGTTGTTCGTGTTTTTCAATGTTGAGGTTGTTGTTGAATTTGTTGGTGTTTTTAATGTTGAGGTTGTTGTTGAATTTGTTGGTGTTTTTCAATGTTGAGGTTGTTGTTGAATTTGTTGGTTTTTTAAATGTAGAGGTTGATGTTGAATTTGTTGGTGTTTTTCAATGTTGAGGTTGTTGTTGAATTTGTTGTTGTTTTTCAATATTGAGGTTGTTGTTGAATTTGTTGGCGTTTTCAATGTTGAGATTGTTGTTGAATTTGTTGGTCTTTTCAATGTTGAGGTTGTTGTTGAATTTGTTGGTGTTTTTCAATGTTGAGGTTGTTGTTGTTTTTCAATGTTGAAGTTGTTGTTGAATTTGTTGGTGCTTTTCAATGTTGAGGTTGTTGTTGAATTTGTTGGTGTTTTTCAATGTTGAGGTTGTTGTTGTTTTTCAATGTTGAGGTTGTTGTTGTATTTGTTGGTGTTTTTCAATTTCGAGGTTGTTGTTTAATTTGTTGGTGTTTTTCAATGTTGAAGTTGTTGTTGAATTTGTTGGTGTTTTTCAATGTTGAGGTTGTTGTTGAATTTGTTGGTGTTTTTCAATGTTGAGGTTGTTGTTGTTTTTCAATGTTGAGGTTGTTGTTGAAATTGTTGGTGTTTTTCAATGTTTAGGTTGTTGTTGTTTTTCAATGTTGAGGTTGTTGTTGAATTTGTTGGTGTTTTTCATTGTTGAGGTTGTTGTTGAATTTGTTGGTGTTTTTCAATGTTGAGTTTGTTGTTGTTTTTCAATGTTGAGGTTGTTGTTGAATTTGTTGGTGTTTTTCAATGTTGAGTTTGTTGTTTTTCAATGTTGAGGTTGTTGTTGAATATGTTGGTGTTTTTCAATGTTGAGGTTGTTGTTGTTTTTCAATGTTGAGGTTGTTGTTGAATTTGTTGGAGTTTTCAATGTTGAGGTTGTTGTTGCTTTTCAATGTTGAGGTTGTTGTTGAATTTGTTGGTGCTTTTCAATGTTGAGGTTGTTGTTGAATTTGTTGGTGTTTTTCAATGTTGAGGTTGTTGTTGTTTTTCAATGTTGAGGTTGTTGTTGAATTTGTTGGTGTTTTTCAATGTTGAGTTTGTTGTTGAATTTGTTGGTGTTTTTCAATGTTGAGGTTGTTTTTGAATTTGTTGGTGTTTTCCAATGTTGAGGTTGTTGTTGAATTTGTTGGTGTTTTTCAATGTTGAGGTTGTTGGTGTTTTTCAATGTTGAGGTTGTTGTTGTTTTTCAATATTGAGGTTGTTGTTGAATTTGTTTATGTCTTTCAATGTTGAGGTTGTTGTTGAATTTGTTGGTGTTTTTCAAATTCGAGGTAGTTGTTGAATTTGTTGGTGTTTTTCAATGTTGATGTTGTTGTTGAATTTGTTGGTGTTTTTCAAAGTTGAGGTTGTTGTTGAATTTGTTGGTGTTTTTCAAAGTTCAGGCTGTTGTTGAATTTCTTGGTGTTTTTCAATGTTGAGGTTGCTGTTGAATTTGTTCGTTTTTTTCAATGTTGAGGTTGTTGTTGAATTTGTTGGTGTTTTTCAATGTTGAGGTTGTTGTTGTTTTTCAATGTTGAGGTTGTTGTTGAATTTGTTGCTGTTTTTCAATGTTGAGGTTGTTGTTGTTTTTCAATATTGAAGTTGTTGTTGAATTTGTTTGTGTTTTTCAATGTTGAGGTTGTTGTTGAATTTGTTGGTGTTTTTCAAATTCGAGGTTGTTGTTGAATTTGTTGGTGTTCTTCAATGTTGATGCTGTTGTTGAATTTGTTGGTGTTTTTCAATGTTGAGGTTGTTGTTGAATTTGTTCGTTTTTTTCAATGTTGAGGTTGTTGTTGAATTTGTTGGTGTTTTTCAATGTTGAGGTTGTTTTTGAATTTGTTCTTGTTTTTCAATGTTGTGGTTGTTGTTGTTTTTCAATGTTGAGGTTGTTGTTGAATTTGTTGGTGTTTTTAATGTTGAGGTTGTTGTTGAATTTGTTGGTGTTTTTCAATGTTGAGGTTGTTGTTGAATTTGTTGGTGTTTTCAATGTTGAGGTTGCTGTTGAATTTGTTGGTGTTTTTCAATGTTGAGGTTGTTGTTGAATTTGTTGGTGGTTTTCAATGTTGAGGTTTTTGTTGAATTTGTTGGTGTTTTTCTATGTCGAGGTTGTTGCTGAATTTGTTGGTGTTTTTCAATGTCGAGTTTGTTGTTGAATTTGTTTGTGTTTTTCAATGTTGAGGTTGTTGTTGTTTTTCAATGTTGAGGTTGTTGTTGAATTTGTTGGTGTTTTTCAATGTTGACGTTGTTGTTGAATTTGTTCGTTTTTTTCAATGTTGAGGTTGTTGTTGAATTTGTTGGTGTTTTTCAATTTTGAGGTTGTTGTTGTTTTTCAATGTTGAGGTTGTTGTTGAATTTGTTGGTGTTTTTCAATGTTGAGGTTGTTGTTGAATTTGTTGGAGTTTTTCAATGTTGAGGTTGTTGTTGTTTTTCAATATTGAGGTTGTTGTTGAATTTGTTTGTGTTTTTCAATTTTGAGGTTGTTGTTGAATTTGTTGATGTTTTTCAAATTCGAGGTTGTTGTTGAATTTGTTGGTGTTTTTCAATGTTGATGCTGTTGCTGAATTTGTTGGTGTTTTTCAATGTTGAGGTTGTTGTTGAATTTGTTCGTTTTTTTCAATGCTGAGGTTGTTGTTGAATTTGTTGTTGTTTTTCAATGTCGAGGTTGTTTTTGAATTTGTTGTTGGTTTTCAATGTTGTGGTTGTTGTTGTTTTTCAATGTTGAGGTTGTTGTTGAATTTGTTGGTGTTTTTCAATGTTGAGGTTGTTGTTGAATTTGTTGGTGTTTTTCAATGTTGATGTTGTTGTTGAATTTGTTGGTGTTTTTCAATGTTGAGGTTTTTGTTGAATTTGTTGGTGTTTTTCTATGTCGAGGTTGTTGTTGAATTTGTTGGTGTTTTTCAATGTCGTGTTTGTTGTTGAATTTCTTGTTGTTTTTCAATGTCGAGGTTGTTGTTGAATTTGTTGGTGTTTTCCAATGTTGAGGTTGTTTTTGTTTTTCAATGTTGAGGTTGTTTTTGAATTTGTTGTCGTTTTACAATGTTGAGGTTTTTGTTGAATTTGTTGCTTTTTTTCAATGTTGAGGTTGTTCGTGTTTTTCAATGTTGAGGTTGTTGTTGAATTTGTTGGTGTTTTTCAATGTTGAGGTTGTTGTTGTTTTTCAATATTGAGGTTGTTGTTGAATTTCTTGGTGTTTTTCAATATTGAGGTTGTTGTTGAATTTGTTGGCGTTTTCAATGTTGAGATTGTTGTTGAATTTGTTGGTGTTTTCAATGTTGAGTTTGTTGTTGAATTTGTTGGTGTTTTTCAATGTTGAGGTTTTTGTTGAATTTGTTGGTGTTTTTCTATGTCGAGGTTGTTGTTGAATTTGTTGGTGTTTTTCAATGTCGAGTTTGTTGTTGAATTTGTTGTTGTTTTTCAATGTCGAGGTTGTTGTTGAGTTTGTTGGTGTTTTTCAATGTTGAGGAGGTTGTTGAATTTGCTGTCGTTTTTCAATGTTGAGGTTGTTGTTGAATTTGTTGCTTTTTTTCAATGTTGAGGTTGTTGGTGTTTTTCAATGTTGAGGTTGTTGTTGAATTTGTTCGTTTTTTTCAATGTTGAGGTTGTTGTTGAATTTGTTGGTGTTTTTCAATGTTGAGGTTGTTGTTGTTTTTCAATGTTGAGGTTGTTGTTGAATTTGTTGGTGTTTTTCAATGTTGAGGTTGTTGTTGAATTTGTTGGTGTTTTTCAATGTTGAGGTTGTTGTTGAATTTGTTGGTGTTTTTCAATGTTGAGGTTGTTGTTGTTTTTCAATATTGAGGTTGTTGTTGAATTTGTTGGTGTTTTTCACTTTTGAGGTTGTTGTTGAATTTGTTGGTGTTTTTCAAATTCGAGGTTGTTGTTGAATTTGTTGGTTTTTTTCAAATTTGATGTTGTTGCTGAATTTGTTGTTGTTTTTCAATGTTGAGGTTGTTTTTGAATTTGTTGTTGTTTTTCAATGTTGTGGTTGTTGTTGTTTTTCAATGTTGAGGTTGTTGTTGAATTTGTTGGTGTTTTTAATGCTGAGGTTGTTGTTGAATTTGTTGGTGTTTTTCAATGTTGAGGTTGTTGTTGAATTTGTTGGTTTTTTAAATGTTGAGGTTGATGTTGAATTTGTTCGTGTTTTTCAATGTTGAGGTTGTTGTTGAATTTGTTGTTGTTTTTCAATATTGAGGTTGTTGTTGAATTTGTTGGCGTTTTCAATGTTGAGATTGTTGTTGAATTTGTTGGTCTTTTCAATGTTGAGTTTGTTGTTGAATTTGTTGGTGTTTTTCAATGTTGAGGTTGTTGTTGTTTTTCAATGTTGAGGTTGTTGTTGAATTTGTTGGTTTTTTTCAATGTTGAGGTTGTTGTTGTTTTTCAATGTTGAAGTTGTTGTTGAATTTGTTGGTGCTTTTCAATGTTGAGGTTGTTGTTGAATTTGTTGGTGTTTTTCAATGTTGAGGTTGTTGTTGTTTTTCAATGTTGAGGTTGTTGTTGAATTTGTTGGTGTTTTTCAATGTTGAGGTTGTTGTTGAATTTGTTGGTGTTTTTCAATGTTGAGGTTGTTGTTGAATTTGTTGGTGTTTTTCAATATTGAGGTTGTTGTTGAATTTGTTGGTGTTTTTCACTTTTGAGGTTGTTGTTGAATTTGTTGGTGTTTTTCAAATTCGAGGTTGTTGTTGAATTTGTTGGTTTTTTTCAAATTTGATGTTGTTGCTGAATTTGTTGGTGTTTTTCAATGTTGAGGTTGTTGTTGAATTTGTTCGTTTTTTTCAATGCTGAGGTTGTTGTTGAATTTGTTGTTGTTTTTCAATGTTGAGGTTGTTTTTGAATTTGTTGTTGTTTTTCAATGTTGTGGTTGTTGTTGTTTTTCAATGTTGAGGTTGTTGTTGAATTTGTTGGTGTTTTTAATGCTGAGGTTGTTGTTGAATTTGTTGGTGTTTTTCAATGTTGAGGTTGTTGTTGAATTTGTTGGTTTTTTAAATGTTGAGGTTGATGTTGAATTTGTTGGTGTTTTTCAATGTTGAGATTGTTGTTGAATTTGTTGGTCTTTTCAATGTTGAGTTTGTTGTTGAATTTGTTGGTGTTTTTCAATGTTGAGGTTGTTGTTGTTTTTCAATGTTGAGGTTGTTGTTGAATTTGTTGGTGTTTTTCAATGTTGAGGTTGTTGTTGTTTTTCAATGTTGAAGTTGTTGTTGAATTTGTTGGTGCTTTTCAATGTTGAGGTTGTTGTTGAATTTGTTGGTGTTTTTCAAATTCGAGGTTGTTGTTGAATTTGTTGGTGTTCTTCAATGTTGATGCTGTTGTTGAATTTGTTGGTGTTTTTCAATGTTGAGGTTGTTGTTGAATTTGTTCGTTTTTTTCAATGTTGAGGTTGTTGTTGAATTTGTTGGTGTTTTTCAATGTTGAGGTTGTTTTTGAATTTGTTCTTGTTTTTCAATGTTGTGGTTGTTGTTGTTTTTCAATGTTGAGGTTGTTGTTGAATTTGTTGGTGTTTTTAATGTTGAGGTTGTTGTTGAATTTGTTGGTGTTTTTCAATGTTGAGGTTGTTGTTGAATTTGTTGGTGTTTTCAATGTTGAGGTTGCTGTTGAATTTGTTGGTGTTTTTCAATGTTGAGGTTGTTGTTGAATTTGTTGGTGGTTTTCAATGTTGAGGTTTTTGTTGAATTTGTTGGTGTTTTTCTATGTCGAGGTTGTTGCTGAATTTGTTGGTGTTTTTCAATGTCGAGTTTGTTGTTGAATTTGTTTGTGTTTTTCAATGTTGAGGTTGTTGTTGTTTTTCAATGTTGAGGTTGTTGTTGAATTTGTTGGTGTTTTTCAATGTTGACGTTGTTGTTGAATTTGTTCGTTTTTTTCAATGTTGAGGTTGTTGTTGAATTTGTTGGTGTTTTTCAATTTTGAGGTTGTTGTTGTTTTTCAATGTTGAGGTTGTTGTTGAATTTGTTGGTGTTTTTCAATGTTGAGGTTGTTGTTGAATTTGTTGGAGTTTTTCAATGTTGAGGTTGTTGTTGTTTTTCAATATTGAGGTTGTTGTTGAATTTGTTGGTGTTTTTCAAATTCGAGGTTGTTGTTGAATTTGTTGATGTTTTTCAATGTTGATGCTGTTGCTGAATTTGTTGGTGTTTTTCAATGTTGAGGTTGTTGTTGAATTTGTTCGTTTTTTTCAATGCTGAGGTTGTTGTTGAATTTGTTGTTGTTTTTCAATGTCGAGGTTGTTTTTGAATTTGTTGTTGGTTTTCAATGTTGTGGTTGTTGTTGTTTTTCAATGTTGAGGTTGTTGTTGAATTTGTTGGTGTTTTTCAATGTTGAGGTTGTTGTTGAATTTGTTGGTGTTTTTCAATGTTGATGTTGTTGTTGAATTTGTTGGTGTTTTTCAATGTTGAGGTTTTTGTTGAATTTGTTGGTGTTTTTCTATGTCGAGGTTGTTGTTGAATTTGTTGGTGTTTTTCAATGTCGTGTTTGTTGTTGAATTTCTTGTTGTTTTTCAATGTCGAGGTTGTTGTTGAATTTGTTGGTGTTTTCCAATGTTGAGGTTGTTTTTGTTTTTCAATGTTGAGGTTGTTTTTGAATTTGTTGTCGTTTTACAATGTTGAGGTTTTTGTTGAATTTGTTGCTTTTTTTCAATGTTGAGGTTGTTCGTGTTTTTCAATGTTGAGGTTGTTGTTGAATTTGTTGGTGTTTTTCAATGTTGAGGTTGTTGTTGTTTTTCAATATTGAGGTTGTTGTTGAATTTCTTGGTGTTTTTCAATATTGAGGTTGTTGTTGAATTTGTTGGCGTTTTCAATGTTGAGATTGTTGTTGAATTTGTTGGTGTTTTCAATGTTGAGTTTGTTGTTGAATTTGTTGGTGTTTTTCAATGTTGAGGTTTTTGTTGAATTTGTTGGTGTTTTTCTATGTCGAGGTTGTTGTTGAATTTGTTGGTGTTTTTCAATGTCGAGTTTGTTGTTGAATTTGTTGTTGTTTTTCAATGTCGAGGTTGTTGTTGAGTTTGTTGGTGTTTTTCAATGTTGAGGAGCTGGTTGAATTTGCTGTCGTTTTTCAATGCTGAGGTTGTTGTTGAATTTGTTGCTTTTTTTCAATGTTGAGGTTGTTGGTGTTTTTCAATGTTGAGGTTGTTGTTGAATTTGTTCGTTTTTTTCAATGTTGAGGTTGTTGTTGAATTTGTTGGTGTTTTTCAATGTTGAGGTTGTTGTTGTTTTTCAATGTTGAGGTTGTTGTTGAATTTGTTGGTGTTTTTCAATGTTGAGGTTGTTGTTGAATTTGTTGGTGTTTTTCAATGTTGAGGTTGTTGTTGAATTTGTTGGTGTTTTTCAATGTTGAGGTTGTTGTTGTTTTTCAATATTGAGGTTGTTGTTGAATTTGTTGGTGTTTTTCACTTTTGAGGTTGTTGTTGAATTTGTTGGTGTTTTTCAAATTCGAGGTTGTTGTTGAATTTGTTGGTTTTTTTCAAATTTGATGTTGTTGCTGAATTTGTTGGTGTTTTTCAATGTTGAGGTTGTTGTTGAATTTGTTCGTTTTTTTCAATGCTGAGGTTGTTGTTGAATTTGTTGTTGTTTTTCAATGTTGAGGTTGTTTTTGAATTTGTTGTTGTTTTTCAATGTTGTGGTTGTTGTTGTTTTTCAATGTTGAGGTTGTTGTTGAATTTGTTGGTGTTTTTAATGCTGAGGTTGTTGTTGAATTTGTTGGTGTTTTTCAATGTTGAGGTTGTTGTTGAATTTGTTGGTTTTTTAAATGTTGAGGTTGATGTTGAATTTGTTGGTGTTTTTCAATGTTGAGGTTGTTGTTGAATTTGTTGTTGTTTTTCAATATTGAGGTTGTTGTTGAATTTGTTGGCGTTTTCAATGTTGAGATTGTTGTTGAATTTCTTGGTCTTTTCAATGTTGAGTTTGTTGTTGAATTTGTTGGTGTTTTTCAATGTTGAGGTTGTTGTTGTTTTTCAATGTTGAGGTTGTTGTTGAATTTGTTCGTTTTTTTCAATGTTGAGGTTGTTGTTGAATTTGTTGGTGTTTTTCAATGTTGAGGTTGTTTTTGAATTTGTTCTTGTTTTTCAATGTTGTGGTTGTTGTTGTTTTTCAATGTTGAGGTTGTTGTTGAATTTGTTGGTGTTTTTAATGTTGAGGTTGTTGTTGAATTTGTTGGTGTTTTTCAATGTTGAGGTTGTTGTTGAATTTGTTGGTGTTTTCAATGTTGAGGTTGCTGTTGAATTTGTTGGTGTTTTTCAATGTTGAGGTTGTTGTTGAATTTGTTGGTGGTTTTCAATGTTGAGGTTTTTGTTGAATTTGTTGGTGTTTTTCTATGTCGAGGTTGTTGCTGAATTTGTTGGTGTTTTTCAATGTCGAGTTTGTTGTTGAATTTGTTTGTGTTTTTCAATGTTGAGGTTGTTGTTGTTTTTCAATGTTGAGGTTGTTGTTGAATTTGTTGGTGTTTTTCAATGTTGACGTTGTTGTTGAATTTGTTCGTTTTTTTCAATGTTGAGGTTGTTGTTGAATTTGTTGGTGTTTTTCAATTTTGAGGTTGTTGTTGTTTTTCAATGTTGAGGTTGTTGTTGAATTTGTTGGTGTTTTTCAATGTTGAGGTTGTTGTTGAATTTGTTGGAGTTTTTCAATGTTGAGGTTGTTGTTGTTTTTCAATATTGAGGTTGTTGTTGAATTTGTTGGTGTTTTTCAAATTCGAGGTTGTTGTTGAATTTGTTGGTGTTTTTCAATGTTGATGCTGTTGCTGAATTTGTTGGTGTTTTTCAATGTTGAGGTTGTTGTTGAATTTGTTCGTTTTTTTCAATGCTGAGGTTGTTGTTGAATTTGTTGTTGTTTTTCAATGTCGAGGTTGTTTTTGAATTTGTTGTTGGTTTTCAATGTTGTGGTTGTTGTTGTTTTTCAATGTTGAGGTTGTTGTTGAATTTGTTGGTGTTTTTCAATGTTGAGGTTGTTGTTGAATTTGTTGGTGTTTTTCAATGTTGATGTTGTTGTTGAATTTGTTGGTGTTTTTCAATGTTGAGGTTTTTGTTGAATTTGTTGGTGTTTTTCTATGTCGAGGTTGTTGTTGAATTTGTTGGTGTTTTTCAATGTCGTGTTTGTTGTTGAATTTCTTGTTGTTTTTCAATGTCGAGGTTGTTGTTGAATTTGTTGGTGTTTTCCAATGTTGAGGTTGTTTTTGTTTTTCAATGTTGAGGTTGTTTTTGAATTTGTTGTCGTTTTACAATGTTGAGGTTTTTGTTGAATTTGTTGCTTTTTTTCAATGTTGAGGTTGTTCGTGTTTTTCAATGTTGAGGTTGTTGTTGAATTTGTTGGTGTTTTTCAATGTTGAGGTTGTTGTTGTTTTTCAATATTGAGGTTGTTGTTGAATTTCTTGGTGTTTTTCAATATTGAGGTTGTTGTTGAATTTGTTGGCGTTTTCAATGTTGAGATTGTTGTTGAATTTGTTGGTGTTTTCAATGTTGAGTTTGTTGTTGAATTTGTTGGTGTTTTTCAATGTTGAGGTTTTTGTTGAATTTGTTGGTGTTTTTCTATGTCGAGGTTGTTGTTGAATTTGTTGGTGTTTTTCAATGTCGAGTTTGTTGTTGAATTTGTTGTTGTTTTTCAATGTCGAGGTTGTTGTTGAGTTTGTTGGTGTTTTTCAATGTTGAGGAGCTGGTTGAATTTGCTGTCGTTTTTCAATGCTGAGGTTGTTGTTGAATTTGTTGCTTTTTTTCAATGTTGAGGTTGTTGGTGTTTTTCAATGTTGAGGTTGTTGTTGAATTTGTTCGTTTTTTTTCAATGTTGAGGTTGTTGTTGAATTTGTTGGTGTTTTTCAATGTTGAGGTTGTTGTTGTTTTTCAATGTTGAGGTTGTTGTTGAATTTGTTGGTGTTTTTCAATGTTGAGGTTGTTGTTGAATTTGTTGGTGTTTTTCAATGTTGAGGTTGTTGTTGAATTTGTTGGTGTTTTTCAATGTTGAGGTTGTTGTTGTTTTTCAATATTGAGGTTGTTGTTGAATTTGTTGGTGTTTTTCACTTTTGAGGTTGTTGTTGAATTTGTTGGTGTTTTTCAAATTCGAGGTTGTTGTTGAATTTGTTGGTTTTTTTCAAATTTGATGTTGTTGCTGAATTTGTTGGTGTTTTTCAATGTTGAGGTTGTTGTTGAATTTGTTCGTTTTTTTTCAATGCTGAGGTTGTTGTTGAATTTGTTGTTGTTTTTCAATGTTGAGGTTGTTTTTGAATTTGTTGTTGTTTTTCAATGTTGTGGTTGTTGTTGTTTTTCAATGTTGAGGTTGTTGTTGAATTTGTTGGTGTTTTTAATGCTGAGGTTGTTGTTGAATTTGTTGGTGTTTTTCAATGTTGAGGTTGTTGTTGAATTTGTTGGTTTTTTAAATGTTGAGGTTGATGTTGAATTTGTTGGTGTTTTTCAATGTTGAGGTTGTTGTTGAATTTGTTGTTGTTTTTCAATATTGAGGTTGTTGTTGAATTTGTTGGCGTTTTCAATGTTGAGATTGTTGTTGAATTTCTTGGTCTTTTCAATGTTGAGTTTGTTGTTGAATTTGTTGGTGTTTTTCAATGTTGAGGTTGTTGTTGTTTTTCAATGTTGAGGTTGTTGTTGAATTTGTTCGTTTTTTTCAATGTTGAGGTTGTTGTTGAATTTGTTGGTGTTTTTCAATGTTGAGGTTGTTTTTGAATTTGTTCTTGTTTTTCAATGTTGTGCTTGTTGTTGTTTTTCAATGTTGAGGTTGTTGTTGAATTTGTTGGTGTTTTTAATGTTGAGGTTGTTGTTGAATTTGTTGGTGTTTTTCAATGTTGAGGTTGTTGTTGAATTTGTTGGTGTTTTCAATGTTGAGGTTGCTGTTGAATTTGTTGGTGTTTTTCAATGTTGAGGTTGTTGTTGAATTTGTTGGTGGTTTTCAATGTTGAGGTTTTTGTTGAATTTGTTGGTGTTTTTCTATGTCGAGGTTGTTGCTGAATTTGTTGGTGTTTTTCAATGTCGAGTTTGTTGTTGAATTTGTTTGTGTTTTTCAATGTTGAGGTTGTTGTTGTTTTTCAATGTTGAGGTTGTTGTTGAATTTGTTGGTGTTTTTCAATGTTGACGTTGTTGTTGAATTTGTTCGTTTTTTTCAATGTTGAGGTTGTTGTTGAATTTGTTGGTGTTTTTCAATTTTGAGGTTGTTGTTGTTTTTCAATGTTGAGGTTGTTGTTGAATTTGTTGGTGTTTTTCAATGTTGAGGTTGTTGTTGAATTTGTTGGAGTTTTTCAATGTTGAGGTTGTTGTTTTTCAATATTGAGGTTGTTGTTGAATTTGTTGGTGTTTTTCAAATTCGAGGTTGTTGTTGAATTTGTTGGTGTTTTTCAATGTTGATGCTGTTGCTGAATTTGTTGGTGTTTTTCAATGTTGAGGTTGTTGTTGAATTTGTTCGTTTTTTTCAATGCTGAGGTTGTTGTTGAATTTGTTGTTGTTTTTCAATGTCGAGGTTGTTTTTGAATTTGTTGTTGGTTTTCAATGTTGTGGTTGTTGTTGTTTTTCAATGTTGAGGTTGTTGTTGAATTTGTTGGTGTTTTTCAATGTTGAGGTTGTTGTTGAATTTGTTGGTGTTTTTCAATGTTGATGTTGTTGTTGAATTTGTTGGTGTTTTTCAATGTTGAGGTTTTTGTTGAATTTGTTGGTGTTTTTCTATGTCGAGGTTGTTGTTGAATTTGTTGGTGTTTTTCAATGTCGTGTTTGTTGTTGAATTTCTTGTTGTTTTTCAATGTCGAGGTTGTTGTTGAATTTGTTGGTGTTTTCCAATGTTGAGGTTGTTTTTGTTTTTCAATGTTGAGGTTGTTTTTGAATTTGTTGTCGTTTTACAATGTTGAGGTTTTTGTTGAATTTGTTGCTTTTTTTCAATGTTGAGGTTGTTCGTGTTTTTCAATGTTGAGGTTGTTGTTGAATTTGTTGGTGTTTTTCAATGTTGAGGTTGTTGTTGTTTTTCAATATTGAGGTTGTTGTTGAATTTCTTGGTGTTTTTCAATATTGAGGTTGTTGTTGAATTTGTTGGCGTTTTCAATGTTGAGATTGTTGTTGAATTTGTTGGTGTTTTCAATGTTGAGTTTGTTGTTGAATTTGTTGGTGTTTTTCAATGTTGAGGTTTTTGTTGAATTTGTTGGTGTTTTTCTATGTCGAGGTTGTTGTTGAATTTGTTGGTGTTTTTCAATGTCGAGTTTGTTGTTGAATTTGTTGTTGTTTTTCAATGTCGAGGTTGTTGTTGAGTTTGTTGGTGTTTTTCAATGTTGAGGAGCTGGTTGAATTTGCTGTCGTTTTTCAATGCTGAGGTTGTTGTTGAATTTGTTGCTTTTTTTCAATGTTGAGGTTGTTGGTGTTTTTCAATGTTGAGGTTGTTGTTGAATTTGTTCGTTTTTTTCAATGTTGAGGTTGTTGTTGAATTTGTTGGTGTTTTTCAATGTTGAGGTTGTTGTTGTTTTTCAATGTTGAGGTTGTTGTTGAATTTGTTGGTGTTTTTCAATGTTGAGGTTGTTGTTGAATTTGTTGGTGTTTTTCAATGTTGAGGTTGTTGTTGAATTTGTTGGTGTTTTTCAATGTTGAGGTTGTTGTTGTTTTTCAATATTGAGGTTGTTGTTGAATTTGTTGGTGTTTTTCACTTTTGAGGTTGTTGTTGAATTTGTTGGTGTTTTTCAAATTCGAGGTTGTTGTTGAATTTGTTGGTTTTTTTCAAATTTGATGTTGTTGCTGAATTTGTTGGTGTTTTTCAATGTTGAGGTTGTTGTTGAATTTGTTCGTTTTTTTCAATGCTGAGGTTGTTGTTGAATTTGTTGTTGTTTTTCAATGTTGAGGTTGTTTTTGAATTTGTTGTTGTTTTTCAATGTTGTGGTTGTTGTTGTTTTTCAATGTTGAGGTTGTTGTTGAATTTGTTGGTGTTTTTAATGCTGAGGTTGTTGTTGAATTTGTTGGTGTTTTTCAATGTTGAGGTTGTTGTTGAATTTGTTGGTTTTTTAAATGTTGAGGTTGATGTTGAATTTGTTGGTGTTTTTCAATGTTGAGGTTGTTGTTGAATTTGTTGTTGTTTTTCAATATTGAGGTTGTTGTTGAATTTGTTGGCGTTTTCAATGTTGAGATTGTTGTTGAATTTCTTGGTCTTTTCAATGTTGAGTTTGTTGTTGAATTTGTTGGTGTTTTTCAATGTTGAGGTTGTTGTTGTTTTTCAATGTTGAGGTTGTTGTTGAATTTGTTGGTGTTTTTCAATGTTGAGGTTGTTGTTGTTTTTCAATGTTGAAGTTGTTGTTGAATTTGTTGGTGCTTTTCAATGTTGAGGTTGTTGTTGAATTTGTTGGTGTTTTTCAATGTTGAGGTTGTTGTTGTTTTTCAATGTTGAGGTTGTTGTTGTATTTGTTGGTGTTTTTCAATTTCGAGGTTGTTGTTTAATTTGTTGGTGTTTTTCAATGTTGAAGTTGTTGTTGAATTTGTTGGTGTTTTTCAATGTTGAGGTTGTTTTTGAATTTGTTGTTGTTTTTCAATGTTGTGGTTGTTGTTGTTTTTCAATGTTGAGGTTGTTGTTGAATTTGTTGGTGTTTTTAATGTTGAGGTTGTTGTTGAATTTGTTGGTGTTTTTCAATGTTGAGGTTGTTGTTGAATTTGTTGGTGTTTTCAATGTTGAGGTTGCTGTTGAATTTGTTGGTGTTTTTCAATGTTGAGGTTGTTGTTGAATTTGTTGGTGGTTTTCAATGTTGAGGTTTTTGTTGAATTTGTTGGTGTTTTTCTATGTCGAGGTTGTTGCTGAATTTGTTGGTGTTTTTCAATGTCGAGTTTGTTGTTGAATTTGTTTGTGTTTTTCAATGTTGAGGTTGTTGTTGTTTTTCAATGTTGAGGTTGTTGTTGAATTTGTTGGTGTTTTTCAATGTTGAGGTTGTTGTTGAATTTGTTCGTTTTTTTCAATGTTGAGGTTGTTGTTGAATTTGTTGGTGTTTTTCAATGTTGAGGTTGTTGTTGTTTTTCAATGTTGAGGTTGTTGTTGAATTTGTTGGTGTTTTTCAATGTTGAGGTTGTTGTTGAATTTGTTGGAGTTTTTCAATGTTGATGTTGTTGTTGTTTTTCAATATTGAGGTTGTTGTTGAATTTGTTTGTGTTTTTCAATTTTGAGGTTGTTGTTGAATTTGTTGGTGTTTTTCAAATTCGAGGTTGTTGTTGAATTTGTTGGTGTTTTTCAATGTTGATGCTGTTGCTGAATTTGTTGGTATTTTTCAATGTTGAGGTTGTTGTTGAATTTGTTCGTTTTTTTCAATGCTGAGGTTGTTGTTGAATTTGTTGTTGTTTTTCAATGTCGAGGTTGTTTTTGAATTTGTTGTTGGTTTTCAATGTTGTGGTTGTTGTTGTTTTTCAATGTTGAGGTTGTTGTTGAATTTGTTGGTGTTTTTCAATGTTGAGGTTGTTGTTGAATTTGTTGGTGTTTTTCAATGTTGATGTTGTTGTTGAATTTGTTGGTGTTTTTCAATGTTGAGGTTTTTGTTGAATTTGTTGGTGTTTTTCTATGTCGAGGTTGTTGTTGAATTTCTTGTTGTTTTTCAATGTCGAGGTTGTTGTTGAATTTGTTGGTGTTTTCCAATGTTGAGGTTGTTTTTGTTTTTCAATGTTGAGGTTGTTTTTGAATTTGTTGTCGTTTTACAATGTTGAGGTTTTTGTTGAATTTGTTGCTTTTTTTCATTGTTGAGGTTGTTCGTGTTTTTCAATGTTGAGGTTGTTGTTGAATTTGTTGGTGTTTTTCAATGTTGAGGTTGTTGTTGTTTTTCAATATTGAGGTTGTTGTTGAATTTCTTGGTGTTTTTCAATATTGAGGTTGTTGTTGAATTTGTTGGCGTTTTCAATGTTGAGATTGTTGTTGAATTTGTTGGTGTTTTCAATGTTGAGTTTGTTGTTGAATTTGTTGGTGTTTTTCAATGTTGAGGTTTTTGTTGAATTTGTTGGTGTTTTTCTATGTCGAGGTTGTTGTTGAATTTGTTGGTGTTTTTCAATGTCGAGTTTGTTGTTGAATTTGTTGTTGTTTTTCAATGTCGAGGTTGTTGTTGAGTTTGTTGGTGTTTTTCAATGTTGAGGAGGTTGTTGAATTTGCTGTCGTTTTTCAATGTTGAGGTTGTTGTTGAATTTGTTGCTTTTTTTCAATGTTGAGGTTGCTGGTGTTTTTCAATGTTGAGGTTGTTGTTGAATTTGTTCGTTTTTTTCAATGTTGAGGTTGTTGTTGAATTTGTTGGTGTTTTTCAATGTTGAGGTTGTTGTTGTTTTTCAATGTTGAGGTTGTTGTTGAATTTGTTGGTGTTTTTCAATGTTGAGGTTGTTGTTGAATTTGTTGGTGTTTTTCAATGTTGAGGTTGTTGTTGAATTTGTTGGTGTTTTTCAATGTTGAGGTTGTTGTTGTTTTTCAATATTGAGGTTGTTGTTGAATTTGTTGGTGTTTTTCACTTTTGAGGTTGTTGTTGAATTTGTTGGTGTTTTTCAAATTCGAGGTTGTTGTTGAATTTGTTGGTTTTTTTCAAATTTGATGTTGTTGCTGAATTTGTTGGTGTTTTTCAATGTTGAGGTTGTTGTTGAATTTGTTCGTTTTTTTCAATGCTGAGGTTGTTGTTGAATTTGTTGTTGTTTTTCAATGTTGAGGTTGTTTTTGAATTTGTTGTTGTTTTTCAATGTTGTGGTTGTTGTTGTTTTTCAATGTTGAGGTTGTTGTTGAATTTGTTGGTGTTTTTAATGCTGAGGTTGTTGTTGAATTTGTTGGTGTTTTTCAATGTTGAGGTTGTTGTTGAATTTGTTGGTTTTTTCAATGTTGAGATTGTTGTTGAATTTGTTGGTCTTTTCAATGTTGAGTTTGTTGTTGAATTTGTTGGTGTTTTTCAATGTTGAGGTTGTTGTTGTTTTTCAATGTTGAGGTTGTTTTTGAATTTGTTGTTGTTTTTCAATGTTGTGGTTGTTGTTGTTTTTCAATGTTGAGGTTGTTGTTGAATTTGTTGGTGTTTTTAATGCTGAGGTTGTTGTTGAATTTGTTGGTGTTTTTCAATGTTGAGGTTGTTGTTGAATTTGTTGGTTTTTTAAATGTTGAGGTTGATGTTGAATTTGTTGGTGTTTTTCAATGTTGAGGTTGTTGTTGAATTTGTTGTTGTTTTTCAATATTGAGGTTGTTGTTGTTTTTCAATGTTGAGGTTGTTGTTGAATTTGTTGGTGTTTTTCAATGTTGAGGTTGTTGTTGTTTTTCAATGTTGAAGTTGTTGTTGAATTTGTTGGTGCTTTTCAATGTTGAGGTTGTTGTTGAATTTGTTGGTGTTTTTCAATGTTGAGGTTGTTGTTGTTTTTCAATGTTGAGGTTGTTGTTGTATTTGTTGGTGTTTTTCAATTTCGAGGTTGTTGTTTAATTTGTTGCTGTTTTTCAATGTTGAAGTTGTTGTTGAATTTGTTGGTGTTTTTCAATGTTGAGGTTGTTTTTGAATTTGCTGTTGTTTTTCAATGTTGTGGTTGTTGTTGTTTTTCAATGTTGAGGTTGTTCTTGAATTTGTTGGTGTTTTTAATGTTGAGGTTGTTGTTGAATTTGTTGGTGTTTTTCAATGTTGAGGTTGTTGTTGAATTTGTTGGTGTTTTCAATGTTGAGGTTGCTGTTCAATTTGTTGGTGTTTTTCAATGTTGAGGTTGTTGTTGAATTTGTTGGTGGTTTTCAATGTTGAGGTTTTTGTTGAATTTGTTGGTGTTTTTCTATGTCGAGGTTGTTGCTGAATTTGTTGGTGTTTTTCAATGTCGAGTTTGTTGTTGAATTTGTTTGTGTTTTTCAATGTTGAGGTTGTTGTTGTTTTTCAATGTTGAGGTTGTTGTTGAATTTGTTGGTGTTTTTCAATGTTGAGGTTGTTGTTGAATTTGTTCGTTTTTTTCAATGTTGAGGTTGTTGTTGAATTTGTTGGTGTTTTTCAATGTTGAGGTTGTTGTTGTTTTTCAATGTTGAGGTTGTTGTTGAATTTGTTGGTGTTTTTCAATGTTGAGGTTGTTGTTGAATTTGTTGGAGTTTTTCAATGTTGATGTTGTCGTTGTTTTTCAATATTGAGGTTGTTGTTGAATTTGTTTGTGTTTTTCAATTTTGAGGTTGTTGTTGAATTTGTTGGTGTTTTTCAAATTCGAGGTTGTTGTTGAATTTGTTGGTGTTTTTCAATGTTGATGCTGTTGCTGAATTTGTTGGTATTTTTCAATGTTGAGGTTGTTGTTGAATTTGTTCGTTTTTTTCAATGCTGAGGTTGTTGTTGAATTTGTTGTTGTTTTTCAATGTTGAGGTTGTTGTTGAATTTGTTGGTGTTTTTCAATGTTGATGTTGTTGTTGAATTTGTTGGTGTTTTTCAATGTTGAGGTTTTTGTTGAATTTGTTGGTGTTTTTCTATGTCGAGGTTGTTGTTGAATTTGTTGGTGTTTTTCAATGTCGTGTTTGTTGTTGAATTTCTTGTTGTTTTTCAATGTCGAGGTTGTTGTTGAATTTGTTGGTGTTTTCCAATGTTGAGGTTGTTTTTGTTTTTCAATGTTGAGGTTGTTTTTGAATTTGTTGTCGTTTTACAATGTTGAGGTTTTTGTTGAATTTGTTGCTTTTTTTCAATGTTGAGGTTGTTCGTGTTTTTCAATGTTGAGGTTGTTGTTGAATTTGTTGGTGTTTTTCAATGTTGAGGTTGTTGTTGTTTTTCAATATTGAGGTTGTTGTTGAATTTCTTGGTGTTTTTCAATATTGAGGTTGTTGTTGAATTTGTTGGCGTTTTCAATGTTGAGATTGTTGTTGAATTTGTTGGTGTTTTCAATGTTGAGTTTGTTGTTGAATTTGTTGGTGTTTTTCAATGTTGAGGTTTTTGTTGAATTTGTTGGTGTTTTTCTATGTCGAGGTTGTTGTTGAATTTGTTGGTGTTTTTCAATGTCGAGTTTGTTGTTGAATTTGTTGTTGTTTTTCAATGTCGAGGTTGTTGTTGAGTTTGTTGGTGTTTTTCAATGTTGAGGAGGTTGTTGAATTTGCTGTCGTTTTTCAATGTTGAGGTTGTTGTTGAATTTGTTGCTTTTTTTCAATGTTGAGGTTGTTGGTGTTTTTCAATGTTGAGGTTGTTGTTGAATTTGTTGGTTTTTTTCAAATTTGATGTTGTTGCTGAATTTGTTGGTGTTTTTCAATGTTGAGGTTGTTGTTGAATTTGTTCGTTTTTTTCAATGCTGAGGTTGTTGTTGAATTTGTTGTTGTTTTTCAATGTTGAGGTTGTTTTTGAATTTGTTGTTGTTTTTCAATGTTGTGGTTGTTGTTGTTTTTCAATGTTGAGGTTGTTGTTGAATTTGTTGGTGTTTTTAATGCTGAGGTTGTTGTTGAATTTGTTGGTGTTTTTCAATGTTGAGGTTGTTGTTCAATTTGTTGGTTTTTTCAATGTTGAGATTGTTGTTGAATTTGTTGGTCTTTTCAATGTTGAGTTTGTTGTTGAATTTGTTGGTGTTTTTCAATGTTGAGGTTGTTGTTGTTTTTCAATGTTGAGGTTGTTGTTGAATTTGTTGGTGTTTTTCAATGTTGAGGTTGTTGTTGTTTTTCAATGTTGAAGTTGTTGTTGAATTTGTTGGTGCTTTTCAATGTTGAGGTTGTTGTTGAATTTGTTGGTGTTTTTCAATGTTGAGGTTGTTGTTGTTTTTCAATGTTGAGGTTGTTGTTGTATTTGTTGGTGTTTTTCAATTTCGAGGTTGTTGTTTAATTTGTTGGTGTTTTTCAATGTTGAAGTTGTTGGTGTTTTTCAATGTTGAGGTTGTTTTTGAATTTGTTGTTGTTTTTCAATGTTGTGGTTGTTGTTGTTTTTCAATGTTGAGGTTGTTTTTGAATTTGTTGGTGTTTTTAATGTTGAGGTTGTTGTTGAATTTGTTGGTGTTTTTCAATGTTGAGGTTTTTGTTGAATTTGTTGCTGTTTTTCTATGTCGAGGTTGTTGCTGAATTTGTTGGTGTTTTTCAATGTCGAGTTTGTTGTTGAATTTGTTTGTGTTTTTCAATGTTGAGGTTGTTGTTGTTTTTCAATGTTGAGGTTGTTGTTGAATTTGTTGGTGTTTTTCAATGTTGAGGTTGTTGTTGAATTTGTTCGTTTTTTTCAATGTTGAGGTTGTTGTTGAATTTGTTGGTGTTTTTCAATGTTGAGGTTGTTGTTGTTTTTCAATGTTGAGGTTGTTGTTGAATTTGTTTGTGTTTTTCAATGTTGAGGTTGTTGTTGAATTTGTTGGAGTTTTTCAATGTTGATGTTGTTGTTGTTTTTCAATATTGAGGTTGTTGTTGAATTTGTTTGTGTTTTTCAATTTTGAGGTTGTTGTTGAATTTGTTGGTGTTTTTCAAATTCGAGGTTGTTGTTGAATTTGTTGGTGTTTTTCAATGTTGATGCTGTTGCTGAATTTGTTGGTATTTTTCAATGTTGAGGTTGTTGTTGAATTTGTTCGTTTTTTTCAATGCTGAGGTTGTTGTTGAATTTGTTGTTGTTTTTCAATGTTGAGGTTGTTTTTGAATTTGTTGTTGGTTTTCAATGTTGTGGTTGTTGTTGTTTTTCAATGTTGAGGTTGTTGTTGAATTTGTTGGTGTTTTTCAATGTTGAGGTTGTTGTTGAATTTGTTGGTGTTTTTCAATGTTGATGTTGTTGTTGAATTTGTTGGTGTTTTTCAATGTTGAGGTTTTTGTTGAATTTGTTGGTGTTTTTCTATGTCGAGGTTGTTGTTGAATTTGTTGGTGTTTTTCAATGTCGTGTTTGTTGTTGAATTTGTTGTTGTTTTTCAATGTCGAGGTTGTTGTTGAATTTGTTGGTGTTTTCCAATGTTGAGGTTGTTTTTGTTTTTCAATGTTGAGGTTGTTTTTGAATTTGTTGTCGTTTTACAATGTTGAGGTTTTTGTTGAATTTGTTGCTTTTTTTCAATGTTGAGGTTGTTCGTGTTTTTCAATGTTGAGGTTGTTGTTGAATTTGTTGGTGTTTTTCAATGTTGAGGTTGTTGTTGTTTTTCAATATTGAGGTTGTTGTTGAATTTCTTGGTGTTTTTCAATGTTGAGGTTGTTG
This sequence comes from Isurus oxyrinchus, assembly GCA_026770705.1. Taxonomy (NCBI): domain Eukaryota; kingdom Metazoa; phylum Chordata; class Chondrichthyes; order Lamniformes; family Lamnidae; genus Isurus; species Isurus oxyrinchus. The sequence continues at coordinate 254,032 of JANJGN010000268.1, read as the reverse complement.
TTGTTTTTCAATATTGAGGTTGTTGTTGAATTTGTTGGCGTTTTCAATGTTGAGTTTGTTGTTGAATTTGTTGGTGTTTTTCAATGTCGAGGTTGTTGTTGAATTTGTTGGTGTTTTTCAATGTCGAGTTTGTTGTTGAATTTGTTGTTGTTTTTCAATGTCGAGGTTGTTGTTGAGTTTGTTGGTGTTTTTCAATGTTGAGGATGTTGTTGAATTTGCTGTCGTTTTTCAATGTTGAGGTTGTTGTTGAATTTGTTGCTTTTTTCAATGTTGAGGTTGTTGGTGTTTTTCAATGTTGAGGTTGTTGTTGAATTTGTTCGTTTTTTTCAATGTTGAGGTTGTTGTTGAATTTGTTGGTGTTTTTCAATGTTGAGGTTGTTGTTGTTTTTCAATGTTGAGGTTGTTGTTGAATTTGTTGGTGTTTTTCAATGTTGAGGTTGTTGTTGAATTTGTTGGTGTTTTTCAATGTTGAGGTTGTTGTTGAATTTGTTGGTGTTTTTCAATGTTGAGGTTGTTGTTGTTTTTCAATATTGAGGTTGTTGTTGAATTTGTTGGTGTTTTTCAATTTTGAGGTTGTTGTTGAATTTGTTGGTGTTTTTCAAATTCGAGGTTGTTGTTGAATTTGTTGGTGTTTTTCAAATTTGATGTTGTTGCTGAATTTGTTGGTGTTTTTCAATGTTGAGGTTGTTGTTGACTTTGTTCGTTTTTTTCAATGCTGAGGTTGTTGTTGAATTTGTTGTTGTTTTTCAATGTTGAGGTTGTTTTTGAATTTGTTGTTGTTTTTCAATGTTGTGGTTGTTGTTGTTTTTCAATGTTGAGGTTGTTGTTGAATTTGTTGGTGTTTTTAATGTTGAGGTTGTTGTTGAATTTGTTGGTGTTTTTCAATGTTGAGGTTGTTGTTGAATTTGTTGGTTTTTTAAATGTTGAGGTTGATGTTGAATTTGTTGGTGTTTTTCAATGTTGAGGTTGTTGTTGAATTTGTTGTTGATTTTCAATATTGAGGTTGTTGTTGAATTTGTTGGCGTTTTCAATGTTGAGATTGTTGTTGAATTTGTTGGTCTTTTCAATGTTGAATTTGTTGTTGAATTTGTTGGTGTTTTTCAATGTTGAGGTTGTTGTTGTTTTTCAATGTTGAGGTTGTTGCTGAATTTGTTGGTGTTTTTCAATGTTGAGGTTCTTGTTGTTTTTCAATGTTGAAGTTGTTGTTGAATTTGTTGGTGCTTTTCAATGTTGAGGTTGTTGTTGAATTTGTTGGTGTTTTTCAATGTTGAGGTTGTTGTTGTTTTTCAATGTTGAGGTTGTTGTTGTATTTGTTGGTGTTTTTCAATTTCGAGGTTGTTGTTTAATTTGTTGGTGTTTTTCAATGTTGAAGTTGTTGTTGAATTTGTTGGTGTTTTTCAATGTTGAGGTTGTTGTTGAATTTGTTGTTGTTTTTCAATGTTGTGGTTGTTGTTGTTTTTCAATGTTGAGGTTGTTGTTGAATTTGTTGGTGTTTTTAATGTTGAGGTTGTTGTTGAATTTGTTGGTGTTTCTCAATGTTGAGGTTGTTGTTGAATTTGTTGGTGTTTTCAATGTTGAGGTTGTTTTTGAATTTGTTGGTGTTTTTCAATGTTGAGGTTGCTGTTGAATTTGTTGGTGTTTTTCAATGTTGAGGTTGTTGTTGAATTTGTTGGTGGTTTTCAATGTTGAGGTTTTTGTTGAATTTGTTGGTGTTTTTCTATGTCGAGGTACTTGCTGAATTTGTTGGTGTTTTTCAATGTCGAGTTTGTTGTTGAATTTGTTTGTGTTTTTCAATGTTGAGGTTGTTGTTGTTTTTCAATGTTGAGGTTGTTGTTGAATTTGTTGGTGTTTTTCAATGTTGAGGTTGTTGTTGAATTTGTTCGTTTTTTTCAATGTTGAGGTTGTTGTTGAATTTGTTGGTGTTTTTCAATGTTGAGGTTGTTGTTGTTTTTCAATGTTGAGGTTGTTGTTGAATTTGTTGGTGTTTTTCAATGTTGAGGTTGTTGTTGAATTTGTTGGAGTTTTTCAATGTTGATGTTGTTGTTTTTCAATATTGAGGTTGTTGTTGAATTTGTTTGTGTTTTTCAATTTTGAGGTTGTTGTTGAATTTGTTGGTGTTTTTCAAATTCGAGGTTGTTGTTGAATTTGTTGGTGTTTTTCAATGTTGATGCTGTTGCTGAATTTGTTGGTATTTTTCAATGTTGAGGTTGTTGTTGAATTTGTTCGTTTTTTTCAATGCTGAGGTTGTTGTTGAATTTGTTGCTGTTTTTCAATGTTGAGGTTGTTTTTGAATTTGTTGTTGGTTTTCAATGTTGTGGTTGTTGTTGTTTTTCAATGTTGAGGTTGTTGTTGAATTTGTTGGTGTTTTTCAATGTTGAGGTTGTTGTTGAATTTGTTGGTGTTTTTCAATGTTGAGGTTGTTGTTGAATTTGTTGGTGTTTTTCAATGTTGAGGTTTTTGTTGAATTTGTTGGTGTTTTTCTATGTCGAGGTTGTTGTTGAATTTGTTGGTGTTTTTCAATGTCGTGTTTGTTGTTGAATTTGTTGTTGTTTTTCAATGTCGAGGTTGTTGTTGAATTTGTTGGTGTTTTCCAATGTTGAGGTTGTTTTTGTTTTTCAATGTTGAGGTTGTTTTTGAATTTGTTGTCGTTTTACAATGTTGAGGTTTTTGTTGAATTTGTTGCTTTTTTTCAATGTTGAGATTGTTCGTGTTTTTCAATGTTGAGGTTGTTGTTGAATTTGTTGGTGTTTTTCAATGTTGAGGTTGTTGTTGTTTTTCAATATTGAGGTTGTTGTTGAAATTCTTGGTGTTTTTCAATGTTGAGGTTGTTGTTGTTTTTCAATATTGAGGTTGTTGTTGAATTTGTTGGCGTTTTCAATGTTGAGTTTGTTGTTGAATTTGTTGGTGTTTTTCAATGTTGAGGTTTTTGTTGAATTTGTTGGTGTTTTTCTATGTCGAGGTTGTTGTTGAATTTGTTGGTGTTTTTCAAAGTCGAGTTTGTTGTTGAATTTGTTGTTGTTTTTCAATGTCGATGTTGTTGTTGAGTTTGTTGGTGTTTTTCAATGTTGAGGATGTTGTTGAATTTGCTGTCGTTTTTCAATGTTGATGTTGTTGTTGAATTTGTTGCTTTTTTTCAATGTTGAGGTTGTTGGTGTTTTTCAATGTTGAGGTTGTTGTTGAATTTGTTCGTTTTTTTCAATGTTGAGGTTGTTGTTGAATTTGTTGGTGTTTTTCAATGTTGAGGTTGTTGTTGTTTTTCAATGTTGAGGTTGTTGTTGAATTTGTTGGTGTTTTTCAATGTTGAGGTTGTTGTTGAATTTGTTGGTGTTTTTCAATGTTGAGGTTGTTGTTGTTTTTCAATATTGAGGTTGTTGTTGAATTTGTTGGTGTTTTTCAATTTTGAGGTTGTTGTTGAATTTGTTGGTGTTTTTCAAATTCGAGGTTGTTGTTGAATTTGTTGGTTTTTTTCAAATTTGATGTTGTTGCTGAATTTGTTGGTGTTTGTCAATGTTGAGGTTGTTGTTGAATTTGTTCGTTTTTTTCAATGCTGAGGTTGTTGTTGAATTTGTTGTTGTTTTTCAATGTTGAGGTTGTTTTTGAATTTGTTGTTGTTTTTCAATGTTGTGGTTGTTGTTGTTTTTCAATGTTGAGGTTGTTGTTGAATTTGTTGGTGTTTTTAATGTTGAGGTTGTTGTTGAATTTGTTGGTGTTTTTCAATGTTGAGGTTGTTGTTGAATTTGTTGGTGTTTTTCAATGTTGGGGTTGTTGTTGTTTTTCAATGTTGAGGTTGTTGTTGAATTTGTTGGTGTTTTTCAATGTTGAGGTTGTTGTTGAATTTGTTGGAGTTTTTCAATGTTGAGGTTGTTGTTGTTTTTCAATATTGAGGTTGTTGTTGAATTTGTTTGTGTTTTTCAATTTTGAGGTTGTTGTTGAATTTGTTGGTGTTTTTCAAATTCGAGGTTGTTGTTGAATTTGTTGGTGTTTTTCAATGTTGATGCTGTTGCTGAATTTGTTGGTGTTTTTCAATGTTGAGGTTGTTGTTGAATTTGTTCGTTTTTTTCAATGCTGAGGTTGTTGTTGAATTTGTTGTTGTTTTTCAATGTTGAGTTTGTTTTTGAATTTGTTGTTGGTTTTCAATGTTGTGGTTGTTGTTGTTTTTCAATGTTGAGGTTGTTGTTGAATTTGTTGGTGTTTTTCAATGTTGAGGTTGTTGTTGAATTTGTTGGTGGTTTTCAATGTTGAGGTTGTTGTTGAATTTGTTGGTGTTTTTCAATGTTGAGGTTTTTGTTGAATTTGTTGGTGTTTTTCTATGTCGAGGTTGTTGTTGAATTTGTTGGTGTTTTTCAATGTCTTGTTTGTTGTTGAATTTGTTGTTGTTTTTCAATGTCGAGGTTGTTGTTGAATTTGTTGGTGTTTTCCAATGTTGAGGTTGTTTTTGTTTTTCAATGTTGAGGTTGTTTTCGAATTTGTTGTCGTTTTACAATGTTGAGGTTTTTGTTGAATTTGTTGCTTTTTTTCAATGTTGAGGTTGTTCGTGTTTTTCAATGTTGAGGTTGTTGTTGAATTTGTTGGTGTTTTTCAATGTTGAGGTTGTTGTTGTTTTTCAATATTGAGGTTGTTATTGAATTTCTTGGTGTTTTTCAATGTTGAGGTTGTTGTTGTTTTTCAATATTGAGGTTGTTGTTGAATTTGTTGGCGTTTTCAATGTTGAGATTGTTGTTGAATTTGTTGGTGTTTTCAATGTTGAGTTTGTTGTTGAATTTGTTGGTGTTTTTCAATGTTGAGGTTTTTGTTGAATTTGTTGGTGTTTTTCTATGTCGAGGTTGTTGTTGAATTTGTTGGTGTTTTTCAATGTCGAGTTTGTTGTTGAATTTGTTGTTGTTTTTCAATGTCGAGGTTGTTGTTGAGTTTGTTGGTGTTTTTCAATGTTGAGGATGTTGTTGAATTTGCTGTCGTTTTTCAATGTTGAGGTTGTTGTTGAATTTGTTGCTTATTTTCAATGTTGAGGTTGTTGGTGTTTTTCAATGTTGAGGTTGTTGTTGAATTTGTTCGTTTTTTTCAATGTTGAGGTTGTTGTTGAATTTGTTGGTGTTTTTCAATGTTGAGGTTGTTGTTGTTTTTCAATGTTGAGGTTGTTGTTGACTTTGTTGGTGTTTTTCAATGTTGAGGTTGTTGTTGAATTTGTTGGTGTTTTTCAATGTTGAGGTTGTTGTTGTTTTTCAATGTTGAGGTTGTTGTTGAATTTGTTGGTGTTTTTCAATGTTGAGGTTGTTGTTGAATTTGTTGGAGTTTTTCAATGTTGATGTTGTTGTTTTTCAATATTGAGGTTGTTGTTGAATTTGTTTGTGTTTTTCAATTTTGAGGTTGTTGTTGAATTTGTTGGTCTTTTTCAAATTCGAGGTTGTTGTTGAATTTGTTGGTGTTTTTCAATGTTGATGCTGTTGCTGAATTTGTTGGTATTTTTCAATGTTGAGGTTGTTGTTGAATTTGTTCGTTTTTTTCAATGCTGAGGTTGTTGTTGAATTTGTTGCTGTTTTTCAATGTTGAGGTTGTTTTTGAATTTGTTGTTGGTTTTCAATGTTGTGGTTGTTGTTGTTTTTCAATGTTGAGGTTGTTGTTGAATTTGTTGGTGTTTTTCAATGTTGAGGTTGTTGTTGAATTTGTTGGTGTTTTTCAATGTTGAGGTTGTTGTTGAATTTGTTGGTGTTTTTCAATGTTGAGGTTTTTGTTGAATTTGTTGGTGTTTTTCTATGTCGAGGTTGTTGTTGAATTTGTTGGTGTTTTTCAATGTCGTGTTTGTTGTTGAATTTGTTGTTGTTTTTCAATGTCGAGGTTGTTGTTGAATTTGTTGGTGTTTTCCAATGTTGAGGTTGTTTTTGTTTTTCAATGTTGAGGTTGTTTTTGAATTTGTTGTCGTTTTACAATGTTGAGGTTTTTGTTGAATTTGTTGCTTTTTTTCAATGTTGAGATTGTTCGTGTTTTTCAATGTTGAGGTTGTTGTTGAATTTGTTGGTGTTTTTCAATGTTGAGGTTGTTGTTGTTTTTCAATATTGAGGTTGTTGTTGAATTTCTTGGTGTTTTTCAATGTTGAGGTTGTTGTTGTTTTTCAATATTGAGGTTGTTGTTGAATTTGTTGGCGTTTTCAATGTTGAGTTTGTTGTTGAATTTGTTGGTGTTTTTCAATGTTGAGGTTTTTGTTGAATTTGTTGGTGTTTTTCTATGTCGAGGTTGTTGTTGAATTTGTTGGTGTTTTTCAAAGTCGAGTTTGTTGTTGAATTTGTTGTTGTTTTTCAATGTCGATGTTGTTGTTGAGTTTGTTGGTGTTTTTCAATGTTGAGGATGTTGTTGAATTTGCTGTCGTTTTTCAATGTTGATGTTGTTGTTGAATTTGTTGCTTTTTTTCAATGTTGAGGTTGTTGGTCTTTTTCAATGTTGAGGTTGTTGTTGAATTTGTTCGTTTTTTTCAATGTTGAGGTTGTTGTTGAATTTGTTGGTGTTTTTCAATGTTGAGGTTGTTGTTGTTTTTCAATGTTGAGGTTGTTGTTGAATTTGTTGGTGTTTTTCAATGTTGAGGTTGTTGTTGAATTTGTTGGTGTTTTTCAATGTTGAGGTTGTTGTTGTTTTTCAATATTGAGGTTGTTGTTGAATTTGTTGGTGTTTTTCAATTTTGAGGTTGTTGTTGAATTTGTTGGTGTTTTTCAAATTCGAGGTTGTTGTTGAATTTGTTGGTTTTTTTCAAATTTGATGTTGTTGCTGAATTTGTTGGTGTTTGTCAATGTTGAGGTTGTTGTTGAATTTGTTCGTTTTTTTCAATGCTGAGGTTGTTGTTGAATTTGTTGTTGTTTTTCAATGTTGAGGTTGTTTTTGAATTTGTTGTTGTTTTTCAATGTTGTGGTTGTTGTTGTTTTTCAATGTTGAGGTTGTTGTTGAATTTGTTGGTGTTTTTAATGTTGAGGTTGTTGTTGAATTTGTTGGTGTTTTTCAATGTTGAGGTTGTTGTTGAATTTGTTGGTGTTTTTCAATGTTGGGGTTGTTGTTGTTTTTCAATGTTGAGGTTGTTGTTGAATTTGTTTGTGTTTTTCAATGTTGAGGTTGTTGTTGAATTTGTTGGAGTTTTTCAATGTTGAGGTTGTTGTTGTTTTTCAATATTGAGGTTGTTGTTGAATTTGTTTGTGTTTTTCAATTTTGAGGTTGTTGTTGAATTTGTTGGTGTTTTTCAAATTCGAGGTTGTTGTTGAATTTGTTGGTGTTTTTCAATGTTGATGCTGTTGCTGAATTTGTTGGTGTTTTTCAATGTTGAGGTTGTTGTTGAATTTGTTCGTTTTTTTCAATGCTGAGGTTGTTGTTGAATTTGTTGTTGTTTTTCAATGTTGAGTTTGTTTTTGAATTTGTTGTTGGTTTTCAATGTTGTGGTTGTTGTTGTTTTTCAATGTTGAGGTTGTTGTTGAATTTGTTGGTGTTTTTCAATGTTGAGGTTGTTGTTGAATTTGTTGGTGGTTTTCAATGTTGAGGTTGTTGTTGAATTTGTTGGTGTTTTTCAATGTTGAGGTTTTTGTTGAATTTGTTGGTGTTTTTCTATGTCGAGGTTGTTGTTGAATTTGTTGGTGTTTTTCAATGTCGTGTTTGTTGTTGAATTTGTTGTTGTTTTTCAATGTCGAGGTTGTTGTTGAATTTGTTGGTGTTTTTCAATGTTGAGGTTGTTTTTGTTTTTCAATGTTGAGGTTGTTTTCGAATTTGTTGTCGTTTTACAATGTTGAGGTTTTTGTTGAATTTGTTGCTTTTTTTCAATGTTGAGGTTGTTCGTGTTTTTCAATGTTGAGGTTGTTGTTGAATTTGTTGGTGTTTTTCAATGTTGAGGTTGTTGTTGTTTTTCAATATTGAGGTTGTTATTGAATTTCTTGGTGTTTTTCAATGTTGAGGTTGTTGTTGTTTTTCAATATTGAGGTTGTTGTTGAATTTGTTGGCGTTTTCAATGTTGAGATTGTTGTTGAATTTGTTGGTGTTTTCAATGTTGAGTTTGTTGTTGAATTTGTTGGTGTTTTTCAATGTTGAGGTTTTTGTTGAATTTGTTGGTGTTTTTCTATGTCGAGGTTGTTGTTGAATTTGTTGGTGTTTTTCAATGTCGAGTTTGTTGTTGAATTTGTTGTTGTTTTTCAATGTCGAGGTTGTTGTTGAGTTTGTTGGTGTTTTTCAATGTTGAGGATGTTGTTGAATTTGCTGTCGTTTTTCAATGTTGAGGTTGTTGTTGAATTTGTTGCTTATTTTCAATGTTGAGGTTGTTGGTGTTTTTCAATGTTGAGGTTGTTGTTGAATTTGTTCGTTTTTTTCAATGTTGAGGTTGTTGTTGAATTTGTTGGTGTTTTTCAATGTTGAGGTTGTTGTTGTTTTTCAATGTTGAGGTTGTTGTTGACTTTGTTGGTGTTTTTCAATGTTGAGGTTGTTGTTGAATTTGTTGGTGTTTTTCAATGTTGAGGTTGTTGTTGTTTTTCAATGTTGAGGTTGTTGTTGAATTTGTTGGTGTTTTTCAATGTTGAGGTTGTTGTTGAATTTGTTGGAGTTTTTCAATGTTGATGTTGTTGTTTTTCAATATTGAGGTTGTTGTTGAATTTGTTTGTGTTTTTCAATTTTGAGGTTGTTGTTGAATTTGTTGGTCTTTTTCAAATTCGAGGTTGTTGTTGAATTTGTTGGTGTTTTTCAATGTTGATGCTGTTGCTGAATTTGTTGGTATTTTTCAATGTTGAGGTTGTTGTTGAATTTGTTCGTTTTTTTCAATGCTGAGGTTGTTGTTGAATTTGTTGCTGTTTTTCAATGTTGAGGTTGTTTTTGAATTTGTTGTTGGTTTTCAATGTTGTGGTTGTTGTTGTTTTTCAATGTTGAGGTTGTTGTTGAATTTGTTGGTGTTTTTCAATGTTGAGGTTGTTGTTGAATTTGTTGGTGTTTTTCAATGTTGAGGTTGTTGTTGAATTTGTTGGTGTTTTTCAATGTTGAGGTTGTTGTTGATTTTGTTGGTGTTTTTCTATGTCGAGGTTGTTGTTGAATTTGTTGGTGTTTTTCAATGTCGTGTTTGTTGTTGAATTTGTTGTTGTTTTTCAATGTCGAGGTTGTTGTTGAATTTGTTGGTGTTTTCCAATGTTGAGGTTGTTTTTGTTTTTCAATGTTGAGGTTGTTTTTGAATTTGTTGTCGTTTTACAATGTTGAGGTTTTTGTTGAATTTGTTGCTTTTTTTCAATGTTGAGATTGTTCGTGTTTTTCAATGTTGAGGTTGTTGTTGAATTTGTTGGTGTTTTTCAATGTTGAGGTTGTTGTTGTTTTTCAATATTGAGGTTGTTGTTGAATTTCTTGGTGTTTTTCAATGTTGAGGTTGTTGTTGTTTTTCAATATTGAGGTTGTTGTTGAATTTGTTGGCGTTTTCAATGTTGAGTTTGTTGTTGAATTTGTTGGTGTTTTTCAATGTTGAGGTTTTTGTTGAATTTGTTGGTGTTTTTCTATGTCGAGGTTGTTGTTGAATTTGTTGGTGTTTTTCAAAGTCGAGTTTGTTGTTGAATTTGTTGTTGTTTTTCAATGTCGATGTTGTTGTTGAGTTTGTTGGTGTTTTTCAATGTTGAGGATGTTGTTGAATTTGCTGTCGTTTTTCAATGTTGATGTTGTTGTTGAATTTGTTGCTTTTTTTCAATGTTGAGGTTGTTGGTGTTTTTCAATGTTGAGGTTGTTGTTGAATTTGTTCGTTTTTTTCAATGTTGAGGTTGTTGTTGAATTTGTTGGTGTTTTTCAATGTTGAGGTTGTTGTTGTTTTTCAATGTTGAGGTTGTTGTTGAATTTGTTGGTGTTTTTCAATGTTGAGGTTGTTGTTGAATTTGTTGGTGTTTTTCAATGTTGAGGTTGTTGTTGTTTTTCAATATTGAGGTTGTTGTTGAATTTGTTGGTGTTTTTCAATTTTGAGGTTGTTGTTGAATTTGTTGGTGTTTTTCAAATTCGAGGTTGTTGTTGAATTTGTTGGTTTTTTTCAAATTTGATGTTGTTGCTGAATTTGTTGGTGTTTGTCAATGTTGAGGTTGTTGTTGAATTTGTTCGTTTTTTTCAATGCTGAGGTTGTTGTTGAATTTGTTGTTGTTTTTCAATGTTGAGGTTGTTTTTGAATTTGTTGTTGTTTTTCAATGTTGTGGTTGTTGTTGTTTTTCAATGTTGAGGTTGTTGTTGAATTTGTTGGTGTTTTTAATGTTGAGGTTGTTGTTGAATTTGTTGGTGTTTTTCAATGTTGAGGTTGTTGTTGAATTTGTTGGTGTTTTTCAATGTTGGGGTTGTTGTTGTTTTTCAATGTTGAGGTTGTTGTTGAATTTGTTGGTGTTTTTCAATGTTGAGGTTGTTGTTGAATTTGTTGGAGTTTTTCAATGTTGAGGTTGTTGTTGTTTTTCAATATTGAGGTTGTTGTTGAATTTGTTTGTGTTTTTCAATTTTGAGGTTGTTGTTGAATTTGTTGGTGTTTTTCAAATTCGAGGTTGTTGTTGAATTTGTTGGTGTTTTTCAATGTTGATGCTGTTGCTGAATTTGTTGGTGTTTTTCAATGTTGAGGTTGTTGTTGAATTTGTTCGTTTTTTTCAATGCTGAGGTTGTTGTTGAATTTGTTGTTGTTTTTCAATGTTGAGTTTGTTTTTGAATTTGTTGTTGGTTTTCAATGTTGTGGTTGTTGTTGTTTTTCAATGTTGAGGTTGTTGTTGAATTTGTTGGTGTTTTTCAATGTTGAGGTTGTTGTTGAATTTGTTGGTGGTTTTCAATGTTGAGGTTGTTGTTGAATTTGTTGGTGTTTTTCAATGTTGAGGTTTTTGTTGAATTTGTTGGTGTTTTTCTATGTCGAGGTTGTTGTTGAATTTGTTGGTGTTTTTCAATGTCGTGTTTGTTGTTGAATTTGTTGTTGTTTTTCAATGTCGAGGTTGTTGTTGAATTTGTTGGTGTTTTCCAATGTTGAGGTTGTTTTTGTTTTTCAATGTTGAGGTTCTTTTCGAATTTGTTGTCGTTTTACAATGTTGAGGTTTTTGTTGAATTTGTTGCTTTTTTTCAATGTTGAGGTTGTTCGTGTTTTTCAATGTTGAGGTTGTTGTTGAATTTGTTGGTGTTTTTCAATGTTGAGGTTGTTGTTGTTTTTCAATATTGAGGTTGTTATTGAATTTCTTGGTGTTTTTCAATGTTGAGGTTGTTGTTGTTTTTCAATATTGAGGTTGTTGTTGAATTTGTTGGCGTTTTCAATGTTGAGATTGTTGTTGAATTTGTTGGTGTTTTCAATGTTGAGTTTGTTGTTGAATTTGTTGGTGTTTTTCAATGTTGAGGTTTTTGTTGAATTTGTTGGTGTTTTTCTATGTCGAGGTTGTTGTTGAATTTGTTGGTGTTTTTCAATGTCGAGTTTGTTGTTGAATTTGTTGTTGTTTTTCAATGTCGAGGTTGTTGTTGAGTTTGTTGGTGTTTTTCAATGTTGAGGATGTTGTTGAATTTGCTGTCGTTTTTCAATGTTGAGGTTGTTGTTGAATTTGTTGCTTATTTTCAATGTTGAGGTTGTTGGTGTTTTTCAATGTTGAGGTTGTTGTTGAATTTGTTCGTTTTTTTCAATGTTGAGGTTGTTGTTGAATTTGTTGGTGTTTTTCAATGTTGAGGTTGTTGTTGTTTTTCAATGTTGAGGTTGTTGTTGACTTTGTTGGTGTTTTTCAATGTTGAGGTTGTTGTTGAATTTGTTGGTGTTTTTCAATGTTGAGGTTGTTGTTGAATTTGTTGGTGTTTTTCAATGTTGAGGTTGTTGTTGTTTTTCAATATTGAGGTTGTTGTTTAATTTGTTGGTGTTTTTCAATTTTGAGGTTGTTGTTGAATTTGTTGGTGTTTTTCAAATTCGAGGTTGTTGTTGAATTTGTTGGTTTTTTTCAAATTTGATGTTGTTGCTGAATTTGTTGGTGTTTTTCAATGTTGAGGTTGTTGTTGAATTTGTTCGTTTTTTTCAATGCTGAGATTGTTGTTGAATTTGTTGTTGTTTTTCAATGTTGAGGTTGTTTTTGAATTTGTTGTTGTTTTTCAATGTTGTGGTTGTTGTTGTTTTTCAATGTTGAGGTTGTTGTTGAATTTGTTGGTGTTTTTAATGTTGAGGTTGTTGTTGAATTTGTTGGTGTTTTTCAATGTTGAGGTTGTTGTTGAATTTCTTGGTTTTTTAAATGTTGAGGTTGATGTTGAATTTGTTGGTGTTTTTCAATGTTGAGGTTGTTGTTGAATTTGTTGTTGTTTTTCAATATTGAGGTTGTTGTTGAATTTGTTGGCGTTTTCAATGTTGAGATTGTTGTTGAATTTGTTGGTCTTTTCAATGTTGAGTTTGTTGTTGAATTTGTTGGTGTTTTTCAGTGTTGAGGATGTTGTTGAATTTGCTGTCGTTTTTCAATGTTGAGGTTGTTGTTGAATTTGTTGCTTATTTTCAATGTTGAGGTTGTTGGTGTTTTTCAATGTTGAGGTTGTTGTTGAATTTGTTCGTTTTTTTCAATGTTGAGGTTGTTGTTGAATTTGTTGGTGTTTTTCAATGTTGAGGTTGTTGTTGTTTTTCAATGTTGAGGTTGTTGTTGACTTTGTTGGTGTTTTTCAATGTTGAGGTTGTTGTTGAATTTGTTGGTGTTTTTCAATGTTGAGGTTGTTGTTGTTTTTCAATGTTGAGGTTGTTGTTGAATTTGTTGGTGTTTTTCAATGTTGAGGTTGTTGTTGAATTTGTTGGAGTTTTTCAATGTTGATGTTGTTGTTTTTCAATATTGAGGTTGTTGTTGAATTTGTTTGTGTTTTTCAATTTTGAGGTTCTTGTTGAATTTGTTGGTCTTTTTCAAATTCGAGGTTGTTGTTGAATTTGTTGGTGTTTTTCAATGTTGATGCTGTTGCTGAATTTGTTGGTATTTTTCAATGTTGAGGTTGTTGTTGAATTTGTTCGTTTTTTTCAATGCTGAGGTTGTTGTTGAATTTGTTGCTGTTTTTCAATGTTGAGGTTGTTTTTGAATTTGTTGTTGGTTTTCAATGTTGTGGTTGTTGTTGTTTTTCAATGTTGAGGTTGTTGTTGAATTTGTTGGTGTTTTTCAATGTTGAGGTTGTTGTTGAATTTGTTGGTGTTTTTCAATGTTGAGGTTGTTGTTGAATTTGTTGGTGTTTTTCAATGTTGAGGTTTTTGTTGAATTTGTTGGTGTTTTTCTATGTCGAGGTTGTTGTTGAATTTGTTGGTGTTTTTCAATGTCGTGTTTGTTGTTGAATTTGTTGTTGTTTTTCAATGTCGAGGTTGTTGTTGAATTTGTTGGTGTTTTCCAATGTTGAGGTTGTTTTTGTTTTTCAATGTTGAGGTTGTTTTTGAATTTGTTGTCGTTTTACAATGTTGAGGTTTTTGTTGAATTTGTTGCTTTTTTTCAATGTTGAGATTGTTCGTGTTTTTCAATGTTGAGGTTGTTGTTGAATTTGTTGGTGTTTTTCAATGTTGAGGTTGTTGTTGTTTTTCAATATTGAGGTTGTTGTTGAATTTCTTGGTGTTTTTCAATGTTGAGGTTGTTGTTGTTTTTCAATATTGAGGTTGTTGTTGAATTTGTTGGCGTTTTCAATGTTGAGTTTGTTGTTGAATTTGTTGGTGTTTTTCAATGTTGAGGTTTTTGTTGAATTTGTTGGTGTTTTTCTATGTCGAGGTTGTTGTTGAATTTGTTGGTGTTTTTCAAAGTCGAGTTTGTTGTTGAATTTGTTGTTGTTTTTCAATGTCGATGTTGTTGTTGAGTTTGTTGGTGTTTTTCAATGTTGAGGATGTTGTTGAATTTGCTGTCGTTTTTCAATGTTGATGTTGTTGTTGAATTTGTTGCTTTTTTTCAATGTTGAGGTTGTTGGTGTTTTTCAATGTTGAGGTTGTTGTTGAATTTGTTCGTTTTTTTCAATGTTGAGGTTGTTGTTGAATTTGTTGGTGTTTTTCAATGTTGAGGTTGTTGTTGTTTTTCAATGTTGAGGTTGTTGTTGAATTTGTTGGTGTTTTTCAATGTTGAGGTTGTTGTTGAATTTGTTGGTGTTTTTCAATGTTGAGGTTGTTGTTGTTTTTCAATATTGAGGTTGTTGTTGAATTTGTTGGTGTTTTTCAATTTTGAGGTTGTTGTTGAATTTGTTGGTGTTTTTCAAATTCGAGGTTGTTGTTGAATTTGTTGGTTTTTTTCAAATTTGATGTTGTTGCTGAATTTGTTGGTGTTTGTCAATGTTGAGGTTGTTGTTGAATTTGTTCGTTTTTTTCAATGCTGAGGTTGTTGTTGAATTTGTTGTTGTTTTTCAATGTTGAGGTTGTTTTTGAATTTGTTGTTGTTTTTCAATGTTGTGGTTGTTGTTGTTTTTCAATGTTGAGGTTGTTGTTGAATTTGTTGGTGTTTTTCAATGTTGAGGTTGTTGTTGAATTTGTTGGTGTTTTTCAATGTTGAGGTTGTTGTTGAATTTGTTGGTGTTTTTCAATGTTGGGGTTGTTGTTGTTTTTCAATGTTGAGGTTGTTGTTGAATTTGTTGGTGTTTTTCAATGTTGAGGTTGTTGTTGAATTTGTTGGAGTTTTTCAATGTTGAGGTTGTTGTTGTTTTTCAATATTGAGGTTGTTGTTGAATTTGTTTGTGTTTTTCAATTTTGAGGTTGTTGTTGAATTTGTTGGTGTTTTTCAAATTCGAGGTTGTTGTTGAATTTGTTGGTGTTTTTCAATGTTGATGCTGTTGCTGAATTTGTTGGTGTTTTTCAATGTTGAGGTTGTTGTTGAATTTGTTCGTTTTTTTCAATGCTGAGGTTGTTGTTGAATTTGTTGTTGTTTTTCAATGTTGAGTTTGTTTTTGAATTTGTTGTTGGTTTTCAATGTTGTGGTTGTTGTTGTTTTTCAATGTTGAGGTTGTTGTTGAATTTGTTGGTGTTTTTCAATGTTGAGGTTGTTGTTGAATTTGTTGGTGGTTTTCAATGTTGAGGTTGTTGTTGAATTTGTTGGTGTTTTTCAATGTTGAGGTTTTTGTTGAATTTGTTGGTGTTTTTCTATGTCGAGGTTGTTGTTGAATTTGTTGGTGTTTTTCAATGTCGTGTTTGTTGTTGAATTTGTTGTTGTTTTTCAATGTCGAGGTTGTTGTTGAATTTGTTGGTGTTTTCCAATGTTGAGGTTGTTTTTGTTTTTCAATGTTGAGGTTCTTTTCGAATTTGTTGTCGTTTTACAATGTTGAGGTTTTTGTTGAATTTGTTGCTTTTTTTCAATGTTGAGGTTGTTCGTGTTTTTCAATGTTGAGGTTGTTGTTGAATTTGTTGGTGTTTTTCAATGTTGAGGTTGTTGTTGTTTTTCAATATTGAGGTTGTTATTGAATTTCTTGGTGTTTTTCAATGTTGAGGTTGTTGTTGTTTTTCAATATTGAGGTTGTTGTTGAATTTGTTGGCGTTTTCAATGTTGAGATTGTTGTTGAATTTGTTGGTGTTTTCAATGTTGAGTTTGTTGTTGAATTTGTTGGTGTTTTTCAATGTTGAGGTTTTTGTTGAATTTGTTGGTGTTTTTCTATGTCGAGGTTGTTGTTGAATTTGTTGGTGTTTTTCAATGTCGAGTTTGTTGTTGAATTTGTTGTTGTTTTTCAATGTCGAGGTTGTTGTTGAGTTTGTTGGTGTTTTTCAATGTTGAGGATGTTGTTGAATTTGCTGTCGTTTTTCAATGTTGAGGTTGTTGTTGAATTTGTTGCTTATTTTCAATGTTGAGGTTGTTGGTGTTTTTCAATGTTGAGGTTGTTGTTGAATTTGTTCGTTTTTTTCAATGTTGAGGTTGTTGTTGAATTTGTTGGTGTTTTTCAATGTTGAGGTTGTTGTTGTTTTTCAATGTTGAGGTTGTTGTTGACTTTGTTGGTGTTTTTCAATGTTGAGGTTGTTGTTGAATTTGTTGGTGTTTTTCAATGTTGAGGTTGTTGTTGAATTTGTTGGTGTTTTTCAATGTTGAGGTTGTTGTTGTTTTTCAATATTGAGGTTGTTGTTTAATTTGTTGGTGTTTTTCAATTTTGAGGTTGTTGTTGAATTTGTTGGTGTTTTTCAAATTCGAGGTTGTTGTTGAATTTGTTGGTTTTTTTCAAATTTGATGTTGTTGCTGAATTTGTTGGTGTTTTTCAATGTTGAGGTTGTTGTTGAATTTGTTCGTTTTTTTCAATGCTGAGATTGTTGTTGAATTTGTTGTTGTTTTTCAATGTTGAGGTTGTTTTTGAATTTGTTGTTGTTTTTCAATGTTGTGGTTGTTGTTGTTTTTCAATGTTGAGGTTGTTGTTGAATTTGTTGGTGTTTTTAATGTTGAGGTTGTTGTTGAATTTGTTGGTGTTTTTCAATGTTGAGGTTGTTGTTGAATTTCTTGGTTTTTTAAATGTTGAGGTTGATGTTGAATTTGTTGGTGTTTTTCAATGTTGAGGTTGTTGTTGAATTTGTTGTTGTTTTTCAATATTGAGGTTGTTGTTGAATTTGTTGGCGTTTTCAATGTTGAGATTGTTGTTGAATTTGTTGGTCTTTTCAATGTTGAGTTTGTTGTTGAATTTGTTGGTGTTTTTCAGTGTTGAGGTTGTTGTTGTTTTTCAATGTTGAGGTTGTTGTTGAATTTGTTGGTGTTTTTCAATGTTGAGGTTGTTGTTGTTTTTCAATGTTGAAGTTGTTGAATTTGTTGGTGCTTTTCAATGTTGAGGTTGTTGTTGAATTTGTTGGTGTTTTTCAATGTTGAGGTTGTTGTTGTTTTTCAATGTTGAGGTTGTTGTTGTATTTGTTGGTGTTTTTCAATTTCGAGGTTGTTGTTTAATTTGTTGGTGTTTTTCAATGTTGAAGTTGTTGTTGAATTTGTTGGTGTTTTTCAAAGTTGAGGTTGTTGTTGAATTTGTTGGTGTTTTTCAATGTTGAGGTTGTTGTTGTTTTTCAATTTTGAGGTTGTTGTTGAATTTGTTGGTGTTTTTCAATGTTGAGGTTGTTGTTGAATTTGTTGGTGTTTTTCAATGTTGAGGTTGTTGTTGTTTTTCAATGTTGAGGTTGTTGTTGAATTTGTTGGTGTTTTTCAATGTTGAGTTTGTTGTTTTTCAATGTTGAGGTTGTTGTTGAATTTGTTGGTGTTTTTCAATGTTGAGGTTGTTGTTGTTTTTCAATGTTGAGGTTGTTGTTGAATTTGTTGGTGTTTTTCAATGTTGAGGTTGTTGTTGTTTTTCAATGTTGAGGTTGTTGTTGAATTTGTTGGTGTTTTTCAATGTTGAGTTTGTTGTTGAATTTGTTGGTGTTTTTCAATGTTGAGGTTCTTTTGAATTTGTTGGTGTTTTCCAATGTTGAGGTTGTTGTTGAATTTGTTGGTGTTTTTCAATGTTGAGATTGTTGGTGTTTTTCAATGTTGAGGTTGTTGTTGTTTTTCAATATTGAGGTTGTTGTTGAATTTGTTTATGTTTTTCAATGTTGAGGTTGTTGTTGAATTTGTTGGTGTTTTTCAAATTCGAGGTAGTTGTTGAATTTGTTGGTGTTTTTCAATGTTGATGTTGTTGTTGAATTTGTTGGTGTTTTTCAAATTCGAGGTAGTTGTTGAATTTGTTGGTGTTTTTCAATGTTGAGGTTGTTGTTGAATTTGTTGGAGTTTTTCAATGTTGAGGTTGTTGTTGTTTTTCAATATTGAGGTTGTTGTTGAATTTGTTTGTGTTTTTCAATTTTGAGGTTGTTGTTGAATTTGTTGGTGTTTTTCAAATTCGAGGTTGTTGTTGAATTTGTTGGTGTTTTTCAATGTTGATGCTGTTGCTGAATTTGTTGGTGTTTTTCAATGTTGAGGTTGTTGTTGAATTTGTTCGTTTTTTTCAATGCTGAGGTTGTTGTTGAATTTGTTGTTGTTTTTCAATGTTGAGTTTGTTTTTGAATTTGTTGTTGGTTTTCAATGTTGTGGTTGTTGTTGTTTTTCAATGTTGAGGTTGTTGTTGAATTTGTTGGTGTTTTTCAATGTTGAGGTTGTTGTTGAATTTGTTGGTGGTTTTCAATGTTGAGGTTGTTGTTGAATTTGTTGGTGTTTTTCAATGTTGAGGTTTTTGTTGAATTTGTTGGTGTTTTTCTATGTCGAGGTTGTTGTTGAATTTGTTGGTGTTTTTCAATGTCGTGTTTGTTGTTGAATTTGTTGTTGTTTTTCAATGTCGAGGTTGTTGTTGAATTTGTTGGTGTTTTCCAATGTTGAGGTTGTTTTTGTTTTTCAATGTTGAGGTTGTTTTCGAATTTGTTGTCGTTTTACAATGTTGAGGTTTTTGTTGAATTTGTTGCTTTTTTTCAATGTTGAGGTTGTTCGTGTTTTTCAATGTTGAGGTTGTTGTTGAATTTGTTGGTATTTTTCAATGTTGAGGTTGTTGTTGTTTTTCAATATTGAGGTTGTTATTGAATTTCTTGGTGTTTTTCAATGTTGAGGTTGTTGTTGTTTTTCAATATTGAGGTTGTTGTTGAATTTGTTGGCGTTTTCAATGTTGAGATTGTTGTTGAATTTGTTGGTGTTTTCAATGTTGAGTTTGTTGTTGAATTTGTTGGTGTTTTTCAATGTTGAGGTTTTTGTTGAATTTGTTGGTGTTTTTCTATGTCGAGGTTGTTGTTGAATTTGTTGGTGTTTTTCAATGTCGAGTTTGTTGTTGAATTTGTTGTTGTTTTTCAATGTCGAGGTTGTTGTTGAGTTTGTTGGTGTTTTTCAATGTTGAGGATGTTGTTGAATTTGCTGTCGTTTTTCAATGTTGAGGTTGTTGTTGAATTTGTTGCTTATTTTCAATGTTGAGGTTGTTGGTGTTTTTCAATGTTGAGGTTGTTGTTGAATTTGTTCGTTTTTTTCAATGTTGAGGTTGTTGTTGAATTTGTTGGTGTTTTTCAATGTTGAGGTTGTTGTTGTTTTTCAATGTTGAGGTTGTTGTTGACTTTGTTGGTGTTTTTCAATGTTGAGGTTGTTGTTGAATTTGTTGGTGTTTTTCAATGTTGAGGTTGTTGTTGAATTTGTTGGTGTTTTTCAATATTGAGGTTGTTGTTTAATTTGTTGGTGTTTTTCAATTTTGAGGTTGTTGTTGAATTTGTTGGTGTTTTTCAAATTCGAGGTTGTTGTTGAATTTGTTGGTTTTTTTCAAATTTGATGTTGTTGCTGAATTTGTTGGTGTTTTTCAATGTTGAGGTTGTTGTTGAATTTGTTCGTTTTTTTCAATGCTGAGATTGTTGTTGAATTTGTTGTTGTTTTTCAATGTTGAGGTTGTTTTTGAATTTGTTGTTGTTTTTCAATGTTGTGGTTGTTGTTGTTTTTCAATGTTGAGGTTGTTGTTGAATTTGTTGGTGTTTTTAATGTTGAGGTTGTTGTTGAATTTGTTGGTGTTTTTCAATGTTGAGGTTGTTGTTGAATTTCTTGGTTTTTTAAATGTTGAGGTTGATGTTGAATTTGTTGGTGTTTTTCAATGTTGAGGTTGTTGTTGAATTTGTTGTTGTTTTTCAATATTGAGGTTGTTGTTGAATTTGTTGGCGTTTTCAATGTTGAGATTGTTGTTGAATTTGTTGGTCTTTTCAATGTTGATTTTGTTGTTGAATTTGTTGGTGTTTTTCAGTGTTGAGGTTGTTGTTGTTTTTCAATGTTGAGGTTGTTGTTGAATTTGTTGGTGTTTTTCAATGTTGAGGTTGTTGTTGTTTTTCAATGTTGAAGTTGTTGAATTTGTTGGTGCTTTTCAATGTTGAGGTTGTTGTTGAATTTGTTGGTGTTTTTCAATGTTGAGGTTGTTGTTGTTTTTCAATGTTGAGGTTGTTGTTGTATTTGTTGGTGTTTTTCAATTTCGAGGTTGTTGTTTAATTTGTTGGTGTTTTTCAATGTTGAAGTTGTTGTTGAATTTGTTGGTGTTTTTCAAAGTTGAGGTTGTTGTTGAATTTGTTGGTGTTTTTCAATGTTGAGGTTGTTGTTGTTTTTCAATTTTGAGGTTGTTGTTGAATTTGTTGGTGTTTTTCAATGTTGAGGTTGTTGTTGAATTTGTTGGTGTTTTTCAATGTTGAGGTTGTTGTTGTTTTTCAATGTTGAGGTTGTTGTTGAATTTGTTGGTGTTTTTCAATGTTGAGTTTGTTGTTTTTCAATGTTGAGGTTGTTGTTGAATTTGTTGGTGTTTTTCAATGTTGAGGTTGTTGTTGTTTTTCAATGTTGAGGTTGTTGTTGAATTTGTTGGTGTTTTTCAATGTTGAGGTTGTTGTTGTTTTTCAATGTTGAGGTTGTTGTTGAATTTGTTCGTGTTTTTCAATGTTGAGTTTGTTGTTGAATTTGTTGGTGTTTTTCAATGTTGAGGTTCTTTTGAATTTGTTGGTGTTTTCCAATGTTGAGGTTGTTGTTGAATTTGTTGGTGTTTTTCAATGTTGAGATTGTTGGTGTTTTTCAATGTTGAGGTTGTTGTTGTTTTTCAATATTGAGGTTGTTGTTGAATTTGTTTATGTTTTTCAATGTTGAGGTTGTTGTTGAATTTGTTGGTGTTTTTCAAATTCGAGGTAGTTGTTGAATTTGTTGGTGTTTTTCAATGTTGATGTTGTTGTTGAATTTGTTGGTGTTTTTCAAAGTTGAGGTTGTTGTTGAATTTGTTGGTGTTTTTCAAAGTTCAGGCTGTTGTTGAATTTGTCGGTGTTTTTCAATGTTGAGGTTGCTGTTGAATTTGTTCGTTTTTTTCAATTTTGAGGTTGTTGTTGAATTTGTTGGTGTTTTTCAATGTTGAGGTTGTTGTTGTTTTTCAATGTTGAGGTTGTTGTTGAAATTGTTGCTGTTTTTCAATGTTGAGGTTGTTGTTGTTTTTCAATGTTGAGGTTGTTGTTGAATTTGTTGGTGTTTTTCAAATTCGAGGTTGTTGTTGAATTTGTTGGTGTTCTTCAATGTTGATGCTGTTGTTGAATTTGTTGGTGTTTTTCAATGTTGAGGTTGTTGAATTTGTTGGTGTTTTTCAATGTTGAGGTTCTTGTTGAATTTGTTGGTGTTTTTCAATGTTGAGGTTGTTTTTGAATTTGTTGTTGTTTTTCAATGTTGTGGTTGTTGTTGTTTTTCAATATTGAGGTTGTTGTTGAATTTGTTGGTGTTTTTAATGTTGAGGTTGTTGTTGAATTTGTTGGTGTTTTTCAATGTTGAGGTTGTTGTTGAATTTGTTGGTGTTTTCAATGTTGAGGTTGCTGTTGAATTTGTTGGTGTTTTTCAATGTTGAGGTTGTTGTTGAATTTGTTGGTGGTTTTCAATGTTGAGGTTTTTGTTGAATTTGTTGGTGTTTTTCTATGTCGAGGTTGTTGCTGAATTTGTTGGTGTTTTTCAATGTCGAGTTTGTTGTTGAATTTGTTTGTGTTTTTCAATGTTGAGGTTGTTTTTGTTTTTCAATGTTGAGGTTGTTGTTGAATTTGTTGTCGTTTTTCAATGTTGAGGTTGTTGTTGAATTTGTTGCTTTTTTTCAATGTTGAGGTTGTTGGTGTTTTTCAATGTTGAGGTTGTTGTTGTTTTTCAATATTGAGGTTGTTGTTCAATTTGTTGGTGTTTTTCAATGTTGAGGTTGTTGTTGTTTTTCAATATTGAGGTTGTTGTTGAATTTTTTGGCGTTTTCAATGTTGACATTGTTGTTGAATTTGTTGGTGTTTTCAATGTTCAGTTTGTTGTTGAATTTGTTTGTGTTTTTCAATGTTGAGGTTGTTGTTGTTTTTCAATGTTGAGGTTGTTGTTGAATTTGTTGGTGTTTTTCAATGTTGAGGTTGTTGTTGCTTTTCAATGTTGAGGTTGTAGTTGAATTTGTTGGTGCTTTTCAATGTTGAGGTTGTTGTTGAATTTGTTGGTGTTTTTCAATGTTGAGGTTGTTGTTGTTTTTCAATGTTGAGGTTGTTGTTGAATTTGTTGGTGTTTTTCAATGTTGAGGTTGTTGGTGTTTTTCAATGTTGAGGTTGTTGTTGAATTTGTTGGTGTTCTTCAATGTTAAGGTTGTTGTTGAATTTGTTGGTGTTTTTCAATGTTGAGGTTGTTGTTGTTTTTCAATGTTGAGGTTGTTGTTGAATTTGTTGGTGTTTTTCAATGTTGAGGTTGTTGGTGTTTTTCAATGTTGAGGTTGTTTTTGAATTTGTTGGTGTTTTCCAATGTTGAGGTTGTTTTTGAATTTGTTGGTGTTTTTCAATGTTGAGGTTGTTGGTGTTTTTCAATGTTGAGGTTGTTGTTGTTTTTCAATATTGAGGTTGTTGTTGAATTTGTTTATGTTTTTCAATGTTGAGGTTGTTATTGAATTTGTTGGTGTTTTTCAAATTCGAGGTAGTTGTTGAATTTGTTGGTGTTTTTCAATGTTGATGTTGTTGTTGAATTTGTTGGTGTTTTTCAAAGTTGAGGTTGTTGTTGAATTTGTTGGTGTTTTTCAAAGTTCAGGCTGTTGTTGAATTTGTTGGTGTTTTTCAATGTTGAGGTTGCTGTTGAATTTGTTCGTTTTTTTCAATGTTGAGGTTGTTGTTGAATTTGTTGGTGTTTTTCAATGTTGAGGTTGTTGTTGTTTTTCAATGTTGAGGTTGTTGTTGAATTTGTTGCTGTTTTTCAATGTTGAGGTTGTTGTTGTTTTTCAATATTGAAGTTGTTGTTGAATTTGTATGTGTTTTTCAATGTTGAGGTTGTTGTTGAATTTGTTGGTGTTTTTCAAATTCGAGGTTGTTGTTGAATTTGTTGGTGTTCTTCAATGTTGATGCTGCTGTTGAATTTGTTGGTGTTTTTCAATGTTGAGGTTGTTGTTGAATTTGTTCGTTTTTTTCAATGTTGAGGTTGTTGTTGAATTTGTTGGTGTTTTTCAATGTTGAGGTTGTTTTTGAATTTGTTGTTGTTTTTCAATGTTGTGGTTGTTGTTGTTTTTCAATGTTGAGGTTGTTGTTGAATTTGTTGGAGTTTTTAATGTTGAGGTTGTTGTTGAATTTGTTGGTGTTTTTCAATGTTGAGGTTGTTGTTGAATTTGTTGGTGTTTTCAATGTTGAGGTTGCTGTTGAATTTGTTGGTGTTTTTCAATGTTGAGGTTGTTGTTGAATTTGTTGGTGGTTTTCAATGTTGAGGTTTTTGTTGAATTTGTTGGTGTTTTTCTATGTCGAGGTTGTTGCTGAATTTGTTGGTGCTTTTCAATGTCGAGTTTGTTGTTGAATTTGTTTGTGTTTTTCAATGTTGAGGTTGTTTTTGTTTTTCAATGTTGAGGTTGTTGTTGAATTTGTTGTCGTTTTTCAATGTTGAGGTTGTTGTTGAATTTGTTGCTTTTTTTCAATGTTGAGGTTGTTGGTGTTTTTCAATGTTGAGGTTGTTGTTGTTTTTCAATATTGAGGTTGTTGTTTAATTTGTTGGTGTTTTTCAATGTTGAGGTTGTTGTTGTTTTTCAATATTGAGGTTGTTGTTGAATTTCTTGGCGTTTTCAATGTTGAGATTGTTGTTGAATTTGTTGGTGTTTTCAATGTTGAGTTTGTTGTTGAATTTGTTGGTGTTTTTCAATGTTGAGGTTGTTGTTGAATTTGTTGGTGTTTTTCAATGTTGAGGTTGTTGTTGTTTTTCAATATTGAGGTTGTTATTGAATTTCTTGGTGTTTTTCAATGTTGAGGTTGTTGTTGTTTTTCAATATTGAGGTTGTTGTTGAATTTGTTGGCGTTTTCAATGTTGAGATTGTTGTTGAATTTGTTGGTGTTTTCAATGTTGAGTTTGTTGTTGAATTTGTTGGTGTTTTTCAATGTTGAGGTTTTTGTTGAATTTGTTGGTGTTTTTCTATGTCGAGGTTGTTGTTGAATTTGTTGGCGTTTTTAAATGTTGAGGTTTATGTTGAATTTGTTGATGTTTTTCAATGTTGAGGTTGTTGTTGAATTTGTTGGTGTTTTTCAATGTTGAATTTGTTGTTGAATTTGTTGGCGTTTTTAAATGTTGAGGTTTATGTTGAATTTGTTGATGTTTTTCAATGTCGAGGTTGTTGTTGAATTTGTTGGTGTTTTTCAATGTTGAATTTGTTGTTGAATTTGTTGGTGTTTTTCAATGTTGAGGTTGTTGTTGTTTTTCAATGTTGAGGTTGTTGTTGAATTTGTTGGTGTTTTTCAATGTTGAGGTTGTTGTTGAATATGTTGGTGTTTTTCAATGTTGAGGTTGTTGTTGAATTTGTTGGTGTTTTTCAATGTTGAGGTTGTTGTAGTTTTTCAATGTTGAGGATGTTGTTGAATTTGTTGGTGTTTTTCAATGTCGAGGTTGTTGTTGAATTTGTTGGTGTTTTTCAATGTTGAAGTTGTTGTTGAATTTGTTGGTGTTTTTCAATGTTGAGGTTGTTCGTTGAATTTGTTGGTGTTTTTAAATGTTGAGGTTGTTGTTGAATTTGTTGGTGTTTTTCAATGTTGAGGTTGTTGTTGTTTTTCAATGTTGAGGTTGTTGTTGAATTTGTTGGTGTTTTTCAATGTTGAAGTTGTTGTTGTTTTTCAATGTTGAGGTTGTTGTTGAATTTGTTGGTGTTTTTCAATGTTGAGGTTGTTGTTGAATTTGTTGGTGTTTTTCAATGTTGAGGTTGTTGTTGAGTTTGTTGGTGTTTTTCAATGTTGAGGATGTTGTTGAATTTGCTGTCGTTTTTCAATGTTGAGGTTGTTGTTGAATTTGTTGCTTTTTTTCAATGTTGAGGTTGTTGGTGTTTTTCAATGTTGAGGTTGTTGTTGAATTTGTTCGTTTTTTTCAATGTTGAGGTTGTTGTTGAATTTGTTGGTGTTTTTCAATGTTGAGGTTGTTGTTGTTTTTCAATGTTGAGGTTGTTGTTGACTTTGTTGGTGTTTTTCAATGTTGAGGTTGTTGTTGAATTTGTTGGTGTTTTTCAATGTTGAGGTTGTTGTTGAATTTGTTGGTGTTTTTCAATGTTGAGGTTGTTGTTGTTTTTCAATATTGAGGTTGTTGTTTAATTTGTTGGTGTTTTTCAATTTTGAGGTTGTTGTTGAATTTGTTGGTGTTTTTCAAATTCGAGGTTGTTGTTGAATTTGTTGGTTTTTTTCAAATTTGATGTTGTTGCTGAATTTGTTGGTGTTTTTCAATGTTGAGGTTGTTGTTGAATTTGTTCGTTTTTTTCAATGCTGAGATTGTTGTTGAATTTGTTGTTGTTTTTCAATGTTGAGGTTGTTTTTGAATTTGTTGTTGTTTTTCAATGTTGTGGTTGTTGTTGTTTTTCAATGTTGAGGTTGTTGTTGAATTTGTTGGTGTTTTTAATGTTGAGGTTGTTGTTGAATTTGTTGGTGTTTTTCAATGTTGAGGTTGTTGTTGAATTTCTTGGTTTTTTAAATGTTGAGGTTGATGTTGAATTTGTTGGTGTTTTTCAATGTTGAGGTTGTTGTTGAATTTGTTGTTGTTTTTCAATATTGAGGTTGTTGTTGAATTTGTTGGCGTTTTCAATGTTGAGATTGTTGTTGAATTTGTTGGTCTTTTCAATGTTGAGTTTGTTGTTGAATTTGTTGGTGTTTTTCAGTGTTGAGGTTGTTGTTGTTTTTCAATGTTGAGGTTGTTGTTGAATTTGTTGGTGTTTTTCAATGTTGAGGTTGTTGTTGTTTTTCAATGTTGAAGTTGTTGAATTTGTTGGTGCTTTTCAATGTTGAGGTTGTTGTTGAATTTGTTGGTGTTTTTCAATGTTGAGGTTGTTGTTGTTTTTCAATGTTGAGGTTGTTGTTGTATTTGTTGGTGTTTTTCAATTTCGAGGTTGTTGTTTAATTTGTTGGTGTTTTTCAATGTTGAAGTTGTTGTTGAATTTGTTGGTGTTTTTCAAAGTTGAGGTTGTTGTTGAATTTGTTGGTGTTTTTCAATGTTGAGGTTGTTGTTGTTTTTCAATTTTGAGGTTGTTGTTGAATTTGTTGGTGTTTTTCAATGTTGAGGTTGTTGTTGAATTTGTTGGTGTTTTTCAATGTTGAGGTTGTTGTTGTTTTTCAATGTTGAGGTTGTTGTTGAATTTGTTGGTGTTTTTCAATGTTGAGTTTGTTGTTTTTCAATGTTGAGGTTGTTGTTGAATTTGTTGGTGTTTTTCAATGTTGAGGTTGTTGTTGTTTTTCAATGTTGAGGTTGTTGTTGAATTTGTTGGTGTTTTTCAATGTTGAGGTTGTTGTTGTTTTTCAATGTTGAGGTTGTTGTTGAATTTGTTGGTGTTTTTCAATGTTGAGTTTGTTGTTGAATTTGTTGGTGTTTTTCAATGTTGAGGTTCTTTTGAATTTGTTGGTGTTTTCCAATGTTGAGGTTGTTGTTGAATTTGTTGGTGTTTTTCAATGTTGAGATTGTTGGTGTTTTTCAATGTTGAGGTTGTTGTTGTTTTTCAATATTGAGGTTGTTGTTGAATTTGTTTATGTTTTTCAATGTTGAGGTTGTTGTTGAATTTGTTGGTGTTTTTCAAATTCGAGGTAGTTGTTGAATTTGTTGGTGTTTTTCAATGTTGATGTTGTTGTTGAATTTGTTGGTGTTTTTCAAAGTTGAGGTTGTTGTTGAATTTGTTGGTGTTTTTCAAAGTTCAGGCTGTTGTTGAATTTGTTGGTGTTTTTCAATGTTGAGGTTGCTGTTGAATTTGTTCGTTTTTTTCAATTTTGAGGTTGTTGTTGAATTTGTTGGTGTTTTTCAATGTTGAGGTTGTTGTTGTTTTTCAATGTTGAGGTTGTTGTTGAAATTGTTGCTGTTTTTCAATGTTGAGGTTGTTGTTGTTTTTCAATGTTGACGTTGTTGTTGAATTTGTTGGTGTTTTTCAAATTCGAGGTTGTTGTTGAATTTGTTGGTGTTCTTCAATGTTGATGCTGTTGTTGAATTTGTTGGTGTTTTTCAATGTTGAGGTTGTTGAATTTGTTCGTTTTTTTCAATGTTGAGGTTGTTGTTGAATTTGTTGGTGTTTTTCAATGTTGAGGTTGTTTTTGAATTTGTTGTTGTTTTTCAATGTTGTGGTTGTTGTTGTTTTTCAATATTGAGGTTGTTGTTGAATTTGTTGGTGTTTTTAATGTTGAGGTTGTTGTTGAATTTGTTGGTGTTTTTCAATGTTGAGGTTGTTGTTGAATTTGTTGGTGTTTTCAATGTTGAGGTTGCTGTTGAATTTGTTGGTGTTTTTCAATGTTGAGGTTGTTGTTGAATTTGTTGGTGGTTTTCAATGTTGAGGTTTTTGTTGAATTTGTTGGTGTTTTTCTATGTCGAGGTTGTTGCTGAATTTGTTGGTGTTTTTCAATGTCGAGTTTGTTGTTGAATTTGTTTGTGTTTTTCAATGTTGAGGTTGTTTTTGTTTTTCAATGTTGAGGTTGTTGTTGAATTTGTTGTCGTTTTTCAATGTTGAGGTTGTTGTTGAATTTGTTGCTTTTTTTCAATGTTGAGGTTGTTGGTGTTTTTCAATGTTGAGGTTGTTGTTGTTTTTCAATATTGAGGTTGTTGTTCAATTTGTTGGTGTTTTTCAATGTGAGGTTGTTGTTGTTTTTCAATATTGAGGTTGTTGTTGAATTTTTTGGCGTTTTCAATGTTGAGATTGTTGTTGAATTTGTTGGTGTTTTCAATGTTGAGTTTGTTGTTGAATTTGTTTGTGTTTTTCAATGTTGAGGTTGTTGTTGTTTTTCAATGTTGAGGTTGTTGTTGAATTTGTTGGTGTTTTTCAATGTTGAGGTTGTTGTTGCTTTTCAATGTTGAGGTTGTTGTTGAATTTGTTGGTGCTTTTCAATGTTGAGGTTGTTGTTGAATTTGTTGGTGTTTTTCAATGTTGAGGTTGTTGTTGTTTTTCAATGTTGAGGTTGTTGTTGAATTTGTTGGTGTTTTTCAATGTTGAGGTTGTTGGTGTTTTTCAATGTTGAGGTTGTTGTTGAATTTGTTGGTGTTCTTCAATGTTAAGGTTGTTGTTGAATTTGTTGGTGTTTTTCAATGTTGAGGTTGTTGTTGTTTTTCAATGTTGAGGTTGTTGTTGAATTTGTTGGTGTTTTTCAATGTTGAGGTTGTTGGTGTTTTTCAATGTTGAGGTTGTTTTTGAATTTGTTGGTGTTTTCCAATGTTGAGGTTGTTTTTGAATTTGTTGGTGTTTTTCAATGTTGAGGTTGTTGTTGAATTTGTTGGTGTTTTTCAATGTTGAGGTTGTTGTTGTTTTTCAATATTGAGGTTGTTATTGAATTTCTTGGTGTTTTTCAATGTTGAGGTTGTTGTTGTTTTTCAATATTGAGGTTGTTGTTGAATTTGTTGGCGTTTTCAATGTTGAGATTGTTGTTGAATTTGTTGGTGTTTTCAATGTTGAGTTTGTTGTTGAATTTGTTGGTGTTTTTCAATGTTGAGGTTTTTGTTGAATTTGTTGGTGTTTTTCTATGTCGAGGTTGTTGTTGAATTTGTTGGTGTTTTTCAATGTCGAGTTTGTTGTTGAATTTGTTGTTGTTTTTCAATGTCGAGGTTGTTGTTGAGTTTGTTGGTGTTTTTCAATGTTGAGGATGTTGTTGAATTTGCTGTCGTTTTTCAATGTTGAGGTTGTTGTTGAATTTGTTGCTTTTTTTCAATGTTGAGGTTGTTGGTGTTTTTCAATGTTGAGGTTGTTGTTGAATTTGTTCGTTTTTTTCAATGTTGAGGTTGTTGTTGAATTTGTTGGTGTTTTTCAATGTTGAGGTTGTTGTTGTTTTTCAATGTTGAGGTTGTTGTTGACTTTGTTGGTGTTTTTCAATGTTGAGGTTGTTGTTGAATTTGTTGGTGTTTTTCAATGTTGAGGTTGTTGTTGAATTTGTTGGTGTTTTTCAATGTTGAGGTTGTTGTTGTTTTTCAATATTGAGGTTGTTGTTTAATTTGTTGGTGTTTTTCAATTTTGAGGTTGTTGTTGAATTTGTTGGTGTTTTTCAAATTCGAGGTTGTTGTTGAATTTGTTGGTTTTTTTCAAATTTGATGTTGTTGCTGAATTTGTTGGTGTTTTTCAATGTTGAGGTTGTTGTTGAATTTGTTCGTTTTTTTCAATGCTGAGATTGTTGTTGAATTTGTTGTTGTTTTTCAATGTTGAGGTTGTTTTTGAATTTGTTGTTGTTTTTCAATGTTGTGGTTGTTGTTGTTTTTCAATGTTGAGGTTGTTGTTGAATTTGTTGGTGTTTTTAATGTTGAGGTTGTTGTTGAATTTGTTGGTGTTTTTCAATGTTGAGGTTGTTGTTGAATTTCTTGGTTTTTTAAATGTTGAGGTTGATGTTGAATTTGTTGGTGTTTTTCAATGTTGAGGTTGTTGTTGAATTTGTTGTTGTTTTTCAATATTGAGGTTGTTGTTGAATTTGTTGGCGTTTTCAATGTTGAGATTGTTGTTGAATTTGTTGGTCTTTTCAATGTTGAGTTTGTTGTTGAATTTGTTGGTGTTTTTCAGTGTTGAGGTTGTTGTTGTTTTTCAATGTTGAGGTTGTTGTTGAATTTGTTGGTGTTTTTCAATGTTGAGGTTGTTGTTGTTTTTCAATGTTGAAGTTGTTGAATTTGTTGGTGCATTTCAATGTTGAGGTTGTTGTTGAATTTGTTGGTGTTTTTCAATGTTGAGGTTGTTGTTGTTTTTCAATGTTGAGGTTGTTGTTGTATTTGTTGGTGTTTTTCAATTTCGAGGTTGTTGTTTAATTTGTTGGTGTTTTTCAATGTTGAAGTTGTTGTTGAATTTGTTGGTGTTTTTCAAAGTTGAGGTTGTTGTTGAATTTGTTGGTGTTTTTCAATGTTGAGGTTGTTGTTGTTTTTCAATTTTGAGGTTGTTGTTGAATTTGTTGGTGTTTTTCAATGTTGAGGTTGTTGTTGAATTTGTTGGTGTTTTTCAATGTTGAGGTTGTTGTTGTTTTTCAATGTTGAGGTTGTTGTTGAATTTGTTGGTGTTTTTCAATGTTGAGTTTGTTGTTTTTCAATGTTGAGGTTGTTGTTGAATTTGTTGGTGTTTTTCAATGTTGAGGTTGTTGTTGTTTTTCAATGTTGAGGTTGTTGTTGAATTTGTTGGTGTTTTTCAATGTTGAGTT
The DNA here is from genome assembly GCA_026770705.1 of Isurus oxyrinchus. Taxonomy (NCBI): domain Eukaryota; kingdom Metazoa; phylum Chordata; class Chondrichthyes; order Lamniformes; family Lamnidae; genus Isurus; species Isurus oxyrinchus. Next base: position 224,121 of record JANJGN010000268.1, on the reverse strand, counting down.
TGTTGTTGAATTTGTTGGTGTTTTTCAATGTTGAGGTTCTTTTGAATTTGTTGGTGTTTTCCAATGTTGAGGTTGTTGTTGAATTTGTTGGTGTTTTTCAATGTTGAGATTGTTGGTGTTTTTCAATGTTGAGGTTGTTGTTGTTTTTCAATATTGAGGTTGTTGTTGAATTTGTTTATGTTTTTCAATGTTGAGGTTGTTGTTGAATTTGTTGGTGTTTTTCAAATTCGAGGTAGTTGTTGAATTTGTTGGTGTTTTTCAATGTTGATGTTGTTGTTGAATTTGTTGGTGTTTTTCAAAGTTGAGGTTGTTGTTGAATTTGTTGGTGTTTTTCAAAGTTCAGGCTGTTGTTGAATTTGTTGGTGTTTTTCAATGTTGAGGTTGCTGTTGAATTTGTTCGTTTTTTTCAATTTTGAGGTTGTTGTTGAATTTGTTGGTGTTTTTCAATGTTGAGGTTGTTGTTGTTTTTCAATGTTGAGGTTGTTGTTGAAATTGTTGCTGTTTTTCAATGTTGAGGTTGTTGTTGTTTTTCAATGTTGAGGTTGTTGTTGAATTTGTTGGTGTTTTTCAAATTCGAGGTTGTTGTTGAATTTGTTGGTGTTCTTCAATGTTGATGCTGTTGTTGAATTTGTTGGTGTTTTTCAATGTTGAGGTTGTTGAATTTGTTCGTTTTTTTCAATGTTGAGGTTGTTGTTGAATTTGTTGGTGTTTTTCAATGTTGAGGTTGTTTTTGAATTTGTTGTTGTTTTTCAATGTTGTGGTTGTTGTTGTTTTTCAATATTGAGGTTGTTGTTGAATTTGTTGGTGTTTTTAATGTTGAGGTTGTTGTTGAATTTGTTGGTGTTTTTCAATGTTGAGGTTGTTGTTGAATTTGTTGGTGTTTTCAATGTTGAGGTTGCTGTTGAATTTGTTGGTGTTTTTCAATGTTGAGGTTGTTGTTGAATTTGTTGGTGGTTTTCAATGTTGAGGTTTTTGTTGAATTTGTTGGTGTTTTTCTATGTCGAGGTTGTTGCTGAATTTGTTGGTGTTTTTCAATGTCGAGTTTGTTGTTGAATTTGTTTGTGTTTTTCAATGTTGAGGTTGTTTTTGTTTTTCAATGTTGAGGTTGTTGTTGAATTTGTTGTCGTTTTTCAATGTTGAGGTTGTTGTTGAATTTGTTGCTTTTTTTCAATGTTGAGGTTGTTGGTGTTTTTCAATGTTGAGGTTGTTGTTGTTTTTCAATATTGAGGTTGTTGTTCAATTTGTTGGTGTTTTTCAATGTGAGGTTGTTGTTGTTTTTCAATATTGAGGTTGTTGTTGAATTTTTTGGCGTTTTCAATGTTGAGATTGTTGTTGAATTTGTTGGTGTTTTCAATGTTGAGTTTGTTGTTGAATTTGTTTGTGTTTTTCAATGTTGAGGTTGTTGTTGTTTTTCAATGTTGAGGTTGTTGTTGAATTTGTTGGTGTTTTTCAATGTTGAGGTTGTTGTTGCTTTTCAATGTTGAGGTTGTTGTTGAATTTGTTGGTGCTTTTCAATGTTGAGGTTGTTGTTGAATTTGTTGGTGTTTTTCAATGTTGAGGTTGTTGTTGTTTTTCAATGTTGAGGTTGTTGTTGAATTTGTTGGTGTTTTTCAATGTTGAGGTTGTTGGTGTTTTTCAATGTTGAGGTTGTTGTTGAATTTGTTGGTGTTCTTCAATGTTAAGGTTGTTGTTGAATTTGTTGGTGTTTTTCAATGTTGAGGTTGTTGTTGTTTTTCAATGTTGAGGTTGTTGTTGAATTTGTTGGTGTTTTTCAATGTTGAGGTTGTTGGTGTTTTTCAATGTTGAGGTTGTTTTTGAATTTGTTGGTGTTTTCCAATGTTGAGGTTGTTTTTGAATTTGTTGGTGTTTTTCAATGTTGAGGTTGTTGGTGTTTTTCAATGTTGAGGTTGTTGTTGTTTTTCAATATTGAGGTTGTTGTTGAATTTGTTTATGTTTTTCAATGTTGAGGTTGTTATTGAATTTGTTGGTGTTTTTCAAATTCGAGGTAGTTGTTGAATTTGTTGGTGTTTTTCAATGTTGATGTTGTTGTTGAATTTGTTGGTGTTTTTCAAAGTTGAGGTTGTTGTTGAATTTGTTGGTGTTTTTCAAAGTTCAGGCTGTTGTTGAATTTGTTGGTGTTTTTCAATGTTGAGGTTGCTGTTGAATTTGTTCGTTTTTTTCAATGTTGAGGTTGTTGTTGAATTTGTTGGTGTTTTTCAATGTTGAGGTTGTTGTTGTTTTTCAATGTTGAGGTTGTTGTTGAATTTGTTGCTGTTTTTCAATGTTGAGGTTGTTGTTGTTTTTCAATATTGAAGTTGTTGTTGAATTTGTATGTGTTTTTCAATGTTGAGGTTGTTGTTGAATTTGTTGGTGTTTTTCAAATTCGAGGTTGTTGTTGAATTTGTTGGTGTTCTTCAATGTTGATGCTGTTGTTGAATTTGTTGGTGTTTTTCAATGTTGAGGTTGTTGTTGAATTTGTTCGTTTTTTTCAATGTTGAGGTTGTTGTTGAATTTGTTGGTGTTTTTCAATGTTGAGGTTGTTTTTGAATTTGTTGTTGTTTTTCAATGTTGTGGTTGTTGCTGTTTTTCAATGTTGAGGTTGTTGTTGAATTTGTTGGAGTTTTTAATGTTGAGGTTGTTGTTGAATTTGTTGGTGTTTTTCAATGTTGAGGTTGTTGTTGAATTTGTTGGTGTTTTCAATGTTGAGGTTGCTGTTGAATTTGTTGGTGTTTTTCAATGTTGAGGTTGTTGTTGAATTTGTTGGTGGTTTTCAATGTTGAGGTTTTTGTTGAATTTGTTGGTGTTTTTCTATGTCGAGGTTGTTGCTGAATTTGTTGGTGCTTTTCAATGTCGAGTTTGTTGTTGAATTTGTTTGTGTTTTTCAATGTTGAGGTTGTTTTTGTTTTTCAATGTTGAGGTTGTTGTTGAATTTGTTGTCGTTTTTCAATGTTGAGGTTATTGTTGAATTTGTTGCTTTTTTTCAATGTTGAGGTTGTTGGTGTTTTTCAATGTTGAGGTTGTTGTTGTTTTTCAATATTGAGGTTGTTGTTTAATTTGTTGGTGTTTTTCAATGTTGAGGTTGTTGTTGTTTTTCAATATTGAGGTTGTTGTTGAATTTCTTGGCGTTTTCAATGTTGAGATTGTTGTTGAATTTGTTGGTGTTTTCAATGTTGAGTTTGTTGTTGAATTTGTTGGTGTTTTTCAATGTTGAGGTTGTTGTTGAATTTGTTGGTGTTTTTCAATGTTGAGGTTGTTGTTGAATTTGTTGGTGGTTTTCAATATTGAGGTTGTTGTTGAATTTGTTTGTGTTTTTCAATGTTGAGGTTGTTGTTGAATTTGTTGGTGTTTTTCAAATTCGAGGTTGCTGTTGAATTTGTTGGTGTTTTTCAATGTTGATGTTGTTGAATTTGTTGGTGTTTTTCAAAGTTGAGGTTGTTGTTGTTTTTCAATGTTGAGGTTGTTGTTGAATTTGTTGGTGTTTTTCAATGTTGAGGTTGTTGTTGAATTTGTTTGTGTTTTTCAATGTTGAGGTTGTTGTTGTTTTTCAACATTGAGGTTGTTCTTGAATTTGTTTGTGTTTTTCAATGTTGAGGTTGTTGTTGATTTTGTTGGTGCTTTTCAAATTCGAGGTTGTTGTTGAATTTGTTGGTGTTTTTCAATGTTGATGTTGTTGAATTTGTTGGTGTTTTTCAATGTTGAGGTTGTTGTTGAATTTGTTCGCTTTTTTCAATGTTGAGGTTGTTGTTGAATTTGTTGGTGTTTTCAATGTTGAGGTTGTTTTTGAATTTGTTGGTGTTTTTCAATGTTGTGGTTGTTGTTGTTTTTCAATGTTGAGGTTGTTGTTGAATTTGTTGGTGTTTTCAATGTTGAGGTTTTTGTTGAATTTGTTGGTGTTTTTCTATGTCGAGGTTGTTGTTGAATTTGTTGGTGTTTTTCAATGTCGAGTTTGTTGTTGAATTTGTTGTTGTTTTTCAATGCCGAGGTTGTTGTTGAATTTGTTGTGTTTTTCAATTTTGAGGTTGTTGTTGTTTTTCAATGTTGAGGTTGTTGTTGAATTTGTTGCTTTTTTTCAATGTTGAGGTTGTTGGTGTTTTTCAATGTTGAGGTTGTTGAATTTGTTGGTTTTTTTCAATGTTGAGGTTGTTGTTGTTTTTCAATATTGGGGTTGTTGTTGAATTTGTTGGTGTTTTTCAATGTTGAGGTTGTTGTTGTTTTTCAAAATTGAGGTTGTTGTTGACATTGTTGGCTTTTTCAATGTTGAGATTGTTGTTGAATTTGTTGGTCTTTTCAATGTTGAGTTTGTTGTTGAATTTGTTGGTGTTTTTCAATGTTGAGGTTGTTGTTGAATTTGTTGGTGTTTTTCAATGTTGAGGTTGTTGTTGTTTTTCAATATTGAGGTTGTTGTTGAATTTGTTTATGTTTTTCAATGTTGAGGTTGTTGTTGAATTTGTTGGTGTTTTTCAAATTCGAGGTTGTTGTTGAATTTGTTGGTGTTTTTCAAAGTTCAGGCTGTTGTTGAATTTGTTGGTGTTTTTCAATGTTGAGGTTGCTGTTGAATTTGTTCGTTTTTTTCAATGTTGAGGTTGTTGTTGAATTTGTTGGTGTTTTTCAATGTTCAGGTTGTTGTTGTTTTTCAATATTGAGGTTGTTGTTGAATTTGTTTGTGTTTTTCAATGTTGAGGTTGTTGTTGAATTTGTTGGTGTTTTTCAAATTCGAGGTTGTTGTTGAATTTGTTGGTGTTTTTCAATGTTGATGTTGTTGTTGTATTTGTTGGTGTTTTTCAATGTTGAGGTTGTTGTTGAATTTGTTCGTTTTTTTCAATGTTGAGGTTGTTGTTGAATTTGTTGGTGTTTTTCAATGTTGAGGTTGTTTTTGAATTTGTTGTTGTTTTTCAATGCTGTGGTTGTTGTTGTTTTTCAATGTTGAGGTTGTTGTTGAATTTGTTGGTGTTTTGAATGTTGAGGTTGTTGTTGAATTTGTTGGTGTTTTTCAATGTTGAGGTTGTTGTTGAATTTGTTGGTGTTTTCAATGTTGAGGTTGTTGTTGAATTTGTTGGTGTTTTTCAATGTTGAGGTTGTTGTTGTTTTTCAATGTTGAGGATGTTGTTGAATTTGTTGTCGTTTTTCAATGTTGAGGTTGTTGTTGAATTTTCTGCTTTTCTTCAGTGTTGAGGTTGTGGGTGTTTTTCAATGTTGAGGTTGTTGTTGAGTTTGTTGAAGTTTTTCAATGTTGAGGTTGTTGTTGTTTTTCAATATTGAGGTTGTTGTTGAATTTGTTGGTGTTTTTCAATGTTGAGGTTGTTGTTGTTTTTCAATATTGAGGTTGTTGTTGAATTTGTCGGCGTTTTCAATGATGAGATTGTTGTTGAATTTGTTGGTCTTTTCAATGTTGAGTTTGTTGATGAATTTGTTGGTGTTTTTCAATGTTGAGGTTGTTGCAGTTTTTCAATGTTGAGGTTGTTGTTGAATTTGTTGCTTTTCTTCAATGTTGAGGTTGCGGGTGTTTTTCAATGTTGAGGTTGTTGTTGAGTTTGTTGGTGTTTTTCAATGTTGAGGTTGTTGTTGTTTTTCAATATTAAGGTTGTTGTTGAATTTTTTGGTGTTTTTCAATGTTGAGGTTGTTGTTGTTTTTCAATGTTGAGGTTGTTGTTGAATTTGTTGTTGTTTTTCAATGTTGAGGTTGTTGTTGAATTTGTTGGTGTTTTTCAATGTTGAGGTTGTTGTTGAATTTGTTGGTGTTTTTCAATGTTGAGGTTGTTGTTGTTTTTCAATATTGAGGTTGTTGTTGAATTTGTTGGCGTTTTCAATGTTGAGATTGTTGTTGAATTTGTTGGAGTTTTCAATGTTGAGTTTGTTGTTGAATTTGTTTATGTTTTTCAATGTTGAGGTTGTTGTTGTTTTTCAATGTTGAGGATGTTGTTGAATTTGTTGTCGTTTTTCAATGTTGAGGTTGTTGTTGAATTTGTTGCTTTTCTTCAATGTTGAGGTTGTGGGTGTTTTTCAATGTTGAGGTTGTTGTTGAGTTTGTTGGTGTTTTTCAATGTTGAGGTTGTTGTTGTTTTTCAATATTGAGGTTGTTGTTGAATTTGTTGGTGTTTTTTAATGTTGAGGTTGTTGAATTTGTTGGTGTTTCTCAATGTTGAGGTTGTTGTTGTTTTTCAATATTGAGGTTGTTGTTGAATTTGTTTGTGTTTTTCAATGTTGAGGTTGTTGTTGAATTTGTTGGTGTTCTTCAAATTCGAGGTTGTTGTTGAATTTGTTGGTGTTTTTCAATGTTGATGTTGTTGTTGAATTTGTTGGTGTTTTTCAATGTTGAGGTTGTTGTTGAATTTGTTCGTTTTTTTCAATGTTGAGGTTGTTGTTCAATTTGTTGGCGTTTTCAATGTTGAGATTGTTGTTGAATTTGTTGGTCTTTTCAATGTTGAGTTTCTTGTTGAATTTGTTGGTGTTTTTCAATGTTGTGGTTGTTGTTGTTTTTCAATGTTGAGGATGTTTTGAATTTGTTGGTCTTTTTAATGCTGAGGTTGTTGTTGAATTTGTTGGTGTTTTTCAATGTTGAGGTTGTTGTTGAATTTGTTGGTGTTTTCAATGTTGAGGTTGTTCTTGAATTTGTTGTTGTTTTTCAATGTTGAGGTTGTTGTTGAATTTGTTGGTGTTTTTCAATGTTGCGGTTGTTGTTGAATTTGTTGGTGTTTTTCAATGTTGAGGTTTTTGTTGAATTTGTTGGTGTTTTTCAATGTTGAGGTTGTTGTTGTTTTTCAATATTGAGGTTGTTGTTGAATTTGTTGGCGTTTTCAATGTTGAGATTGTTGTTGAATTTGTTGGTGCTTTCAATGTTGAGTTTGTTGTTGAATTTGTTGGTGTTTTTCATTGTTGAGGTTGCTGTTGAATTTGTTGGTGTTTTTCAATGTTGAGGTTGTTGAATTTGTTGGTGTTTTTCAATGTTGAGGTTGTTGTTGTTTTTCAATATTGAGGTTGTTGTTGAATTTGTTTGTGTTTTTCAATGTTGAGGTTGTTGTTGAATTTGTTGGTGTTTTTCAACTTCGAGGTTGTTGTTGAATTTGTTGGTGTTTTTCAATGTTGATGTTGTTGAATTTGTTGGTGTTTTTCAATGTTGAGGTTGTTTTTGAATTTGTTGTTGTTTTTAAATGTTGTGGTTGTTGTTTTTCAATGTTTAGGTTGTTGTTGAATTTGTTGGTGTTTTCAATGTTGAGGTTGTTGTTGAATTTGTTGGTGTTTTTCAATGTTGAGGTTGTTGTTGAATTTGTTGGTGTTTTCAATGTTGAGGTTGTTGTTGAATTTGTTGGTGTTTTTCAATGTTGAGGTTGTTGTTGAATTTGTTGGTGTTTTTCAATGTTGAGGTTGTTGTTGTTTTTCAATATTGAGGTTGTTGTTGAATTTGTTGGCGTTTTCAATGTTGAGATTGTTGTTGAATTTGTTGGAGTTTTCAATGTTGAGTTTGTTGTTGAATTTGTTTATGTTTTTCAATGTTGAGGTTGTTGTTGTTTTTCAATGTTGAGGATGTTGTTGAATTTGTGGTCGTTTTTCAATGTTGAGGTTGTTGTTGAATTTGTTGCTTTTCTTCAATGTTGAGGTTGTGGGTGTTTTTCAATGTTGAGGTTGTTGTTGAGTTTGTTGGTGTTTTTCAATGTTGAGGTTGTTGTTGTTTTTCAATATTGAGGTTGTTGTTGAATTTGTTGGTGTTTTTTAATGTTGAGGTTGTTGAATTTGTTGGTGTTTTTCAATGTTGAGGTTGTTGTTGTTTTTCAATATTGAGGTTGTTGTTGAATTTGTTTGTGTTTTTCAATGTTGAGGTTGTTGTTGAATTTGTTGGTGTTTTTCAAATTCGAGGTTGTTGTTGAATTTGTTGGTGTTTTTCAATGTTGATGTTGTTGTTGAATTTGTTGGTGTTTTTCAATGTTGAGGTTGTTGTTGAATTTGTTCGTTTTTTTCAATGTTGAGGTTGTTGTTCAATTTGTTGGCGTTTTCAATGTTGAGATTGTTGTTGAATTTGTTGGTCTTTTCAATGTTGAGTTTCTTGTTGAATTTGTTGGTGTTTTTCAATGTTGTGGTTGTTGTTGTTTTTCAATGTTGAGGATGTTTTGAATTTGTTGGTCTTTTTAATGCTGAGGTTGTTGTTGAATTTGTTGGTGTTTTTCAATGTTGAGGTTGTTGTTGAATTTGTTGGTGTTTTCAATGTTGAGGTTGTTCTTGAATTTGTTGTTGTTTTTCAATGTTGAGGTTGTTGTTGAATTTGTTGGTGTTTTTCAATGTTGCGGTTGTTGTTGAATTTGTTGGTGTTTTTCAATGTTGAGGTTTTTGTTGAATTTGTTGGTGTTTTTCAATGTTGAGTTTGTTGTTGTTGTTTTTCAATATTGAGGTTGTTGTTGAATTTGTTGGCGTTTTCAATGTTGAGATTGTTGTTGAATTTGTTGGTGCTTTCAATGTTGAGTTTGTTGTTGAATTTGTTGGTGTTTTTCATTGTTGAGGTTGCTGTTGAATTTGTTGGTGTTTTTCAATGTTGAGGTTGTTGAATTTGTTGGTGTTTTTCAATGTTGAGGTTGTTGTTGTTTTTCAATATTGAGGTTGTTGTTGAATTTGTTTGTGTTTTTCAATGTTGAGGTTGTTGTTGAATTTGTTGGTGTTTTTCAACTTCGAGGTTGTTGTTGAATTTGTTGGTGTTTTTCAATGTTGATGTTGTTGAATTTGTTGGTGTTTTTCAATGTTGAGGTTGTTTTTGAATTTGTTGTTGTTTTTAAATGTTGTGGTTGTTGTTTTTCAATGTTTAGGTTGTTGTTGAATTTGTTGGTGTTTTCAATGTTGAGGTTGTTGTTGAATTTGTTGGTGTTTTTCAATGTTGAGGTTGTTGTTGAATTTGTTGGTGTTTTCAATGTTGAGGTTGTTGTTGAATTTGTTGGTGTTTTTCAATGTTGAGGTTGTTGTTGAATTTGTTGGTGTTTTTCAATGTTGAGGTTGTTGTTGTTTTTCAATATTGAGGTTGTTGTTGAATTTGTTGGCGTTTTCAATGTTGAGATTGTTGTTGAATTTGTTGGAGTTTTCAATGTTGAGTTTGTTGTTGAATTTGTTTATGTTTTTCAATGTTGAGGTTGTTGTTGTTTTTCAATGTTGAGGATGTTGTTGAATTTGTGGTCGTTTTTCAATGTTGAGGTTGTTGTTGAATTTGTTGCTTTTCTTCAATGTTGAGGTTGTGGGTGTTTTTCAATGTTGAGGTTGTTGTTGAGTTTGTTGGTGTTTTTCAATGTTGAGGTTGTTGTTGTTTTTCAATATTGAGGTTGTTGTTGAATTTGTTGGTGTTTTTTAATGTTGAGGTTGTTGAATTTGTTGGTGTTTTTCAATGTTGAGGTTGTTGTTGTTTTTCAATATTGAGGTTGTTGTTGAATTTGTTTGTGTTTTTCAATGTTGAGGTTGTTGTTGAATTTGTTGGTGTTTTTCAAATTCGAGGTTGTTGTTGAATTTGTTGGTGTTTTTCAATGTTGATGTTGTTGTTGAATTTGTTGGTGTTTTTCAATGTTGAGGTTGTTGTTGAATTTGTTCGTTTTTTTCAATGTTGAGGTTGTTGTTCAATTTGTTGGCGTTTTCAATGTTGAGATTGTTGTTGAATTTGTTGGTCTTTTCAATGTTGAGTTTCTTGTTGAATTTGTTGGTGTTTTTCAATGTTGTGGTTGTTGTTGTTTTTCAATGTTGAGGATGTTTTGAATTTGTTGGTCTTTTTAATGCTGAGGTTGTTGTTGAATTTGTTGGTGTTTTTCAATGTTGAGGTTGTTGTTGAATTTGTTGGTGTTTTCAATGTTGAGGTTGTTCTTGAATTTGTTGTTGTTTTTCAATGTTGAGGTTGTTGTTGAATTTGTTGGTGTTTTTCAATGTTGCGGTTGTTGTTGAATTTGTTGGTGTTTTTCAATGTTGAGGTTTTTGTTGAATTTGTTGGTGTTTTTCAATGTTGAGGTTGTTGTTGTTTTTCAATATTGAGGTTGTTGTTGAATTTGTTGGCGTTTTCAATGTTGAGATTGTTGTTGAATTTGTTGGTGCTTTCAATGTTGAGTTTGTTGTTGAATTTGTTGGTGTTTTTCATTGTTGAGGTTGCTGTTGAATTTGTTGGTGTTCTTCAATGTTGAGGTTGTTGAATTTGTTGGTGTTTTTCAATGTTGAGGTTGTTGTTGTTTTTCAATATTGAGATTGTTGTTGAATTTGTTTGTGTTTTTCAATGTTGAGGTTGTTGTTGAATTTGTTGGTGTTTTTCAACTTCGAGGTTGTTGTTGAATTTGTTGGTGTTTTTCAATGTTGATGTTGTTGAATTTGTTGGTGTTTTTCAATGTTGAGGTTGTTTTTGAATTTGTTGTTGTTTTTAAATGTTGTGGTTGTTGTTTTTCAATGTTTAGGTTGTTGTTGAATTTGTTGGTGTTTTCAATGTTGAGGTTGTTGTTGAATTTGTTGGTGTTTTTCAATGTTGAGGTTGTTGTTGAATTTGTTGGTGTTTTCAATGTTGAGGTTGTTGTTGAATTTGTTGTTGTTTTTCAATGTTGAGGTTGTTGTTGAATTTGTTGCTTTTCTTCAATGTTGAGGTTGCGGGTGTTTTTCAATGTTGAGGTTGTTGTTGAGTTTGTTGGTGTTTTTCAATTTTGAGGTTGTTGTTGTTTTTCAATATTAAGGTTGTTGTTGAATTTGTTGGTGTTTTTCAATGTTGAGGTTGTTTTTGCGTTTCAATGTTGAGGTTGTTGTTGAATTTGTTGTTGTTTTTCAATGTTGAGGTTGTTGTTGAATTTGTTTATGTTTTTCAATGTTGAGGTTATTGTTGTTTTTCAATGTTGAGGAATGTTGTTGAATTTGTTGTCGTTTTTCAATGTTGAGGTTGTTGTTGAATTTGTTGCTTTTCTTCAATGTTGAGGTTGCGGGTGTTTTTCAATGTTGAGGTTGTTGTTGAGTTTGTTGGTGTTTTTCAATGTTGAGGTTGTTGTTGTTTTTCAATATTAAGGTTGTTGTTGAATTTGTTGGTGTTTTTCAATGTTGAGGTTGTTGTTGTTTTTCAATGTTGAGGTTGTTGTTGAATTTGTTGTTGTTTTTCAATGTTGAGGTTGTTGTTGAATTTGCTGGTGTTTTTCAATGTTGAGGTTGTTGTTGAATTTGTTGGTGTTTTTCAATGTTGAGGTTGTTGTTGAATTTGTTGGTGTTTTTCAAATTCGAGGTTGTTGTTGAATTTGTTCGTGTTTTTCAAATTCGAGGTTGTTGTTGAATTTGTTGGTGTTTTTCAATGTTGATGTTGTTGTTGAATTTGTTGGTGTTTTTCAATGTTGAGGTTGTTGTTGAATTTGTTCGTTTTTTTCAATGTTGAGGTTGTTGTTGAATTTGTTGGTCTTTTTCAATGTTGAGGTTGTTTTTGAATTTGTTGTTGTTTTTCAATGTTGTGGTTGTTGTTGTTTTTCAATGTTGAGGTTGTTTTGAATTTGTTGGTGTTTTTAATGTTGAGGTTGTTGTTGAATTTGTTGCTCTTTTTCAATGTTGAGGTTGTTGTTGAATTTGTTGGTGTTTTCAATGTTGAGGTTGTTGTTGAATTTGTTGGTGTTTTTCAATGTTGAGGTTGTTGTTGAATTTGTTGGTGTTTTTCAAATGTTGAGGTTGTAGTTGAATTTGTTGGTGTTTTTCAATGTTGAGGTTTTTGTTGAATTTGTTGGTGTTTTTCAATGTTGAGGTTGTTGTTGTTTTTCAATATTGAGGTTGTTGTTGAATTTCTTGGTGTTTTTCAATGTTGAGGTTGTTGTTGTTTTTCAATATTGAGGTTGTTGTTGAATTTGTTGGCGTTTTCAATGTTGAGATTGTTGTTGAATTTGTTGGAGTTTTCAATGTTGAGTTTGTTGTTGAATTTGTTTATGTTTTTCAATGTAGAGGTTGTTGTTGTTTTTCAATGTTGAGGATGTTGTTGAATTTGTTGTCGTTTTTCAATGTTGAGGTTGTTGTTGAATTTGTTGCTTTTCTTCAATGTTGAGGTTGTGGGTGTTTTTCAATGTTGAGGTTGTTGTTGAGTTTGTTGGTGTTTTTCAATGTTGAGGTTGTTGTTGTTTTTCAATATTGAGGTTGTTGTTGAATTTGTTGGTGTTTTTCAATGTTGAGGTTGTTGTTGTTTTTCAATGTTGAGGTTGTTGTTGAATTTGTTGGTGTTTTTCAATGTTGAGGTTGTTGTTGAATTTGTTGGTGTTTTTCAATGTTGAGGTTGTTGTTGAATTTGTTGGTGTTTTTCAATGTTGAGGTTGTAGTTGTTTTTCAATATTGAGGTTGTTGTTGAATTTGTTTGTGTTTTTCAATGTTGAGGTTGTTGTTGAATTTGTTGGTGTTTTTCAAATTCGAGGTTGTTGTTGAATTTGTTGGTGTTTTTCAATGTTGATGTTGTTGTTGAATTTGTTGGTGTTTTTCAATGTTGAGGTTTTTTTTGAATTTGTTCGTTTTTTTCAATGTTGAGGTTGTTGTTCAATTTGTTGGCGTTTTCAATGTTGAGATTGTTGTTGAATTTGTTGGTCTTTTCAATGCTGAGTTTCTTGTTGAATTTGTTGGTGTTTTTCAATGTTGTGGTTGTTGTTCTTTTTCAATGTTGAGGTTGTTTTGAATTTGTTGGTCTTTTTAATGCTGAGGTTGTTGTTGAATTTGTTGGTGTTTTTCAATGTTGAGGTTGTTGTTGAATTTGTTGGTGTTTTCAATGTTGAGGTTGTTGTTGAATTTGTTGGTGTTTTTCAATGTTGAGGTTGTTGTTGAATTTGTTGGTGTTTTTCAATGTTGAGGTTGTTGTTGAATTTGTTGGTGTTTTTCAATGTTGAGGTTTTTGTTGAATTTGTAGGTGTTTTTCAATGTTGAGGTTGTTGTTGTTTTTCAATATTGAGGTTGTTGAATTTCTTGGTGTTTTTCAATGTTGAGGTTGTTGTTGTTTTTCAATATTGAGGTTGTTGTTGAATTTGTTGGCGTTTTCAATGTTGAGATTGTTGTTGAATTTGTTGGTGCTTTCAATGTTGAGTTTGTTGTTGAATTTGTTGGTGTTTTTCAATGTTGAGGTTGATGTTGTTTTTCAATGTTGAGGTTGTTGTTGAATTTGTTGGTGTTTTTCAATGTTGAGGTTGTTGAATTTGTTGGTGTTTTTCAATGTTGAGGTTGTTGTTGTTTTTCAATATTGAGGTTGTTGTTGAATTTGTTTGTGTTTTTCAATGTTGAGGTTGTTGTTGAATTTGTTGGTGTTTTTCAACTTCGAGGTTGTTGTTGAATTTGTTGGTGTTTTTCAATGTTGATGTTGTTGAATTTGTTGGTGTTTTTCAATGTTGAGGTTGTTTTTGAATTTGTTGTTGTTTTTCAATGTTGTGGTTGTTGTTTTTCAATGTTGAGGTTGTTGTTGAATTTGTTGGTGTTTTCAATGTTGAGGTTGTTGTTGAATTTGTTGGTGTTTTTCAATGTTGAGGTTGTTGTTGAATTTGTTGGTGTTTTCAATGTTGAGGTTGTTGTTGAATTTCTTGTTGTTTTTCAATGTTGAGGTTGTTGTTGAATTTGTTGCTTTTCTTCAATGTTGAGGTTGCGGGTGTTTTTCAATGTTGAGGTTGTTGTTGAGTTTGTTGGTGTTTTTCAATGTTGAGGTTGTTGTTGTTTTTCAATATTAAGGTTGTTGTTGAATTTGTTGGTGTTTTTCAATGTTGAGGTTGTTGTTGTGTTTCAATGTTGAGGTTGTTGTTGAATTTGTTGTTGTTTTTCAATGTTGAGGTTGTTGTTGAATTTGTTGGTGTTTTTCAATGTTGAGGTTGTTGTTGTTTTTCAATGTTGAGGTTGTTGTTGAATTTGTTGGTGTTTTTCAATGTTGAGGTTGTTGGTCTTTTTCAATGTTGAGGTTGTTGTTGAATTTGTTCGTTTTTTTCAATGTTGAGGTTGTTGTTCAATTTGTTGGCGTTTTCAATGTTGAGATTGTTGTTGAATTTGTTGGTCTTTTCAATGTTGAGTTTCTTGTTGAATTTGTTGGTGTTTTTCAATGTTGTGGTTGTTGTTGTTTTTCAATGTTGAGGTTGTTTTGAATTTGTTGGTCTTTTTAATGCTGAGGTTGTTGTTGAATTTGTTGGTGATTTTCAATGTTGAGGTTGTTGTTGAATTTGTTGGTGTTTTCAATGTTGAGGTTGTTGTTGAATTTGTTGGTGTTTTTCAATGTTGAGGTTGTTGTTGAATTTGTTGGTGTTTTTCAATGTTGAGGTTGTTGTTGAATTTGTTGGCGTTTTTCAATGTTGAGGTTTTTGTTTAATTTGTTGGTGTTTTTCAATGTTGAGGTTGTTGTTGTTTTTCAATATTGAGGTTGTTGTTGAATGTCTTGGTGTTTTTCAATGTTGAGGTTGTTGTTGAATTTGTTGGCGTTTTCAATGTTGAGATTGTTGTTGAATTTGTTGGTGCTTTCAATGTTGAGTTTGTTGTTGAATTTGTTGGTGTTTTTCAATGTTGAGGTTGATGTTGTTTTTCAATGTTGAGGTTGCTGTTGAATTTGTTGGTGTTTTTCAATGTTGAGGTTGTTGAATTTGTTGGTGTTTTTCAATGTTGAGGTTGTTGTTGTTTTTCAATATTGAGGTTGTTGTTGAATTTGTTTGTGTTTTTCAATGTTGAGGTTGTTGTTGAATTTGTTGGTGTTTTTCAACTACGAGGTTGTTGTTGAATTTGTTGGTGTTTTTCAATGTTGATGTTGATGAATTTGTTGGTGTTTTTCAATGTTGAGGTTGTTTTTGAATTTGTTGTTGATTTTCAATGTTGTGGTTGTTGTTTTTCAATGTTGAGGTTGTTGTTGAATTTGTTGGTGTTTTCAATGTTGAGGTTGTTGTTGAATTTGTTGGTGTTTTTCAATGTTGAGGTTGTTGTTGAATTTGTTGGTGTTTTCAATGTTGAGGTTGTTGTTGAATTTGTTGTTGTTTTTCAATGTTGAGGTTGTTGTTGAATTTTTTGCTTTTCTTCAATGTTGAGGTTGCGGGTGTTTTTCACTGTTGAGGTTGTTGTTGAGTTTGTTGGTGTTTTTCAATGTTGAGGTTGTTGTTGTTTTTCAATATTAAGGTTGTTGTTGAATTTGTTGGTGTTTTTCAATGTTGAGGTTGTTGTTGTGTTTCAATGTTGAGGTTGTTGTTGAATTAGTTGTTGTTTTTCAATGTTGAGGTTGTTGTTGAATTTGTTGGTGTTTTTCAATGTTGAGGTTGTTGTTGAATTTGTTGGTGTTTTTCAATGTTGAGGTTGTTGTTGTTTTTCAATATTGAGGTTGATGTTGAATTTGTTTGTGTTTTTCAATGTTGAGGTTGTTGTTGAATTTGTTGGTGTTTTTCAAATTCGAGGTTGTTGTTGAATTTGTTGGTGTTTTTCAATGTTGATGTTGTTGTTGAATTTGTTGGTGTTTTTCAATGTTGAGGTTGTTGTTGAATTTGTTCGTTTTTTTCAATGTTGAGGTTGTTGTTGAATTTGTTGGTCTTTTTCAATGTTGAGGTTGTTTTTGAATTTGTTGTTGTTTTTCAATGTTGTGGTTGTTGTTGTTTTTCAATGTTGAGGTTGTTTTGAATTTGTTGGTGTTTTTAATGTTGAGGTTGTTGTTGAATTTGTTGCTGTTTTTGAATGTTGAGGTTGTTGTTGAATTTGTTGGTGTTTTCAATGTTGAGGTTGTTGTTGAATTTGTTGGTGTTTTTCAATGTTGAGGTTGTTGTTGAATTTGCTGGTGTTTTTCAATGTTGAGTTTGTTGTTGAATTTGTTGGTGTTTTTCAATGTTGAGGTTTTTGTTGAATTTGTTGGTGTTTTTCAATGTTGAGGTTGTTGTTGTTTTTCAATATTGAGGTTGTTGTTGAATTTCTTGGTGTTTTTCAATGTTGAGGTTGTTGTTGTTTTTCAATATTGAGGTTGTTGTTGAATTTGTTGGCGTTTTCAATGTTGAGATTGTTGTTGAATTTGTTGGAGTTTTCAATGTTGAGTTTGTTGTTGAATTTTTTTATGTTTTTCAATGTTGAGGTTGTTGTTGTTTTTCAATGTTGAGGATGTTGTTGAATTTGTTGTCGTTTTTCAATGTTGAGGTTGTTGTTGAATTTGTTGCTTTTCTTCAATGTTGAGGTTGTGGGTGTTTTTCAAAGTTGAGGTTGTTGTTGAGTTTGTTGGTGTTTTTCATTGTTGAGGTTGTTGTTGTTTTTCAATATTGAGGTTGTTGTTGAATTTGTTGGTGTTTTTCAATGTTGAGGTTGTTGTTGTTTTTCAATGTTGAGGTTGTTGTTGAATTTGTTGGTGTTTTTCAATGTTGAGGTTGTTGTTGAATTTGTTGGTGTTTTTCAATGTTGAGGTTGTTGTTGAATTTGTTGGTGTTTTTCAATGTTGAGGTTGTTGTTGTTTTCATTATTGAGGTTGTTGTTGAATTTGTTGGTGTTTTTCAATGTTGAGGTTGTTGTTGAATTTGTTGGTGTTTTTCAAATTCGAGGTTGTTGTTGAATTTGTTGGTGTTTTTCAATGTTGATGTTGTTGTTGAATTTGTTGGTGTTTTTCAATGTTGAGGTTGTTGTTGAATTTGTTCGTTTTTTTCAATGTTGAGGTTGTTGTTCAATTTGTTGGCGTTTTCAATGTTGAGATTGTTGTTGAATTTGTTGGTCTTTTCAATGTTGAGTTTCTTGTTGAATTTGTTGGTGTTTTTCAATGTTGCGGTTGTTGTTGTTTTTCAATGTTGAGGTTGTTTTGAATTTGTTGGTCTTTTTAATGCTGAGGTTGTTGTTGAATTTGTTGGTCTTTTTCAATGTTGAGGTTGTTGTTGAATTTGTTGGTGTTTTCAATGTTGAGGTTGTTGTTGAATTTGTTGGTGTTTTTCAATGTTGAGGTTGTTGTTGAATTTGTTGGTGTTTTTCAATGTTGAGGTTGTTGTTGAATTTGTTGGTGTTTTTCAATGTTGAGGTTTTTGTTGAATTTGTTGGTGTTTTTCAATGTTGAGGTTGTTGTTGTTTTTCAATATTGAGGTTGTTCTTGAATTTCTTGGTGTTTTTCAATGTTGAGGTTGTTGTTGTTTTTCAATATTGAGGTTGTTGTTGAATTTGTTGGCGTTTTCAATGTTGAGATTGTTGTTGAATTTGTTGGTGCTTTCAATGATGAGTTTGTTGTTGAATTTGTTGGTGTTTTTCAATGTTGAGGTTGATGTTGTTTTTCAATGTTGAGGTTGCTGTTGAATTTGTTGGTGTTTTTCAATGTTGAGGTTGTTGAATTTGTTGGTGTTTTTCAATGTTGAGGTTGTTGTTGTTTTTCAATATTGAGGTTGTTGTTGAATTTGTTTGTGTTTTTCAATGTTGAGGTTGTCGTTGAATTTGTTGGTGTTTTTCAACTTCGAGGTTGTTGTTGAATTTGTTGGTGTTTTTCAATGTTGATGTTGTTGAATTTGTTGGTGTTTTTCAATGTTGAGGTTGTTTTTGAATTTGTTGTTGTTTTTCAATGTTGTGGTTGTTGTTGAATTTGCTGGTGTTTTCAATGTTGAGGTTGTTGTTGAATTTGTTGGTGTTTTTCAATGCTGAGGTTGTTGTTGAATTTGTTGGTGTTTTCAATGTTGAGGTTGTTGTTGAATTTGTTGTTGTTTTTCAATGTTGAGGTTGTTGTTGAATTTGTTGGTGTTTTTACATGTTGAGGTTGCTGTTGAATTTGTTGGTGTTTTTCAATGTTGAGGTTTTTGTTGAATTTGTTGGTGTTTTTCTATGTCGAGGTTGTTGTTGAATTTGTTGTTGTTTTTCAATGTCGAGTTTGTTGTTGAATTTGTAGTTGTTTTTCAATGTCGAGGTTGTTGTTGTTTTTCAATATTGAGGTTGTTGTTGAATTTGTTCATGATTTTCAATGTTGATGATGTTGTTGAATTTGTTGGTGTTTTCCAAAGTTGAGGTTGTTGTTGAATTTGTTGGTGTTTTTCAAAGTTCAGGTTGTTGTTGAAATTGTTGGTCTTTTTCAATGTTGAGGTTGTTGTTGAATTTGTTCGTTTTTTTCAATGTTGAGGTTGTTGTTGAATTTGTTGGTGTTTTTCAATGTTGAGGTTGTTGTTGAACATGTTGGTGTTTTTCAATGTTGAGGTTGTTGTTGAATTTGTTGGTGTTTTTCAAATTCGAGGTTGTTGTTGAATTTGTTGGTGTTTTTCAATGTTGATGTTGTTGTTGAATTTGTTGGTGTTTTTCAATGTTGAGGTTGTTGAATTTGTTGGTGTTTTTCAATGTTGAGGTTGTTGTTGTTTTTCAATATTGAGGTTGTTGTTGAATTTGTTTGTGTTTTTCAATGTTGAGGTTGTTGTTGAATTTGTTGGTGTTTTTCAACTTCGAGGTTGTTGTTGAATTTGTTGGTGTTTTTCAATGTTGATGTTGTTGAATTTGTTGGTGTTTTTCAATGTTGAGGTTGTTTTTGAATTTGTTGTTGTTTTTCAATGTTGTGGTTGTTGTTTTTCAATGTTGAGGTTGTTGTTGAATTTGTTGGTGTTTTCAATGTTGAGGTTGTTGTTGAATTTGTTGGTGTTTTTCAATGTTGAGGATGTTGTTGAATTTGTTGGTGTTTTCAATGTTGAGGTTGTTGTTGAATTTGTTGTTGTTTTTCAATGTTGAGGTTGTTGTTGAGTTTGTTGGTCTTTTTACATGTTGAGGTTGCTGTTGAATTTGTTGGTGCTTTTCAATGTTGAGGTTTTTGTTGAATTTGTTGGTGTTTTTCTATGTCGAGGTTGTTGTTGAATTTGTTGTTGTTTTTCAATGTCGAGTTTGTTGTTGAATTTGTAGTTGTTTTTCAATGTCGAGGTTGTTGTTGTTTTTCAATATTGAGGTTGTTGTTGAATTTGTTTATGTTTTTCAATGTTGAAGATGTTGTTGAATTTGTTGGTGTTTTCCAAAGTTGAGGTTGTTGTTGAATTTGTTGGTGTTTTTCAAAGTTCAGGTTGTTGTTGAAATTGTTGGTGTTTTTCAATGTTGAGGTTGTTGTTGAATTTGTTCGTTTTTTTCAATGTTGAGGTTGTTGTTGAATTTGTTGGTGTTTTTCAATGTTGAGGTTGTTGTTGAATATGTTGGTGTTTTTTAATGTTGAGGTTGTTGTTGAATTTGTTGGTGTTTTTCAAATTCGAGGTTGCTGTTCAATTTGTTGGTGTTTTTCAAAGTTGATGTTGTTGTTGAATTTGTTGGTGTTTTTCAATGTTGAGGTTGTTGTTGAATTTGTTCGTTTTTTTCAATGTTGAAGTTGTTGTTGAATTTGTAGGTGTTTTTCAATGTTGTGGTTGTTGTTGTTTTTCAATGTTGAGGTTGTTGTTGAATTTGTTGGTGTTTTCAATGTTGAGGTTGTTGTTGAATTTGTTGGTGTTTTTCAATGTTGAGGTTGTTGTTGAATTTGTTGCATGTTTTCAATGTTGAGGTTGTTGTTGAATTTGTTGGTGTTTTTCAATGTTGAGGTTGTTGTTGAGTTTGTTGTTGTTTTTCAATGTTGAGGTTGCTGTTGAATTTGTTGGTGTTTTTCAATGTTGAGGTTTTTGTTGAATTTGTTGGTGTTTTTCTATGTCGAGGTTGTTGTTGAATTTGTTGTTGTTTTTCAATGTCAAGTTTGTTGTTGAATTTGTTGTTGTTTTTCAATGTCGAGGTTGTTGTTGAATTTGTTGTCGTTTTTCAATGTTGAGGTTGTTGTTGAATTTGTTGCTTTTCTTCAGTGTTGAGGTTGTGGGTGTTTTTCAATGTTGAGGTTGTTGTTGAGATTGTTGAAGTTTTTCAATGTTGAGGTTGTTGTTGTTTTTCAATATTGAGGTTGTTGTTGAATTTGTTGGTGTTTTTCAATGTTGAGGTTGTTGTTGTTTTTCAATATTGAGCTTGTTGTTGAATTTGTTGGCGTTTTCAATGTTGAGATTGTTGTTGAATTTGTTGGTCTTTTCAATGTTGAGTTTGTTGATGAATTTGTTGGTGTTTTTCAATGTTGAGGTTGTTGTTGTTTTTCGATGTTGAGGTTGTTGTTGAATTTGTGGGTGTTTTCAATGTTGAGGTTGTTGTTGAATTTGTTGTTGTTTTTCAATGTTGAGGTTGTTGTTGAATTTGTTGGTGTTTTTACATGTTGAGGTTGCTGTTGAATTTGTTGGTGTTTTTCAATGTTGAGGTTTTTGTTGAATTTGTTGGTGTTTTTCTATGTCGAGGTTGTTGTTGAATTTGTTCTTGTTTTTCAATGTCGAGTTTGTTGTTGAATTTGTAGTTGTTTTTCAATGTCGAGGTTGTTGTTGTTTTACAATATTGAGGTTGTTGTTGAATTTGTTTATGTTTTTCAATGTTGATGATGTTGTTGAATTTGTTGGTGTTTTCCAAAGTTGAGGTTGTTGTTGAATTTGTTGGTGTTTTTCAAAGTTCAGGTTGTTGTTGAAATTGTTGGTGTTTTTCAATGTTGAGGTTGTTGTTGAATTTGTTCGTTTTTTTCAATGTTGAGGTTGTTGTTGAATTTGTTGGTGTTTTTCAATGTTGAGGATGTTGTTGAATATGTTGGTGTTTTTCAATGTTGAGGTTGTTGTTGAATTTGTTGGTGTTTTTCAAATTCGAGGTTGTTGTTGATTTTGTTGGTGTTTTTCAATGTTGATGTTGTTTTTGAATTTGTTGGTGTTTTTCAATGTTGAGGTTGTTGAATTTGTTGGTGTTTTTCAATGTTGAGGTTGTTGTTGTTTTTCAATATTGAGGTTGTTGTTGAATTTGTTTGTGTTTTTCAATGTTGAGGTTGTTGTTGAATTTGTTGGTGTTTTTCAACTTCGAGGTTGTTGTTGAATTTGTTGGTGTTTTTCAATGTTGATGTTGTTGAATTTGTTGGTGTTTTTCAATGTTGAGGTTGTTTTTGAATTTGTTGTTGTTTTTCAATGTTGTGGTTGTTGTTGTTTTTCAATGTTGAGGTTGTTTTGAATTTGTTGGTGTTTTTAATGTTGAGGTTGTTGTTGAATTTGTTGCTGTTTTTGAATGTTGAGGTTGTTGTTGAATTTGTTGGTGTTTTCAATGTTGAGGTTGTTGTTGAATTTGTTGGTGTTTTTCAATGTTGAGGTTGTTGTTGAATTTGCTGGTGTTTTTCAATGTTGAGTTTGTTGTTGAATTTGTTGGTGTTTTTCAATGTTGAGGTTTTTGTTGAATTTGTTGGTGTTTTTCAATGTTGAGGTTGTTGTTGTTTTTCAATATTGAGGTTGTTGTTGAATTTCTTGGTGTTTTTCAATGTTGAGGTTGTTGTTGTTTTTCAATATTGAGGTTGTTGTTGAATTTGTTGGCGTTTTCAATGTTGAGATTGTTGTTGAATTTGTTGGAGTTTTCAATGTTGAGTTTGTTGTTGAATTTTTTTATGTTTTTCAATGTTGAGGTTGTTGTTGTTTTTCAATGTTGAGGATGTTGTTGAATTTGTTGTCGTTTTTCAATGTTGAGGTTGTTGTTGAATTTGTTGCTTTTCTTCAATGTTGAGGTTGTGGGTGTTTTTCAATGTTGAGGTTGTTGTTGAGTTTGTTGGTGTTTTTCAATGTTGAGGTTGTTGTTGTCTTTCAATATTGAGGTTGTTGTTGAATTTGTTGGTGCTTTTCAATGTTGAGGTTGTTGTTGTTTTTCAATGTTGAGGTTGTTGTTGAATTTGTTGGTGTTTTTCAATGTTGAGGTTGTTGTTGTTTTTCAATATTGAGGTTGTTGTTGAATTTGTTGGTGTTTTTCAATGTTGAGGTTGTTGTTGTTTTTCAATATTGAGCTTGTTGTTGAATTTGTTGGCGTTTTCAATGTTGAGATTGTTGTTGAATTTGTTGGTCTTTTCAATGTTGAGTTTGTTGATGAATTTGTTGGTGTTTTTCAATGTTGAGGTTGTTGTTGTTTTTCGATGTTGAGGTTGTTGTTGAATTTGTGGGTGTTTTCAATGTTGAGGTTGTTGTTGAATTTGTTGTTGTTTTTCAATGTTGAGGTTGTTGTTGAATTTGTTGGTGTTTTTACATGTTGAGGTTGCTGTTGAATTTGTTGGTGTTTTTCAATGTTGAGGTTTTTGTTGAATTTGTTGGTGTTTTTCTATGTCGAGGTTGTTGTTGAATTTGTTCTTGTTTTTCAATGTCGAGTTTCTTGTTGAATTTGTAGTTGTTTTTCAATGTCGAGGTTGTTGTTGTTTTACAATATTGAGGTTGTTGTTGAATTTGTTTATGTTTTTCAATGTTGATGATGTTGTTGAATTTGTTGGTGTTTTCCAAAGTTGAGGTTGTTGTTGAATTTGTTGGTGTTTTTCAAAGTTCAGGTTGTTGTTGAAATTGTTGGTGTTTTTCAATGTTGAGGTTGTTGTTGAATTTGTTCGTTTTTTTCAATGTTGAGGTTGTTGTTGAATTTGTTGGTGTTTTTCAATGTTGAGGATGTTGTTGAATATGTTGGTGTTTTTCAATGTTGAGGTTGTTGTTGAATTTGTTGGTGTTTTTCAAATTCGAGGTTGTTGTTGATTTTGTTGGTGTTTTTCAATGTTGATGTTGTTTTTGAATTTGTTGGTGTTTTTCAATGTTGAGGTTGTTGAATTTGTTGGTGTTTTTCAATGTTGAGGTTGTTGTTGTTTTTCAATATTGAGGTTGTTGTTGAATTTGTTTGTGTTTTTCAATGTTGAGGTTGTTGTTGAATTTGTTGGTGTTTTTCAACTTCGAGGTTGTTGTTGAATTTGTTGGTGTTTTTCAATGTTGATGTTGTTGAATTTGTTGGTGTTTTTCAATGTTGAGGTTGTTTTTGAATTTGTTGTTGTTTTTCAATGTTGTGGTTGTTGTTGTTTTTCAATGTTGAGGTTGTTTTGAATTTGTTGGTGTTTTTAATGTTGAGGTTGTTGTTGAATTTGTTGCTGTTTTTGAATGTTGAGGTTGTTGTTGAATTTGTTGGTGTTTTCAATGTTGAGGTTGTTGTTGAATTTGTTGGTGTTTTTCAATGTTGAGGTTGTTGTTGAATTTGCTGGTGTTTTTCAATGTTGAGTTTGTTGTTGAATTTGTTGGTGTTTTTCAATGTTGAGGTTTTTGTTGAATTTGTTGGTGTTTTTCAATGTTGAGGTTGTTGTTGTTTTTCAATATTGAGGTTGTTGTTGAATTTCTTGGTGTTTTTCAATGTTGAGGTTGTTGTTGTTTTTCAATATTGAGGTTGTTGTTGAATTTGTTGGCGTTTTCAATGTTGAGATTGTTGTTGAATTTGTTGGAGTTTTCAATGTTGAGTTTGTTGTTGAATTTTTTTATGTTTTTCAATGTTGAGGTTGTTGTTGTTTTTCAATGTTGAGGATGTTGTTGAATTTGTTGTCGTTTTTCAATGTTGAGGTTGTTGTTGAATTTGTTGCTTTTCTTCAATGTTGAGGTTGTGGGTGTTTTTCAATGTTGAGGTTGTTGTTGAGTTTGTTGGTGTTTTTCAATGTTGAGGTTGTTGTTGTCTTTCAATATTGAGGTTGTTGTTGAATTTGTTGGTGCTTTTCAATGTTGAGGTTGTTGTTGTTTTTCAATGTTGAGGTTGTTGTTGAATTTGTTGGTGTTTTTCAATGTTGAGGTTGTTGTTGAATTTGTTGGTGTTTTTCAATGTTGAGGTTGTTGTTGAATTTGTTGGTGTTTTTCAATGTTGAGGTTGTTGTTGTTTTTCAATATTGAGGTTGTTGTTGAATTTGTTGGTGTTTTTCAATGTTGAGGTTGTTGTTGAATTTGTTGGTGTTTTTCAAATTCGAGGTTGTTGTTGAATTTGTTGGTGTTTTTCAATGTTGATGTTGTTGTTGAATTTGTTGGTGTTTTCAATGTTGAGATTGTTGTTGAATTTGTTGGTCTTTTCAATGTTGAGTTTCTTGTTGAATTTGTTGGTGTTTTTCAATGTTGTGGTTGTTGTTGTTTTTCAATGTTGAGGTTGTTTTGAATTTGTTGGTCTTTTTAATGCTGAGGTTGTTGTTGAATTTGTTGGTCTTTTTCAATGTTGAGGTTGTTGTTGAATTTGTTGGTGTTTTCAATGTTGAGGTTGTTGTTGAATTTGTTGGTGTTTTTCAATGTTGAGGTTGTTGTTGAATTTGTTGGTGTTTTCAATGTTGAGATTGTTGTTGAATTTGTTGGTCTTTTCAATGTTGAGTTTCTTGTTGAATTTGTTGGTGTTTTTCAATGTTGTGGTTGTTGTTGTTTTTCAATGTTGAGGTTGTTTTGAATTTGTTGGTCTTTTTAATGCTGAGGTTGTTGTTGAATTTGTTGGTCTTTTTCAATGTTGAGGTTGTTGTTGAATTTGTTGTTGTTTTCAATGTTGAGGTTGTTGTTGAATTTGTTGGTGTTTTTCAATGTTGAGGTTGTTGTTGAATTTGTTGGTGTTTTTCAATGTTGAGGTTGTTGTTGAATTTGTTGGTGTTTTTCAATGTTGAGGTTTTTGTTGAATTTGTTGGTGTTTTTCAATGTTGAGGTTGTTGTTGTTTTTCAATATTGAGGTTGTTCTTGAATTTCTTGGTGTTTTTCAATGTTGAGGTTGTTGTTGAATTTGTTGGCGTTTTCAATGTTGAGATTGTTGTTGAATTTGTTGGTGCTTTCAATGATGAGTTTGTTGTTGAATTTGTTGGTGTTTTTCAATGTTGAGGTTGATGTTGTTTTTCAATGTTGAGGTTGCTGATGAATTTGTTGGTGTTTTTCAATGTTGAGGTTGTTGAATTTGTTGGTGTTTTTCAATGTTGAGGTTGTTGTTGTTTTTCAATATTGAGGTTGTTGTTGAATTTGTTTGTGTTTTTCAATGTTGAGGTTGTTGTTGAATTTGTTGGTGTTTTTCAACTTCGAGGTTGTTGTTGAATTTGTTGGTGTTTTTCAATGTTGATGTTGTTGAATTTGTTGGTGTTTTTCAATGTTGAGGTTGTTTTTGAATTTGTTGTTGTTTTTCAATGTTGTGGTTGTTGTTTTTCAATGTTGAGGTTGTTGTTGAATTTGCTGGTGTTTTCAATGTTGAGGTTGTTGTTGAATTTGTTGGTGTTTTTCAATGCTGAGGTTGTT
The DNA here is from genome assembly GCA_026770705.1 of Isurus oxyrinchus. Lineage (NCBI taxonomy): Eukaryota > Metazoa > Chordata > Chondrichthyes > Lamniformes > Lamnidae > Isurus > Isurus oxyrinchus. The sequence goes on along the minus strand of JANJGN010000268.1, from coordinate 199,177 downwards.
GTTGAATTTGTTGGTGTTTTCAATGTTGAGGTTGTTGTTGAATTTGTTGTTGTTTTTCAATGTTGAGGTTGTTGTTGAATTTGTTGGTGTTTTTACATGTTGAGGTTGCTGTTGAATTTGTTGGTGTTTTTCAATGTTGAGGTTTTTGTTGAATTTGTTGGTGTTTTTCTATGTCGAGGTTGTTGTTGAATTTGTTGTTGTTTTTCAATGTCGAGTTTGTTGTTGAATTTGTAGTTGTTTTTCAATGTCGAGGTTGTTGTTGTTTTTCAATATTGAGGTTGTTGTTGAATTTGTTTATGTTTTTCAATGTTGATGATGTTTTGAATTTGTTGGTGTTTTTAATGTTGAGGTTGTTGTTGAATTTGTTGCTGTTTTTGAATGTTGAGGTTGTTGTTGAATTTGTTGGTGTTTTCAATGTTGAGGTTGTTGTTGAATTTGTTGGTGTTTTTCAATGTTGAGGTTGTTGTTGAATTTGCTGGTGTTTTTCAATGTTGAGTTTGTTGTTGAATTTGTTGGTGTTTTTCAATGTTGAGGTTGTTGAATTTGTTGGTGTTTTTCAATGTTGAGGTTGTTGTTGTTTTTCAATATTGAGGTTGTTGTTGAATTTGTTTGTGTTTTTCAATGTTGAGGTTGTTGTTGAATTTGTTGGTGTTTTTCAACTTCGAGGTTGTTGTTGAATTTGTTGGTGTTTTTCAATGTTGATGTTGTTGAATTTGTTGGTGTTTTTCAATGTTGAGGTTGTTTTTGAATTTGTTGTTGTTTTTCAATGTTGTGGTTGTTGTTGTTTTTCAATGTTGAGGTTGTTTTGAATTTGTTGGTGTTTTTAATGTTGAGGTTGTTGTTGAATTTGTTGCTGTTTTTGAATGTTGAGGTTGTTGTTGAATTTGTTGGTGTTTTCAATGTTGAGGTTGTTGTTGAATTTGTTGGTGTTTTTCAATGTTGAGGTTGTTGTTGAATTTGCTGGTGTTTTTCAATGTTGAGTTTGTTGTTGATTTTGTTGGTGTTTTTCAATGTTGAGGTTTTTGTTGAATTTGTTGGTGTTTTTCAATGTTGAGGTTGTTGTTGTTTTTCAATATTGAGGTTGTTGTTGAATTTCTTGGTGTTTTTCAATGTTGAGGTTGTTGTTGTTTTTCAATATTGAGGTTGTTGTTGAATTTGTTGGCGTTTTCAATGTTGAGATTGTTGTTGAATTTGTTGGAGTTTTCAATGTTGAGTTTGTTGTTGAATTTTTTTATGTTTTTCAATGTTGAGGTTGTTGTTGTTTTTCAATGTTGAGTATGTTGTTGAATTTGTTGTCGTTTTTCAATGTTGAGGTTGTTGTTGAATTTGTTGCTTTTCTTCAATGTTGAGGTTGTGGGTGTTTTTCAATGTTGAGGTTGTTGTTGAGTTTGTTGGTGTTTTTCAATGTTGAGGTTGTTGTTGTTTTTCAATATTGAGGTTGTTGTTGAATTTGTTGGTGTTTTTCAATGTTGAGGTTGTTGTTGTTTTTCAATGTTGAGGTTGTTGTTGAATTTGTTGGTGTTTTTCAATGTTGAGGTTGTTGTTGAATTTGTTGGTGTTTTCAATGTTGAGATTGTTGTTGAATTTGTTGGTCTTTTCAATGTTGAGTTTCTTGTTGAATTTGTTGGTGTTTTTCAATGTTGTGGTTGTTGTTGTTTTTCAATGTTGAGGTTGTTTTGAATTTGTTGGTCTTTTTAATGCTGAGGTTGTTGTTGAATTTGTTGGTCTTTTTCAATGTTGAGGTTGTTGTTGAATTTGTTGTTGTTTTCAATGTTGAGGTTGTTGTTGAATTTGTTGGTGTTTTTCAATGTTGAGGTTGTTGTTGAATTTGTTGGTGTTTTTCAATGTTGAGGTTGTTGTTGAATTTGTTGGTGTTTTTCAATGTTGAGGTTTTTGTTGAATTTGTTGGTGTTTTTCAATGTTGAGGTTGTTGTTGTTTTTCAATATTGAGGTTGTTCTTGAATTTCTTGGTGTTTTTCAATGTTGAGGTTGTTGTTGAATTTGTTGGCGTTTTCAATGTTGAGATTGTTGTTGAATTTGTTGGTGCTTTCAATGATGAGTTTGTTGTTGAATTTGTTGGTGTTTTTCAATGTTGAGGTTGATGTTGTTTTTCAATGTTGAGGTTGCTGATGAATTTGTTGGTGTTTTTCAATGTTGAGGTTGTTGAATTTGTTGGTGTTTTTCAATGTTGAGGTTGTTGTTGTTTTTCAATATTGAGGTTGTTGTTGAATTTGTTTGTGTTTTTCAATGTTGAGGTTGTTGTTGAATTTGTTGGTGTTTTTCAACTTCGAGGTTGTTGTTGAATTTGTTGGTGTTTTTCAATGTTGATGTTGTTGAATTTGTTGGTGTTTTTCAATGTTGAGGTTGTTTTTGAATTTGTTGTTGTTTTTCAATGTTGTGGTTGTTGTTTTTCAATGTTGAGGTTGTTGTTGAATTTGCTGGTGTTTTCAATGTTGAGGTTGTTGTTGAATTTGTTGGTGTTTTTCAATGCTGAGGTTGTTGTTGAATTTGTTGGTGTTTTCAATGTTGAGGTTGTTGTTGAATTTGTTGTTGTTTTTCAATGTTGAGGTTGTTGTTGAATTTGTTGGTGTTTTTACATGTTGAGGTTGCTGTTGAATTTGTTGGTGTTTTTCAATGTTGAGGTTTTTGTTGAATTTGTTGGTGTTTTTCTATGTCGAGGTTGTTGTTGAATTTGTTGTTGTTTTTCAATGTCGAGTTTGTTGTTGAATTTGTAGTTGTTTTTCAATGTCGAGGTTGTTGTTGTTTTTCAATATTGAGGTTGTTGTTGAATTTGTTTATGTTTTTCAATGTTGATGATGTTTTGAATTTGTTGGTGTTTTTAATGTTGAGGTTGTTGTTGAATTTGTTGCTGTTTTTGAATGTTGAGGTTGTTGTTGAATTTGTTGGTGTTTTCAATGTTGAGGTTGTTGTTGAATTTGTTGGTGTTTTTCAATGTTGAGGTTGTTGTTGAATTTGCTGGTGTTTTTCAATGTTGAGTTTGTTGTTGAATTTGTTGGTGTTTTTCAATGTTGAGGTTGTTGAATTTGTTGGTGTTTTTCAATGTTGAGGTTGTTGTTGTTTTTCAATATTGAGGTTGTTGTTGAATTTGTTTGTGTTTTTCAATGTTGAGGTTGTTGTTGAATTTGTTGGTGTTTTTCAACTTCGAGGTTGTTGTTGAATTTGTTGGTGTTTTTCAATGTTGATGTTGTTGAATTTGTTGGTGTTTTTCAATGTTGAGGTTGTTTTTGAATTTGTTGTTGTTTTTCAATGTTGTGGTTGTTGTTGTTTTTCAATGTTGAGGTTGTTTTGAATTTGTTGGTGTTTTTAATGTTGAGGTTGTTGTTGAATTTGTTGCTGTTTTTGAATGTTGAGGTTGTTGTTGAATTTGTTGGTGTTTTCAATGTTGAGGTTGTTGTTGAATTTGTTGGTGTTTTTCAATGTTGAGGTTGTTGTTGAATTTGCTGGTGTTTTTCAATGTTGAGTTTGTTGTTGATTTTGTTGGTGTTTTTCAATGTTGAGGTTTTTGTTGAATTTGTTGGTGTTTTTCAATGTTGAGGTTGTTGTTGTTTTTCAATATTGAGGTTGTTGTTGAATTTCTTGGTGTTTTTCAATGTTGAGGTTGTTGTTGTTTTTCAATATTGAGGTTGTTGTTGAATTTGTTGGCGTTTTCAATGTTGAGATTGTTGTTGAATTTGTTGGAGTTTTCAATGTTGAGTTTGTTGTTGAATTTTTTTATGTTTTTCAATGTTGAGGTTGTTGTTGTTTTTCAATGTTGAGTATGTTGTTGAATTTGTTGTCGTTTTTCAATGTTGAGGTTGTTGTTGAATTTGTTGCTTTTCTTCAATGTTGAGGTTGTGGGTGTTTTTCAATGTTGAGGTTGTTGTTGAGTTTGTTGGTGTTTTTCAATGTTGAGGTTGTTGTTGTTTTTCAATATTGAGGTTGTTGTTGAATTTGTTGGTGTTTTTCAATGTTGAGGTTGTTGTTGTTTTTCAATGTTGAGGTTGTTGTTGAATTTGTTGGTGTTTTTCAATGTTGAGGTTGTTGTTGAATTTGTTGGTGTTTTTCAATGTTGAGGTTGTTGTTGAATTTGTTGGTGTTTTTCAATGTTGAGGTTGTTGTTGTTTTTCAATATTGAGGTTGTTGTTGAATTTGTTGGTGTTTTTCAATGTTGAGGTTGTTGTTGAATTTGTTGGTGTTTTTCAAATTCGAGGTTGTTGTTGAATTTGTTGGTGTTTTTCAATGTTGATGTTGTTGTTGAATTTGTTGGTGTTTTTCAATGTTGAGGTTGTTGTTGAATTTGTTCGTTTTTTTCAATGTTGAGGTTGTTGTTCAATTTGTTGGCGTTTTCAATGTTGAGATTGTTGTTGAATTTGTTGGTCTTTTCAATGTTGAGTTTCTTGTTGAATTTGTTGGTGTTTTTCAATGTTGTGGTTGTTGTTGTTTTTCAATGTTGAGGTTGTTTTGAATTTGTTGGTCTTTTTAATGCTGAGGTTGTTGTTGAATTTGTTGGTCTTTTTCAATGTTGAGGTTGTTGTTGAATTTGTTGGTGTTTTCAATGTTGAGGTTGTTGTTCAATTTGTTGGTGTTTTTCAATGTTGAGGTTGTTGTTGAATTTGTTGGTGTTTTTCAATGTTGAGGTTGTTGTTGAATTTGTTGGTGTTTTTCAATGTTGAGGTTTTTGTTGAATTTGTTGGTGTTTTTCAATGTTGAGGTTGTTGTTGTTTTTCAATATTGAGGTTGTTCTTGAATTTCTTGGTGTTTTTCAATGTTGAGGTTGTTGTTGTTTTTCAATATTGAGGTTGTTGTTGAATTTGTTGGCGTTTTCAATGTTGAGATTGTTGTTGAATTTGTTGGTGCTTTCAATGATGAGTTTGTTGTTGAATTTGTTGGTGTTTTTCAATGTTGAGGTTGATGTTGTTTTTCAATGTTGAGGTTGCTGTTGAATTTGTTGGTGTTTTTCAATGTTGAGGTTGTTGAATTTGTTGGTGTTTTTCAATGTTGAGGTTGTTGTTGTTTTTCAATATTGAGGTTGTTGTTGAATTTGTTTGTGTTTTTCAATGTTGAGGTTGTTGTTGAATTTGTTGGTGTTTTTCAACTTCGAGGTTGTTGTTGAATTTGTTGGTGTTTTTCAATGTTGATGTTGTTGAATTTGTTGGTGTTTTTCAATGTTGAGGTTGTTTTTGAATTTGTTGTTGTTTTTCAATGTTGTGGTTGTTGTTTTTCAATGTTGAGGTTGTTGTTGAATTTGCTGGTGTTTTCAATGTTGAGGTTGTTGTTGAATTTGTTGGTCTTTTTAATGCTGAGGTTGTTGTTGAATTTGTTGGTCTTTTTCAATGTTGAGGTTGTTGTTGAATTTGTTGGTGTTTTCAATGTTGAGGTTGTTGTTGAATTTGTTGGTGTTTTTCAATGTTGAGGTTGTTGTTGAATTTGTTGGTGTTTTTCAATGTTGAGGTTGTTGTTGAATTTGTTGGTGTTTTTCAATGTTGAGGTTTTTGTTGAATTTGTTGGTGTTTTTCAATGTTGAGGTTGTTGTTGTTTTTCAATATTGAGGTTGTTCTTGAATTTCTTGGTGTTTTTCAATGTTGAGGTTGTTGTTGTTTTTCAATATTGAGGTTGTTGTTGAATTTGTTGGCGTTTTCAATGTTGAGATTGTTGTTGAATTTGTTGGTGCTTTCAATGATGAGTTTGTTGTTGAATTTGTTGGTGTTTTTCAATGTTGAGGTTGATGTTGTTTTTCAATGTTGAGGTTACTGTTGAATTTGTTGGTGTTTTTCAATGTTGAGGTTGTTGAATTTGTTGGTGTTTTTCAATGTTGAGGTTGTTGTTGTTTTTCAATATTGAGGTTGTTGTTGAATTTGTGTGTGTTTTTCAATGTTGAGGTTGTTGTTGAATTTGTTGGTGTTTTTCAACTTCGAGGTTGTTGTTGAATTTGTTGGTGTTTTTCAATGTTGATGTTGTTGAATTTGTTGGTGTTTTTCAATGTTGAGGTTGTTTTTGAATTTGTTGTTGTTTTTCAATGTTGTGGTTGTTGTTTTTCAATGTTGAGGTTGTTGTTGAATTTGCTGGTGTTTTCAATGTTGAGGTTGTTGTTGAATTTGTTGGTGTTTTTCAATGCTGAGGTTGTTGTTGAATTTGTTGGTGTTTTCAATGTTGAGGTTGTTGTTGAATTTGTTGTTGTTTTTCAATGTTGAGGTTGTTGTTGAATTTGTTGGTGTTTTTACATGTTGAGGTTGCTGTTGAATTTGTTGGTGTTTTTCAATGTTGAGGTTTTTGTTGAATTTGTTGGTGTTTTTCTATGTCGAGGTTGTTGTTGAATTTGTTGTTGTTTTTCAATGTCGAGTTTGTTGTTGAATTTGTAGTTGTTTTTCAATGTCGAGGTTGTTGTTGTTTTTCAATATTGAGGTTGTTGTTGAATTTGTTTATGTTTTTCAATGTTGATGATGTTTTGAATTTGTTGGTGTTTTTAATGTTGAGGTAGTTGTTGAATTTGTTGCTGTTTTTGAATGTTGAGGTTGTTGTTGAATTTGTTGGTGTTTTCAATGTTGAGGTTGTTGTTGAATTTGTTGGTGTTTTTCAATGTTGAGGTTGTTGTTGAATTTGCTGGTGTTTTTCAATGTTGAGTTTGTTGTTGAATTTGTTCGTGTTTTTCAATGTTGAGGTTTTTGTTGAATTTGTTGGTGTTTTTCAATGTTGAGGTTGTTGTTGTTTTTCAATATTGAGGTTGTTGTTGAATTTCTTGGTGTTTTTCAATGTTGAGGTTGTTGTTGTTTTTCAATATTGAGGTTGTTGTTGAATTTGTTGGCGTTTTCAATGTTGAGATTGTTGTTGAATTTGTTGGAGTTTTCAATGTTGAGTTTGTTGTTGAATTTTTTTATGTTTTTCAATGTTGAGGTTGTTGTTGTTTTTCAATGTTGAGGATGTTGTTGAATTTGTTGTCGTTTTTCAATGTTGAGATTGTTGTTGAATTTGTTGCTTTTCTTCAATGTTGAGGTTGTGGGTGTTTTTCAATGTTGAGGTTGTTGTTGAGTTTGTTGGTGTATTTCAATGTTGAGGTTGTTGTTGTTTTTCAATATTGAGGTTGTTGTTGAATTTGTTGGTGTTTTTCAATGTTGAGGTTGTTGTTGTTTTTCAATGTTGAGGTTGTTGTTGAATTTGTTGGTGTTTTTCAATGTTGAGGTTGTTGTTGAATTTGTTGGTGTTTTTCAATGTTGAGGTTGTTGTTGAATTTGTTGGTGTTTTTCAATGTTGAGGTTGTTGTTGTTTTTCAATATTGAGGTTGTTGTTGAATTTGTTGGTGTTTTTCAATGTTGAGGTTGTTGTTGAATTTGTTGGTGTTTTTCAAATTCGAGGTTGTTGTTGAATTTGTTGGTGTTTTTCAATGTTGATGTTGTTGTTGAATTTGTTGGTGTTTTTCAATGTTGAGGTTTTTGTTGAATTTGTTCGTTTTTTTCAATGTTGAGGTTGTTGTTCAATTTGTTGGCGTTTTCAATGTTGAGATTGTTGTTGAATTTGTTGGTCTTTTCAATGTTGAGTTTCTTGTTGAATTTGTTGGTGTTTTTCAATGTTGTGGTTGTTGTTGTTTTTCAATGTTGAGGTTGTTTTGAATTTGTTGGTCTTTTTAATGCTGAGGTTGTTGTTGAATTTGTTGGTCTTTTTCAATGTTGAGGTTGTTGTTGAATTTATTGGTGTTTTCAATGTTGAGGTTGTTGTTGAATTTGTTGGTGTTTTTCAATGTTGAGGTTGTTGTTGAATTTGTTGGTGTTTTTCAATGTTGAGGTTGTTGTTGAATTTGTTGGTGTTTTTCAATGTTGAGGTTTTTGTTGAATTTGTTGGTGTTTTTCAATGTTGAGGTTGTTGTTGTTTTTCAATATTGAGGTTGTTCTTGAATTTCTTGGTGTTTTTCAATGTTGAGGTTGTTGTTGTTTTTCAATATTGAGGTTGTTGTTGAATTTGTTGGCGTTCTCAATGTTGAGATTGTTGTTGAATTTGTTGGTGCTTTCAATGATGAGTTTGTTGTTGAATTTGTTGGTGTTTTTCAATGTTGAGGTTGATGTTGTTTTTCAATGTTGAGGTTGCTGTTGAATTTGTTGGTGTTTTTCAATGTTGAGGTTGTTGAATTTGTTGGTGCTTTCAATGATGAGTTTGTTGTTGAATTTGTTGGTGTTTTTCAATGTTGAGGTTGATGTTGTTTTTCAATGTTGAGGTTGCTGTTGAATTTGTTGGTGTTTTTCAATGTTGAGGTTGTTGAATTTGTTGGTGTTTTTCAATGTTGAGGTTGTTGTTGTTTTTCAATATTGAGGTTGTTGTTGAATTTGTTTGTGTTTTTCAATGTTGAGGTTGTTGTTGAATTTGTTGGTGTTTTTCAACTTCGAGGTTGTTGTTGAATTTGTTGGTGTTTTTCAATGTTGATGTTGTTGAATTTGTTGGTGTTTTTCAATGTTGAGGTTGTTTTTGAATTTGTTGTTGTTTTTCAATGTTGTGGTTGTTGTTTTTCAATGTTGAGGTTGTTGTTGAATTTGCTGGTGTTTTCAATGTTGAGGTTGTTGTTGAATTTGTTGGTGTTTTTCAATGCTGAGGTTGTTGTTGAATTTGTTGGTGTTTTCAATGTTGAGGTTGTTGTTGAATTTGTTGTTGTTTTTCAATGTTGAGGTTGTTGTTGAATTTGTTGGTGTTTTTACATGTTGAGGTTGCTGTTGAATTTGTTGGTGTTTTTCAATGTTGAGGTTTTTGTTGAATTTGTTGGTGTTTTTCTATGTCGAGGTTGTTGTTGAATTTGTTGTTGTTTTTCAATGTCGAGTTTGTTGTTGAATTTGTAGTTGTTTTTCAATGTCGAGGTTGTTGTTGTTTTTCAATATTGAGGTTGTTGTTGAATTTGTTTATGTTTTTCAATGTTGATGATGTTGTTGAATTTGTTGGTGTTTTCCAAAGTTGAGGTTGTTGTTGAATTTGTTGGTGTTTTTCAAAGTTCAGGTTGTTGTTGAAATTGTTGGTCTTTTTCAATGTTGAGGTTGTTGTTGAATTTGTTCGTTTTTTTCAATGTTGAGGTTGTTGTTGAATTTGTTGGTGTTTTTCAATGTTGAGGTTGTTGTTGAACATGTTGGTGTTTTTCAATGTTGAGGTTGTTGTTGAATTTGTTGGTGTTTTTCAAATTCGAGGTTGTTGTTGAATTTGTTGGTGTTTTTCAAAGTTGATGTTGTTGTTGAATTTGTTGGTGTTTTTCAATGTTGAGGTTGTTGAATTTGTTGGTGTTTTTCAATGTTGAGGTTGTTGTTGTTTTTCAATATTGAGGTTGTTGTTGAATTTGTTTGTGTTTTTCAATGTTGAGGTTGTTGTTGAATTTGTTGGTGTTTTTCAACTTCGAGGTTGTTGTTGAATTTGTTGGTGTTTTTCAATGTTGACGTTGTTGAATTTGTTGGTGTTTTTCAATGTTGAGGTTGTTTTTGAATTTGTTGTTGTTTTTCAATGTTGTGGTTGTTGTTTTTCAATGTTGAGGTTGTTGTTGAATTTGTTGGTGTTTTCAATGTTGAGGTTGTTGTTGAATTTGTTGGTGTTTTTCAATGTTGAGGATGTTGTTGAATTTGTTGGTGTTTTCAATGTTGAGGTTGTTGTTGAATTTGTTGTTGTTTTTCAATGTTGAGGTTGTTGTTGAGTTTGTTGGTCTTTTTACATGTTGAGGTTGCTGTTGAATTTGTTGGTGCTTTTCAATGTTGAGGTTTTTGTTGAATTTGTTGGTGTTTTTCTATGTCGAGGTTGTTGTTGAATTTGTTGTTGTTTTTCAATGTCGAGTTTGTTGTTGAATTTGTAGTTGTTTTTCAATGTCGAGGTTGTTGTTGTTTTTCAATATTGAGGTTGTTGTTGAATTTGTTTATGTTTTTCAATGTTGAAGATGTTGTTGAATTTGTTGGTGTTTTCCAAAGTTGAGGTTGTTGTTGAATTTGTTGGTGTTTTTCAAAGTTCAGGTTGTTGTTGAAATTGTTGGTGTTTTTCAATGTTGAGGTTGTTGTTGAATTTGTTCGTTTTTTTCAATGTTGAGGTTGTTGTTGAATTTGTTGGTGTTTTTCAATGTTGAGGTTGTTGTTGAATATGTTGGTGTTTTTTAATGTTGAGGTTGTTGTTGAATTTGTTGGTGTTTTTCAAATTCGAGGTTGTTGTTGAATTTGTTGGTGTTTTTCAATGTTGATGTTGTTGTTGAATTTGTTGGTGTTTTTCAATGTTGAGTTTGTTGTTGAATTTGTTCGTTTTTTTCAATGTTGAAGTTGTTGTTGAATTTGTTGGTGTTTTTCAATGTTGTGGTTGTTGTTGTTTTTCAATGTTGAGGTTGTTGTTGAATTTGTTGGTGTTTTCAATGTTGAGGTTGTTGTTGAATTTGTTGGTGTTTTTCAATGTTGAGGTTGTTGTTGAATTTGTTGCATGTTTTCAATGTTGAGGTTGTTGTTGAATTTGTTGGTGTTTTTCAATGTTGAGGTTGTTGTTGAGTTTGTTGTTGTTTTTCAATGTTGAGGTTGCTGTTGAATTTGTTGGTGTTTTTCAATGTTGAGGTTTTTGTTGAATTTGTTGGTGTTTTTCTATGTCGAGGTTGTTGTTGAATTTGTTGTTGTTTTTCAATGTCAAGTTTGTTGTTGAATTTGTTGTTGTTTTTCAATGTCGAGGTTGTTGTTGAATTTGTTGTCGTTTTTCAATGTTGAGGTTGTTGTTGAATTTGTTGCTTTTCTTCAGTGTTGAGGTTGTGGGTGTTTTTCAATGTTGAGGTTGTTGTTGAGATTGTTGAAGTTTTTCAATGTTGAGGTTGTTGTTGTTTTTCAATATTGAGGTTGTTGTTGAATTTGTTGGTGTTTTTCAATGTTGAGGTTGTTGTTGTTTTTCAATATTGAGCTTGTTGTTGAATTTGTTGGCGTTTTCAATGTTGAGATTGTTGTTGAATTTGTTGGTCTTTTCAATGTTGAGTTTGTTGATGAATTTGTTGGTGTTTTTCAATGTTGAGGTTGTTGTTGTTTTTCGATGTTGAGGTTGTTGTTGAATTTGTGGGTGTTTTTAATGTTGAGGTTGTTGTTGAATTTGTTGTTGTTTTTCAATGTTGAGGTTGTTGTTGAATTTGTTGGTGTTTTTACATGTTGAGGTTGCTGTTGAATTTGTTGGTGTTTTTCAATGTTGAGGTTTTTCTTGAATTTGTTGGTGTTTTTCTATGTCGAGGTTGTTGTTGAATTTGTTGTTGTTTTTCAATGTCGAGTTTGTTGTTGAATTTGTAGTTGTTTCTCAATGTCGAGGTTGTTGTTGTTTTACAATATTGAGGTTGTTGTTGAATTTGTTTATGTTTTTCAATGTTGATGATGTTGTTGAATTTGTTGGTGTTTTCCAAAGTTGAGGTTGTTGTTGAATTTGTTGGTGTTTTTCAAAGTTCAGGTTGTTGTTGAAATTGTTGGTGTTTTTCAATGTTGAGGTTGTTGTTGAATTTGTTCGTTTTTTTCAATGTTGAGGTTGTTGTTGAATTTGTTGGTGTTTTTCAATGTTGAGGATGTTGTTGAATATGTTGGTGTTTTTCAATGTTGAGGTTGTTGTTGAATTTGTTGGTGTTTTTCAAATTCGAGGTTGTTGTTGATTTTGTTGGTGTTTTTCAATGTTGATGTTGTTGTTGAATTTGTTGGTGTTTTTCAATGTTGAGGTTGTTGAATTTGTTGGTGTTTTTCAATGTTGAGGTTGTTGTTGTTTTTCAATATTGAGGTTGTTGTTGAATTTGTTTGTGTTTTTCAATGTTGAGGTTGTTGTTGAATTTGTTGGTGTTTTTCAACTTCGAGGTTGTTGTTGAATTTGTTGGTGTTTTTCAATGTTGATGTTGTTGAATTTGTTGGTGTTTTTCAATGTTGAGGTTGTTTTTGAATTTGTTGTTGTTTTTCAATGTTGTGGTTGCTGTTGTTTTTCAATGTTGAGGTTGTTTTGAATTTGTTGGTGTTTTCAATGTTGAGGTTGTTGTTGAATTTGTTGGTGTTTTTCAATGTTGAGGTTGTTGTTGAATTTATTGGTGTTTTCAATGTTGAGGTTGTTGTTGAATTTGTTGTTGTTTTTCAATGTTGAGGTTGTTGTTGAGTTTGTTGGTCTTTTTACATGTTGAAGTTGCTGTTGAATTTGTTGGTGCTTTTCAATGTTGAGGTTTTTGTTGAATTTGATGGTGTTTTTCAATGTCGAGGTTGTTGTTGAATTTGTTGTTGTTTTTCAATGTCGAGTTTGTTGTTGAATTTGTAGTTGTTTTTCAATGTCGAGGTTGTTGTTGTTTTTCAATATTGAGGTTGTTGTTGAATTTGTTTATGTTTTTCAATGTTGTTGATGTTGTTGAATTTGTTGGTGTTTTCCAAAGTTGAGGTTGTTGTTGAATTTGTTGGTGTTTTTCAAAGTTCAGGTTGTTGTTGAAATTGTTGGTGTTTTTTAATGTTGAGGTTGTTGTTGAATTTGTTCGTTTTTTTCAATGTTGAGGTTGTTGTTGAATTTGTTGGTGTTTTTCAATGTTGAGGTTGTTGTTGAATATGTTGGTGTTTTTTAATGTTGAGGTTGTTGTTGAATTTGTTGGTGTTTTTCAAATTCGAGGTTGTTGTTGAATTTGTTGGTGTTTTTCAGTGTTGATGTTGTTGTTGAATTTGTTGGTGTTTTTCAATGTTGAGGTTGTTGTTGAATTTGTTCGTTTTTTTCAATGTTGAAGTTGTTGTTGAATTTGTTGGTGTTTTTCAATGTTGTGGTTGTTGTTTTTCAATGTTGAGGTTGTTGTTGAATTTGTTGGTGTTTTCAATGTTGAGGTTGTTGTTGAATTTGTTGGTGTTTTTCAATGTTGAGGTTGTTGTTGAATTTGTTGCAGTTTTCAATGTTGAGGTTGTTGTTGAATTTGTTGGTGTTTTTCAATGTTGAGGTTGTTGTTGAGTTTGTTGGTGTTTTTCAATGTTGAGGTTGCTGTTGAATTTGTTGGTGTTTTTCAATGTTGAGGTTTTTGTTGAATTTGTTGGTGTTTTTCTATGTCGAGGTTGTTGTTGAATTTGTTGTTGTTTTTCAATGTCAAGTTTGTTGTTGAATTTGTTGTTGTTTTTCAATGTCGAGGTTGTTGTTGAATTTGTTGTCGTTTTTCAATGTTGAGGTTGTTGTTGAATTTGTTGAAGTTTTTCAATGTTGAGGTTGTTTTTGTTTTTCAATATTGAGGTTGTTGTTGAATTTGTTGGTGTTTTTCAATGTTGAGGTTGTTGTTGTTTTTCAATATTGAGCTTGTTGTTGAATTTGTTGGCGTTTTCAATGTTGAGATTGTTGTTGAATTTGTTGGTCTTTTCAATGTTGAGTTTGTTGATGAATTTGTTGGTGTTTTTCAATGTTGAGGTTGTTGTTGTTTTTCGATGTTGAGGTTTTTGTTGAATTTGTGGGTGTTTTTCAATGTTGAGGTTGCTGTTGAATTTGTTGGTGTTTTTCAATGTTGAGGTTGTTGTTGTTTTTCAAATTTGAGGTTGTTGTTGAATTTGTTCATGTTTTTCAATGTTGAGGTTGTTGTTGTTTTTCAATGTTGAGGTTGTTGTTGAATTTGTTGTCGTTTTTCAATGTTGAGGTTGTTGTTGAATTTGTTGCTGTTTTTCAAATTCGAGGTTGTTGATGAATTTGTTGGTGTTTTTCAATGTTGATGTTGTTGTTGAATTTGTTGGTGTTTTACAATGTTGAGGTTGTTGTTGAATTTGTTCGTTTTTTTCAATGTTGAGGTTGTTGTTGAATTTGTTGGTCTTTTTCAATGTTGAGGTTGTTTTTGAATTTGTTGTTGTTTTTCAATGTTGTGGTTGTTGTTGTTTTTCAATGTTGAGGTTGTTTTGAATTTGTTGGTGTTTTTAATGTTGAGGTTGTTGTTGAATTTGTTGGTGTTTTTCAATGTTGAGGTTGTTGTTGAATTTGTTGGTGTTTTCAATGTTGAGGTTGTTGTTGAATTTGTTGGTGTTTTTCAATGTTGAGGTTGTTGTTGAATTTGTTTTTGTTTTTCAATGTTGAGGTTGTTGTTGAATTTGTTGGTGTTTTTCAATGTTGAGGTTTTTGTTGAATTTGTTGGTGTTTTTCTATGTCGAGGTTGTTGTTGAATTTGTTGGTGTTTTTTAATGTCGAGTTTGTTGTTGAATTTGTTGTTGTTTTTCAACGTCGAGGTTGTTGTTGAATTTGTTGGTGTTTTTCAATGTTGAGGTTGTTTTTGTTTTTCAATGTTGAGGTTGTTGTTGAATTTGTTGCTTTTTTTCAATGTTGAGGTTGTTGTTGAATTTGTTGCTTTTTTTCAATGTTGAGGTTGTTGGTATTTTTCAATATTGAGCTTGTTGTTGTTTTTCAATATTGAGGTTGTTGTTGAATTTGTTGGTGTTTTTCAATGTTGAGGTTGTTGTTGAATTTGTTGGCGTTTTCAATGTTGAGATTGTTCTTGAATTTGTTGGTGTTTTCAATGTTGAGTTTGTTGTTGAATTTGTTGGTGTTTTTCAATGTCGAGGTTGTTGTTGTTTTTCAATATTGAGGTTGTTGTTGAATTTGTTGGTGTTTTTCAATGTTGTTGATGTTGTTGAATTTGTTGGTGTTTTCCAAAGTTGAGGTTGTTGTTGAATTTGTTGGTGTTTTTCAATGTTGAGGTTGTTGTTGAATTTGTTGGCATTTTCAATGTTGAGATTGTTGTTGAATTTGTTGGTGTTTTCAATGTTGAGTTTGTTGTTGAATTTGTTGGTGTTTTTCAATGTTGAGGTTGTTGCTGAATTTGTTGGTGTTTTTCAATGTTGAGGTTGTTGTTGAATTTGTTGGTGTTTTTCAATGTTGAGGTTGTTGTTGTTTTTCAATATTGAGGTTGTTGTTGAATTTGTTTGTGTTTTTCAATGTTGAGGTTGTTGTTGAATTTGTTGGTGTTTTTCAATGTTGAGGTTGTTGTTGAATTTGTTGGAGTTTTTCAATGTTGAGGTTGTTGTTGTTTTTCAATATTGAGGTTGTTGTTGAATTTGTTTATGTTTTTCAATGTTGAGGTTGTTGTTGAATTTGTTGGTGTTTTTCAAATTCGAGGTTGTTGTTGAATTTGTTGGTGTTTTTCAATGTTGATGTTGTTGTTGAATTTGTTGGTGTTTTTCAAAGTTGAGGTTGTTGTTGAATTTGTTGGTGTTTTTCAAAGTTCAGGTTGTTTTTGAATTTGTTGGTGTTTTTCAATGTTGAGGTTGTTGTTGAATTTGTTCGTTTTTTTCAATGTTGAGGTTGTTGTTGAATTTGTTGGTGTTTTTTAATGTTGAGGTTGTTGTTGTTTTTCAATGTTGAGGTTGTTGTTGAATTTGTTGGTGTTTTTCAATGTTGAGGTTGTTGTTGAATTTGTTGGTGTTTTTCAATGTTGAGGTTGTTGTTGTTTTTCAATATTGAGGTTGTTGTTGAATTTGTTTGTGTTTTTCAATGTTGAGGTTGTTGTTGAATTTGTTGGTGTTTTTCAAATTCGAGGTTGTTGTTGAATTTGTAGGTGTTATTCAATGTTGATGTTGTTGTTGAATTTGTTGGTGTTTTTCAATGTTGAGGTTGTTGTTGAATATGTTCGTTTTTTTCAATGTTGAGGTTGTTGTTGAATTTGTTGGTGTTTTTCAAAGTTGAGGTTGTATTTGAATTTGTTGTTGTTTTTCAATGTTGTGGTTGTTGTTGTTTTTCAATGTTGAGGTTGTTGTTGAATTTGTTGGTGTTTTTAATGTTGTGGTTGTTGTTGAAGTTGTTGGTGTTTTTCAATGTTGAGGTTGTTGTTGAATTTGTTGGTGTTTTCAATGTTGAGGTTGTTGTTGAATTTGTTGGTGTTTTTCAATGTTGAGGTTGTTGTTGAATTTGTTGGTGTTTTTCAATGTTGAGGTTGTTGTTGAATTTGTTGGTGTTTTTCAATGTTGAGGTTTTTGTTGAATTTGTTGGTGTTTTTCTATGTCCAGGTTGTTGTTGAATTTGTTGGTGTTTTTCAATGTCGAGTTTGTTGTTGAATTTGTTGTTGTTTTTCAATGTCGAGGTTGTTGTTGAATTTGTTGGTGTTTTTCAATGTTGAGGTTGTTTTTGTTTTTCAATGTAGAGGTTGTTGTTGAATTTGTTGTCGTTTTTCAATGTTGAGGTTGCTGTTGAATTTGTTGCTTTTTTTCAATGTTGAGGTTGTTGGTGTTTTTCAATGTTGAGGTTGTTGTTGTTTTTCAATATTGAGGTTGTTGTTGAATTTGTTGGTGTTTTTCAATGTTGAGGTTGTTGTTGTTTTTCAATATTGAGGTTGTTGTTGAATTTGTTGGCGTTTTCAATGTTGAGATTGTTGTTGAATTTTTTGCTGTTTTCAATGTGGAGCTTGTTGTTGAATTTGTTGGTGTTTTTCAATGTTGAGGTTGTTGTTGTTTTTCAATGTTGAGGTTGTTGTTGAATTTGTTGGTGTTTTTCAATGTTGAGGTTGTTGTTGAGTTTGTTGAAGTTTTTCAATGTTGAGGTTGTTGTTGTTTTTCAATATTGAGGTTGTTGTTGAATTTGTTGGCGTTTTCAATGTTGAGATTGTTGTTGAATTTGTTGGTCTTTTCAATGTTGAGTTTGGTGATGAATTTGTTGGTGTTTTTCAATGTTGAGGTTGTTGTTGGTTTTCAATGTTGAGGTTGTTGTTGAATTTTTTGGTGTTTTTCAATGTTGATGTTGCTGTTGAATTTGTCGGTGTTTTTCAATGTTGAGGTTGTTGTTGTTTTTCAATATTGAGGTTGTTGTTGAATTTGTTTATGTTTTTCAATGTTGAGGTTGTTGTTGTTTTTCAATGTTGAGGTTGTTGTTGAATTTGTTGTCGTTTTTCAATGTTGAGGTTGTTGTTGAATTTGTTGGTGTTTTTCAAATTCGAGGTTGTTGTTGAATTTGTTGGTGTTTTTCAATGTTGATGTTGTTGTTGAATTTGTTGTTGTTTTTCAATATTGAGGTTGTTGTTGAATTTGTTCGTTTTTTTCAATGTTGAGGTTGTTGTTGAATTTGTTGGTCTTTTTCAATGTTGAGGTTGTTTTTGAATTTGTTGTTGTTTTTCAATGTAGTGGTTGTTGTTGTTTTACAATGTTGAGGTTGTTTTGAATTTGTTGGTGTTTTTAATGTTGAGGTTGTTGTTGAATTTGTTGGTGTTTTTCAATGTTGAGGTTGTTGTTGAATTTGTTGGTGTTTTCAATGTTGAGGTTGTTGTTGAATTTGTTGGTGTTTTTCAATGTTGAGGTTGTTGTTGAATTTGTTGGTGTTTTTCAATGTTGAGGTTGTTGTTGAA
Organism: Isurus oxyrinchus; assembly: GCA_026770705.1. Taxonomy (NCBI): domain Eukaryota; kingdom Metazoa; phylum Chordata; class Chondrichthyes; order Lamniformes; family Lamnidae; genus Isurus; species Isurus oxyrinchus. The sequence continues at coordinate 181,929 of JANJGN010000268.1, read as the reverse complement.
TTTGTTGGTGTTTTTCAATGTTGAGGTTTTTGTTGAATTTGTTGGTGTTTTTCAATGTTGAGGTTGTTGGTGTTTTTCAATGTTGAGGTTGTTGTTGAATTTGTTGGTGTTTTTCAATGTTGAGGTTGTTGTTGTTTTTCAATGTTGAGGTTGTTGTTGAATTTGTTGGTGTTTTTCAATGTTGAGGTTGTTTTTGTTTTTCAATGTTGAGGTTGTTGTTGAATTTGTTGCTTTTTTTCAATGTTGAGGTTGTTGTTGAATTTGTTGCTTTTTTTCAATGTTGAGGTTGTAGGTGTTTTTCAATGTTGAGGTTGTTGTTGTTTTTCAATATTGAGGTTGTTGTTGAATTTGTTGGTGTTTTTCAATGTTGAGGCAGTTGTTGAATTTGTTGGCATTTTCAATGTTGAGATTGTTGTTGAATTTGTTGGTGTTTTCAATGTTGAGTTTGTTGTTGAATTTGTTGGTGTTTTTCAATATTGATGTTGTTGTTGAATTTGTTGTTGTTTTTCAATATTGAGGTTGTTGTTGAATTTGTTCGTTTTTTTCAATGTTGAGGTTGTTGTTGAATTTGTTGGTCTTTTTCAATGTTGAGGTTGTTTTTGAATTTGTTGTTGTTTTTCAATGTAGTGGTTGTTGTTGTTTTTCAATGTTGAGGTTGTTTTGAATTTGTTGGTGTTTTTAATGTTGAGGTTGTTGTTGAATTTGTTGGTGTTTTTCAATGTTGAGGTTGTTGTTGAATTTGTTGGTGTTTTCAATGTTGAGGTTGTTGTTGAATTTGTTGGTGTTTTTCAATGTTGAGGTTGTTGTTGAATTTATTGGTGTTTTTCAATGTTGAGGTTGTTGTTGAATTTGTTGGTGTTTTTCAATGTTGAGGTTTTTGTTGAATTTGTTGGTGTTTTTCTATGTCCAGGTTGTTGTTGAATTTGTTGGTGTTTTTCAATGTCGAGTTTGTTGTTGAATTTGTTGTTGTTTTTCAACGTCGAGGTTGTTGTTGAATTTGTTGGTGTTTTTCAATGTTGAGGTTGTTTTTGTTTTTCAATGTTGAGGTTGTTGTTGAATTTGTTGCTTTTTTTCACTGTTGAGGTTGTTGTTGAATTTGTTGCTTTTTTTCAATGTTGAGTTTGTAGGTGTTTTTCAATGTTGAGGTTGTTGTTGTTTTTCAATATTGAGGTTGTTGTTGAATTTGTTGGTGTTTTTCAATGTTGAGGTTGTTGTTGAATTTGTTGGTGTTTTTCAATGTTGAGGTTGTTGTTGAATTTGTTGGTGTTTTTCAATGTTGAGGTTTTTGTTGAATTTGTTGGTGTTTTTCTATGTCCAGGTTGTTGTTGAATTTGTTGGTGTTTTTCAATGTCGAGTTTGTTGTTGAATTTGTTGTTGTTTTTCAACGTCGAGGTTGTTGTTGAATTTGTTGGTGTTTTTCAATGTTGAGGTTGTTTTTGTTTTTCAATGTTGAGGTTGTTGTTGAATTTGTTGCTTTTTTTCACTGTTGAGGTTGTTGTTGAATTTGTTGCTTTTTTTCAATGTTGAGTTTGTAGGTGTTTTTCAATGTTGAGGTTGTTGTTGTTTTTCAATATTGAGGTTGTTGTTGAATTTGTTGGCGTTTTTCAATGTTGAGGTAGTTGTTGAATTTGTTGGCATTTTCAATGTTGAGATTGTTGTTGAATTTGTTGGTGTTTTCAATGTTGAGTTTGTTGTTGAATTTGTTGGTGTTTTTCAATGTTGAGGATGTTGTTGAATTTGTTGCTTTTTTTCAATGTTGAGGTTGTTGTTGAATTTGTTGCTTTTTTCAATGTTGAGGTTGTTGGTGTTTTTCAATGTTGAGGTTGTTGTTGTTTTTCAATATTGAGGTTGTTGTTGAATTTGTTGGTGTTTTTCAATGTTGAGGTTGTTCTTGAATTTGTTGGCATTTTCAATGTTGAGATTGTTGTTGAATTTGTTGGTGTTTTCAATGTTGAGTTTGTTGTTGAATTTGTTGGTGTTTTTCAATGTTGAGTTTGTTGTTGAATTTGTTGGTGTTTTTCAATGTTGAGGTTGTTGTTGAATTTGTTGGTGTTTTTCAATGTTGAGGTTGTGGTTGAATTTGTTGGTGTTTTTCAATGTTGAGGTTGTTGTTGTTTTTCAATATTGAGGTTGTTGTTGAATTTGTTTATGTTTTTCAATGTTGAGGTTGCTGTTGAATTTGTTGGTGTTTTTCAAATTCGAGGTTGTTGTTGAATTTGTTGGTGTTTTTCAATGTTGATGTTGTTGTTGAATTTGTTGGTGTTTTTCAAAGTTGAGGTTGTTGTTGAATTTGTTGGTGTTTTTCAAAGTTCAGGTTGTTTTTGAATTTGTTGGTGTTTTTCAATGTTGAGGTTGTTGTTGAATTTGTTCGTTTTTTTCAATGTTGAGGTTGTTGTTGAATTTGTTGGTGTTTTTTAATGTTGAGGTTGTTGTTGTTTTTCAATGTTGAGGTTGTTGTTGAATTTGTTGGTGTTTTTCAATGTTGAGGTTGTTGTTGAATTTGTTGGTGTTTTTCAATGTGGAGGTTGTTGTTGAATTTGTTGGTGTTTTTCAATGTTGAGGTTGTTGTTGTTTTTCAATATTGAGGTTTTTGTTGAATTTGTTGGTGTTTTTCAATGTTGAGGTTGTTGTTGTTTATCAATATTGAGGTTGTTGTTGAATTTGTTTATGTTTTTCAATGTTGAGGTTGTTGTTGAATTTGTTGGTGTTTTTCAAATTCGAGGTTGTTGTTGAATTTGTTGGTGTTTTTCAATGTTGATGTTGTTGTTGAATTTGTTGGTGTTTTTCAAAGTTGAGGTTGTTGTTGAATTTGTTGGTGTTTTTCAAAGTTCAGGTTGTTTTTGAATTTGTTGGTGTTTTTCAATGTTGAGGTTGTTGTTGAATTTGTTCGTTTTTTTCAATGTTGAGGTTGTTGTTGAATTTGTTGGTGTTTTTTAATGTTGAGGTTGTTGTTGTTTTTCAATGTTGAGGTTGTTGTTGAATTTGTTGGTGTTTTTCAATGTTGAGGTTGTTGTTGAATTTGTTGGTGTTTTTCAATGTGGAGGTTGTTGTTGAATTTGTTGGTGTTTTTCAATGTTGAGGTTGTTGTTGTTTTTCAATATTGAGGTTGTTGTTGAATTTGTTTGTGTTTTTCAATGTTGAGGTTGTTGTTGAATTTGTTGGTGTTTTTCAAATTCGAGGTTGTTGTTGAATTTGTTGGTGTTGTTCAATGTTGATGTTGTTGTTGAATTTGTTGGTGTTTTTCAATGTTGAGGTTGTTGTTGAATATGTTCGTTTTTTTCAATGTTGAGGTTGTTGTTGAATTTGTTGGTGTTTTTCAATGTTGAGGTTGTATTTGAATTTGTTGTTGTTTTTCAATGTTGTGGTTGTTGTTGTTTTTCAATGTTGTGGTTGTTGTTGAATTTGTTGGTGTTTTTAATGTTGTGGTTGTTGTTGAATTTGTTGGTGTTTTTCAATGTTGAGGTTGTTGTTGAATTTGTTGGTGTTTTCAATGTTGAGGTTGTTGTTGAATTTGTTGGTGTTTTTCAATGTTGAGGTTGTTGTTGAATTTGTTGGTGTTTTTCAATGTTGAGGTTGTTGTTGAATTTGTTGGTGTTTTTCAATGTTGAGGTTTTTGTTGAATTTGTTGGTGTTTTTCCATGTCCAGGTTGTTGTTGAATTTGTTGGTGTTTTTCAATGTTGAGTTTGTTGTTGAATTTGTTGTTGTTTTTCAATGTCGAGGTTGTTGTTGAATTTGTTGGTGTTTTTCAATGTTGAGGTTGTTTTTGTTTTTCAATGCTGAGGTTGTTGTTGAATTTGTTGTCGTTTTTCAATGTTGAGGTTGCTGTTGAATTTGTTGCTTTTTTTCAATGTTGAGGTTGTTGGTGTTTTTCAATGTTGAGGTTGTTGTTGTTTTTCAATATTGAGGTTGTTGTTGAATTTGTTGGTGTTTTTCAATGTTGAGGTTGTTGTTGTTTTTCAATATTGAGGTTGTTGTTGAATTTGTTGGCGTTTTCAATGTTGAGATTGTTGTTGAATTTTTTGCTGTTTTCAATGTTGAGTTTGTTGTTGAATTTGTTGTCGTTTTTCAATGTTGAGGTTGTTGTTGAATTTGTTGGGGTTTTTCAATGTTGAGGTTGTTGTTGAGTTTGTTGAAGTTTTTCAATGTTGAGGTTGTTGGTGTTTTTCAATGTTGAGGTTGTTGAATTTGTTGGTGTTTTTCAATGTTGAGGTTGTTGTTGTTTTTCAATGTTGAGGTTGTTGTTGAATTTGTTGGTGTTTTTCAATGTTGAGGTTGTTTTTGTTTTTCAATGTTGAGGTTGTTGTTGAATTTGTTGCTTTTTTTCAATGTTGAGGTTGTTGTTGAATTTGTTGCTTTTTTTCAATGTTGAGGTTGTAGGTGTTTTTCAATGTTGAGGTTGTTGTTGTTTTTCAATATTGAGGTTGTTGTTGAATTTGTTGGTGTTTTTCAATGTTGAGGCAGTTGTTGAATTTGTTGGCATTTTCAATGTTGAGATTGTTGTTGAATTTGTTGGTGTTTTCAATGTTGAGTTTGTTGTTGAATTTGTTGGTGTTTTTCAATATTGATGTTGTTGTTGAATTTGTTGTTGTTTTTCAATATTGAGGTTGTTGTTGAATTTGTTCGTTTTTTTCAATGTTGAGGTTGTTGTTGAATTTGTTGGTCTTTTTCAATGTTGAGGTTGTTTTTGAATTTGTTGTTGTTTTTCAATGTAGTGGTTGTTGTTGTTTTTCAATGTTGAGCTTGTTTTGAATTTGTTGGTGTTTTTAATGTTGAGGTTGTTGTTGAATTTGTTGGTGTTTTTCAATGTTGAGGTTGTTGTTGAATTTGTTGGTGTTTTCAATGTTGAGGTTGTTGTTGAATTTGTTGGTGTTTTTCAATGTTGAGGTTGTTGTTGAATTTATTGGTGTTTTTCAATGTTGAGGTTGTTGTTGAATTTGTTGGTGTTTTTCAATGTTGAGGTTTTTGTTGAATTTGTTGGTGTTTTTCTATGTCCAGGTTGTTGTTGAATTTGTTGGTGTTTTTCAATGTCGAGTTTGTTGTTGAATTTGTTGTTGTTTTTCAACGTCGAGGTTGTTGTTGAATTTGTTGGTGTTTTTCAATGTTGAGGTTGTTTTTGTTTTTCAATGTTGAGGTTGTTGTTGAATTTGTTGCTTTTTTTCACTGTTGAGGTTGTTGTTGAATTTGTTGCTTTTTTTCAATGTTGAGTTTGTAGGTGTTTTTCAATGTTGAGGTTGTTGTTGTTTTTCAATATTGAGGTTGTTGTTGAATTTGTTGGTGTTTTTCAATGTTGAGGTTGTTGTTGAATTTGTTGGTGTTTTTCAATGTTGAGGTTGTTGTTGAATTTGTTGGTGTTTTTCAATGTTGAGGTTTTTGTTGAATTTGTTGGTGTTTTTCTATGTCCAGGTTGTTGTTGAATTTGTTGGTGTTTTTCAATGTCGAGTTTGTTGTTGAATTTGTTGTTGTTTTTCAACGTCGAGGTTGTTGTTGAATTTGTTGGTGTTTTTCAATGTTGAGGTTGTTTTTGTTTTTCAATGTTGAGGTTGTTGTTGAATTTGTTGCTTTTTTTCACTGTTGAGGTTGTTGTTGAATTTGTTGCTTTTTTTCAATGTTGAGTTTGTAGGTGTTTTTCAATGTTGAGGTTGTTGTTGTTTTTCAATATTGAGGTTGTTGTTGAATTTGTTGGCGTTTTTCAATGTTGAGGTAGTTGTTGAATTTGTTGGCATTTTCAATGTTGAGATTGTTGTTGAATTTGTTGGTGTTTTCAATGTTGAGTTTGTTGTTGAATTTGTTGGTGTTTTTCAATGTTGAGGATGTTGTTGAATTTGTTGCTTTTTTTCAATGTTGAGGTTGTTGTTGAATTTGTTGCTTTTTTTCAATGTTGAGGTTGTTGGTGTTTTTCAATGTTGAGGTTGTTGTTGTTTTTCAATATTGAGGTTGTTGTTGAATTTGTTGTTGTTTTTCAATGTTGAGGTTGTTCTTGAATTTGTTGGCATTTTCAATGTTGAGATTGTTGTTGAATTTGTTGGTGTTTTCAATGTTGAGTTTGTTGTTGAATTTGTTGGTGTTTTTCAATGTTGAGTTTGTTGTTGAATTTGTTGGTGTTTTTCAATGTTGAGGTTGTTGTTGAATTTGTTGGTGTTTTTCAATGTTGAGGTTGTGGTTGAATTTGTTGGTGTTTTTCAATGTTGAGGTTGTTGTTGTTTTTCAATATTGAGGTTGTTGTTGAATTTGTTTATGTTTTTCAATGTTGAGGTTGCTGTTGAATTTGTTGGTGTTTTTCAAATTCGAGGTTGTTGTTGAATTTGTTGGTGTTTTTCAATGTTGATGTTGTTGTTGAATTTGTTGGTGTTTTTCAAAGTTGAGGTTGTTGTTGAATTTGTTGGTGTTTTTCAAAGTTCAGGTTGTTTTTGAATTTGTTGGTGTTTTTCAATGTTGAGGTTGTTGTTGAATTTGTTCGTTTTTTTCAATGTTGAGGTTGTTGTTGAATTTGTTGGTGTTTTTTAATGTTGAGGTTGTTGTTGTTTTTCAATGTTGAGGTTGTTGTTGAATTTGTTGGTGTTTTTCAATGTTGAGGTTGTTGTTGAATTTGTTGGTGTTTTTCAATGTGGAGGTTGTTGTTGAATTTGTTGGTGTTTTTCAATGTTGAGGTTGTTGTTGTTTTTCAATATTGAGGTTTTTGTTGAATTTGTTTGTGTTTTTCAATGTTGAGGTTGTTGTTGAATTTGTTGGTGTTTTTCAAATTCGAGGTTGTTGTTGAATTTGTTGGTGTTGTTCAATGTTGATGTTGTTGTTGAATTTGTTGGTGTTTTTCAATGTTGAGGTTGTTGTTGAATATGTTCGTTTTTTTCAATGTTGAGGTTGTTGTTGAATTTGTTGGTGTTTTTCAATGTTGAGGTTGTATTTGAATTTGTTGTTGTTTTTCAATGTTGTGGTTGTTGTTGTTTTTCAATGTTGTGGTTGTTGTTGAATTTGTTGGTGTTTTTAATGTTGTGGTTGTTGTTGAATTTGTTGGTGTTTTTCAATGTTGAGGTTGTTGTTGAATTTGTTGGTGTTTTTCAATGTTGAGGTTGTTGTTGTTTTTCAATATTGAGGTTGTTGTTGAATTTGTTTATGTTTTTCAATGTTGAGGTTGTTGTTGAATTTGTTGGTGTTTTTCAAATTCGAGGTTGTTGTTGAATTTGTTGGTGTTTTTCAATGTTGATGTTGTTGTTGAATTTGTTGGTGTTTTTCAAAGTTGAGGTTGTTGTTGAATTTGTTGGTGTTTTTCAAAGTTCAGGTTGTTTTTGAATTTGTTGGTGTTTTTCAATGTTGAGGTTGTTGTTGAATTTGTTCGTTTTTTTCAATGTTGAGGTTGTTGTTGAATTTGTTGGTGTTTTTTAATGTTGAGGTTGTTGTTGTTTTTCAATGTTGAGGTTGTTGTTGAATTTGTTGGTGTTTTTCAATGTTGAGGTTGTTGTTGAATTTGTTGGTGTTTTTCAATGTGGAGGTTGTTGTTGAATTTGTTGGTGTTTTTCAATGTTGAGGTTGTTGTTGTTTTTCAATATTGAGGTTGTTGTTGAATTTGTTTGTGTTTTTCAATGTTGAGGTTGTTGTTGAATTTGTTGGTGTTTTTCAAATTCGAGGTTGTTGTTGAATTTGTTGGTGTTGTTCAATGTTGATGTTGTTGTTGAATTTGTTGGTGTTTTTCAATGTTGAGGTTGTTGTTGAATATGTTCGTTTTTTTCAATGTTGAGGTTGTTGTTGAATTTGTTGGTGTTTTTCAATGTTGAGGTTGTATTTGAATTTGTTGTTGTTTTTCAATGTTGTGGTTGTTGTTGTTTTTCAATGTTGTGGTTGTTGTTGAATTTGTTGGTGTTTTTAATGTTGTGGTTGTTGTTGAATTTGTTGGTGTTTTTCAATGTTGAGGTTGTTGTTGAATTTGTTGGTGTTTTCAATGTTGAGGTTGTTGTTGAATTTGTTGGTGTTTTTCAATGTTGAGGTTGTTGTTGAATTTGTTGGTGTTTTTCAATGTTGAGGTTGTTGTTGAATTTGTTGGTGTTTTTCAATGTTGAGGTTTTTGTTGAATTTGTTGGTGTTTTTCCATGTCCAGGTTGTTGTTGAATTTGTTGGTGTTTTTCAATGTTGAGTTTGTTGTTGAATTTGTTGTTGTTTTTCAATGTCGAGGTTGTTGTTGAATTTGTTGGTGTTTTTCAATGTTGAGGTTGTTTTTGTTTTTCAATGCTGAGGTTGTTGTTGAATTTGTTGTCGTTTTTCAATGTTGAGGTTGCTGTTGAATTTGTTGCTTTTTTTCAATGTTGAGGTTGTTGGTGTTTTTCAATGTTGAGGTTGTTGTTGTTTTTCAATATTGAGGTTGTTGTTGAATTTGTTGGTGTTTTTCAATGTTGAGGTTGTTGGTGTTTTTCAATATTGAGGTTGTTGTTGAATTTGTTGGCGTTTTCAATGTTGAGATTGTTGTTGAATTTTTTGCTGTTTTCAATGTTGAGTTTGTTGTTGAATTTGTTGTCGTTTTTCAATGTTGAGGTTGTTGTTGAATTTGTTGGGGTTTTTCAATGTTGAGGTTGTTGTTGAGTTTGTTGAAGTTTTTCAATGTTGAGGTTGTTGGTGTTTTTCAATGTTGAGGTTGTTGAATTTGTTGGTGTTTTTCAATGTTGAGGTTGTTGTTGTTTTTCAATGTTGAGGTTGTTGTTGAATTTGTTGGTGTTTTTCAATGTTGAGGTTGTTTTTGTTTTTCAATGTTGAGGTTGTTGTTGAATTTGTTGCTTTTTTTCAATGTTGAGGTTGTTGTTGAATTTGTTGCTTTTTTTCAATGTTGAGGTTGTAGGTGTTTTTCAATGTTGAGGTTGTTGTTGTTTTTCAATATTGAGGTTGTTGTTGAATTTGTTGGTGTTTTTCAATGTTGAGGTTGTTGTTGAATTTGTTGGTGTTTTTCAATGTTGAGGTTGTTGTTGAATTTGTTGGTGTTTTTCAATGTTGAGGTTTTTGTTGAATTTGTTGGTGTTTTTCTATGTCCAGGTTGTTGTTGAATTTGTTGGTGTTTTTCAATGTCGAGTTTGTTGTTGAATTTGTTGGTGTTTTTTAATGTTGAGGTTGTTGTTGTTTTTCAATGTTGAGGTTGTTGTTGAATTTGTTGGTGTTTTTCAATGTTGAGGTTGTTGTTGAATTTGTTGGTGTTTTTCAATGTGGAGGTTGTTGTTGAATTTGTTGGTGTTTTTCAATGTTGAGGTTGTTGTTGTTTTTCAATATTGAGGTTTTTGTTGAATTTGTTGGTGTTTTTCAATGTTGAGGTTGTTGTTGTTTATCAATATTGAGGTTGTTGTTGAATTTGTTTATGTTTTTCAATGTTGAGGTTGTTGTTGAATTTGTTGGTGTTTTTCAAATTCGAGGTTGTTGTTGAATTTGTTGGTGTTTTTCAATGTTGATGTTGTTGTTGAATTTGTTGGTGTTTTTCAAAGTTGAGGTTGTTGTTGAATTTGTTGGTGTTTTTCAAAGTTCAGGTTGTTTTTGAATTTGTTGGTGTTTTTCAATGTTGAGGTTGTTGTTGAATTTGTTCGTTTTTTTCAATGTTGAGGTTGTTGTTGAATTTGTTGGTGTTTTTTAATGTTGAGGTTGTTGTTGTTTTTCAATGTTGAGGTTGTTGTTGAATTTGTTGGTGTTTTTCAATGTTGAGGTTGTTGTTGAATTTGTTGGTGTTTTTCAATGTGGAGGTTGTTGTTGAATTTGTTGGTGTTTTTCAATGTTGAGGTTGTTGTTGTTTTTCAATATTGAGGTTGTTGTTGAATTTGTTTGTGTTTTTCAATGTTGAGGTTGTTGTTGAATTTGTTGGTGTTTTTCAAATTCGAGGTTGTTGTTGAATTTGTTGGTGTTGTTCAATGTTGATGTTGTTGTTGAATTTGTTGGTGTTTTTCAATGTTGAGGTTGTTGTTGAATATGTTCGTTTTTTTCAATGTTGAGGTTGTTGTTGAATTTGTTGGTGTTTTTCAATGTTGAGGTTGTATTTGAATTTGTTGTTGTTTTTCAATGTTGTGGTTGTTGTTGTTTTTCAATGTTGTGGTTGTTGTTGAATTTGTTGGTGTTTTTAATGTTGTGGTTGTTGTTGAATTTGTTGGTGTTTTTCAATGTTGAGGTTGTTGTTGAATTTGTTGGTGTTTTCAATGTTGAGGTTGTTGTTGAATTTGTTGGTGTTTTTCAATGTTGAGGTTGTTGTTGAATTTGTTGGTGTTTTTCAATGTTGAGGTTGTTGTTGAATTTGTTGGTGTTTTTCAATGTTGAGGTTTTTGTTGAATTTGTTGGTGTTTTTCCATGTCCAGGTTGTTGTTGAATTTGTTGGTGTTTTTCAATGTTGAGTTTGTTGTTGAATTTGTTGTTGTTTTTCAATGTCGAGGTTGTTGTTGAATTTGTTGGTGTTTTTCAATGTTGAGGTTGTTTTTGTTTTTCAATGCTGAGGTTGTTGTTGAATTTGTTGTCGTTTTTCAATGTTGAGGTTGCTGTTGAATTTGTTGCTTTTTTTCAATGTTGAGGTTGTTGGTGTTTTTCAATGTTGAGGTTGTTGTTGTTTTTCAATATTGAGGTTGTTGTTGAATTTGTTGGTGTTTTTCAATGTTGAGGTTGTTGGTGTTTTTCAATATTGAGGTTGTTGTTGAATTTGTTGGCGTTTTCAATGTTGAGATTGTTGTTGAATTTTTTGCTGTTTTCAATGTTGAGTTTGTTGTTGAATTTGTTGTCGTTTTTCAATGTTGAGGTTGTTGTTGAATTTGTTGGGGTTTTTCAATGTTGAGGTTGTTGTTGAGTTTGTTGAAGTTTTTCAATGTTGAGGTTGTTGGTGTTTTTCAATGTTGAGGTTGTTGAATTTGTTGGTGTTTTTCAATGTTGAGGTTGTTGTTGTTTTTCAATGTTGAGGTTGTTGTTGAATTTGTTGGTGTTTTTCAATGTTGAGGTTGTTTTTGTTTTTCAATGTTGAGGTTGTTGTTGAATTTGTTGCTTTTTTTCAATGTTGAGGTTGTTGTTGAATTTGTTGCTTTTTTTCAATGTTGAGGTTGTAGGTGTTTTTCAATGTTGAGGTTGTTGTTGTTTTTCAATATTGAGGTTGTTGTTGAATTTGTTGGTGTTTTTCAATGTTGAGGTTGTTGTTGAATTTGTTGGTGTTTTTCAATGTTGAGGTTGTTGTTGAATTTGTTGGTGTTTTTCAATGTTGAGGTTTTTGTTGAATTTGTTGGTGTTTTTCTATGTCCAGGTTGTTGTTGAATTTGTTGGTGTTTTTCAATGTCGAGTTTGTTGTTGAATTTGTTGTTGTTTTTCAACGTCGAGGTTGTTGTTGAATTTGTTGGTGTTTTTCAATGTTGAGGTTGTTTTTGTTTTTCAATGTTGAGGTTGTTGTTGAATTTGTTGCTTTTTTTCACTGTTGAGGTTGTTGTTGAATTTGTTGCTTTTTTTCAATGTTGAGTTTGTAGGTGTTTTTCAATGTTGAGGTTGTTGTTGTTTTTCAATATTGAGGTTGTTGTTGAATTTGTTGGCGTTTTTCAATGTTGAGGTAGTTGTTGAATTTGTTGGCATTTTCAATGTTGAGATTGTTGTTGAATTTGTTGGTGTTTTCAATGTTGAGTTTGTTGTTGAATTTGTTGGTGTTTTTCAATGTTGAGGATGTTGTTGAATTTGTTGCTTTTTTTCAATGTTGAGGTTGTTGTTGAATTTGTTGCTTTTTTTCAATGTTGAGGTTGTTGGTGTTTTTCAATGTTGAGGTTGTTGTTGTTTTTCAATATTGAGGTTGTTGTTGAATTTGTTGGTGTTTTTCAATGTTGAGGTTGTTCTTGAATTTGTTGGCATTTTCAATGTTGAGATTGTTGTTGAATTTGTTGGTGTTTTCAATGTTGAGTTTGTTGTTGAATTTGTTGGTGTTTTTCAATGTTGAGTTTGTTGTTGAATTTGTTGGTGTTTTTCAATGTTGAGGTTGTTGTTGAATTTGTTGGTGTTTTTCAATGTTGAGGTTGTGGTTGAATTTGTTGGTGTTTTTCAATGTTGAGGTTGTTGTTGTTTTTCAATATTGAGGTTGTTGTTGAATTTGTTTATGTTTTTCAATGTTGAGGTTGCTGTTGAATTTGTTGGTGTTTTTCAAATTCGAGGTTGTTGTTGAATTTGTTGGTGTTTTTCAATGTTGATGTTGTTGTTGAATTTGTTGGTGTTTTTCAAAGTTGAGGTTGTTGTTGAATTTGTTGGTGTTTTTCAAAGTTCAGGTTGTTTTTGAATTTGTTGGTGTTTTTCAATGTTGAGGTTGTTGTTGAATTTGTTCGTTTTTTTCAATGTTGAGGTTGTTGTTGAATTTGTTGGTGTTTTTTAATGTTGAGGTTGTTGTTGTTTTTCAATGTTGAGGTTGTTGTTGAATTTGTTGGTGTTTTTCAATGTTGAGGTTGTTGTTGAATTTGTTGGTGTTTTTCAATGTGGAGGTTGTTGTTGAATTTGTTGGTGTTTTTCAATGTTGAGGTTGTTGTTGTTTTTCAATATTGAGGTTTTTGTTGAATTTGTTTGTGTTTTTCAATGTTGAGGTTGTTGTTGAATTTGTTGGTGTTTTTCAAATTCGAGGTTGTTGTTGAATTTGTTGGTGTTGTTCAATGTTGATGTTGTTGTTGAATTTGTTGGTGTTTTTCAATGTTGAGGTTGTTGTTGAATATGTTCGTTTTTTTCAATGTTGAGGTTGTTGTTGAATTTGTTGGTGTTTTTCAATGTTGAGGTTGTATTTGAATTTGTTGTTGTTTTTCAATGTTGTGGTTGTTGTTGTTTTTCAATGTTGTGGTTGTTGTTGAATTTGTTGGTGTTTTTAATGTTGTGGTTGTTGTTGAATTTGTTGGTGTTTTTCAATGTTGAGGTTGTTGTTGAATTTGTTGGTGTTTTTCAATGTTGAGGTTGTTGTTGTTTTTCAATATTGAGGTTGTTGTTGAATTTGTTTATGTTTTTCAATGTTGAGGTTGTTGTTGAATTTGTTGGTGTTTTTCAAATTCGAGGTTGTTGTTGAATTTGTTGGTGTTTTTCAATGTTGATGTTGTTGTTGAATTTGTTGGTGTTTTTCAAAGTTGAGGTTGTTGTTGAATTTGTTGGTGTTTTTCAAAGTTCAGGTTGTTTTTGAATTTGTTGGTGTTTTTCAATGTTGAGGTTGTTGTTGAATTTGTTCGTTTTTTTCAATGTTGAGGTTGTTGTTGAATTTGTTGGTGTTTTTTAATGTTGAGGTTGTTGTTGTTTTTCAATGTTGAGGTTGTTGTTGAATTTGTTGGTGTTTTTCAATGTTGAGGTTGTTGTTGAATTTGTTGGTGTTTTTCAATGTGGAGGTTGTTGTTGAATTTGTTGGTGTTTTTCAATGTTGAGGTTGTTGTTGTTTTTCAATATTGAGGTTGTTGTTGAATTTGTTTGTGTTTTTCAATGTTGAGGTTGTTGTTGAATTTGTTGGTGTTTTTCAAATTCGAGGTTGTTGTTGAATTTGTTGGTGTTGTTCAATGTTGATGTTGTTGTTGAATTTGTTGGTGTTTTTCAATGTTGAGGTTGTTGTTGAATATGTTCGTTTTTTTCAATGTTGAGGTTGTTGTTGAATTTGTTGGTGTTTTTCAATGTTGAGGTTGTATTTGAATTTGTTGTTGTTTTTCAATGTTGTGGTTGTTGTTGTTTTTCAATGTTGTGGTTGTTGTTGAATTTGTTGGTGTTTTTAATGTTGTGGTTGTTGTTGAATTTGTTGGTGTTTTTCAATGTTGAGGTTGTTGTTGAATTTGTTGGTGTTTTCAATGTTGAGGTTGTTGTTGAATTTGTTGGTGTTTTTCAATGTTGAGGTTGTTGTTGAATTTGTTGGTGTTTTTCAATGTTGAGGTTGTTGTTGAATTTGTTGGTGTTTTTCAATGTTGAGGTTTTTGTTGAATTTGTTGGTGTTTTTCCATGTCCAGGTTGTTGTTGAATTTGTTGGTGTTTTTCAATGTTGAGTTTGTTGTTGAATTTGTTGTTGTTTTTCAATGTCGAGGTTGTTGTTGAATTTGTTGGTGTTTTTCAATGTTGAGGTTGTTTTTGTTTTTCAATGCTGAGGTTGTTGTTGAATTTGTTGTCGTTTTTCAATGTTGAGGTTGCTGTTGAATTTGTTGCTTTTTTTCAATGTTGAGGTTGTTGGTGTTTTTCAATGTTGAGGTTGTTGTTGTTTTTCAATATTGAGGTTGTTGTTGAATTTGTTGGTGTTTTTCAATGTTGAGGTTGTTGGTGTTTTTCAATATTGAGGTTGTTGTTGAATTTGTTGGCGTTTTCAATGTTGAGATTGTTGTTGAATTTTTTGCTGTTTTCAATGTTGAGTTTGTTGTTGAATTTGTTGTCGTTTTTCAATGTTGAGGTTGTTGTTGAATTTGTTGGGGTTTTTCAATGTTGAGGTTGTTGTTGAGTTTGTTGAAGTTTTTCAATGTTGAGGTTGTTGGTGTTTTTCAATGTTGAGGTTGTTGAATTTGTTGGTGTTTTTCAATGTTGAGGTTGTTGTTGTTTTTCAATGTTGAGGTTGTTGTTGAATTTGTTGGTGTTTTTCAATGTTGAGGTTGTTTTTGTTTTTCAATGTTGAGGTTGTTGTTGAATTTGTTGCTTTTTTTCAATGTTGAGGTTGTTGTTGAATTTGTTGCTTTTTTTCAATGTTGAGGTTGTAGGTGTTTTTCAATGTTGAGGTTGTTGTTGTTTTTCAATATTGAGGTTGTTGTTGAATTTGTTGGTGTTTTTCAATGTTGAGGCAGTTGTTGAATTTGTTGGCATTTTCAATGTTGAGATTGTTGTTGAATTTGTTGGTGTTTTCAATGTTGAGTTTGTTGTTGAATTTGTTGGTGTTTTTCAATATTGATGTTGTTGTTGAATTTGTTGTTGTTTTTCAATATTGAGGTTGTTGTTGAATTTGTTCGCTTTTTCAATGTTGAGGTTGTTGTTGAATTTGTTGGTCTTTTTCAATGTTGAGGTTGTTTTTGAATTTGTTGTTGTTTTTCAATGTAGTGGTTGTTGTTGTTTTTCAATGTTGAGGTTGTTTTGAATTTGTTGGTGTTTTTAATGTTGAGGTTGTTGTTGAATTTGTTGGTGGTTTTCAATGTTGAGGTTGTTGTTGAATTTGTTGGTGTTTTCAATGTTGAGGTTGTTGTTGAATTTGTTGGTGTTTTTCAATGTTGAGGTTGTTGTTGAATTTATTGGTGTTTTTCAATGTTGAGGTTGTTGTTGAATTTGTTGGTGTTTTTCAATGTTGAGGTTTTTGTTGAATTTGTTGGTGTTTTTCTATGTCCAGGTTGTTGTTGAATTTGTTGGTGTTTTTCAATGTCGAGTTTGTTGTTGAATTTGTTGTTGTTTTTCAACGTCATGGTTGTTGTTGAATTTGTTGGTGTTTTTCAATGTTGAGGTTGTTTTTGTTTTTCAATGTTGAGGTTGTTGTTGAATTTGTTGCTTTTTTTCACTGTTGAGGTTGTTGTTGAATTTGTTGCTTTTTTTCAATGTTGAGTTTGTAGGTGTTTTTCAATGTTGAGGTTGTTGTTGTTTTTCAATATTGAGGTTGTTGTTGAATTTGTTGGTGTTTTTCAATGTTGAGGTTGTTGTTGAATTTGTTGGTGTTTTTCAATGTTGAGGTTGTTGTTGAATTTGTTGGTGTTTTTCAATGTTGAGGTTTTTGTTGAATTTGTTGGTGTTTTTCTATGTCCAGGTTGTTGTTGAATTTGTTGGTGTTTTTCAATGTCGAGTTTGTTGTTGAATTTGTTGTTGTTTTTCAACGTCGAGGTTGTTGTTGAATTTGTTGGTGTTTTTCAATGTTGAGGTTGTTTTTGTTTTTCAATGTTGAGGTTGTTGTTGAATTTGTTGCTTTTTTTCACTGTTGAGGTTGTTGTTGAATTTGTTGCTTTTTTTCAATGTTGAGTTTGTAGGTGTTTTTCAATGTTGAGGTTGTTGTTGTTTTTCAATATTGAGGTTGTTGTTGAATTTGTTGGCGTTTTTCAATGTTGAGGTAGTTGTTGAATTTGTTGGCATTTTCAATGTTGAGATTGTTGTTGAATTTGTTGGTGTTTTCAATGTTGAGTTTGTTGTTGAATTTGTTGGTGTTTTTCAATGTTGAGGATGTTGTTGAATTTGTTGCTTTTTTTCAATGTTGAGGTTGTTGTTGAATTTGTTGCTTTTTTTCAATGTTGAGGTTGTTGGTGTTTTTCAATGTTGAGGTTGTTGTTGTTTTTCAATATTGAGGTTGTTGTTGAATTTGTTGGTGTTTTTCAATGTTGAGGTTGTTCTTGAATTTGTTGGCATTTTCAATGTTGAGATTGTTGTTGAATTTGTTGGTGTTTTCAATGTTGAGTTTGTTGTTGAATTTGTTGGTGTTTTTCAATGTTGAGTTTGTTGTTGAATTTGTTGGTGTTTTTCAATGTTGAGGTTGTTGTTGAATTTGTTGGTGTTTTTCAATGTTGAGGTTGTGGTTGAATTTGTTGGTGTTTTTCAATGTTGAGGTTGTTGTTGTTTTTCAATATTGAGGTTGTTGTTGAATTTGTTTATGTTTTTCAATGTTGAGGTTGCTGTTGAATTTGTTGGTGTTTTTCAAATTCGAGGTTGTTGTTGAATTTGTTGGTGTTTTTCAATGTTGATGTTGTTGTTGAATTTGTTGGTGTTTTTCAAAGTTGAGGTTGTTGTTGAATTTGTTGGTGTTTTTCAAAGTTCAGGTTGTTTTTGAATTTGTTGGTGTTTTTCAATGTTGAGGTTGTTGTTGAATTTGTTCGTTTTTTTCAATGTTGAGGTTGTTGTTGAATTTGTTCGTTTTTTTCAATGTTGAGGTTGTTGTTGAATTTGTTGGTCTTTTTCAATGTTGAGGTTGTTTTTGAATTTGTTGTTGTTTTTCAATGTTGTGGTTGTTGTTGTTTTTCAATGTTGAGGTTGTTTTGAATTTGTTGGTGTTTTTAATGTTGAGGTTGTTGTTGAATTTGTTGGTGTTTTTCAATGTTGAGGTTGTTGTTGAATTTGTTGGTGTTTTCAATGTTGAGGTTGTTGTTGAATTTGTTGGTGTTTTTCAATGTTGAGGTTGTTGTTGAATTTGTTTTTGTTTTTCAATGTTGAGGTTGTTGTTGAATTTGTTGGTGTTTTTCAATGTTGAGGTTTTTGTTGAATTTGTTGGTGTTTTTCTATGTCGAGGTTGTTGTTGAATTTGTTGGTGTTTTTTAATGTCGAGTTTGTTGTTGAATTTGTTGTTGTTTTTCAACGTCGAGGTTGTTGTTGAATTTGTTGGTGTTTTTCAATGTTGAGGTTGTTTTTGTTTTTCAATGTTGAGGTTGTTGTTGAATTTGTTGCTTTTTTTCAATGTTGAGGTTGTTGTTGAATTTGTTGCTTTTTTTCAATGTTGAGGTTGTTGGTATTTTTCAATATTGAGCTTGTTGTTGTTTTTCAATATTGAGGTTGTTGTTGAATTTGTTGGTGTTTTTCAATGTTGAGGTTGTTGTTGAATTTGTTGGCATTTTCAATGTTGAGATTGTTCTTGAATTTGTTGGTGTTTTCAATGTTGAGTTTGTTGTTGAATTTGTTGGTGTTTTTCAATGTCGAGGTTGTTGTTGTTTTTCAATATTGAGGTTGTTGTTGAATTTGTTGGTGTTTTTCAATGTTGTTGATGTTGTTGAATTTGTTGGTGTTTTCCAAAGTTGAGGTTGTTGTTGAATTTGTTGGTGTTTTTCAATGTTGAGGTTGTTGTTGAATTTGTTGTTGAATTTGTTGGTGTTTTTCAATGTTGAGGTTGTTGCTGAATTTGTTGGTGTTTTTCAATGTTGAGGTTGTTGTTGAATTTGTTGGTGTTTTTCAATGTTGAGGTTGTTGTTGTTTTTCAATATTGAGGTTGTTGTTGAATTTGTTTGTGTTTTTCAATGTTGAGGTTGTTGTTGAATTTGTTGGTGTTTTTCAATGTTGAGGTTGTTGTTGAATTTGTTGGAGTTTTTCAATGTTGAGGTTGTTGTTGTTTTTCAATATTGAGGTTGTTGTTGAATTTGTTTATGTTTTTCAATGTTGAGGTTGTTGTTGAATTTGTTGGTGTTTTTCAAATTCGAGGTTGTTGTTGAATTTGTTGGTGTTTTTCAATGTTGATGTTGTTGTTGAATTTGTTGGTGTTTTTCAAAGTTGAGGTTGTTGTTGAATTTGTTGGTGTTTTTCAAAGTTCAGGTTGTTTTTGAATTTGTTGGTGTTTTTCAATGTTGAGGTTGTTGTTGAATTTGTTCGTTTTTTTCAATGTTGAGGTTGTTGTTGAATTTGTTGGTGTTTTTTAATGATGAGGTTGTTGTTGTTTTTCAATGTTGAGGTTGTTGTTGAATTTGTTGGTGTTTTTCAATGTTGAGGTTGTTGTTGAATTTGTTGGTGTTTTTCAATGTTGAGGTTGTTGTTGTTTTTCAATATTGAGGTTGTTGTTGAATTTGTTTGTGTTTTTCAATGTTGAGGTTGTTGTTGAATTTGTTGGTGTTTTTCAAATTCGAGGTTGTTGTTGAATTTGTAGGTGTTATTCAATGTTGATGTTGTTGTTGAATTTGTTGGTGTTTTTCAATGATGAGGTTGTTGTTGAATATGTTCGTTTTTTTCAATGTTGAGGTTGTTGTTGAATTTGTTGGTGTTTTTCAAAGTTGAGGTTGTATTTGAATTTGTTGTTGTTTTTCAATGTTGTGGTTGTTGTTGTTTTTCAATGTTGAGGTTGTTGTTGAATTTGTTGGTGTTTTTAATGTTGTGGTTGTTGTTGAATTTGTTGGTGTTTTTCAATGTTGAGGTTGTTGTTGAATTTGTTGGTGTTTTCAATGTTGAGGTTGTTGTTGAATTTGTTGGTGTTTTTCAATGTTGAGGTTGTTGTTGAATTTGTTGGTGTTTTTCAATGTTGAGGTTGTTGTTGAATTTGTTGGTGTTTTTCAATGTTGAGGTTTTTGTTGAATTTGTTGGTGTTTTTCTATGTCCAGGTTGTTGTTGAATTTGTTGGTGTTTTTCAATGTCGAGTTTGTTGTTGAATTTGTTGTTGTTTTTCAATGTCGAGGTTGTTGTTGAATTTGTTGGTGTTTTTCAATGTTGAGGTTGTTTTTGTTTTTCAATGTAGAGGTTGTTGTTGAATTTGTTGTCGTTTTTCAATGTTGAGGTTGCTGTTGAATTTGTTGCTTTTTTTCAATGTTGAGGTTGTTGGTGTTTTTCAATGTTGAGGTTGTTGTTGTTTTTCAATATTGAGGTTGTTGTTGAATTTGTTGGTGTTTTTCAATGTTGAGGTTGTTGTTGTTTTTCAATATTGAGGTTGTTGTTGAATTTGTTGGCGTTTTCAATGTTGAGATTGTTGTTGAATTTTTTGCTGTTTTCAATGTGGAGCTTGTTGTTGAATTTGTTGGTGTTTTTCAATGTTGAGGTTGTTGTTGTTTTTCAATGTTGAGGTTGATGTTGAATTTGTTGGTGTTTTTCAATGTTGAGGTTGTTGTTGAGTTTGTTGAAGTTTTTCAATGTTGAGGTTGTTGTTGTTTTTCAATATTGAGGTTGTTGTTGAATTTGTTGGCGTTTTCAATGTTGAGATTGTTGTTGAATTTGTTGGTCTTTTCAATGTTGAGTTTGGTGATGAATTTGTTGGTGTTTTTCAATGTTGAGGTTGTTGTTGGTTTTCAATGTTGAGGTTGTTGTTGAATTTTTTGGTGTTTTTCAATGTTGATGTTGCTGTTGAATTTGTCGGCGTTTTTCAATGTTGAGGTTGTTGTTGTTTTTCAATATTGAGGTTGTTGTTGAATTTGTTTATGTTTTTCAATGTTGAGGTTGTTGTTGTTTTTCAATGTTGAGGTTGTTGTTGAATTTGTTGTCGTTTTTCAATGTTGAGGTTGTTGTTGAATTTGTTGGTGTTTTTCAAATTCGAGGTTGTTGTTGAATTTGTTGGTGTTTTTCAATGTTGATGTTGTTGTTGAATTTGTTGTTGTTTTTCAATATTGAGGTTGTTGTTGAATTTGTTCGTTTTTTTCAATGTTGAGGTTGTTGTTGAATTTGTTGGTCTTTTTCAATGTTGAGGTTGTTTTTGAATTTGTTGTTGTTTTTCAATGTAGTGGTTGTTGTTGTTTTACAATGTTGAGGTTGTTTTGAATTTGTTGGTGTTTTTAATGTTGAGGTTGTTGTTGAATTTGTTGGTGTTTTTCAATGTTGAGGTTGTTGTTGAATTTGTTGGTGTTTTCAATGTTGAGGTTGTTGTTGAATTTGTTGGTGTTTTTCAATGTTGAGGTTGTTGTTGAATTTGTTGGTGTTTTTCAATGTTGAGGTTGTTGTTGAATTTGTTGGTGTTTTTCAATGTTGAGGTTTTTGTTGAATTTGTTGGTGTTTTTCAATGTTGAGGTTGTTGGTGTTTTTCAATGTTGAGGTTGTTGTTGAATTTGTTGGTGTTTTTCAATGTTGAGGTTGTTGTTGTTTTTCAATGTTGAGGTTGTTGTTGAATTTGTTGGTGTTTTTCAATGTTGAGGTTGTTTTTGTTTTTCAATGTTGAGGTTGTTGTTGAATTTGTTGCTTTTTTTCAATGTTGAGGTTGTTGTTGAATTTGTTGCTTTTTTTCAATGTTGAGGTTGTAGGTGTTTTTCAATGTTGAGGTTGTTGTTGTTTTTCAATATTGAGGTTGTTGTTGAATTTGTTGGTGTTTTTCAATGTTGAGGCAGTTGTTGAATTTGTTGGCATTTTCAATGTTGAGATTGTTGTTGAATTTGTTGGTGTTTTCAATGTTGAGTTTGTTGTTGAATTTGTTGGTGTTTTTCAATATTGATGTTGTTGTTGAATTTGTTGTTGTTTTTCAATATTGAGGTTGTTGTTGAATTTGTTCGTTTTTTTCAATGTTGAGGTTGTTGTTGAATTTGTTGGTCTTTTTCAATGTTGAGGTTGTTTTTGAATTTGTTGTTGTTTTTCAATGTAGTGGTTGTTGTTGTTTTTCAATGTTGAGGTTGTTTTGAATTTGTTGGTGTTTTTAATGTTGAGGTTGTTGTTGAATTTGTTGGTGTTTTTCAATGTTGAGGTTGTTGTTGAATTTGTTGGTGTTTTCAATGTTGAGGTTGTTGTTGAATTTGTTGGTGTTTTTCAATGTTGAGGTTGTTGTTGAATTTATTGGTGTTTTTCAATGTTGAGGTTGTTGTTGAATTTGTTGGTGTTTTTCAATGTTGAGGTTTTTGTTGAATTTGTTGGTGTTTTTCTATGTCCAGGTTGTTGTTGAATTTGTTGGTGTTTTTCAATGTCGAGTTTGTTGTTGAATTTGTTGTTGTTTTTCAACGTCGAGGTTGTTGTTGAATTTGTTGGTGTTTTTCAATGTTGAGGTTGTTTTTGTTTTTCAATGTTGAGGTTGTTGTTGAATTTGTTGCTTTTTTTCACTGTTGAGGTTGTTGTTGAATTTGTTGCTTTTTTTCAATGTTGAGTTTGTAGGTGTTTTTCAATGTTGAGGTTGTTGTTGTTTTTCAATATTGAGGTTGTTGTTGAATTTGTTGGTGTTTTTCAATGTTGAGGTTGTTGTTGAATTTGTTGGTGTTTTTCAATGTTGAGGTTGTTGTTGAATTTGTTGGTGTTTTTCAATGTTGAGGTTTTTGTTGAATTTGTTGGTGTTTTTCTATGTCCAGGTTGTTGTTGAATTTGTTGGTGTTTTTCAATGTCGAGTTTGTTGTTGAATTTGTTGTTGTTTTTCAACGTCGAGGTTGTTGTTGAATTTGTTGGTGTTTTTCAATGTTGAGGTTGTTTTTGTTTTTCAATGTTGAGGTTGTTGTTGAATTTGTTGCTTTTTTTCACTGTTGAGGTTGTTGTTGAATTTGTTGCTTTTTTTCAATGTTGAGTTTGTAGGTGTTTTTCAATGTTGAGGTTGTTGTTGTTTTTCAATATTGAGGTTGTTGTTGAATTTGTTGGCGTTTTTCAATGTTGAGGTAGTTGTTGAATTTGTTGGCATTTTCAATGTTGAGATTGTTGTTGAATTTGTTGGTGTTTTCAATGTTGAGTTTGTTGTTGAATTTGTTGGTGTTTTTCAATGTTGAGGATGTTGTTGAATTTGTTGCTTTTTTTCAATGTTGAGGTTGTTGTTGAATTTGTTGCTTTTTTTCAATGTTGAGGTTGTTGGTGTTTTTCAATGTTGAGGTTGTTGTTGTTTTTCAATATTGAGTTTGTTGTTGAATTTGTTGGTGTTTTTCAATGTTGAGGTTGTTCTTGAATTTGTTGGCATTTTCAATGTTGAGATTGTTGTTGAATTTGTTGGTGTTTTCAATGTTGAGTTTGTTGTTGAATTTGTTGGTGTTTTTCAATGTTGAGTTTGTTGTTGAATTTGTTGGTGTTTTTCAATGTTGAGGTTGTTGTTGAATTTGTTGGTGTTTTTCAATGTTGAGGTTGTGGTTGAATTTGTTGGTGTTTTTCAATGTTGAGGTTGTTGTTGTTTTTCAATATTGAGGTTGTTGTTGAATTTGTTTATGTTTTTCAATGTTGAGGTTGCTGTTGAATTTGTTGGTGTTTTTCAAATTCGAGGTTGTTGTTGAATTTGTTGGTGTTTTTCAATGTTGATGTTGTTGTTGAATTTGTTGGTGTTTTTCAAAGTTGAGGTTGTTGTTGAATTTGTTGGTGTTTTTCAAAGTTCAGGTTCTTTTTGAATTTGTTGGTGTTTTTCAATGTTGAGGTTGTTGTTGAATTTGTTCGTTTTTTTCAATGTTGAGGTTGTTGTTGAATTTGTTGGTGTTTTTTAATGTTGAGGTTGTTGTTGTTTTTCAATGTTGAGGTTGTTGTTGAATTTGTTGGTGTTTTTCAATGTTGAGGTTGTTGTTGAATTTGTTGGTGTTTTTCAATGTGGAGGTTGTTGTTGAATTTGTTGGTGTTTTTCAATGTTGAGGTTGTTGTTGTTTTTCAATATTGAGGTTTTTGTTGAATTTGTTTGTGTTTTTCAATGTTGAGGTTGTTGTTGAATTTGTTGGTGTTTTTCAAATTCGAGGTTGTTGTTGAATTTGTTGGTGTTGTTCAATGTTGATGTTGTTGTTGAATTTGTTGGTGTTTTTCAATGTTGAGGTTGTTGTTGAATATGTTCGTTTTTTTCAATGTTGAGGTTGTTGTTGAATTTGTTGGTGTTTTTCAATGTTGAGGTTGTATTTGAATTTGTTGTTGTTTTTCAATGTTGTGGTTGTTGTTGTTTTTCAATGTTGTGGTTGTTGTTGAATTTGTTGGTGTTTTTAATGTTGTGGTTGTTGTTGAATTTGTTGGTGTTTTTCAATGTTGAGGTTGTTGTTGAATTTGTTGGTGTTTTTCAATGTTGAGGTTGTTGTTGTTTTTCAATATTGAGGTTGTTGTTGAATTTGTTTATGTTTTTCAATGTTGAGGTTGTTGTTGAATTTGTTGGTGTTTTTCAAATTCGAGGTTGTTGTTGAATTTGTTGGTGTTTTTCAATGTTGATGTTGTTGTTGAATTTGTTGGTGTTTTTCAAAGTTGAGGTTGTTGTTGAATTTGTTGGTGTTTTTCAAAGTTCAGGTTGTTTTTGAATTTGTTGGTGTTTTTCAATGTTGAGGTTGTTGTTGAATTTGTTCGTTTTTTTCAATGTTGAGGTTGTTGTTGAATTTGTTGGTGTTTTTTAATGTTGAGGTTGTTGTTGTTTTTCAATGTTGAGGTTGTTGTTGAATTTGTTGGTGTTTTTCAATGTTGAGGTTGTTGTTGAATTTGTTGGTGTTTTTCAATGTGGAGGTTGTTGTTGAATTTGTTGGTGTTTTTCAATGTTGAGGTTGTTGTTGTTTTTCAATATTGAGGTTGTTGTTGAATTTGTTTGTGTTTTTCAATGTTGAGGTTGTTGTTGAATTTGTTGGTGTTTTTCAAATTCGAGGTTGTTGTTGAATTTGTTGGTGTTGTTCAATGTTGATGTTGTTGTTGAATTTGTTGGTGTTTTTCAATGTTGAGGTTGTTGTTGAATATGTTCGTTTTTTTCAATGTTGAGGTTGTTGTTGAATTTGTTGGTGTTTTTCAATGTTGAGGTTGTATTTGAATTTGTTGTTTTTTTTCAATGTTGTGGTTGTTGTTGTTTTTCAATGTTGTGGTTGTTGTTGAATTTGTTGGTGTTTTTAATGTTGTGGTTGTTGTTGAATTTGTTGGTGTTTTTCAATGTTGAGGTTGTTGTTGAATTTGTTGGTGTTTTCAATGTTGAGGTTGTTGTTGAATTTGTTGGTGTTTTTCAATGTTGAGGTTGTTGTTGAATTTGTTGGTGTTTTTCAATGTTGAGGTTGTTGTTGAATTTGTTGGTGTTTTTCAATGTTGAGGTTTTTGTTGAATTTGTTGGTGTTTTTCCATGTCCAGGTTGTTGATGAATTTGTTGGTGTTTTTCAATGTTGAGTTTGTTGTTGAATTTGTTGTTGTTTTTCAATGTCGAGGTTGTTGTTGAATTTGTTGGTGTTTTTCAATGTTGAGGTTGTTTTTGTTTTTCAATGCTGAGGTTGTTGTTGAATTTGTTGTCGTTTTTCAATGTTGAGGTTGCTGTTGAATTTGTTGCTTTTTTTCAATGTTGAGGTTGTTGGTGTTTTTCAATGTTGAGGTTGTTGTTGTTTTTCAATATTGAGGTTGTTGTTGAATTTGTTGGTGTTTTTCAATGTTGAGGTTGTTGTTGTTTTTCAATATTGAGGTTGTTGTTGAATTTGTTGGCGTTTTCAATGTTGAGATTGTTGTTGAATTTTTTGCTGTTTTCAATGTTGAGTTTGTTGTTGAATTTGTTGTCGTTTTTCAATGTTGAGGTTGTTGTTGAATTTGTTGGGGTTTTTCAATGTTGAGGTTGTTGTTGAGTTTGTTGAAGTTTTTCAATGTTGAGGTTGTTGGTGTTTTTCAATGTTGAGGTTGTTGAATTTGTTGGTGTTTTTCAATGTTGAGGTTGTTGTTGTTTTTCAATGTTGAGGTTGTTGTTGAATTTGTTGGTGTTTTTCAATGTTGAGGTTGTTTTTGTTTTTCAATGTTGAGGTTGTTGTTGAATTTGTTGCTTTTTTTCAATGTTGAGGTTGTTGTTGAATTTGTTGCTTTTTTTCAATGTTGAGGTTGTAGGTGTTTTTCAATGTTGAGGTTGTTGTTGTTTTTCAATATTGAGGTTGTTGTTGAATTTGTTGGTGTTTTTCAATGTTGAGGCAGTTGTTGAATTTGTTGGCATTTTCAATGTTGAGATTGTTGTTGAATTTGTTGGTGTTTTCAATGTTGAGTTTGTTGTTGAATTTGTTGGTGTTTTTCAATATTGATGTTGTTGTTGAATTTGTTGTTGTTTTTCAATTTTGAGGTTGTTGTTGAATTTGTTCGTTTTTTTCAATGTTGAGGTTGTTGTTGAATTTGTTGGTCTTTTTCAATGTTGAGGTTGTTTTTGAATTTGTTGTTGTTTTTCAATGTAGTGGTTGTTGTTGTTTTTCAATGTTGAGGTTGTTTTGAATTTCTTGGTGTTTTTAATGTTGAGGTTGTTGTTGAATTTGTTGGTGTTTTTCAATGTTGAGGTTGTTGTTGAATTTGTTGGTGTTTTCAATGTTGAGGTTGTTGTTGAATTTGTTGGTGTTTTTCAATGTTGAGGTTGTTGTTGAATTTATTGGTGTTTTTCAATGTTGAGGTTGTTGTTGAATTTGTTGGTGTTTTTCAATGTTGAGGTTTTTGTTGAATTTGTTGGTGTTTTTCTATGTCCAGGTTGTTGTTGAATTTGTTGGTGTTTTTCAATGTCGAGTTTGTTGTTGAATTTGTTGTTGTTTTTCAACGTCGAGGTTGTTGTTGAATTTGTTGGTGTTTTTCAATGTTGAGGTTGTTTTTGTTTTTCAATGTTGAGGTTGTTGTTGAATTTGTTGCTTTTTTTCACTGTTGAGGTTGTTGTTGAATTTGTTGCTTTTTTTCAATGTTGAGTTTGTAGGTGTTTTTCAATGTTGAGGTTGTTGTTGTTTTTCAATATTGAGGTTGTTGTTGAATTTGTTGGTGTTTTTCAATGTTGAGGTTGTTGTTGAATTTGTTGGTGTTTTTCAATGTTGAGGTTGTTGTTGAATTTGTTGGTGTTTTTCAATGTTGAGGTTTTTGTTGAATTTGTTGGTGTTTTTCTATGTCCAGGTTGTTGTTGAATTTGTTGGTGTTTTTCAATGTCGAGTTTGTTGTTGAATTTGTTGTTGTTTTTCAACGTCGAGGTTGTTGTTGAATTTGTTGGTGTTTTTCAATGTTGAGGTTGTTTTTGTTTTTCAATGTTGAGGTTGTTGTTGAATTTGTTGCTTTTTTTCACTGTTGAGGTTGTTGTTGAATTTGTTGCTTTTTTTCAATGTTGAGTTTGTAGGTGTTTTTCAATGTTGAGGTTGTTGTTGTTTTTCAATATTGAGGTTGTTGTTGAATTTGTTGGCGTTTTTCAATGTTGAGGTAGTTGTTGAATTTGTTGGCATTTTCAATGTTGAGATTGTTGTTGAATTTGTTGGTGTTTTCAATGTTGAGTTTGTTGTTGAATTTGTTGGTGTTTTTCAATGTTGAGGATGTTGTTGAATTTGTTGCTTTTTTTCAATGTTGAGGTTGTTGTTGAATTTGTTGCTTTTTTTCAATGTTGAGGTTGTTGGTGTTTTTCAATGTTGAGGTTGTTGTTGTTTTTCAATATTGAGGTTGTTGTTGAATTTGTTGGTGTTTTTCAATGTTGAGGTTGTTCTTGAATTTGTTGGCATTTTCAATGTTGAGATTGTTGTTGAATTTGTTGGTGTTTTCAATGTTGAGTTTGTTGTTGAATTTGTTGGTGTTTTTCAATGTTGAGTTTGTTGTTGAATTTGTTGGTGTTTTTCAATGTTGAGGTTGTTGTTGAATTTGTTGGTGTTTTTCAATGTTGAGGTTGTGGTTGAATTTGTTGGTGTTTTTCAATGTTGAGGTTGTTGTTGTTTTTCAATATTGAGGTTGTTGTTGAATTTGTTTATGTTTTTCAATGTTGAGGTTGCTGTTGAATTTGTTGGTGTTTTTCAAATTCGAGGTTGTTGTTGAATTTGTTGGTGTTTTTCAATGTTGATGTTGTTGTTGAATTTGTTGGTGTTTTTCAAAGTTGAGGTTGTTGTTGAATTTGTTGGTGTTTTTCAAAGTTCAGGTTGTTTTTGAATTTGTTGGTGTTTTTCAATGTTGAGGTTGTTGTTGAATTTGTTCGTTTTTTTCAATGTTGAGGTTGTTGTTGAATTTGTTGGTGTTTTTTAATGTTGAGGTTGTTGTTGTTTTTCAATGTTGAGGTTGTTGTTGAATTTGTTGGTGTTTTTCAATGTTGAGGTTGTTGTTGAATTTGTTGGTGTTTTTCAATGTGGAGGTTGTTGTTGAATTTGTTGGTGCTTTTCAATGTTGAGGTTGTTGTTGTTTTTCAATATTGAGGTTTTTGTTGAATTTGTTTGTGTTTTTCAATGTTGAGGTTGTTGTTGAATTTGTTGGTGTTTTTCAAATTCGAGGTTGTTGTTGAATTTGTTGGTGTTGTTCAATGTTGATGTTGTTGTTGAATTTGTTGGTGTTTTTCAATGTTGAGGTTGTTGTTGAATATGTTCGTTTTTTTCAATGTTGAGGTTGTTGTTGAATTTGTTGGTGTTTTTCAATGTTGAGGTTGTATTTGAATTTGTTGTTGTTTTTCAATGTTGTGGTTGTTGTTGTTTTTCAATGTTGTGGTTGTTGTTGAATTTGTTGGTGTTTTTAATGTTGTGGTTGTTGTTGAATTTGTTGGTGTTTTTCAATGTTGAGGTTGTTGTTGAATTTGTTGGTGTTTTTCAATGTTGAGGTTGTTGTTGTTTTTCAATATTGAGGTTGTTGTTGAATTTGTTTATGTTTTTCAATGTTGAGGTTGTTGTTGAATTTGTTGGTGTTTTTCAAATTCGAGGTTGTTGTTGAATTTGTTGGTGTTTTTCAATGTTGATGTTGTTGTTGAATTTGTTGGTGTTTTTCAAAGTTGAGGTTGTTGTTGAATTTGTTGGTGTTTTTCAAAGTTCAGGTTGTTTTTGAATTTGTTGGTGTTTTTCAATGTTGAGGTTGTTGTTGAATTTGTTCGTTTTTTTCAATGTTGAGGTTGTTGTTGAATTTGTTGGTGTTTTTTAATGTTGAGGTTGTTGTTGTTTTTCAATGTTGAGGTTGTTGTTGAATTTGTTGGTGTTTTTCAATGTTGAGGTTGTTGTTGAATTTGTTGGTGTTTTTCAATGTGGAGGTTGTTGTTGAATTTGTTGGTGTTTTTCAATGTTGAGGTTGTTGTTGTTTTTCAATATTGAGGTTGTTGTTGAATTTGTTTGTGTTTTTCAATGTTGAGGTTGTTGTTGAATTTGTTGGTGTTTTTCAAATTCGAGGTTGTTGTTGAATTTGTTGGTGTTGTTCAATGTTGATGTTGTTGTTGAATTTGTTGGTGTTTTTCAATGTTGAGTTTGTTGTTGAATATGTTCGTTTTTTTCAATGTTGAGGTTGTTGTTGAATTTGTTGGTGTTTTTCAATGTTGAGGTTGTATTTGAATTTGTTGTTGTTTTTCAATGTTGTGGTTGTTGTTGTTTTTCAATGTTGTGGTTGTTGTTGAATTTGTTGGTGTTTTTAATGTTGTGGTTGTTGTTGAATTTGTTGGTGTTTTTCAATGTTGAGGTTGTTGTTGAATTTGTTGGTGTTTTCAATGTTGAGGTTGTTGTTGAATTTGTTGGTGTTTTTCAATGTTGAGGTTGTTGTTGAATTTGTTGGTGTTTTTCAATGTTGAGGTTGTTGTTGAATTTGTTGGTGTTTTTCAATGTTGAGCTTTTTGTTGAATTTGTTGGTGTTTTTCCATGTCCAGGTTGTTGTTGAATTTGTTGGTGTTTTTCAATGTTGAGTTTGTTGTTGAATTTGTTGTTGTTTTTCAATGTCGAGGTTGTTGTTGAATTTGTTGGTGTTTTTCAATGTTGAGGTTGTTTTTGTTTTTCAATGCTGAGGTTGTTGTTGAATTTGTTGTCGTTTTTCAATGTTGAGGTTGCTGTTGAATTTGTTGCTTTTTTTCAATGTTGAGGTTGTTGGTGTTTTTCAATGTTGAGGTTGTTGTTGTTTTTCAATATTGAGGTTGTTGTTGAATTTGTTGGTGTTTTTCAATGTTGAGGTTGTTGTTGTTTTTCAATATTGAGGTTGTTGTTGAATTTGTTGGCGTTTTCAATGTTGAGATTGTTGTTGAATTTTTTGCTGTTTTCAATGTTGAGTTTGTTGTTGAATTTGTTGTCGTTTTTCAATGTTGAGGTTGTTGTTGAATTTGTTGGGGTTTTTCAATGTTGAGGTTGTTGTTGAGTTTGTTGAAGTTTTTCAATGTTGAGGTTGTAGGTGTTTTTCAATGTTGAGGTTGTTGTTGTTTTTCAATATTGAGGTTGTTGTTGAATTTGTTGGTGTTTTTCAATATTGAGGTTGTTGTTGAATTTGTTCGTTTTTTTCAATGTTGAGGTTGTTGTTGAATTAGTTGGTGTTTTTTAATGTTGAGGTTGTTGTTGTTTTTCAATGTTGAGGTTGTTGTTGAATTTGTTGGTGTTTTTCAATGTTGAGGTTGTTTTTGAATTTGTTGTTGTTTTTCAATGTAGTGGTTGTTGTTGTTTTTCAATGTTGAGGTTGTTTTGAATTTGTTGGTGTTTTTAATGTTGAGGTTGTTGTTGAATTTGTTGGTGTTTTTCAATGTTGAGGTTGTTGTTGAATTTGTTGGGGTTTTTCAATGTTGAGGTTGTTGTTGAGTTTGTTGAAGTTTTTCAATGTTGAGGTTGTAGGTGTTTTTCAATGTTGAGGTTGTTGTTGTTTTTCAATATTGAGGTTGTTGTTGAATTTGTTGGTGTTTTTCAATGTTGAGGTAGTTGTTGAATTTGTTGGCATTTTCAATGTTGAGATTGTTGTTGAATTTGTTGGTGTTTTCAATGTTGAGTTTGTTGTTGAATTTGTTGGTGTTTTTCAATATTGATGTTGTTGTTGAATTTGTTGTTGTTTTTCAATATTGAGGTTGTTGTTGAATTTGTTCGTTTTTTTCAATGTTGAGGTTGTTGTTGAATTTGTTGGTCTTTTTCAATGTTGAGGTTGTTTTTGAATTTGTTGTTGTTTTTCAATGTAGTGGTTGTTGTTGTTTTTCAATGTTGAGGTTGTTTTGAATTTGTTGGTGTTTTTAATGTTGAGGTTGTTGTTGAATTTGTTGGTGTTTTTCAATGTTGAGGTTGTTGTTGAATTTGTTGGTCTTTTTCAATGTTGAGGTTGTTTTTGAATTTGTTGTTGTTTTTCAATGTTGAGGTTGTTGTTGTTTTTCAATGTTGAGGTTGTTTTGAATTTGTTGGTGTTTTTAATGTTGAGGTTGTTGTTGAATTTGTTGGTGTTTTTCAATGTTGAGGTTGTTGTTGAATTTGTTGGTGTTTTCAATGTTGAGGTTGTTGTTGAATTTGTTGGTGTTTTTCAATGTTGAGGTTGTTGTTGAATTTGTTTTTGTTTTTCAATGTTGCGTTTGTTGTTGAATTTGTTGGTGTTTTTCAATGTTGAGGTTTTTGTTGAATTTGTCGGTGTTTTTCTATGTCGAGGTTGTTGTTGAATTTGTTGGTGTTTTTTAATGTCGAGTTTGTTGTTGAATTTGTTGTTGTTTTTCAACGTCGAGGTTGTTGTTGAATTTGTTGGTGTTTTTCAATGTTGAGGTTGTTTTTGTTTTTCAATGTTGAGGTTGTTGTTGAATTTGTTGCTTTTTTTCAATGTTGAGGTTGTTGTTGAATTTGTTGCTTTTTTTCAATGTTGAGGTTGTTGGTGTTTTTCAATGTTGAGGTTGTTGTTGTTTTTCAATATTGAGGTTGTTGTTGAATTTGTTGGTGTTTTTCAATGTTGAGGTTGTTGTTGTATTTGTTGGCATTTTCAATGTTGAGATTGTTGTTGAATTTGTTGGTGTTTTCAATGTTGAGTTTGTTGTTGAATTTGTTGGTGTTTTTCAATGTTGAGGTTGTTGCTGAATTTGTTGGTGTTTTTCAATGTTGAGGTTGTTGTTGAATTTGTTGGTGTTTTTCAATGTTGAGGTTGTTGTTGTTTTTCAATATTGAGGTTGTTGTTGAATTTGTTTGTGTTTTTCAATGTTGAGGTTGTTGTTGAATTTGTTGGTGTTTTTCAATGTTGAGGTTGTTGTTGAATTTGTTGGTGTTTTTCAATGTTGAGGTTGTTGTTGTTTTTCAATATTGAGGTTGTTGTTGAATTTGTTTATGTTTTTCAATGTTGAGGTTGTTGTTGAATTTGTTGGTGTTTTTCAAATTCGAGGTTGTTGTTGAATTTGTTGGTGTTTTTCAATGTTGATGTTGTTGTTGAATTTGTTGGTGTTTTTCAAAGTTGAGGTTGTTGTTGAATTTGTTGGTGTTTTTCAAAGTTCAGGTTGTTTTTGAATTTGTTGGTGTTTTTCAATGTTGAGGTTGTTGTTGAATTTGTTCGTTTTTTTCAATGTTGAGGTTGTTGTTGAATTTGTTGGTGTTTTTTAATGTTGAGGTTGTTGTTGTTTTTCAATGTTGAGGTTGTTGTTGAATTTGTTGGTGTTTTTCAATGTTGAGGTTGTTTTTGAATTTGTTGTTGTTTTTCAATGTAGTGGTTGTTGTTGTTTTTCAATGTTGAGGTTGTTTTGAATTTGTTGGTGTTTTTAATGTTGAGGTTGTTGTTGAATTTGTTGGTGTTTTTCAATGTTGAGGTTGTTGTTGAATTTGTTGGTGTTTTCAATGTTGAGGTTGTTGTTGAATTTGTTGGTGTTTTTCAATGTTGAGGTTGTTGTTGAATTTGTTGGTGTTTTTCAATGTTGAGGTTGTTGTTGAATTTGTTGGTGTTTTTCAATGTTGAGGTTTTTGTTGAATTTGTTGGTGTTTTTCTATGTCGAGGTTGTTGTTGAATTTGTTGGTGTTTTTCAATGTCGAGTTTGTTGTTGAATTTGTTGTTGTTTTTCAACGTCGAGGTTGTTGTTGAATTTGTTGGTGTTTTTCAATGTTGAGGTTGTTTTTGTTTTTCAATGTTGAGGTTGTTGTTGAATTTGTTGCTTTTTTTCACTGTTGAGGTTGTTGTTGAATTTGTTGCTTTTTTTCAATGTTGAGTTTGTAGGTGTTTTTCAATGTTGAGGTTGTTGTTGTTTTTCAATATTGAGGTTGTTGTTGAATTTGTTGGCGTTTTTCAATGTTGAGGTAGTTGTTGAATTTGTTGGCATTTTCAATGTTGAGATTGTTGTTGAATTTGTTGGTGTTTTCAATGTTGAGTTTGTTGTTGAATTTGTTGGTGTTTTTCAATGTTGAGGTTGTTGTTGAATTTGTTGCTTTTTTTCAATGTTGAGGTTGTTGTTGAATTTGTTGCTTTTTTTCAATGTTGAGGTTGTTGGTGTTTTTCAATGTTGAGGTTGTTGTTGTTTTTCAATATTGAGGTTGTTGTTGAATTTGTTGGTGTTTTTCAATGTTGAGGTTGTTGTTGTTTTTCAATATTGAGGTTGTTGTTGAATTTGTTTATGTTTTTCAATGTTGAGGTTGTTGTTGAATTTGTTGGTGTTTTTCAAATTCGAGGTTGTTGTTGAATTTGTTGGTGTTTTTCAATGTTGATGTTGTTGTTGAATTTGTTGGTGTTTTTCAAAGTTGAGGTTGTTGTTGAATTTGTTGGTGTTTTTCAAAGTTCAGGTTGTTTTTGAATTTGTTGGTGTTTTTCAATGTTGAGGTTGTTGTTGAATTTGTTCGTTTTTTTCAATGTTGAGGTTGTTGTTGAATTAGTTGGTGTTTTTTAATGTTGAGGTTGTTGTTGTTTTTCAATGTTGAGGTTGTTGTTGAATTTGTTGGTGTTTTTCAATGTTGAGGTTGTTTTTGAATTTGTTGT
Organism: Isurus oxyrinchus; assembly: GCA_026770705.1. Taxonomy (NCBI): domain Eukaryota; kingdom Metazoa; phylum Chordata; class Chondrichthyes; order Lamniformes; family Lamnidae; genus Isurus; species Isurus oxyrinchus. Next base: position 149,210 of record JANJGN010000268.1, on the reverse strand, counting down.
TGTTTTTCAATGTAGTGGTTGTTGTTGTTTTTCAATGTTGAGGTTGTTTTGAATTTGTTGGTGTTTTTAATGTTGAGGTTGTTGTTGAATTTGTTGGTGTTTTTCAATGTTGAGGTTGTTGTTGAATTTGTTGGTGTTTTCAATGTTGAGGTTGTTGTTGAATTTGTTGGTGTTTTTCAATGTTGAGGTTGTTGTTGAATTTGTTGGTGTTTTTCAATGTTGAGGTTGTTGTTGAATTTGTTGGTGTTTTTCAATGTTGAGGTTTTTGTTGAATTTGTTGGTGTTTTTCTATGTCGAGGTTGTTGTTGAATTTGTTGGTGTTTTTCAATGTCGAGTTTGTTGTTGAATTTGTTGTTTTTCAACGTCGAGGTTGTTGTTGAATTTGTTGGTGTTTTTCAATGTTGAGGTTGTTTTTGTTTTTCAATGTTGAGGTTGTTGTTGAATTTGTTGCTTTTTTTCACTGTTGAGGTTGTTGTTGAATTTGTTGCTTTTTTTCAATGTTGAGTTTGTAGGTGTTTTTCAATGTTGAGGTTGTTGTTGTTTTTCAATATTGAGGTTGTTGTTGAATTTGTTGGCGTTTTTCAATGTTGAGGTAGTTGTTGAATTTGTTGGCATTTTCAATGTTGAGATTGTTGTTGAATTTGTTGGTGTTTTCAATGTTGAGTTTGTTGTTGAATTTGTTGGTGTTTTTCAATGTTGAGGTTGTTGTTGAATTTGTTGCTTTTTTTCAATGTTGAGGTTGTTGTTGAATTTGTTGCTTTTTTTCAATGTTGAGGTTGTTGGTGTTTTTCAATGTTGAGGTTGTTGTTGTTTTTCAATATTGAGGTTGTTGTTGAATTTGTTGGTGTTTTTCAAAGTTGAGGTTGTTCTTGAATTTGTTGGCATTTTCAATGTTGAGATTGTTGTTGAATTTGTTGGTGTTTTCAATGTTGAGTTTGTTGTTGAATTTGTTGGTGTTTTTCAATGTTGAGTTTGTTGTTGAATTTGTTGGTGTTTTTCAATGTTGAGGTTGTTGTTGAATTTGTTGGTGTTTTTCAATGTTGAGGTTGTGGTTGAATTTGTTGGTGTTTTTCAATGTTGAGGTTGTTCTTGTTTTTCAATATTGAGGTTGTTGTTGAATTTGTTCATGTTTTTCAATGTTGAGGTTGCTGTTGAATTTGTTGGTGTTTTTCAAATTCGAGGTTGTTGTTGAATTTGTTGGTGTTTTTCAATGTTGATGTAGTTGTTGAATTTGTTGGCGTTTTTCAAAGTTGAGGTTGTTGTTGAATTTGTTGGTGTTTTTCAAAGTTCAGGTTGTTTTTGAATTTGTTGGTGTTTTTCAATGTTGAGGTTGTTGTTGAATTTGTTCGTTTTTTTCAATGTTGAGGTTGTTGTTGAATTTGTTGGTGTTTTTTAATGTTGAGGTTGTTGTTGTTTTTCAATGTTGAGGTTGTTGTTGAATTTGTTGGTGTTTTTCAATGTTGAGGTTGTTGTTGAATTTGTTGGTGTTTTTCAATGTGGAGGTTGTTGTTGAATTTGTTGGTGTTTTTCAATGTTGAGGTTGTTGTTGTTTTTCAATATTGAGGTTGTTGTTGAATTTGTTTGTGTTTTTCAATGTTGAGGTTGTTGTTGAATTTGTTGGTGTTTTTCAAATTCGAGGTTGTTGTTGAATTTGTTGGTGTTGTTCAATGTTGATGTTGTTGTTGAATTTGTTGGTGTTTTTCAATGTTGAGGTTGTTGTTGAATATGTTCGTTTTTTTCAATGTTGAGGTTGTTGTTGAATTTGTTGGTGTTTTTCAATGTTGAGGTTGTATTTGAATTTGTTGTTGTTTTTCAATGTTGTGGTTGTTGTTGTTTTTCAATGTTGTGGTTGTTGTTGAATTTGTTGGTGTTTTTAATGTTGTGGTTGTTGTTGAATTTGTTGGTGTTTTTCAATGTTGAGGTTGTTGTTGAATTTGTTGGTGTTTTTCAATGTTGAGGTTGTTGTTGTTTTTCAATATTGAGGTTGTTGTTGAATTTGTTTATGTTTTTCAATGTTGAGGTTGTTGTTGAATTTGTTGGTGTTTTTCAAATTCGAGGTTGTTGTTGAATTTGTTGGTGTTTTTCAATGTTGATGTTGTTGTTGAATTTGTTGGTGTTTTTCAAAGTTGAGGTTGTTGTTGAATTTGTTGGTGTTTTTCAAAGTTCAGGTTGTTTTTGAATTTGTTGGTGTTTTTCAATGTTGAGGTTGTTGTTGAATTTGTTCGTTTTTTTCAATGTTGAGGTTGTTGTTGAATTTGTTGGTGTTTTTTAATGTTGAGGTTGTTGTTGTTTTTCAATGTTGAGGTTGTTGTTGAATTTGTTGGTGTTTTTCAATGTTGAGGTTGTTGTTGAATTTGTTGGTGTTTTTCAATGTGGAGGTTGTTGTTGAATTTGTTGGTGTTTTTCAATGTTGAGGTTGTTGTTGTTTTTCAATATTGAGGTTGTTGTTGAATTTGTTTGTGTTTTTCAATGTTGAGGTTGTTGTTGAATTTGTTGGTGTTTTTCAAATTCGAGGTTGTTGTTGAATTTGTTGGTGTTGTTCAATGTTGATGTTGTTGTTGAATTTGTTGGTGTTTTTCAATGTTGAGGTTGTTGTTGAATATGTTCGTTTTTTTCAATGTTGAGGTTGTTGTTGAATTTGTTGGTGTTTTTCAATGTTGAGGTTGTATTTGAATTTGTTGTTGTTTTTCAATGTTGTGGTTGTTGTTGTTTTTCAATGTTGTTGTTGTTGTTGAATTTGTTAGTGTTTTTAATGTTGTGGTTGTTGTTGAATTTGTTGGTGTTTTTCAATGTTGAGGTTGTTGTTGAATTTGTTGGTGTTTTCAATGTTGAGGTTGTTGTTGAATTTGTTGGTGTTTTTCAATGTTGAGGTTGTTGTTGAATTTGTTGGTGTTTTTCAATGTTGAGGTTGTTGTTGAATTTGTTGGTGTTTTTCAATGTTGAGGTTTTTGTTGAATTTGTTGGTGTTTTTCTATGTCCAGGTTGTTGTTGAATTTGTTGGTGTTTTTCAATGTTGAGTTTGTTGTTGAATTTGTTGTTGTTTTTCAATGTCGAGGTTGTTGTTGAATTTGTTGGTGTTTTTCAATGTTGAGGTTGTTTTTGTTTTTCAATGTTGAGGTTGTTGTTGAATTTGTTGTCGTTTTTCAATGTTGAGGTTGCTGTTGAATTTGTTGCTTTTTTTCAATGTTGAGGTTGTTGGTGTTTTTCAATGTTGAGGTTGTTGTTGTTTTTCAATATTGAGGTTGTTGTTGAATTTGTTGGTGTTTTTCAATGTTGAGGTTGTTGTTGTTTTTCAATATTGAGGTTGTTGTTGAATTTGTTGGCGTTTTCAATGTTGAGATTGTTGTTGAATTTTTTGCTGTTTTCAATGTTGAGTTTGTTGTTGAATTTGTTGTCGTTTTTCAATGTTGAGGTTGTTGTTGAATTTGTTGGGGTTTTTCAATGTTGAGGTTGTTGTTGAGTTTGTTGAAGTTTTTCAATGTTGAGGTTGTAGGTGTTTTTCAATGTTGAGGTTGTTGTTGTTTTTCAATATTGAGGTTGTTGTTGAATTTGTTGGTGTTTTTCAATGTTGAGGTAGTTGTTGAATTTGTTGGCATTTTCAATGTTGAGATTGTTGTTGAATTTGTTGGTGTTTTCAATGTTGAGTTTGTTGTTGAATTTGTTGGTGTTTTTCAATATTGATGTTGTTGTTGAATTTGTTGTTGTTTTTCAATATTGAGGTTGTTGTTGAATTTGTTCGTTTTTTTCAATGTTGAGGTTGTTGTTGAATTTGTGGGTCTTTTTCAATGTTGAGGTTGTTTTTGAATTTGTTGTTGTTTTTCAATGTAGTGGTTGTTGTTGTTTTTCAATGTTGAGGTTGTTTTGAATTTGTTGGAGTTTTTAATGTTGAGGTTGTTGTTGAATTTGTCGGTGTTTTTCAATGTTGAGGTTGTTGTTGAATTTGTTGGTCTTTTTCAATGTTGAGGTTGTTTTTGAATTTGTTGTTGTTTTTCAATGTTGTGGTTGTTGTTGTTTTTCAATGTTGAGGTTGTTTTGAATTTGTTGGTGTTTTTAATGTTGAGGTTGTTGTTGAATTTGTTGGTGTTTTTCAATGTTGAGGTTGTTGTTGAATTTGTTGGTGTTTTCAATGTTGAGGTTGTTGTTGAATTTGTTGGTGTTTTTCAATGTTGAGTTTGTTGTTGAATTTGTTTTTGTTTTTCAATGTTGAGGTTGTTGTTGAATATGTTCGTTTTTTTCAATGTTGAGGTTGTTGTTGAATTTGTTGGTGTTTTTCAATGTTGAGGTTGTATTTGAATTTGTTGTTGTTTTTCAATGTTGTGGTTGTTGTTGTTTTTCAATGTTGTGGTTGTTGTTGAATTTGTTGGTGTTTTTAATGTTGTGGTTGTTGTTGAATTTGTTGGTGTTTTTCAATGTTGAGGTTGTTGTTGAATTTGTTGGTGTTTTCAATGTTGAGGTTGTTGTTGAATTTGTTGGTGTTTTTCAATGTTGAGGTTGTTGTTGAATTTGTTGGTGTTTTTCAATGTTGAGGTTGTTGTTGAATTTGTTGGTGTTTTTCAATGTTGAGGTTTTTGTTGAATTTGTTGGTGTTTTTCTATGTCCAGGTTGTTGTTGAATTTGTTGGTTTTTTTCAATGTTGAGTTTGTTGTTGAATTTGTTGTTGTTTTTCAATGTCGAGGTTGTTGTTGAATTTGTTGTCGTTTTTCAATGTTGAGGTTGCTGTTGAATTTGTTGCTTTTTTTCAATGTTGAGGTTGTTGGTGTTTTTCAATGTTGAGGTTGTTGTTGTTTTTCAATATTGAGGTTGTTGTTGAATTTGTTGGTGTTTTTCAATGTTGAGGTTGTTGTTGTTTTTCAATATTGAGGTTGTTGTTGAATTTGTTGGCGTTTTCAATGTTGAGATTGTTGTTGAATTTTTTGCTGTTTTCAATGTTGAGTTTGTTGTTGAATTTGTTGTCGTTTTTCAATGTTGAGGTTGTTGTTGAATTTGTTGGGGTTTTTCAATGTTGAGGTTGTTGTTGAGTTTGTTGAAGTTTTTCAATGTTGAGGTTGTAGGTGTTTTTCAATGTTGAGGTTGTTGTTGTTTTTCAATATTGAGGTTGTTGTTGAATTTGTTGGTGTTTTTCAATGTTGAGGTAGTTGTTGAATTTGTTGGCATTTTCAATGTTGAGATTGTTGTTGAATTTGTTGGTGTTTTCAATGTTGAGTTTGTTGTTGAATTTGTTGGTGTTTTTCAATATTGATGTTGTTGTTGAATTTGTTGTTGTTTTTCAATATTGAGGTTGTTGTTGAATTTGTTCGTTTTTTTCAATGTTGAGATTGTTGTTGAATTTGTTGGTCTTTTTCAATGTTGAGGTTGTTTTTGAATTTGTTGTTGTTTTTCAATGTAGTGGTTGTTGTTGTTTTTCAATGTTGAGGTTGTTTTGAATTTGTTGGTGTTTTTAATGTTGAGGTTGTTGTTGAATTTGTCGGTGTTTTTCAATGTTGAGGTTGTTGTTGAATTTGTTGGTCTTTTTCAATGTTGAGGTTGTTTTTGAATTTGTTGTTGTTTTTCAATGTTGTGGTTGTTTTTGTTTTTCAATGTTGAGGTTGTTTTGAATTTGTTGGTGTTTTTAATGTTGAGGTTGTTGTTGAATTTGTTGGTGTTTTTCAATGTTGAGGTTGTTGTTGAATTTGTTGGTGTTTTCAATGTTGAGGTTGTTGTTGAATTTGTTGGTGTTTTTCATTGTTGAGTTTGTTGTTGAATTTGTTTTTGTTTTTCAATGTTGAGGTTGTTGTTGAATTTGTTGGTGTTTTTCAATGTTGAGGTTTTTGTTGAATTTGTTGTTGTTTTTCTATGTCGAGGTTGTTGTTGAATTTGTTGGTGTTTTTTAATGTCGAGTTTGTTGTTGAATTTGTTGTTGTTTTTCAACGTCGAGGTTGTTGTTGTATTTGTTGGTGTTTTTCAATGTTGAGGTTGTTTTTGTTTTTCAATGTTGAGGTTGTTGTTGAATTTGTTGCTTTTTTTCAATGTTGAGGTTGTTGTTGAATTTGTTGCTTTTTTTCAATGTTGAGGTTGTTGGTGTTTTTCAATGTTGAGGTTGTTGTTGTTTTTCAATATTGAGGTTGTTGTTGAATTTGTTGGTGTTTTTCAATGTTGAGGTTGTTGTTGAATTTGTTGGCATTTTCAATGTTGAGATTGTTGTTGAATTTGTTGGTGTTTTCAATGTTGAGTTTGTTGTTGAATTTGTTGGTGTTTTTCAATGTTGAGGTTGTTGCTGAATTTGTTGGTGTTTTTCAATGTTGAGGTTGTTGTTGAATTTGTTGGTGTTTTTCAATGTTGAGGTTGTTGTTGTTTTTCAATATTGAGGTTGTTGTTGAATTTGTTTGTGTTTTTCAATGTTGAGGTTGTTGTTGAATTTGTTGGTGTTTTTCAATGTTGAGGTTGTTGTTGAATTTGTTGGTGTTTTTCAATGTTGAGGTTGTTGTTGTTTTTCAATATTGAGGTTGTTGTTGAATTTGTTTATGTTTTTCAATGTTGAGGTTGTTGTTGAATTTGTTGGTGTTTTTCAAATTCGAGGTTGTTGTTGAATTTGTTGGTGTTTTTCAATGTTGATGTTGTTGTTGAATTTGTTGGTGTTTTTCAAAGTTGAGGTTGTTGTTGAATTTGTTGGTGTTTTTCAAAGTTCAGGTTGTTTTTCAATTTGTTGGTATTTTTCAATGTTGAGGTTGTTGTTGAATTTGTTCGTTTTTTTCAATGTTGAGGTTGTTGTTGAATTTGTTGGTGTTTTTTAATGTTGAGGTTGTTGTTGTTTTTCAATGTTGAGGTTGTTGTTGAATTTGTTGGTGTTTTTCAATGTTGAGGTTGTTGTTGAATTTGTTGGTGTTTTTCAATGTTGAGGTTGTTGTTGTTTTTCAATATTGAGGTTGTTGTTGAATTTGTTTGTGTTTTTCAATGTTGAGGTTGTTGTTGAATTTGTTGGTGTTTTTCAAATTCGAGGTTGTTGTTGAATTTGTAGGTGTTATTCAATGTTGATGTTGTTGTTGAATTTGTTGGTGTTTTTCAATGTTGAGGTTGTTGTTGAATATGTTCGTTTTTTTCAATGTTGAGGTTGTTGTTGAATTTGTTGGTGTTTTTCAATGTTGAGGTTGTATTTGAATTTGTTGTTGTTTTTCAATGTTGTGGTTGTTGTTGTTTTTCAATGTTGAGGTTGTTGTTGAATTTGTTGTTGTTTTTAATGTTGTGGTTGTTGTTGAATTTGTTGGTGTTTTTTAATGTTGTGGTTGTTGTTGAATTTGTTGGTGTTTTCAATGTTGAGGTTGTTGTTGAATTTGTTGGTGTTTTTCAATGTTGAGGTTGTTGTTGAATTTGTTGGTGTTTTTCAATGTTGAGGTTGTTGTTGAATTTGTTGGTGTTTTTCAATGTTGAGGTTTTTGTTGAATTTGTTGGTGTTTTTCTATGTCCAGGTTGTTGTTGAATTTGTTGGTGTTTTTCAATGTCGAGTTTGTTGTTGAATTTGTTGTTGTTTTTCAATGTCGAGGTTGTTGTTGAATTTGTTGGTGTTTTTCAATGTTGAGGTTGTTTTTGTTTTTCAATGTTGAGGTTGTTGTTGAATTTGTTGTCGTTTTTCAATGTTGAGGTTGCTGTTGAATTTGTTGCTTTTTTTCAATGTTGAGGTTGTTGGTGTTTTTCAATGTTGAGGTTGTTGTTGTTTTTCAATATTGAGGTTGTTGTTGAATTTGTTGGTGTTTTTCAATGTTGAGGTTGTTGTTGTTTTTCAATATTGAGGTTGTTGTTGAATTTGTTGGCGTTTTCAATGTTGAGATTGTTGTTGAATTTTTTGCTGTTTTCAATGTTGAGTTTGTTGTTGAATTTGTTGGTGTTTTTCAATGTTGAGGTTGTTGTTGTTTTTCAATGTTGAGGTTGTTGTTGAATTTGTTGGTGTTTTTCAATGTTGAGGTTGTTGTTGAATTTGTTGGTGTTTTTCAATGTTGAGGTTGTTGTTGAGTTTGTTGAAGTTTTTCAATGTTGAGGTTGTTGTTGTTTTTCAATATTGAGGTTGTTGTTGAATTTGTTGGTGTTTTTCAATGTTGAGGTTGTTGTTGTTTTTCAATATTGAGCTTGTTGTTGAATTTGTTGGCGTTTTCAATGTTGAGATTGTTGTTGAATTTGTTGGTCTTTTCAATGTTGAGTTTGGTGATGAATTTGTTGGTGTTTTTCAATGTTGAGGTTGTTGTTGGTTTTCAATGTTGAGGTTGTTGTTGAATTTGTTGGTGTTTTTCAATGTTGATGTTGCTGTTGAATTTGTCGGTGTTTTTCAATGTTGAGGTTGTTGTTGTTTTTCAATATTGAGGTTGTTGTTGAATTTGTTTATGTTTTTCAATGTTGAGGTTGTTGTTGTTTTTCAATGTTGAGGTTGTTGTTGAATTTGTTGTCGTTTTTCAATGTTGAGGTTGTTGTTGAATTTGTTGGTGTTTTTCAAATTCAGGTTGTTGTTGAATTTGTTGGTGTTTTTCAATGTTGATGTTGTTGTTGAATTTGTTGTTGTTTTTCAATATTTAGGTTGTTGTTGAATTTGTTCGTTTTTTTCAATGTTGAGGTTGTTGTTGAATTTGTTGGTCTTTTTCAATGTTGAGGTTGTTTTTGAATTTGTTGTTGTTTTTCAATGTAGTGGTTGTTGTTGTTTTTAAATGTTGAGGTTGTTTTGAATTTGTTGGTGTTTTTAATGTTGAGGTTGTTGTTGAATTTGTTGGTATTTTTCAATGTTGAGGTTGTTGTTGAATTTGTTGGTGTTTTCAAAGTTGAGGTTGTTGTTGAATTTGTTGGTGTTTTTCAATGTTGAGGTTGTTGTTGAATTTGTTGGTGTTTTTCAATGTTGAGGTTGTTGTTGAATTTGTTGGTGTTTTTCAATGTTGAGGTTTTTGTTGAATTTGTTGGTGTTTTTCTATGTCGAGGTTGTTGTTGAATTTGTTGGTGTTTTTCAATGTCGAGTTTGTTGTTGAATTTGTTGTTGTTTTTCAACGTCGAGGTTGTTGTTGAATTTGTTGGTGTTTTTCAATGTTGAGGTTGTTTTTGTTTTTCAATGTTGAGGTTGTTGTTGAATTTGTTGCTTTTTTTCAATGTTGAGGTTGTTGTTGAATTTGTTGCTTTTTTTCAATGTTGAGGTTGTACGTGTTTTTCAATGTTGAGGTTGTTGTTTTTCAATATTGAGGTTGTTGTTGAATTGGTTGGTGTTTTTCAATGTTGAGGTAGTTGTTGAATTTGTTGGCATTTTCAATGTTGAGATTGTTGTTGAATTTGTTGGTGTTTTCAATGTTGAGTTTGTTGTTGAATTTGTTGGTGTTTTTCAATATTGATGTTGTTGTTGAATTTGTTGTTGTTTTTCAATATTGAGGTTGTTGTTGAATTTGTTCGTTTTTTTCAATGTTGAGGTTGTTGTTGAATTTGTTGGTCTTTTTCAATGTTGAGGTTGTTTTTGAATTTGTTGTTGTTTTTCAATGTAGTGGTTGTTGTTGTTTTTCAATGTTGAGGTTGTTTTGAATTTGTTGGTGTTTTTCAATGTTGAGGTTGTTGTTGAATTTGTTGGTGTTTTCAATGTTGAGGTTGTTGTTGAATTTGTTGGTGTTTTTCAATGTTGAGGTTGTTGTTGAATTTGTTGGTGTTTTTCAATGTTGAGGTTGTTGTTGAATTTGTTGGTGTTTTTCAATGTTGAGGTTTTTGTTGAATTTGTTGGTGTTTTTCTTTGTCGAGGTTGTTGTTGAATTTGTTGGTGTTTTTCAATGTCGAGTTTGTTGTTGAATTTGTTGTTGTTTTTCAACGTCGAGGTTGTTGTTGAATTTGTTGGTGTTTTTCAATGTTGAGGTTGTTTTTGTTTTTCAATGTTGAGGTTGTTGTTGAATTTGTTGCTTTTTTTCAATGTTGAGGTTGTTGTTGAATTTGTTGCTTTTTTTCAATGTTGAGGTTGTAGGTGTTTTTCAATGTTGAGGTTGTTGTTGTTTTTCAATATTGAGGTTGTTGTTGAATTTGTTGGTGTTTTTCAATGTTGAGGTAGTTGTTGAATTTGTTGGCATTTTCAATGTTGAGATTGTTGTTGAATTTGTTGGTGTTTTCAATGTTGAGTTTGTTGTTGAATTTGTTGGTGTTTTTCAATGTTGAGGTTGTTGTTGAATTTGTTGCTTTTTTTCAATGTTGAGGTTGTTGTTGAATTTGTTGCTTTTTTTCAATGTTGAGGTTGTCGGTGTTTTTCAATGTTGAGGTTGTTGTTGTTTTTCAATATTGAGGTTGTTGTTGAATTTGTTGGTGTTTTTCAATGTTGAGGTTGTTCTTGAATTTGTTGGCATTTTCAATGTTGAGATTGTTGTTGAATTTGTTGGTGTTTTCAATGTTGAGTTTGTTGTTGAATTTGTTGGTGTTTTTCAATGTTGAGTTTGTTGTTGAATTTGTTGGTGTTTTTCAATGTTGAGGTTGTTGTTGAATTTGTTGGTGTTTTTCAATGTTGAGGTTGTTGTTGTTTTTCAATATTGAGGTTGTTGTTGAATTTGTTTGTGTTTTTCAATGTTGAGGTTGTTGTTGAATTTGTTGGTGTTTTTCAATGTTGAGGTTGTGGTTGAATTTGTTGGTGTTTTTCAATGTTGAGGTTGTTGTTGTTTTTCAATATTGAGGTTGTTGTTGAATTTGTTTATGTTTTTCAATGTTGAGGTTGTTGTTGAATTTGTTGGTGTTTTTCAAATTCGAGGTTGTTGTTGAATTTGTTGGTGTTTTTCAATGTTGATGTTGTTGTTGAATTTGTTGGTGTTTTTCAAAGTTGAGGTTGTTGTTGAATTTGTTGGTGTTTTTCAAAGTTCAGGTTGTTTTTGAATTTGTTGGTGTTTTTCAATGTTGAGGTTGTTGTTGAATTTGTTCGTTTTTTTCAATGTTGAGGTTGTTGTTGAATTTGTTGGTGTTTTTTAATGTTGAGGTTGTTGTTGTTTTTCAATGTTGAGGTTGTTGTTGAATTTGTTGGTGTTTTTCAATGTTGAGGTTGTTGTTGAATTTGTTGGTGTTTTTCAATGTGGAGGTTGTTGTTGAATTTGTTGGTGTTTTTCAATGTTGAGGTTGTTGTTGTTTTTCAATATTGAGGTTGTTGTTGAATTTGTTTGTGTTTTTCAATGTTGAGGTTGTTGTTGAATTTGTTGGTGTTTTTCAAATTCGAGGTTGTTGTTGAATTTGTTGGTGTTGTTCAATGTTGATGTTGTTGTTGAATTTGTTGGTGTTTTTCAATGTTGAGGTTGTTGTTGAATATGTTCGTTTTTTTCAATGTTGAGGTTGTTGTTGAATTTTTTGGTGTTTTTCAATGTTGAGGTTGTATTTGAATTTGTTGTTGTTTTTCAATGTTGTGGTTGTTGTTGTTTTTCAATGTTGTGGTTGTTGTTGAATTTGTTGGTGTTTTTAATGTTGTGGTTGTTGTTGAATTTGTTGGTGTTTTTCAATGTTGAGGTTGTTGTTGAATTTGTTGGTGTTTTTCAATGTTGAGGTTGTTGTTGTTTTTCAATATTGAGGTTGTTGTTGAATTTGTTTATGTTTTTCAATGTTGAGGTTGTTGTTGAATTTGTTGGTGTTTTTCAAATTCGAGGTTGTTGTTGAATTTGTTGGTGTTTTTCAATGTTGATGTTGTTGTTGAATTTGTTGGTGTTTTTCAAAGTTGAGGTTGTTGTTGAATTTGTTGGTGTTTTTCAAAGTTCAGGTTGTTTTTGAATTTGTTGGTGTATTTCAATGTTGAGGTTGTTGTTGAATTTGTTGGTGTTTTTCAATGTCGAGTTTGTTGTTGAATTTGTTGTTGTTTTTCAATGTCGAGGTTGTTGTTGAATTTGTTGGTGTTTTTCAATGTTGAGGTTGTTTTTGTTTTTCAATGTTGAGGTTGTTGTTGAATTTGTTGTCGTTTTTCAATGTTGAGGTTGCTGTTGAATTTGTTGCTTTTTTTCAATGTTGAGGTTGTTGGTGTTTTTCAATGTTGAGGTTGTTGTTGTTTTTCAATATTGAGGTTGTTGTTGAATTTGTTGGTGTTTTTCAATGTTGAGGTTGTTGTTGTTTTTCAATATTGAGGTTGTTGTTGAATTTGTTGGCGTTTTCAATGTTGAGATTGTTGTTGAATTTTTTGCTGTTTTCAATGTTGAGTTTGTTGTTGAATTTGTTGGTGTTTTTCAATGTTGAGGTTGTTGTTGTTTTTCAATGTTGAGGTTGTTGTTGAATTTGTTGGTGTTTTTCAATGTTGAGGTTGTTGTTGAATTTGTTGGTGTTTTTCAATGTTGAGGTTGTTGTTGAGTTTGTTGAAGTTTTTCAATGTTGAGGTTGTTGTTGTTTTTCAATATTGAGGTTGTTGTTGAATTTGTTGGTGTTTTTCAATGTTGAGGTTGTTGTTGTTTTTCAATATTGAGCTTGTTGTTGAATTTGTTGGCGTTTTCAATGTTGAGATTGTTGTTGAATTTGTTGGTCTTTTCAATGTTGAGTTTGGTGATGAATTTGTTGGTGTTTTTCAATGTTGAGGTTGTTGTTGGTTTTCAATGTTGAGGTTGTTGTTGAATTTGTTGGTGTTTTTCAATGTTGATGTTGCTGTTGAATTTGTCGGTGTTTTTCAATGTTGAGGTTGTTGTTGTTTTTCAATATTGAGGTTGTTGTTGAATTTGTTTATGTTTTTCAATGTTGAGGTTGTTGTTGTTTTTCAATGTTGAGGTTGTTGTTGAATTTGTTGTCGTTTTTCAATGTTGAGGTTGTTGTTGAATTTGTTGGTGTTTTTCAAATTCAGGTTGTTGTTGAATTTGTTGGTGTTTTTCAATGTTGATGTTGTTGTTGAATTTGTTGTTGTTTTTCAATATTGAGGTTGTTGTTGAATTTGTTCGTTTTTTTCAATGTTGAGGTTGTTGTTGAATTTGTTGGTCTTTTTCAATGTTGAGGTTGTTTTTGAATTTGTTGTTGTTTTTCAATGTAGTGGTTGTTGTTGTTTTTAAATGTTGAGGTTGTTTTGAATTTGTTGGTGTTTTTAATGTTGAGGTTGTTGTTGAATTTGTTGGTATTTTTCAATGTTGAGGTTGTTGTTGAATTTGTTGGTGTTTTCAAAGTTGAGGTTGTTGTTGAATTTGTTGGTGTTTTTCAATGTTGAGGTTGTTGTTGAATTTGTTGGTGTTTTTCAATGTTGAGGTTGTTGTTGAATTTGTTGGTGTTTTTCAATGTTGAGGTTTTTGTTGAATTTGTTGGTGTTTTTCTATGTCGAGGTTGTTGTTGAATTTGTTGGTGTTTTTCAATGTCGAGTTTGTTGTTGAATTTGTTGTTGTTTTTCAACGTCGAGGTTGTTGTTGAATTTGTTGGTGTTTTTCAATGTTGAGGTTGTTTTTGTTTTTCAATGTTGAGGTTGTTGTTGAATTTGTTGCTTTTTTTCAATGTTGAGGTTGTTGTTGAATTTGTTGCTTTTTTTCAATGTTGAGGTTGTACGTGTTTTTCAATGTTGAGGTTGTTGTTTTTCAATATTGAGGTTGTTGTTGAATTGGTTGGTGTTTTTCAATGTTGAGGTAGTTGTTGAATTTGTTGGCATTTTCAATGTTGAGATTGTTGTTGAATTTGTTGGTGTTTTCAATGTTGAGTTTGTTGTTGAATTTGTTGGTGTTTTTCAATATTGATGTTGTTGTTGAATTTGTTGTTGTTTTTCAATATTGAGGTTGTTGTTGAATTTGTTCGTTTTTTTCAATGTTGAGGTTGTTGTTGAATTTGTTGGTCTTTTTCAATGTTGAGGTTGTTTTTGAATTTGTTGTTGTTTTTCAATGTAGTGGTTGTTGTTGTTTTTCAATGTTGAGGTTGTTTTGAATTTGTTGGTGTTTTTCAATGTTGAGGTTGTTGTTGAATTTGTTGGTGTTTTCAATGTTGAGGTTGTTGTTGAATTTGTTGGTGTTTTTCAATGTTGAGGTTGTTGTTGAATTTGTTGGTGTTTTTCAATGTTGAGGTTGTTGTTGAATTTGTTGGTGTTTTTCAATGTTGAGGTTTTTGTTGAATTTGTTGGTGTTTTTCTTTGTCGAGGTTGTTGTTGAATTTGTTGGTGTTTTTCAATGTCGAGTTTGTTGTTGAATTTGTTGTTGTTTTTCAACGTCGAGGTTGTTGTTGAATTTGTTGGTGTTTTTCAATGTTGAGGTTGTTTTTGTTTTTCAATGTTGAGGTTGTTGTTGAATTTGTTGCTTTTTTTCAATGTTGAGGTTGTTGTTGAATTTGTTGCTTTTTTTCAATGTTGAGGTTGTAGGTGTTTTTCAATGTTGAGGTTGTTGTTGTTTTTCAATATTGAGGTTGTTGTTGAATTTGTTGGTGTTTTTCAATGTTGAGGTAGTTGTTGAATTTGTTGGCATTTTCAATGTTGAGATTGTTGTTGAATTTGTTGGTGTTTTCAATGTTGAGTTTGTTGTTGAATTTGTTGGTGTTTTTCAATGTTGAGGTTGTTGTTGAATTTGTTGCTTTTTTTCAATGTTGAGGTTGTTGTTGAATTTGTTGCTTTTTTTCAATGTTGAGGTTGTTGGTGTTTTTCAATGTTGAGGTTGTTGTTGTTTTTCAATATTGAGGTTGTTGTTGAATTTGTTGGTGTTTTTCAATGTTGAGGTTGTTCTTGAATTTGTTGGCCTTTTCAATGTTGAGATTGTTGTTGAATTTGTTGGTGTTTTCAATGTTGAGTTTGTTGTTGAATTTGTTGGTGTTTTTCAATGTTGAGTTTGTTGTTGAATTTGTTGGTGTTTTTCAATGTTGAGGTTGTTGTTGAATTTGTTGGTGTTTTTCAATGTTGAGGTTGTTGTTGTTTTTCAATATTGAGGTTGTTGTTGAATTTGTTTGTGTTTTTCAATGTTGAGGTTGTTGTTGAATTTGTTGGTGTTTTTCAATGTTGAGGTTGTGGTTGAATTTGTTGGTGTTTTTCAATGTTGAGGTTGTTGTTGTTTTTCAATATTGAGGTTGTTGTTGAATTTGTTTATGTTTTTCAATGTTGAGGTTGTTGTTGAATTTGTTGGTGTTTTTCAAATTCGAGGTTGTTGTTGAATTTGTTGGTGTTTTTCAATGTTGATGTTGTTGTTGAATTTGTTGGTGTTTTTCAAAGTTGAGGTTGTTGTTGAATTTGTTGGTGTTTTTCAAAGTTCAGGTTGTTTTTGAATTTGTTGGTGTTTTTCAATGTTGAGGTTGTTGTTGAATTTGTTCGTTTTTTTCAATGTTGAGGTTGTTGTTGAATTTGTTGGTGTTTTTTAATGTTGAGGTTGTTGTTGTTTTTCAATGTTGAGGTTGTCGTTGAATTTGTTGGTGTTTTTCAATGTTGAGGTTGTTGTTGAATTTGTTGGTGTTTTTCAATGTGGAGGTTGTTGTTGAATTTGTTGGTGTTTTTCAATGTTGAGGTTGTTGTTGTTTTTCAATATTGAGGTTGTTGTTGAATTTGTTTGTGTTTTTCAATGTTGAGGTTGTTGTTGAATTTGTTGGTGTTTTTCAAATTCGAGGTTGTTGTTGAATTTGTTGGTGTTGTTCAATGTTGATGTTGTTGTTGAATTTGTTGGTGTTTTTCAATGTTGAGGTTGTTGTTGAATATGTTCGTTTTTTTCAATGTTGAGGTTGTTGTTGAATTTGTTGGTGTTTTTCAATGTTGAGGTTGTATTTGAATTTGTTGTTGTTTTTCAATGTTGTGGTTGTTGTTGTTTTTCAATGTTGTGGTTGTTGTTGAATTTGTTGGTGTTTTTAATGTTGTGGTTGTTGTTGAATTTGTTGGTGTTTTTCAATGTTGAGGTTGTTGTTGAATTTGTTGGTGTTTTTCAATGTTGAGGTTGTTGTTGTTTTTCAATATTGAGGTTGTTGTTGAATTTGTTTATGTTTTTCAATGTTGAGGTTGTTGTTGAATTTGTTGGTGTTTTTCAAATTCGAGGTTGTTGTTGAATTTGTTGGTGTTTTTCAATGTTGATGTTGTTGTTGAATTTGTTGGTGTTTTTCAAAGTTGAGGTTGTTGTTGAATTTGTTGGTGTTTTTCAAAGTTCAGGTTGTTTTTGAATTTGTTGGTGTATTTCAATGTTGAGGTTGTTGTTGAATTTGTTCGTTTTTTTCAATGTTGAGGTTGTTGTTGAATTTGTTGGTGTTTTTTAATGTTGAGGTTGTTGTTGTTTTTCAATGTTGAGGTTGTTGTTGAATTTGTTGGTGTTTTTCAAAGTTGAGGTTGTTGTTGAATTTGTTGGTGTTTTTCAATGTGGAGGTTGTTGTTGAATTTGTTGGTGTTTTTCAATGTTGAGGTTGTTGTTGTTTTTCAATATTGAGGTTGTTGTTGAATTTGTTTGTGTTTTTCAATGTTGAGGTTGTTGTTGAATTTGTTGGCATTTTCAATGTTGAGATTGATGTTGAATTTGTTGGTGTTTTCAATGTTGAGTTTGTTGTTGAATTTGTTGGTGTTTTTCAATATTGATGTTGTTGTTGAATTTGTTGTTGTTTTTCAATATTGAGGTTGTTGTTGAATTTGTTCGTTTTTTTCAATGTTGAGGTTGTTGTTGAATTTGTTGGTCTTTTTCAATGTTGAGGTTGTTTTTGAATTTGTTGTTGTTTTTCAATGTAGTGGTTGTTGTTGTTTTTCAATGTTGAGGTTGTTTTGAATTTGTTGGTGTTTTTAATGTTGTGGTTGTTGTTGAATTTGTTCGTGTTTTTCAATGTTGAGGTTGTTGTTGAATTTGTTGGTGTTTTCAATGTTGAGGTTGTTGTTGAATTTGTTGGTGTTTTTCAATGTTGAGGTTGTTTTTGAATTTGTTGGTGTTTTTCAATGTTGAGGTTGTTGTTGAATTTGTTGGTGTTTTTCAATGTTGAGGTTTTTGTTGAATTTGTTGGTGTTTTTCTATGTCCAGGTTGTTGTTGAATTTGTTGGTGTTTTTCAATGTTGAGTTTGTTGTTGAATTTGTTGTTGTTTTTCAATGTCGAGGTTGTTGTTGAATTTGTTGGTGTTTTTCAATGTTGAGGTTGTTTTTGTTTTTCAATGTTGAGGTTGTTGTTGAATTTGTTGTCGTTTTTCAATGTTGAGGTTGCTGTTGAATTTGTTGCTTTTTTTCAATGTTGAGGTTGTTGGTGTTTTTCAATGTTGAGGTTGTTGTTGTTTTTCAATATTGAGGTTGTTGTTGAATTTGTTGGTGTTTTTCAATGTTGAGGTTGTTGTTGTTTTTCAATATTGAGGTTGTTGTTGAATTTGTTGGCTTTTTCAATGTTGAGATTGTTGTTGAATTTTTTGCTGTTTTCAATGTTGAGTTTGTTGTTGAATTTGTTGGTGTTTTTCAATGTTGAGGTTGTTGTTGTTTTTCAATGTTGAGGTTGTTGTTGAATTTGTTGGTGTTTTTCAATGTTGAGGTTGTTGTTGAATTTGTTGGTGTTTTTCAATGTTGAGGTTGTTGTTGAGTTTGTTGAAGTTTTTCAATGTTGAGGTTGTTGTTGTTTTTCAATATTGAGGTTGTTGTTGAATTTGTTGGTGTTTTTCAATGTTGAGGTTGTTGTTGTTTTTCAATATTGAGCTTGTTGTTGAATTTGTTGGCGTTTTCAATGTTGAGATTGTTGTTGAATTTGTTGGTCTTTTCAATGTTGAGTTTGGTGATGAATTTGTTGGTGTTTTTCAATGTTGAGGTTGTTGTTGGTTTTCAATGTTGAGGTTGTTGTTGAATTTGTTGGTGTTTTTCAATGTTGATGTTGCTGTTGAATTTGTCGGTGTTTTTCAATGTTGAGGTTGTTGTTGTTTTTCAATATTGAGGTTGTTGTTGAATTTGTTTATGTTTTTCAATGTTGAGGTTGTTGTTGTTTTTCAATGTTGAGGTTGTTGTTGAATTTGTTGTCGTTTTTCAATGTTGAGGTTGTTGTTGAATTTGTTGGTGTTTTTCAAATTCAGGTTGTTGTTGAATTTGTTGGTGTTTTTCAATGTTGATGTTGTTGTTGAATTTGTTGTTGTTTTTCAATATTTAGGTTGTTGTTGAATTTGTTCGTTTTTTTCAATGTTGAGGTTGTTGTTGAATTTGTTGGTCTTTTTCAATGTTGAGGTTGTTTTTGAATTTGTTGTTGTTTTTCAATGTAGTGGTTGTTGTTGTTTTTAAATGTTGAGGTTGTTTTGAATTTGTTGGTGTTTTTAATGTTGAGGTTGTTGTTGAATTTGTTGGTATTTTTCAATGTTGAGGTTGTTGTTGAATTTGTTGGTGTTTTCAAAGTTGAGGTTGTTGTTGAATTTGTTGGTGTTTTTCAATGTTGAGGTTGTTGTTGAATTTGTTGGTGTTTTTCAATGTTGAGGTTGTTGTTGAATTTGTTGGTGTTTTTCAATGTTGAGGTTTTTGTTGAATTTGTTGGTGTTTTTCTATGTCGAGGTTGTTGTTGAATTTGTTGGTGTTTTTCAATGTCGAGTTTGTTGTTGAATTTGTTGTTGTTTTTCAACGTCGAGGTTGTTGTTGAATTTGTTGGTGTTTTTCAATGTTGAGGTTGTTTTTGTTTTTCAATGTTGAGGTTGTTGTTGAATTTGTTGCTTTTTTTCAATGTTGAGGTTGTTGTTGAATTTGTTGCTTTTTTTCAATGTTGAGGTTGTACGTGTTTTTCAATGTTGAGGTTGTTGTTTTTCAATATTGAGGTTGTTGTTGAATTGGTTGGTGTTTTTCAATGTTGAGGTAGTTGTTGAATTTGTTGGCATTTTCAATGTTGAGATCGTTGTTGAATTTGTTGGTGTTTTCAATGTTGAGTTTGTTGTTGAATTTGTTGGTGTTTTTCAATATTGATGTTGTTGTTGAATTTGTTGTTGTTTTTCAATATTGAGGTTGTTGTTGAATTTGTTCGTTTTTTTCAATGTTGAGGTTGTTGTTGAATTTGTTGGTCTTTTTCAATGTTGAGGTTGTTTTTGAATTTGTTGTTGTTTTTCAATGTAGTGGTTGTTGTTGTTTTTCAATGTTGAGGTTGTTTTGAATTTGTTGGTGTTTTTCAATGTTGAGGTTGTTGTTGAATTTGTTGGTGTTTTCAATGTTGAGGTTGTTGTTGAATTTGTTGGTGTTTTTCAATGTTGAGGTTGTTGTTGAATTTGTTGGTGTTTTTCAATGTTGAGGTTGTTGTTGAATTTGTTGGTGTTTTTCAATGTTGAGGTTTTTGTTGAATTTGTTGGTGTTTTTCTTTGTCGAGGTTGTTGTTGAATTTGTTGGTGTTTTTCAATGTCGAGTTTGTTGTTGAATTTGTTGTTGTTTTTCAAAGTCGAGGTTGTTGTTGAATTTGTTGGTGTTTTTCAATGTTGAGGTTGTTTTTGTTTTTCAATGTTGAGGTTGTTGTTGAATTTGTTGCTTTTTTTCAATGTTGAGGTTGTTGTTGAATTTGTTGCTTTTTTTCAATGTTGAGGTTGTAGGTGTTTTTCAATGTTGAGGTTGTTGTTGTTTTTCAATATTGAGGTTGTTGTTGAATTTGTTGGTGTTTTTCAATGTTGAGGTAGTTGTTGAATTTGTTGGCATTTTCAATGTTGAGATTGTTGTTGAATTTGTTGGTGTTTTCAATGTTGAGTTTGTTGTTGAATTTGTTGGTGTTTTTCAATGTTGAGGTTGTTGTTGAATTTGTTGCTTTTTTTCAATGTTGAGGTTGTTGTTGAATTTGTTGCTTTTTTTCAATGTTGAGGTTGTCGGTGTTTTTCAATGTTGAGGTTGTTGTTGTTTTTCAATATTGAGGTTGTTGTTGAATTTGTTGGTGTTTTTCAATGTTGAGGTTGTTCTTGAATTTGTTGGCATTTTCAATGTTGAGATTGTTGTTGAATTTGTTGGTGTTTTCAATGTTGAGTTTGTTGTTGAATTTGTTGGTGTTTTTCAATGTTGAGTTTGTTGTTGAATTTGTTGGTGTTTTTCAATGTTGAGGTTGTTGTTGAATTTGTTGGTGTTTTTCAATGTTGAGGTTGTTGTTGTTTTTCAATATTGAGGTTGTTGTTGAATTTGTTTGTGTTTTTCAATGTTGAGGTTGTTGTTGAATTTGTTGGTGTTTTTCAATGTTGAGGTTGTGGTTGAATTTGTTGGTGTTTTTCAATGTTGAGGTTGTTGTTGTTTTTCAATATTGAGGTTGTTGTTGAATTTGTTTATGTTTTTCAATGTTGAGGTTGTTGTTGAATTTGTTGGTGTTTTTCAAATTCGAGGTTGTTGTTGAATTTGTTGGTGTTTTTCAATGTTGATGTTGTTGTTGAATTTGTTGGTGTTTTTCAAAGTTGAGGTTGTTGTTGAATTTGTTGGTGTTTTTCAAAGTTCAGGTTGTTTTTGAATTTGTTGG
This sequence comes from Isurus oxyrinchus, assembly GCA_026770705.1. Classification (NCBI taxonomy): domain Eukaryota; kingdom Metazoa; phylum Chordata; class Chondrichthyes; order Lamniformes; family Lamnidae; genus Isurus; species Isurus oxyrinchus. Next base: position 128,972 of record JANJGN010000268.1, on the reverse strand, counting down.
TGTTTTTCAATGTTGAGGTTGTTGTTGAATTTGTTCGTTTTTTTCAATGTTGAGGTTGTTGTTGAATTTGTTGGTGTTTTTTAATGTTGAGGTTGTTGTTGTTTTTCAATGTTGAGGTTGTTGTTGAATTTGTTGGTGTTTTTCAATGTTGAGGTTGTTGTTGAATTTGTTGGTGTTTTTCAATGTGGAGGTTGTTGTTGAATTTGTTGGTGTTTTTCAATGTTGAGGTTGTTGTTGTTTTTCAATATTGAGGTTGTTGTTGAATTTGTTTGTGTTTTTCAATGTTGAGGTTGTTGTTGAATTTGTTGGTGTTTTTCAAATTCGAGGTTGTTGTTGAATTTGTTGGTGTTGTTCAATGTTGATGTTGTTGTTGAATTTGTTGGTGTTTTTCAATGTTGAGGTTGTTGTTGAATATGTTCGTTTTTTTCAATGTTGAGGTTGTTGTTGAATTTGTTGGTGTTTTTCAATGTTGAGGTTGTATTTGAATTTGTTGTTGTTTTTCAATGTTGTGGTTGTTGTTGTTTTTCAATGTTGTGGTTGTTGTTGAATTTGTTGGTGTTTTTAATGTTGTGGTTGTTGTTGAATTTGTTGGTGTTTTTCAATGTTGAGGTTGTTGTTGAATTTGTTGGTGTTTTTCAATGTTGAGGTTGTTGTTGTTTTTCAATATTGAGGTTGTTGTTGAATTTGTTTATGTTTTTCAATGTTGAGGTTGTTGTTGAATTTGTTGGTGTTTTTCAAATTCGAGGTTGTTGTTGAATTTGTTGGTGTTTTTCAATGTTGATGTTGTTGTTGAATTTGTTGGTGTTTTTCAAAGTTGAGGTTGTTGTTGAATTTGTTGGTGTTTTTCAAAGTTCAGGTTGTTTTTGAATTTGTTGGTGTATTTCAATGTTGAGGTTGTTGTTGAATTTGTTGGTGTTTTTCAATGTCGAGTTTGTTGTTGAATTTGTTGTTGTTTTTCAATGTCGAGGTTGTTGTTGAATTTGTTGGTGTTTTTCAATGTTGAGGTTGTTTTTGTTTTTCAATGTTGAGGTTGTTGTTGAATTTGTTGTCGTTTTTCAATGTTGAGGTTGCTGTTGAATTTGTTGCTTTTTTTCAATGTTGAGGTTGTTGGTGTTTTTCAATGTTGAGGTTGTTGTTGTTTTTCAATATTGAGGTTGTTGTTGAATTTGTTGGTGTTTTTCAATGTTGAGGTTGTTGTTGTTTTTCAATATTGAGGTTGTTGTTGAATTTGTTGGCGTTTTCAATGTTGAGATTGTTGTTGAATTTTTTGCTGTTTTCAATGTTGAGTTTGTTGTTGAATTTGTTGGTGTTTTTCAATGTTGAGGTTGTTGTTGTTTTTCAATGTTGAGGTTGTTGTTGAATTTGTTGGTGTTTTTCAATGTTGAGGTTGTTGTTGAATTTGTTGGTGTTTTTCAATGTTGAGGTTGTTGTTGAGTTTGTTGAAGTTTTTCAATGTTGAGGTTGTTGTTGTTTTTCAATATTGAGGTTGTTGTTGAATTTGTTGGTGTTTTTCAATGTTGAGGTTGTTGTTGTTTTTCAATATTGAGCTTGTTGTTGAATTTGTTGGCGTTTTCAATGTTGAGATTGTTGTTGAATTTGTTGGTCTTTTCAATGTTGAGTTTGGTGATGAATTTGTTGGTGTTTTTCAATGTTGAGGTTGTTGTTGGTTTTCAATGTTGAGGTTGTTGTTGAATTTGTTGGTGTCTTTCAATGTTGATGTTGCTGTTGAATTTGTCGGTGTTTTTCAATGTTGAGGTTGTTGTTGTTTTTCAATATTGAGGTTGTTGTTGAATTTGTTTATGTTTTTCAATGTTGAGGTTGTTGTTGTTTTTCAATGTTGAGGTTGTTGTTGAATTTGTTGTCGTTTTTCAATGTTGAGGTTGTTGTTGAATTTGTTGGTGTTTTTCAAATTCAGGTTGTTGTTGAATTTGTTGGTGTTTTTCAATGTTGATGTTGTTGTTGAATTTGTTGTTGTTTTTCAATATTGAGGTTGTTGTTGAATTTGTTCGTTTATTTCAATGTTGAGGTTGTTGTTGAATTTGTTGGTCTTTTTCAATGTTGAGGTTGTTTTTGAATTTGTTGTTGTTTTTCAATGTAGTGGTTGTTGTTGTTTTTAAATGTTGAGGTTGTTTTGAATTTGTTGGTGTTTTTAATGTTGAGGTTGTTGTTGAATTTGTTGGTATTTTTCAATGTTGAGGTTGTTGTTGAATTTGTTGGTGTTTTCAAAGTTGAGGTTGTTGTTGAATTTGTTGGTGTTTTTCAATGTTGAGGTTGTTGTTGAATTTGTTGGTGTTTTTCAATGTTGAGGTTGTTGTTGAATTTGTTGGTGTTTTTCAATGTTGAGGTTTTTGTTGAATTTGTTGGTGTTTTTCTATGTCGAGGTTGTTGTTGAATTTGTTGGTGTTTTTCAATGTCGAGTTTGTTGTTGAATTTGTTGTTGTTTTTCAACGTCGAGGTTGTTGTTGAATTTGTTGGTGTTTTTCAATGTTGAGGTTGTTTTTGTTTTTCAATGTTGAGGTTGTTGTTGAATTTGTTGCTTTTTTTCAATGTTGAGGTTGTTGTTGAATTTGTTGCTTTTTTTCAATGTTGAGGTTGTACGTGTTTTTCAATGTTGAGGTTGTTGTTTTTCAATATTGAGGTTGTTGTTGAATTGGTTGGTGTTTTTCAATGTTGAGGTAGTTGTTGAATTTGTTGGCATTTTCAATGTTGAGATTGTTGTTGAATTTGTTGGTGTTTTCAATGTTGAGTTTGTTGTTGAATTTGTTGGTGTTTTTCAATATTGATGTTGTTGTTGAATTTGTTGTTGTTTTTCAATATTGAGGTTGTTGTTGAATTTGTTCGTTTTTTTCAATGTTGAGGTTGTTGTTGAATTTGTTGGTCTTTTTCAATGTTGAGGTTGTTTTTGAATTTGTTGTTGTTTTTCAATGTAGTGGTTGTTGTTGTTTTTCAATGTTGAGGTTGTTTTGAATTTGTTGGTGTTTTTCAATGTTGAGGTTGTTGTTGAATTTGTTGGTGTTTTCAATGTTGAGGTTGTTGTTGAATTTGTTGGTGTTTTTCAATGTTGAGGTTGTTGTTGAATTTGTTGGTGTTTTTCAATGTTGAGGTTGTTGTTGAATTTGTTGGTGTTTTTCAATGTTGAGGTTTTTGTTGAATTTGTTGGTGTTTTTCTTTGTCGAGGTTGTTGTTGAATTTGTTGGTGTTTTTCAATGTCGAGTTTGTTGTTGAATTTGTTGTTGTTTTTCAACGTCGAGGTTGTTGTTGAATTTGTTGGTGTTTTTCAATGTTGAGGTTGTTTTTGTTTTTCAATGTTGAGGTTGTTGTTGAATTTGTTGCTTTTTTTCAATGTTGAGGTTGTTGTTGAATTTGTTGCTTTTTTTCAATGTTGAGGTTGTAGGTGTTTTTCAATGTTGAGGTTGTTGTTGTTTTTCAATATTGAGGTTGTTGTTGAATTTGTTGGTGTTTTTCAATGTTGAGGTAGTTGTTGAATTTGTTGGCATTTTCAATGTTGAGATTGTTGTTGAATTTGTTGGTGTTTTCAATGTTGAGTTTGTTGTTGAATTTGTTGGTGTTTTTCAATGTTGAGGTTGTTGTTGAATTTGTTGCTTTTTTTCAATGTTGAGGTTGTTGTTGAATTTGTTGCTTTTTTTCAATGTTGAGGTTGTTGGTGTTTTTCAATGTTGAGGTTGTTGTTGTTTTTCAATATTGAGGTTGTTGTTGAATTTGTTGGTGTTTTTCAATGTTGAGGTTGTTCTTGAATTTGTTGGCCTTTTCAATGTTGAGATTGTTGTTGAATTTGTTGGTGTTTTCAATGTTGAGTTTGTTGTTGAATTTGTTGGTGTTTTTCAATGTTGAGTTTGTTGTTGAATTTGTTGGTGTTTTTCAATGTTGAGGTTGTTGTTGAATTTGTTGGTGTTTTTCAATGTTGAGGTTGTTGTTGTTTTTCAATATTGAGGTTGTTGTTGAATTTGTTTGTGTTTTTCAATGTTGAGGTTGTTGTTGAATTTGTTGGTGTTTTTCAATGTTGAGGTTGTGGTTGAATTTGTTGGTGTTTTTCAATGTTGAGGTTGTTGTTGTTTTTCAATATTGAGGTTGTTGTTGAATTTGTTTATGTTTTTCAATGTTGAGGTTGTTGTTGAATTTGTTGGTGTTTTTCAAATTCGAGGTTGTTGTTGAATTTGTTGGTGTTTTTCAATGTTGATGTTGTTGTTGAATTTGTTGGTGTTTTTCAAAGTTGAGGTTGTTGTTGAATTTGTTGGTGTTTTTCAAAGTTCAGGTTGTTTTTGAATTTGTTGGTGTTTTTCAATGTTGAGGTTGTTGTTGAATTTGTTCGTTTTTTTCAATGTTGAGGTTGTTGTTGAATTTGTTGGTGTTTTTTAATGTTGAGGTTGTTGTTGTTTTTCAATGTTGAGGTTGTCGTTGAATTTGTTGGTGTTTTTCAATGTTGAGGTTGTTGTTGAATTTGTTGGTGTTTTTCAATGTGGAGGTTGTTGTTGAATTTGTTGGTGTTTTTCAATGTTGAGGTTGTTGTTGTTTTTCAATATTGAGGTTGTTGTTGAATTTGTTTGTGTTTTTCAATGTTGAGGTTGTTGTTGAATTTGTTGGTGTTTTTCAAATTCGAGGTTGTTGTTGAATTTGTTGGTGTTGTTCAATGTTGATGTTGTTGTTGAATTTGTTGGTGTTTTTCAATGTTGAGGTTGTTGTTGAATATGTTCGTTTTTTTCAATGTTGAGGTTGTTGTTGAATTTGTTGGTGTTTTTCAATGTTGAGGTTGTATTTGAATTTGTTGTTGTTTTTCAATGTTGTGGTTGTTGTTGTTTTTCAATGTTGTGGTTGTTGTTGAATTTGTTGGTGTTTTTAATGTTGTGGTTGTTGTTGAATTTGTTGGTGTTTTTCAATGTTGAGGTTGTTGTTGAATTTGTTGGTGTTTTTCAATGTTGAGGTTGTTGTTGTTTTTCAATATTGAGGTTGTTGTTGAATTTGTTTATGTTTTTCAATGTTGAGGTTGTTGTTGAATTTGTTGGTGTTTTTCAAATTCGAGGTTGTTGTTGAATTTGTTGGTGTTTTTCAATGTTGATGTTGTTGTTGAATTTGTTGGTGTTTTTCAAAGTTGAGGTTGTTGTTGAATTTGTTGGTGTTTTTCAAAGTTCAGGTTGTTTTTGAATTTGTTGGTGTATTTCAATGTTGAGGTTGTTGTTGAATTTGTTCGTTTTTTTCAATGTTGAGGTTGTTGTTGAATTTGTTGGTGTTTTTTAATGTTGAGGTTGTTGTTGTTTTTCAATGTTGAGGTTGTTGTTGAATTTGTTGGTGTTTTTCAAAGTTGAGGTTGTTGTTGAATTTGTTGGTGTTTTTCAATGTGGAGGTTGTTGTTGAATTTGTTGGTGTTTTTCAATGTTGAGGTTGTTGTTGTTTTTCAATATTGAGGTTGTTGTTGAATTTGTTTGTGTTTTTCAATGTTGAGGTTGTTGTTGAATTTGTTGGCATTTTCAATGTTGAGATTGATGTTGAATTTGTTGGTGTTTTCAATGTTGAGTTTGTTGTTGAATTTGTTGGTGTTTTTCAATATTGATGTTGTTGTTGAATTTGTTGTTGTTTTTCAATATTGAGGTTGTTGTTGAATTTGTTCGTTTTTTTCAATGTTGAGGTTGTTGTTGAATTTGTTGGTCTTTTTCAATGTTGAGGTTGTTTTTGAATTTGTTGTTGTTTTTCAATGTAGTGGGTTGTTGTTGTTTTTCAATGTTGAGGTTGTTTTGAATTTGTTGGTGTTTTTAATGTTGTGGTTGTTGTTGAATTTGTTCGTGTTTTTCAATGTTGAGGTTGTTGTTGAATTTGTTGGTGTTTTCAATGTTGAGGTTGTTGTTGAATTTGTTGGTGTTTTTCAATGTTGAGGTTGTTTTTGAATTTGTTGGTGTTTTTCAATGTTGAGGTTGTTGTTGAATTTGTTGGTGTTTTTCAATGTTGAGGTTTTTGTTGAATTTGTTGGTGTTTTTCTATGTCCAGGTTGTTGTTGAATTTGTTGGTGTTTTTCAATGTTGAGTTTGTTGTTGAATTTGTTGTTGTTTTTCAATGTCGAAGTTGTTGTTGAATTTGTTGGTGTTTTTCAATGTTGAGGTTGTTTTTGTTTTTCAATGTTGAGGTTGTTGTTGAATTTGTTGTCGTTTTTCAATGTTGAGGTTGCTGTTGAATTTGTTGCTTTTTTTCAATGTTGAGGTTGTTGGTGTTTTTCAATGTTGAGGTTGTTGTTGTTTTTCAATATTGAGGTTGTTGTTGAATTTGTTGGTGTTTTTCAATGTTGAGGTTGTTGTTGTTTTTCAATATTGAGATTGTTGTTGAATTTTTTGCTGTTTTCAATGTTGAGTTTGTTGTTGAATTTGTTGTCGTTTTTCAATGTTGAGGTTGTTGTTGAATTTGTTGGGGTTTTTCAATGTTGAGGTTGTTGTTGAGTTTGTTGAAGTTTTTCAATGTTGAGGTTGTAGGTGTTTTTCAATGTTGAGGTTGTTGTTGTTTTTCAATATTGAGGTTGTTGTTGAATTTGTTGGTGTTTTTCAATGTTGAGGTAGTTGTTGAATTTGTTGGCATTTTCAATGTTGAGATTGATGTTGAATTTGTTGGTGTTTTCAATGTTGAGTTTGTTGTTGAATTTGTTGGTGTTTTTCAATATTGATGTTGTTGTTGAATTTGTTGTTGTTTTTCAATATTGAGGTTGTTGTTGAATTTGTTCGTTTTTTTCAATGTTGAGGTTGTTGTTGAATTTGTTGGTCTTTTTCAATGTTGAGGTTGTTTTTGAATTTGTTGTTGTTTTTCAATGTAGTGGTTGTTGTTGTTTTTCAATGTTGAGGTTGTTTTGAATTTGTTGGTGTTTTTAATGTTGAGGTTGTTGTTGAATTTGTTGGTGTTTTTCAATGTTGAGGTTGTTGTTGAATTTGTTGGTGTTTTCAATGTTGAGGTTGTTGTTGAATTTGTTGGTGTTTTTCAATGTTGAGGTTGTTGTTGAATTTGTTGGTGTTTTTCAATGTTGAGGTTGTTGTTGAATTTGTTGGTGTTTTTCAATGTTGAGGTTTTTGTTGAATTTGTTGGTGTTTTTCTATGTCGAGGTTGTTGTTGAATTTGTTGGTGTTTTTCAATGTCGAGTTTGTTGTTGAATTTGTTGTTGTTTTTCAAAGTCGAGGTTGTTGTTGATTTTCAACGTCGAGGTTGTTGTTGAATTTGTTGGTGTTTTTCAATGTTGAGGTTGTTTTTGTTTTTCAATGTTGAGGTTGTTGTTGAATTTGTTGCTTTTTTTCAATGTTGAGGTTGTTGTTGAATTTGTTGCTTTTTTTCAATGTTGAGGTTGTAGGTGTTTTTCAATGTTGAGGTTGTTGTTGTTTTTCAATATTGAGGTTGTTGTTGAATTTGTTGGTGTTTTTCAATGTTGAGGTAGTTGTTGAATTTGTTGGCATTTTCAATGTTGAGATTGTTGTTGAATTTGTTGGTGTTTTCAATGTTGAGTTTGTTGTTGAATTTGTTGGTGTTTTTCAATGTTGAGGTTGTTGTTGAATTTGTTGCTTTTTTTCAATGTTGAGGTTGTTGTTGAATTTGTTGCTTTTTTTCAATGTTGAGGTTGTTGGTGTTTTTCAATGTTGAGGTTGTTGTTGTTTTTCAATATTGAGGTTGTTGTTGAATTTGTTGGTGTTTTTCAATGTTGAGGTTGTTCTTGAATTTGTTGGCATTTTCAATGTTGAGATTGTTGTTGAATTTGTTGGTGTTTTCAATGTTGAGTTTGTTGTTGAATTTGTTGGTGTTTTTCAATGTTGAGTTTGTTGTTGAATTTGTTGGTGTTTTTCAATGTTGAGGTTGTTGTTGAATTTGTTGGTGTTTTTCAATGTTGAGGTGGTTGTTGTTTTTCAATATTGAGGTTGTTGTTGAATTTGTTTGTGTTTTTCAATGTTGAGGTTGTTGTTGAATTTGTTGGTGTTTTTCAATGTTGAGGTTGTGGTTGAATTTGTTGGTGTGTTTTTCAATGTTGAGGTTGTTGTTGTTTTTCAATATTGAGGTTGTTGTTGAATTTGTTTATGTTTTTCAATGTTGAGGTTGTTGTTGAATTTGTTGGTGTTTTTCAAATTCGAGGTTGTTTTTGAATTTGTTGGTGTTTTTCAATGTTGAGGTTGTTGTTGAATTTGTTCGTTTTTTTCAATGTTGAGGTTGTTGTTGAATTTGTTGGTGTTTTTTATTGTTGAGGTTGTTGTTGTTTTTCAATGTTGAGGTTGTTGTTGAATTTGTTGGTGTTTTTCAATGTTGAGGTTGTTGTTGAATTTGTTGGTGTTTTTCAATGTGGAGGTTGTTGTTGAATTTGTTGGTGTTTTTCAATGTTGAGGTTGTTGTTGTTTTTCAATATTGAGGTTGTTGTTGAATTTGTTTGTGTTTTTCAATGTTGAGGTTGTTGTTGAATTTGTTGGTGTTTTTCAAATTCGAGGTTGTTGTTGAATTTGTTGGTGTTGTTCAATGTTGATGTTGTTGTTGAATTTGTTGGTGTTTTTCAATGTTGAGGTTGTTGTTGAATATGTTCGTTTTTTTCAATGTTGAGGTTGTTGTTGAATTTGTTGGTGTTTTTCAATGTTGAGGTTGTATTTGAATTTGTTGTCGTTTTTCAATGTTGTGGTTGTTGTTGTTTTTCAATGTTGTGGTTGTTGTTGAATTTGTTGGTGTTTTCAATGTTGTGGATGTTGTTGAATTTGTTGGTGTTTTTCAATGTTGAGGTTGTTGTTGAATTTGTTGGTGTTTTCAATGTTGAGGTTGTTGTTGAATTTGTTGGTGTTTTTCAATGTTGAGGTTGTTGTTGAATTTGTTGGTGTTTTTTCAATGTTGAGGTTGTTGTTGAATTTGTTGGTGTTTTTCAATGTTGAGGTTTTTGTTGAATTTGTTGGTGTTTTTCTATGTCCAGGTTGTTGTTGAATTTGTTGGTGTTTTTCAATGTTGAGTTTGTTGTTGAATTTGTTGTTGTTTTTCAATGTCGAGGTTGTTGTTGAATTTGTTGGTGGTTTTTCAATGTTGAGGTTGTTTTTGTTTTTCAATGTTGAGGTTGTTGTTGAATTTGTTGTCGTTTTTCAATGTTGAGGTTGCTGTTGAATTTGTTGCTTTTTTTCAATGTTGAGGTTGTTGGTGTTTTTCAATGTTGAGGTTGTTGTTGTTTTTCAATATTGAGGTTGTTGTTGAATTTGTTGGTGTTTTTCAATGTTGAGGTTGTTGTTGTTTTTCAATATTGAGGTTGTTGTTGAATTTGTTGGCGTTTTCAATGTTGAGATTGTTGTTGAATTTTTTGCTGTTTTCAATGTTGAGTTTGTTGTTGAATTTGTTGTCGTTTTTCAATGTTGAGGTTGTTGTTGAATTTGTTGGGGTTTTTCAATGTTGAGGTTGTTGTTGAGTTTGTTGAAGTTTTTCAATGTTGAGGTTGTTGTTGTTTTTCAATATTGAGGTTGTTGTTGAATTTGTTGGTGTTTTTCAATGTTGAGGTTGTTGTTGTTTTTCAATATTGAGCTTGTTGTTGAATTGGTTGGCGTTTTCAATGTTGAGATTGTTGTTGAATTTGTTGGTGTTTTTCAATGTTGAGGTTGTTGTTGTTTTTCAATGTTGAGGTTGTTGTTGAATTTGTTGGTTTTTTTAATGTTGAGGTTGTTGTTGAATTTGTTGGTGTTTTTCAATGTTGAGGTTGTTGTTGAGTTTGTTGAAGTTTTTCAATGTTGAGGTTGTTTTGTTTTTCAATATTGAGGTTGTTGTTGAATTTGTTGGTGTTTTTCAATGTTGAGGTTGTTGTTGTTTTTCAATATTGAGCTTGTTGTTGAATTTGTTGGCGTTTTCAATGTTGAGTTTGTTGATGAATTTGTTGGTGTTTTTCAATGTTGAGGTTGTTGTTGTTTTTCAATGTTGAGGTTGTTGTTGAATTTGTTGGTGTTTTTAATGTTGAGGTTGTTGTTGAATTTGTTGGTGTTTTTAAATGTTGAGGTTGTTGGTGTTTTTCAATGTTGAGGTTGTTGTTGTTTTTCAATATTGAGCTTGTTGTTGAATTGGTTGGCGTTTTCAATGTTGAGATTGTTGTTGAATTTGTTGGTGTTTTTCAATGTTGAGGTTGTTGTTGTTTTTCAATGTTGAGGTTGTTGTTGAATTTGTTGGTTTTTTTAATGTTGAGGTTGTTGTTGAATTTGTTGGTGTTTTTCAATGTTGAGGTTGTTGTTGAGTTTGTTGAAGTTTTTCAATGTTGAGGTTGTTTTGTTTTTCAATATTGAGGTTGTTGTTGAATTTGTTGGTGTTTTTCAATGTTGAGGTTGTTGTTGTTTTTCAATATTGAGCTTGTTGTTGAATTTGTTGGCGTTTTCAATGTTGAGTTTGTTGATGAATTTGTTGGTGTTTTTCAATGTTGAGGTTGTTGTTGTTTTTCAATGTTGAGGTTGTTGTTGAATTTGTTGGTGTTTTTAATGTTGAGGTTGTTGTTGAATTTGTTGGTGTTTTTCAATGTTGAGGTTGTTGTTGAATTTGTTGGTGTTTTTCAATGTTGAGGTTGTTGTTGAATTTGTTGGTGTTTTTCAATGTTGAGGTTGTTGTTGAATTTGTTGGTGTTTTTCAATGTTGAGGTTGTTGTTGAATTTGTTGGTGTTTTTCAATGTTGAGGTTTTTGTTGAATTTGTTGGTGTTTTTCTATGTCGAGGTTGTTGTTGAATTTGTTGGTGTTTTTCAATGTCGAGTTTGTTGTTGAATTTGTTGTTGTTTTTCAACGTCGAGGTTGTTGTTGAATTTGTTGGTGTTTTTCAATGTTGAGGTTGTTTTTGTTTTTCAATGTTGAGGTTGTTGTTGAATTTGTTGCTTTTTTTCAATGTTGAGGTTGTTGTTGAATTTGTTGCTTTTTTTCAATGTTGAGGTTGTAGGTGTTTTTCAATGTTGAGGTTGTTGTTGTTTTTCAATATTGAGTTTGTTGTTGAATTTGTTGGTGTTATTCAATGTTGAGGTAGTTGTTGAATTTGTTGGCATTTTCAATGTTGAGATTGTTGTTGAATTTGTTGGTGTTTTCAATGTTGAGTTTGTTGTTGAATTTGTTGGTGTTTTTCAATGTTGAGGTTGTTGTTGAATTTGTTGCTTTTTTTCAATGTTGAGGTTGTTGTTGAATTTGTTGCTTTTTTTCAATGTTGAGGTTGTTGGTGTTTTTCAATGTTGAGGTTGTTGTTGTTTTTCAATATTGAGGTTGTTGTTGAATTTGTTGGCATTTTCAATGTTGAGATTGTTGTTGAATTTGTTGGTGTTTTCAATGTTGAGTTTGTTGTTGAATTTCTTGGTGTTTTTCAATGTTGAGGTTGTTGTTGAATTTGTTGGTGTTTTTCAATGTTGAGGTTGTTGTTGAATTTGTTGGTGTTTTTCAATGTTGAGGTTGTTGTTGTTTTTCAATATTGAGGTTGTTGTTGAATTTTTTTGTGTTTTTCAATGTTCAGGTTGTTGTTGAATTTGTTGGTGTTTTTCAATGTTGAGGTTGTTGTTGAATTTGTTGGTGTTATTCAATGTTGAGGTTGTTGTTGTTTTTCAATATTGAGGTTGTTGTTGAATTTGTTTATGTTTTTCAATGTTGAGGTTGTTGTTGAATTTGTTGGTGTTTTTCAAATTCGAGGTTGTTGTTGAATTTGTTGGTGTTTTTCAATGTTGATGTTGTTGTTGAATTTGTTCGTTTTTTTCAATGTTGAGGTTGTTGTTGAATTTGTTGGTGTTTTTTAATGTTGAGGTTGTTGTTGTTTTTCAATGTTGAGGTTGTTGTTGAATTTGTTGGTGTTTTTCAATGTTGAGGTTGTTGTTGAATTTCTTGGCGTTTTTCAATGTGGAGGTTGTTGTTGAATTTGTTGGTGTTTTTCAATGTTGAGGTTGTTGTTGTTTTTCAATATTGAGGTTGTTGTGGAATTTGTTTGTGTTTTTCAATGTTGAGGTTGTTGTTGAATTTGTTGGTGTTTTTCAAATTCGAGGTTGTTGTTGAATTTGTTGGTGTTGTTCAATGTTGATGTTGTTGTTGAATTTGTTGGTGTTTTTCAATGTTGAGGTTGTTGTTGAATATGTTCGTTTTTTTCAATGTTGAGGTTGTTGTTGAATTTGTTGGTGTTTTTCAATGTTGAGGTTGTATTTGAATTTGTTGTTGTTTTTCAATGTTGTGGTTGTTGTTGTTTTTCAATGTTGAGGTTGTTGTTGAATTTGTTGGTGTCTTTAATGTTGTGGTTGTTGTTGAGTTTGTTGGTGTTTTTCAATGTTGAGGTTGTTGTTGAATTTGTTGGTGTTTTCAATGTTGAGGTTGTTGTTGAATTTGTTGGTGTTTTTCAATGTTGAGGTTGTTGTTGAATTTGTTGGTGTTGAATTTGTTGGTGTTTTTCAATGTTGAGGTTTTTGTTGAATTTGTTGGTGTTTTTCTATGTCCAGGTTGTTGTTGAATTTGTTGGTGTTTTTCAATGTCGAGCTTGTTGTTGAATTTGTTGTTGTTTTTCAATGTCGAGGTTGTTGTTGAATTTGTTGGTGTTTTTCAATGTTGAGGTTGTTTTTGTTTTTCAATGTTGAGGTTGTTGTTGAACTTGTTGTCCTTTTTCAATGTTGAGGTTGCTGTTGAATTTGTTGCTTTTTTTCAATGTTGAGGATGTTGGTGTTTTTCAATGTTGAGGTTGTTGTTGTTTTTCAATATTGAGGTTGTTGTTGAATTTGTTGGTGTTTTTCAATGTTGAGGTTGTTGTTGTTTTTCAATATTGAGGTTGTTGTTGAATTTGTTCGCGTTTTCAATGTTGAGATTGTTGATGAATTTTTTGCTGTTTTCAATGTTGAGTTTGTTGTTGAATTTGTTGGTGTTTTTCAATGTTGAGGTTGTTGTTGTTTTTCAATGTTGAGGTTGTTGTTGAATTTGTTGGTGTTTTTCAATGTTGAGGTTGTTGTTGAATTTGTTGGTGTTTTTCAATGTTGAGGTTGTTGTTGAGTTTGTTGAAGTTTTTCAATGTTGAGGTTGTTGTTGTTTTTCAATATTGAGGTTGTTGTTGAATTTGTTGGTGTTTTTCAATGTTGAGGTTGTTGTTGTTTTTCAATATTGAGCTTGTTGTTGAATTTGTTGGCGTTTTCAATGTTGAGATTGTTGTTGAATTTGTTGGTCTTTTCAATGTTGAGTTTGTTGATGAATTTGTTGGTGTTTTTCAATGTTGAGGTTGTTGTTGTTTTTCAATGTTGAGGTTGTTGTTGAATTTGTTGGTGTTTTTCAATGTTGATGTTGCTGTTGAATTTGTTGGTGTTTTTCAATGTTGAGGTTGTTGTTGTTTTTCAATATTGAGGTTGTTGTTGAATTTGTTTATGTTTTTCAATGTTGAGGTTGTTGTTGTTTTTCAATGTTGAGGTTGTTGTTGAATTTGTTGTCGTTTTTCAATGTTGAGGTTGTTGTTGAATTTGTTGGTGTTTTTCAAATTCGAGGTTGTTGTTGAATTTGTTGGTGTTTTTCAATGTTGATGTTGTTGTTGAATTTGTTGTTGTTTTTCAATATTGAGGTTGTTGTTGAATTTGTTCGTTTTTTTCAATGTTGAGGTTGTTGTTGAATTTGTTGGTCTTTTTCAATGTTGAGGTTGTTTTTGAATTTGTTGTTGTTTTTCAATGTTGTGGTTGTTGTTTTTCAATGTTGAGGTTGTTTTGAATTTGTTGGTGTTTTTAATGTTGAGGTTGTTGTTGAATTTGTTGGTGTTTTTCAATGTTGAGGTTGTTGTTGAATTTGTTGGTGTTTTCAATGTTGAGGTTGTTGTTGAATTTGTTGGTGTTTTTCAATGTCGAGTTTGTTGTTGAATTTGTTGTTGTTTTTCAACGTCGAGGTTGTTGTTGAATTTGTTGGTGTTTTTCAATGTTGAGGTTGTTTTTGTTTTTCAATGTTGAGGTTGTTGTTGAATTTGTTGCTTTTTTTCAATGTTGAGGTTGTTGTTGAATTTGTTGCTTTTTTTCAATGTTGAGGTTGTAGGTGTTTTTAAATGTTGAGGTTGTTGTTGTTTTTCAATATTGAGTTTGTTGTTGAATTTGTTGGTGTTATTCAATGTTGAGGTAGTTGTTGAATTTGTTGGCATTTTCAATGTTGAGATTGTTGTTGAATTTGTTGGTGTTTTCAATGTTGAGTTTGTTGTTGAATTTGTTGGTGTTTTTCAATGTTGAGGTTGTTGTTGAATTTGTTGCTTTTTTTCAATGTTGAGGTTGTTGTTGAATTTGTTGCTTTTTTTCAATGTTGAGGTTGTTGGTGTTTTTCAATGTTGAGGTTGTTGTTGTTTTTCAATATTGAGGTTGTTGTTGAATTTGTTGGCATTTTCAATGTTGAGATTGTTGTTGAATTTGTTGGTGTTTTCAATGTTGAGTTTGTTGTTGAATTTGTTGGTGTTTTTCAATGTTGAGGTTGTTGTTGAATTTGTTGGTGTTTTTCAATGTTGAGGTTGTTGTTGAATTTGTTGGTGTTTTTCAATGTTGAGGTTGTTGTTGTTTTTCAATATTGAGGTTGTTGTTGAATTTGTTTGTGTTTTTCAATGTTCAGGTTGTTGTTGAATTTGTTGGTGTTTTTCAATGTTGAGGTTGTTGTTGAATTTGTTGGTGTTATTCAATGTTGAGGTTGTTGTTGTTTTTCAATATTGAGGTTGTTGTTGAATTTGTTTATGTTTTTCAATGTTGAGGTTGTTGTTGAATTTGTTGGTGTTTTTCAAATTCGAGGTTGTTGTTGAATTTGTTGGTGTTTTTCAATGTTGATGTTGTTGTTGAATTTGTTCGTTTTTTTCAATGTTGAGGTTGTTGTTGAATTTGTTGGTGTTTTTTAATGTTGAGGTTGTTGTTGTTTTTCAATGTTGAGGTTGTTGTTGAATTTGTTGGTGTTTTTCAATGTTGAGGTTGTTGTTGAATTTCTTGGTGTTTTTCAATGTGGAGGTTGTTGTTGAATTTGTTGGTGTTTTTCAATGTTGAGGTTGTTGTTGTTTTTCAATATTGAGGTTGTTGTGGAATTTGTTTGTGTTTTTCAATGTTGAGGTTGTTGTTGAATTTGTTGGTGTTTTTCAAATTCGAGGTTGTTGTTGAATTTGTTGGTGTTGTTCAATGTTGATGTTGTTGTTGAATTTCTTGGTGTTTTTCAATGTTGAGGTTGTTGTTGAATATGTTCGTTTTTTTCAATGTTGAGGTTGTTGTTGAATTTGTTGGTGTTTTTCAATGTTGAGGTTGTATTTGAATTTGTTGTTGTTTTTCAATGTTGTGGTTGTTGTTGTTTTTCAATGTTGAGGTTGTTGTTGAATTTGTTGGTGTCTTTAATGTTGTGGTTGTTGTTGAATTTGTTGGTGTTTTTCAATGTTGAGGTTGTTGTTGAATTTGTTGGTGTTTTCAATGTTGAGGTTGTTGTTGAATTTGTTGGTGTTTTTCAATGTTGAGGTTGTTGTTGAATTTGTTGGTGTTGAATTTGTTGCTGTTTTTCAATGTTGAGGTTTTTGTTGAATTTCTTGGTGTTTTTCTATGTCCAGGTTGTTGTTGAATTTGTTGGTGTTTTTCAATGTTGAGTTTGTTGTTGAATTTGTTGTTGTTTTTCAATGTCGAGGTTGTTGTTGAATTTGTTGGTGTTTTTCAATGTTGAGGTTGTTTTTGTTTTTCAATGTTGAGGTTGTTGTTGAATTTGTTGTCGTTTTTCAATGTTGAGGTTGCTGTTGAATTTGTTGCTTTTTTTCAATGTTGAGGTTGTTGGTGTTTTTCAATGTTGAGGTTGTTGTTGTTTTTCAATATTGAGGTTGTTGTTGAATTTGTTGGTGTTTTTCAATGTTGAGGTTGTTGTTGTTTTTCAATATTGAGGTTGTTGTTGAATTTGTTGGCGTTTTCAATGTTGAGATTGTTGTTGAATTTTTTGCTGTTTTCAATGTTGAGTTTGTTGTTGAATTTGTTGTCGTTTTTCAATGTTGAGGTTGTTGTTGAATTTGTTGGGGTTTTTCAATGTTGAGGTTGTTGTTGAGTTTGTTGAAGTTTTTCAATGTTGAGGTTGTTGTTGTTTTTCAATATTGAGGTTGTTGTTGAATTTGTTGGTGTTTTTCAATGTTGAGGTTGTTGTTGTTTTTCAATATTGAGCTTGTTGTTGAATTGGTTGGCGTTTTCAATGTTGAGATTGTTGTTGAATTTGTTGGTGTTTTTCAATGTTGAGGTTGTTGTTGTTTTTCAATGTTGAGGTTGTTGTTGAATTTGTTGGTTTTTTTAATGTTGAGGTTGTTGTTGAATTTGTTGGTGTTTTTCAATGTTGAGGTTGTTGTTGAGTTTGTTGAAGTTTTTCAATGTTGAGGTTGTTTTGTTTTTCAATATTGAGGTTGTTGTTGAATTTGTTGGTGTTTTTCAATGTTGAGGTTGTTGTTGTTTTTCAATATTGAGCTTGTTGTTGAATTTGTTGGCGTTTTCAATGTTGAGTTTGTTGATGAATTTGTTGGTGTTTTTCAATGTTGAGGTTGTTGTTGTTTTTCAATGTTGAGGTTGTTGTTGAATTTGTTGGTGTTTTTAATGTTGAGGTTGTTGTTGAATTTGTTGGTGTTTTTCAATGTTGAGGTTGTTGTTGAATTTGTTGGTGTTTTCAATGTTGAGGTTGTTGTTGAATTTGTTGGTGTTTTTCAATGTTGAGGTTGTTGTTGAATTTGTTGGTGTTTTTCAATGTTGAGGTTGTTGTTGAATTTGTTGGTGTTTTTCAATGTTGAGGTTTTTGTTGAATTTGTTGGTGTTTTTCTATGTCGAGGTTGTTGTTGAATTTGTTGGTGTTTTTCAATGTCGAGTTTGTTGTTGAATTTGTTGTTGTTTTTCAACGTCGAGGTTGTTTTTGTTTTTCAATGTTGAGGTTGTTGTTGAATTTGTTGCTTTTTTTCAATGTTGAGGTTGTTGTTGAATTTGTTGCTTTTTTTCAATGTTGAGGTTGTAGGTGTTTTTCAATGTTGAGGTTGTTGTTGTTTTTCAATATTGAGTTTGTTGTTGAATTTGTTGGTGTTATTCAATGTTGAGGTAGTTGTTGAATTTGTTGGCATTTTCAATGTTGAGATTGTTGTTGAATTTGTTGGTGTTTTCAATGTTGAGTTTGTTGTTGAATTTGTTGGTGTTTTTCAATGTTGAGGTTGTTGTTGAATTTGTTGCTTTTTTTCAATGTTGAGGTTGTTGTTGAATTTGTTGCTTTTTTTCAATGTTGAGGTTGTTGGTGTTTTTCAATGTTGAGGTTGTTGTTGTTTTTCAATATTGAGGTTGTTGTTGAATTTGTTGGCATTTTCAATGTTGAGATTGTTGTTGAATTTGTTGGTGTTTTCAATGTTGAGTTTGTTGTTGAATTTGTTGGTGTTTTTCAATGTTGAGGTTGTTGTTGAATTTGTTGGTGTTTTTCAATGTTGAGGTTGTTGTTGAATTTGTTGGTGTTTTTCAATGTTGAGGTTGTTGTTGTTTTTCAATATTGAGGTTGTTGTTGAATTTTTTTGTGTTTTTCAATGTTCAGGTTGTTGTTGAATTTGTTGGTGTTTTTCAATGTTGAGGTTGTTGTTGAATTTGTTGGTGTTATTCAATGTTGAGGTTGTTGTTGTTTTTCAATATTGAGGTTGTTGTTGAATTTGTTTATGTTTTTCAATGTTGAGGTTGTTGTTGAATTTGTTGGTGTTTTTCAAATTCGAGGTTGTTGTTGAATTTGTTGGTGTTTTTCAATGTTGATGTTGTTGTTGAATTTGTTCGTTTTTTTCAATGTTGAGGTTGTTGTTGAATTTGTTGGTGTTTTTTAATGTTGAGGTTGTTGTTGTTTTTCAATGTTGAGGTTGTTGTTGAATTTGTTGGTGTTTTTCAATGTTGAGGTTGTTGTTGAATTTCTTGGCGTTTTTCAATGTGGAGGTTGTTGTTGAATTTGTTGGTGTTTTTCAATGTTGAGGTTGTTGTTGTTTTTCAATATTGAGGTTGTTGTGGAATTTGTTTGTGTTTTTCAATGTTGAGGTTGTTGTTGAATTTGTTGGTGTTTTTCAAATTCGAGGTTGTTGTTGAATTTGTTGGTGTTGTTCAATGTTGATGTTGTTGTTGAATTTGTTGGTGTTTTTCAATGTTGAGGTTGTTGTTGAATATGTTCGTTTTTTTCAATGTTGAGGTTGTTGTTGAATTTGTTGGTGTTTTTCAATGTTGAGGTTGTATTTGAATTTGTTGTTGTTTTTCAATGTTGTGGTTGTTGTTGTTTTTCAATGTTGAGGTTGTTGTTGAATTTGTTGGTGTCTTTAATGTTGTGGTTGTTGTTGAGTTTGTTGGTGTTTTTCAATGTTGAGGTTGTTGTTGAATTTGTTGGTGTTTTCAATGTTGAGGTTGTTGTTGAATTTGTTGGTGTTTTTCAATGTTGAGGTTGTTGTTGAATTTGTTGGTGTTGAATTTGTTGGTGTTTTTCAATGTTGAGGTTTTTGTTGAATTTGTTGGTGTTTTTCTATGTCCAGGTTGTTGTTGAATTTGTTGGTGTTTTTCAATGTCGAGCTTGTTGTTGAATTTGTTGTTGTTTTTCAATGTCGAGGTTGTTGTTGAATTTGTTGGTGTTTTTCAATGTTGAGGTTGTTTTTGTTTTTCAATGTTGAGGTTGTTGTTGAATTTGTTGTCCTTTTTCAATGTTGAGGTTGCTGTTGAATTTGTTGCTTTTTTTCAATGTTGAGGATGTTGGCGTTTTTCAATGTTGAGGTTGTTGTTGTTTTTCAATATTGAGGTTGTTGTTGAATTTGTTGGTGTTTTTCAATGTTGAGGTTGTTGTTGTTTTTCAATATTGAGGTTGTTGTTGAATTTGTTGGCGTTTTCAATGTTGAGATTGTTGATGAATTTTTTGCTGTTTTCAATGTTGAGTTTGTTGTTGAATTTGTTGGTGTTTTTCAATGTTGAGGTTGTTGTTGTTTTTCAATGTTGAGGTTGTTGTTGAATTTGTTGGTGTTTTTCAATGTTGAGGTTGTTGTTGAATTTGTTGGTGTTTTTCAATGTTGAGGTTGTTGTTGAGTTTGTTGAAGTTTTTCAATGTTGAGGTTGTTGTTGTTTTTCAATATTGAGGTTGTTGTTGAATTTGTTGGTGTTTTTCAATGTTGAGGTTGTTGTTGTTTTTCAATATTGAGCTTGTTGTTGAATTTGTTGGCGTTTTCAATGTTGAGATTGTTGTTGAATTTGTTGGTCTTTTCAATGTTGAGTTTGTTGATGAATTTGTTGGTGTTTTTCAATGTTGAGGTTGTTGTTGTTTTTCAATGTTGAGGTTGTTGTTGAATTTGTTGGTGTTTTTCAATGTTGATGTTGCTGTTGAATTTGTTGGTGTTTTTCAATGTTGAGGTTGTTGTTGTTTTTCAATATTGAGGTTGTTGTTGAATTTGTTTATGTTTTTCAATGTTGAGGTTGTTGTTGTTTTTCAATGTTGAGGTTGTTGTTGAATTTGTTGTCGTTTTTCAATGTTGAGGTTGTTGTTGAATTTGTTGGTGTTTTTCAAATTCGAGGTTGTTGTTGAATTTGTTGGTGTTTTTCAATGTTGATGTTGTTGTTGAATTTGTTGTTGTTTTTCAATATTGAGGTTGTTGTTGAATTTGTTCGTTTTTTTCAATGTTGAGGTTGTTGTTGAATTTGTTGGTCTTTTTCAATGTTGAGGTTGTTTTTGAATTTGTTGTTGTTTTTCAATGTTGTGGTTGTTGTTGTTTTTCAATGTTGAGGTTGTTTTGAATTTGTTGGTGTTTTTAATGTTGAGGTTGTTGTTGAATTTGTTGGTGTTTTTCAATGTTGAGGTTGTTGTTGAATTTGTTGGTGTTTTCAATGTTGAGGTTGTTGTTGAATTTGTTGGTGTTTTTCAATGTCGAGTTTGTTGTTGAATTTGTTGTTGTTTTTCAACGTCGAGGTTGTTGTTGAATTTGTGGGTGTTTTTCAATGTTGAGGTTGTTTTTGTTTTTCAATGTTGAGGTTGTTGTTGAATTTGTTGCTTTTTTTCAATGTTGAGGTTGTTGTTGAATTTGTTGCTTTTTTTCAATGTTGAGGTTGTAGGTGTTTTTAAATGTTGAGGTTGTTGTTGTTTTTCAATATTGAGGTTGTTGTTGAATTTGTTGGTGTTTTTCAATGTTGAGGTTGTTGTTGTTTTTCAATATTGAGGTTGTTGTTGAATTTGTTGGCGTTTTCAATGTTGAGATTGTTGATGAATTTTTTGCTGTTTTCAATGTTGAGTTTGTTGTTGAATTTGTTGGTGTTTTTCAATGTTGAGGTTGTTGTTGTTTTTCAATGTTGAGGTTGTTGTTGAATTTGTTGGTGTTTTTCAATGTTGAGGTTGTTGTTGAATTTGTTGGTGTTTTTCAATGTTGAGGTTGTTGTTGAGTTTGTTGAAGTTTTTCAATGTTGAGGTTGTTGTTGTTTTTCAATATTGAGGTTGTTGTTGAATTTGTTGGTGTTTTTCAATGTTGAGGTTGTTGTTGTTTTTCAATATTGAGCTTGTTGTTGAATTTGTTGGCGTATTCAATGTTGAGATTGTTGTTGAATTTGTTGGTCTTTTCAATGTTGAGTTTGTTGATGAATTTGTTGGTGTTTTTCAATGTTGAGGTTGTTGTTGTTTTTCAATGTTGAGGTTGTTGTTGAATTTGTTGGTGTTTTTCAATGTTGATGTTGCTGTTGAATTTGTTGGTGTTTTTCAATGTTGAGGTTGTTGTTGTTTTTCAATATTGAGGTTGTTGTTGAATTTGTTTATGTTTTTCAATGTTGAGGTTGTTGTTGTTTTTCAATGTTGAGGTTGTTGTTGAATTTGTTGTCGTTTTTCAATGTTGAGGTTGTTGTTGAATTTGTTGGTGTTTTTCAAATTCGAGGTTGTTGTTGAATTTGTTGGTGTTTTTCAATGTTGATGTTGTTGTTGAATTTGTTGTTGTTTTTCAATATTGAGGTTGTTGTTGAATTTGTTCGTTTTTTTCAATGTTGAGGTTGTTGTTGAATTTGTTGGTCTTTTTCAATGTTGAGGTTGTTTTTGAATTTGTTGTTGTTTTTCAATGTTGTGGTTGTTGTTGTTTTTCAATGTTGAGGTTGTTTTGAATTTGTTGGTGTTTTTAATGTTGAGGTTGTTGTTGAATTTGTTGGTGTTTTTCAATGTTGAGGTTGTTGTTGAATTTGTTGGTGTTTTCAATGTTGAGGTTGTTGTTGAATTTGTTGGTGTTTTTCAATGTCGAGTTTGTTGTTGAATTTGTTGTTGTTTTTCAACGTCGAGGTTGTTGTTGAATTTGTTGGTGTTTTTCAATGTTGAGGTTGTTTTTGTTTTTCAATGTTGAGGTTGTTGTTGAATTTGTTGCTTTTTTTCAATGTTGAGGTTGTTGTTGAATTTGTTGCTTTTTTTCAATGTTGAGGTTGTAGGTGTTTTTAAATGTTGAGGTTGTTGTTGTTTTTCAATATTGAGTTTGTTGTTGAATTTGTTGGTGTTATTCAATGTTGAGGTAGTTGTTGAATTTGTTGGCATTTTCAATGTTGAGATTGTTGTTGAATTTGTTGGTGTTTTCAATGTTGAGTTTGTTGTTGAATTTGTTGGTGTTTTTCAATGTTGAGGTTGTTGTTGAATTTGTTGCTTTTTTTCAATGTTGAGGTTGTTGTTGAATTTGTTGCTTTTTTTCAATGTTGAGGTTGTTGGTGTTTTTCAATGTTGAGGTTGTTGTTGTTTTTCAATATTGAGGTTGTTGTTGAATTTGTTGGCATTTTCAATGTTGAGATTGTTGTTGAATTTGTTGGTGTTTTCAATGTTGAGTTTGTTGTTGAATTTGTTGGTGTTTTTCAATGTTGAGGTTGTTGTTGAATTTGTTGGTGTTTTTCAATGTTGAGGTTGTTGTTGAATTTGTTGGTGTTTTTCAATGTTGAGGTTGTTGTTGTTTTTCAATATTGAGGTTGTTGTTGAATTTGTTTGTGTTTTTCAATGTTCAGGTTGTTGTTGAATTTGTTGGTGTTTTTCAATGTTGAGGTTGTTGTTGAATTTGTTGGTGTTATTCAATGTTGAGGTTGTTGTTGTTTTTCAATATTGAGGTTGTTGTTGAATTTGTTTATGTTTTTCAATGTTGAGGTTGTTGTTGAATTTGTTGGTGTTTTTCAAATTCGAGGTTGTTGTTGAATTTGTTGGTGTTTTTCAATGTTGATGTTGTTGTTGAATTTGTTCGTTTTTTTCAATGTTGAGGTTGTTGTTGAATTTGTTGGTGTTTTTTAATGTTGAGGTTGTTGTTGTTTTTCAATGTTGAGGTTGTTGTTGAATTTGTTGGTGTTTTTCAATGTTGAGGTTGTTGTTGAATTTCTTGGTGTTTTTCAATGTGGAGGTTGTTGTTGAATTTGTTGGTGTTTTTCAATGTTGAGGTTGTTGTTGTTTTTCAATATTGAGGTTGTTGTGGAATTTGTTTGTGTTTTTCAATGTTGAGGTTGTTGTTGAATTTGTTGGTGTTTTTCAAATTCGAGGTTGTTGTTGAATTTGTTGGTGTTGTTCAATGTTGATGTTGTTGTTGAATTTCTTGGTGTTTTTCAATGTTGAGGTTGTTGTTGAATATGTTCGTTTTTTTCAATGTTGAGGTTGTTGTTGAATTTGTTGGTGTTTTTCAATGTTGAGGTTGTATTTGAATTTGTTGTTGTTTTTCAATGTTGTGGTTGTTGTTGTTTTTCAATGTTGAGGTTGTTGTTGAATTTGTTGGTGTCTTTAATGTTGTGGTTGTTGTTGAATTTGTTGGTGTTTTTCAATGTTGAGGTTGTTGTTGAATTTGTTGGTGTTTTCAATGTTGAGGTTGTTGTTGAATTTGTTGGTGTTTTTCAATGTTGAGGTTGTTGTTGAATTTGTTGGTGTTGAATTTGTTGCTGTTTTTCAATGTTGAGGTTTTTGTTGAATTTGTTGGTGTTTTTCTATGTCCAGGTTGTTGTTGAATTTGTTGGTGTTTTTCAATGTCGAGCTTGTTGTTGAATTTGTTGTTGTTTTTCAATGTCGAGGTTGTTGTTGAATTTGTTGGTGTTTTTCAATGTTGAGGTTGTTTTTGTTTTTCAATGTTGAGGTTGTTGTTGAATTTGTTGTCCTTTTTCAATGTTGAGGTTGCTGTTGAATTTGTTGCTTTTTTTCAATGTTGAGGATGTTGGTGTTTTTCAATGTTGAGGTTGTTGTTGTTTTTCAATATTGAGGTTGTTGTTGAATTTGTTGGTGTTTTTCAATGTTGAGGTTGTTGTTGTTTTTCAATATTGAGGTTGTTGTTGAATTTGTTGGCGTTTTCAATGTTGAGATTGTTGATGAATTTTTTGCTGTTTTCAATGTTGAGTTTGTTGTTGAATTTGTTGGTGTTTTTCAATGTTGAGGTTGTTGTTGTTTTTCAATGTTGAGGTTGTTGTTGAATTTGTTGGTGTTTTTCAATGTTGAGGTTGTTGTTGAATTTGTTGGTGTTTTTCAATGTTGAGGTTGTTGTTGAGTTTGTTGAAGTTTTTCAATGTTGAGGTTGTTGTTGTTTTTCAATATTGAGGTTGTTGTTGAATTAGTTGGTGTTTTTCAATGTTGAGGTTGTTGTTGTTTTTCAATATTGAGCTTGTTGTTGAATTTGTTGGCGTTTTCAATGTTGAGATTGTTGTTGAATTTGTTGGTCTTTTCAATGTTGAGTTTGTTGATGAATTTGTTGGTGTTTTTCAATGTTGAGGTTGTTGTTGTTTCTCAATGTTGAGGTTGTTGTTGAATTTGTTGGTGTTTTTCAATGTTGATGTTGCTGTTGAATTTGTTGGTGTTTTTCAATGTTGAGGTTGTTGTTGTTTTTCAATATTGAGGTTGTTGTTGAATTTGTTTATGTTTTTCAATGTTGAGGTTGTTGTTGTTTTTCAATGTTGAGGTTGTTGTTGAATTTGTTGTCGTTTTTCAATGTTGAGGTTGTTGTTGAATTTGTTGGTGTTTTTCAAATTCGAGGTTGTTGTTGAATTTGTTGGTGTTTTTCAATGTTGATGTTGTTGTTGAATTTGTTGTTGTTTTTCAATATTGAGGTTGTTGTTGAATTTGTTCGTTTTTTTCAATGTTGAGGTTGTTGTTGAATTTGTTGGTCTTTTTCAATGTTGAGGTTGTTTTTGAATTTGTTGTTGTTTTTCAATGTTGTGGTTGTTGTTGTTTTTCAATGTTGAGGTTGTTTTGAATTTGTTGGTGTTTTTAATGTTGAGGTTGTTGTTGAATTTGTTGGTGTTTTTCAATGTTGAGGTTGTTGTTGAATTTGTTGGTGTTTTCAATGTTGAGGTTGTTGTTGAATTTGTTGGTGTTTTTCAATGTTGAGGTTGTTGTTTAATTTGTTGGTGTTTTTCAATGTTGAGGTTGTTGTTGAATTTGTTGGTGTTTTTCAATGTTGAGGTTTTTGTTGAATTTGTTGGTGCTTTTCTATGTCGAGGCTGTTGTTGATTTTGTTGGTGTTTTTCAATGTCGAGTTTGTTGTTGAATTTGTTGGTGTTTTTCAATGTCGAGTTTGTTGTTGAATTTGTTGTTGTTTTTCAACGTCGAGGTTGTTGTTGAATTTGTTGGTGTTTTTCAATGTTGAGGTTGTTTTTGTTTTTCAATGTTGAGGTTGTTGTTGAATTTGTTGCTTTTTTTCAATGTTGAGGTTGTTGTTGAATTTGTTGCTTTTTTTCAATGTTGAGGTTGTTGGTGTTTTTCAATGTTGAGGTTGTTGTTGTTTTTCAATATTGAGGTTGTTGTTGAATTTGTTGGTGTTTTTCAATGTTGAGGTTGTTGTTGAATCTGTTGGCATTTTCAATGTTGAGGTTGTTGTTGAATTTGTTGGTGTTTTTCAATGTTGAGGTTGCTGTTGAATTTGTTGGTGTTTTTCAATGTTGAGGTTGTTGTTGAATTTGTTGGTGTTTTTCAATGTTGAGGTTGTTGTTGTTTTTCAATATTGAGGTTGTTGTTGAATTTGTTTGTGTTTTTCAATGTTGAGGTTGTTGTTGAATTTGTTGGTGTTTTTCAAATACGAGGTTGTTGTTGAATTTGTTGGTGTTTTTCAATGTTGATGTTGTTGTTGAATTTATTGGTGTTTTTCAAAGTTGAGGTTGTTGTTGAATTTGTTGGTGTTTTTCAAAGTTCAGGTTGTTTTTGAATTTGTTGTTGTTTTTCAATGTTGCGGTTGTTGTTGAATTTGTTCGTTTTTTTCAATGTTGAGGTTGTTGTTGAATTTGTTGGTGTTTTTTAATGTTGAGGTTGTTGTTGTTTTTCAATGTTGAGGTTGTTGTTGAATTGTTGGTGTTTTTCAATGTTGAGGTTGTTGTTGAATTTGTTGGTGTTATTCAATGTGGAGGTTGTTGTTGAATTTGTTGGTGTTTTTCAATGTTGAGGTTGTTGTTGTTTTTCAATATTGAGGTTGTTGTGGAATTTGTTTGTGTTTTTCAATGTTGAGGTTGTTGTTGAATTTGTTGGTGTTTTTCAAATTCGAGGTTGTTGTTGAATTTCTTGGTGTTGTTCAATGTTGATGTTGTTGTTGAATTTGTTGGTGTTTTTCAATGTTGAGGTTGTTGTTGAATATGTTCGTTTTTTTCAATGTTGAGGTTGTTGTTGAATTTGTTGGTGTTTTTCAATGTTGAGGTTGTATTTGAATTTGTTGTTGTTTTTCAATGTTGTGGTTGTTGTTGTTTTTCAATGTTGAGGTTGTTGTTGAATTTGTTGGTGTTTTTAATGTTGTGGTTGTTGTTGAATTTGTTGGTGTTTTTCAATGTTGAGGTTGTTGTTGAATTTGTTGGTGTTTTCAATGTTGAGGTTGTTGTTGAATTTGTTGGTGTTTTTCAATGTTGAGGTTGTTGTTGAATTTGTTGGTGTTTTTCAATGTTGAGGTTGTTGTTGAATTTGTTGGTGTTTTTCAATGTTGAGGTTTTTGTTGAATTTGTTGGTGTTTTTCTATGTCCAGGTTGTTGTTGAATTTGTTGGTGTTTTTCAATGTCGAGTTTGTTGTTGAATTTGTTGTTGTTTTTCAATGTCGAGGTTGTTGTTGAATTTGTTGGTGTTTTTCAATGTTGAGGTTGTTGTTGAATATGTTCGTTTTTTTCAATGTTGAGGTTGTTGTTGAATTTGTTGATGTTTTTCAAT
Source organism: Isurus oxyrinchus (assembly GCA_026770705.1). Lineage (NCBI taxonomy): Eukaryota > Metazoa > Chordata > Chondrichthyes > Lamniformes > Lamnidae > Isurus > Isurus oxyrinchus. The sequence continues at coordinate 102,946 of JANJGN010000268.1, read as the reverse complement.
GTTGAGGTTGTATTTGAATTTGTTGTTGTTTTTCAATGTTGTGGTTGTTGTTGTTTTTCAATGTTGAGGTTGTTGTTGAATTTGTTGGTGTTTTTAATGTTGTGGTTGTTGTTGAAATTGTTGGTGTTTTTCAATGTTGAGGTTGTTGTTGAATTTGTTGGTGTTTTCAATGTTGAGGTTGTTGTTGAATTTGTTGGTGTTTTTCAATGTTGAGGTTGTTGTTGAATTTGTTGGTGTTTTTCAATGTTGAGGTTTTTGTTGAATTTGTTGGTGTTTTTCTATGTCCAGGTTGTTGTTGAATTTGTTGGTGTTTTTCAATGTCGAGTTTGTTGCTGAATTTGTTGTTGTTTTTCAATGTCGAGGTTGTTGTTGAATTTGTTGGTGTTTTTCAATGTTGAAGTTGTTTTTGTTTTTCAATGTTGAGGTTATTGTTGAATTTGTTGTCGTTTTTCAATGTTGAGGTTGCTGTTGAATTTGTTGCTTTTTTCAATGTTGAGGTTGTTGGTGTTTTTCAATGTTGAGGTTGTTGTTGTTTTTCAATATTGAGGTTGTTGTTGAATTTGTTGGTGTTTTTCAATGTTGAGGTTGTTGTTGTTTTTCAATATTGAGGTTGTTGTTGAATTTGTTGGCGTTTTCAATGTTGAGATTGTTGTTGAATTTTTTGCTGTTTTCAATGTTGAGTTTGTTGTTGAATTTGTTGGTGTTTTTCAATGTTGAGGTTGTTGTTATTTTTCAATGTTGAGGTTGTTGTTGAATTTGTTGGTGTTTTTCAATGTTGAGGTTGTTGTTGAATTTGTTGGTGTTTTTCAATGTTGAGGTTGTTGTTGAGTTTGTTGGCGTTTTCAATGTTGAGATTGTTGTTGAATTTGTTGGTCTTTTCAATCTTGAGTTTGTTGATGAATTTGTTGGTGTTTTTCAATGTTGAGGTTGTTGTTGTTTTTCAATGTTGAGGTTGTTGTTGAATTTGTTGGTGTTTTTCAATGTTGATGTTGCTGTTGAATTTGTTGGTGTTTTTCAATGTTGAGGTTGTTGTTGTTTGTCGATGTTGAGGTTGTTGTTGAATTTGTTTATGTTTTTCAATGTTGAGGTTGTTTTTGTTTTTCAATGTTGAGGTTGTTGTTGAATTTGTTGTCGTTTTTCAATGTTGAGGTTGTTGTTGAATTTGTTGGTGTTTTTCCAATTCGAGGTTGTTGTTGAATTTGTTGGTGTTTTTCAATGTTGATGTTGTTGTTGAATTTGTTGTTGTTTTTCAATATTGAGGTTGTTGTTGAATTTGTTCGTTTTTTTCAATGCTGAGGTTGTTGTTGAATTTGTTGGTCTTTTTCAATGTTGAGGTTGTTTTTGAATTTGATGTTGTTTTTCAATGTTGTGGTTGTTGTTGTTTTTCAATGTTGAGGTTGTTTTGAATTTGTTGGTGTTTTTAATGTTGAGGTTGTTGTTGAATTTGTTGGTGTTTTTCAATGTTGAGGTTGTTGTTGAATTTGTTGGTGTTTTCAATGTTGAGGTTGTTGTTGAATTTGTTGGTGTTTTTCAATGTTGAGGTTGTTGTTGAATTTGTTGGTGTTTTTCAATGTTGAGGTTGTTGTTGAATTTGTTGGTGTTTTTCAATTTTGAGGTTTTTGTTGAATTTGTTGGTGTTTTTCTATTTCGAGGTTGTTGTTGAATTTGTTGGTGTTTTTCAATGTCGAGTTTGTTGTTGAATTTATTGTTGTTTTTCAACGTCGAGGTTGTTGTTGAATTTGTTGCTTTTTTTCAATGTTGAGGTTGTTGTTGAATTTGTTGCTTTTTTTCAATGTTGAGGTTGTAGGTGTTTTTCAATGTTGAGGTTGTTGTTGTTTTTCAATATTGAGGTTGTTGTTGAATTTGTTGGTGTTTTTCAATGTTGAGGTTGTTGTTGAATTTGTTGGCATTTTCAATGTTGAGATTGTTGTTGAATTTGTTGGTGTTTTCAATGTTGAGTTTGTTGTTGAATTTGTTGGTGTTTTTCAATGTTGAGGTTGTTGTTGAATTTGTTGCTTTTTTTCAATGTTGAGGTTGTTGTTGAATTTGTTGCTTTTTTTCAATGTTGAGGTTGTTGGTGTTTTTCAATGTTGAGGTTGTTGTTGTTTTTCAATATTGAGGTTGTTGTTGAATTTGTTGGTGTTTTTCAATGTTGAGGTTGTTGTTGAATTTGTTGGCATTTTCAATGTTGAGATTGTTGTTGAATTTGTTGGTGTTTTCAATGTTGAGTTTGTTGTTGAATTTGTTGGTGTTTTTCAATGTTGAGGTTGTTGTTGAATTTGTTGGTGTTTTTCAATGTTGAGGTTGTTGTTGAATTTGTTGGTGTTTTTCAATGATGAGGTTGTTGTTGTTTTTCAATATTGAGGTTGTTGTTGAATTTGTTTGTGTTTTTCAATGTTGAGGTTGTTGTTGAATTTGTTGGTGTTTTTCAATGTTGAGGTTGTTGTTGAATTTGTTGGTGTTTTTCAATGTTGAGGTTGTTGTTGTTTTTCAATATTGAGGTTGTTGTTGAATTTGTTTATGTTTTTCAATCTTGAGGTTGTTGTTGAATTTGTTGGTGTTTTTCAAATACGAGGTTGTTGTTGAATTTGTTGGTGTTTTTCAATGTTGATGTTGTTGTTGAATTTATTGGTGTTTTTCAAAGTTGAGGTTGTTGTTGATTTTGTTGGTGTTTTTCAAAGTTCAGGTTGTTTTTGAATTTGTTGGTGTTTTTCAATGTTGAGGTTGTTGTTGAATTTGTTCGTTTTTTTCAATGTTGAGGTTGTTGTTGAATTTGTTGGTGTTTTTTAATGTTGAGGTTGTTGTTGTTTTTCAATGTTGAGGTTGTTGTTGAATTGTTGGTGTTTTTCAATGTTGAGGTTGTTGTTGAATTTGTTGGTGTTTTTCAATGTGGAGGTTGTTGTTGAATTTGTTGGTGTTTTTCAATGTTGAGGTTGTTGTTGTTTTTCAATATTGAGGTTGTTGTGGAATTTGTTTGTGTTTTTCAATGTTGAGGTTGATGTTGAATTTGTTGGTGTTTTTCAAATTCGAGGTTGTTGTTGAATTTGTTGGTGTTGTTCAATGTTGATGTTGTTGTTGAATTTGTTGGTGTTTTTCAATGTTGAGGTTGTTGTTGAATATGTTCGTTTTATTCAATGTTGAGGTTGTTGTTGAATTTGTTGGTTTTTTCAATGTTGAGGTTGTATTTGAATTTGCTGTTGTTTTTCAATGTTGTGGTTGTTGTTGTTTTTCAATGTTGAGGTTGTTTTGAATTTGTTGGTGTTTTTAATGTTGAGGTTGTTGTTGAATTTGTTGGTGTTTTTCAATGTTGAGGTTGTTGTTGAATTTGTTGGTGTTTTCAATGTTGAGGTTGTTGTTGAATTTGTTGGTGTTTTTCAATGTTGAGGTTGTTGTTGAATTTGTTGGTGTTTTTCAATGTTGAGGTTGTTGTTGAATTTGTTGGTGTTTTTCAATGTTGAGGTTTTTGTTGAATTTGTTGGTGTTTTTCTATGTCGAGGTTGTTGTTGAATTTGTTGGTGTTTTTCAATGTCGAGTTTGTTGTTGAATTTGTTGTTGTTTTTCAACGTCGAGGTTGTTGTTGAATTTGTTGCTTTTTTTCAATGTTGAGGTTGTTGTTGAATTTGTTGGTTTTTTTCTATGTTGAGGTTGTTGTTGAATTTGTTGCTTTTTTTCAATGTTGAGGTTGCAGGTGTTTTTCAATGTTGAGGTTGTTGTTGTTTTTCAATATTGAGGTTGTTGTTGAATTTGTTGGTGTTTTTCAATGTTGAGGTTGTTGTTGAATTTGTTGGCATTTTCAATGTTGAGATTGTTGTTGAATTTGTTGGTGTTTTCAATGTTGAGTTTGTTGTTGAATTTGTTGGTGTTTTTCAATGTTGAGGTTGTTGTTGAATTTGTTGCTTTTTTTCAATGTTGAGGTTGTTGTTGAATTTGTTGCTTTTTTTCAATGTTGAGGTTGTTGGTGTTTTTCAATGTTGAGGTTGTTGTTGTTTTTCAATATTGAGGTTGTTGTTGAATTTGTTGGTGTTTTTCAATGTTGAGGTTGTTGTTGAATTTGTTGGCATTTTCAATGTTGAGATTGTTGTTGAATTTGTTGGTGTTTTCAATGTTGAGTTTGTTGTTGAATTTGTTGGTGTTTTTCAATGTTGAGGTTGTTGTTGAATTTGTTGGTGTTTTTCAATGTTGAGGTTGTTGTTGAATTTGTTGGTGTTTTTCAATGTTGAGGTTGTTGTTGTTTTTCAATATTGAGGTTGTTGTTGAATTTGTTTGTGTTTTTCAATGTTGAGGTTGTTGTTGAATTTGTTGGTGTTTTTCAATGTTGAGGTTGTTGTTGAATTTGTTGGTGTTTTTCAATGTTGAGGTTGTTGTTGTTTTTCAATATTGAGGTTGTTGTTGAATTTGTTTATGTTTTTCAATGTTGAGGTTGTTGTTGAATTTGTTGGTCTTTTTCAAATACGAGGTTGTTGTTGAATTTGTTGGTGTTTTTCAATGTTGATGTTGTTGTTGAATTTATTGGTGTTTTTCAAAGTTGAGGTTGTTGTTGAATTTGTTGGTGTTTTTCAAAGTTCAGGTTGCTTTTGAATTTGTTGGTGTTTTTCAATGTTGAGGTTGTTGTTGAATTTGTTCGTTTTTTTCAATGTTGAGGTTGTTGTTGAATTTGTTGGTGTTTTTCAATGTTGAGGTTGTTGTTGTTTTTCAATATTGAGGTTGTTGTGGAATTCGTTTGTGTTTTTCAATGTTGAGGTTGTTGTTGAATTTGTTGGTGTTTTTCAAATTCGAGGTTGTTGTTGAATTTGTTGGTGTTGTTCAATGTTGATGTTGTTGTTGAATTTGTTGGTGTTTTTCAATGTTGAGGTTGTTGTTGAATATGTTCGTTTTTTTCAATGTTGAGGTTGTTGTTGAATTTGTTGGTTTTTTCAATGTTGAGGTTGTATTTGAATTTGTTGTTGTTTTTCAATGTTGTGGTTGTTGTTGTTTTTCAATGTTGAGGTTGTTGTTGAATTTGTTGGTGTTTTTAATGTTGTGGTTGTTGTTGAATTTGTTGGTGTTTTTCAATGTTGAGGTTGTTGTTGAATTTGTTGGTGTTTTCAATGTTGAGGTTGTTGTTGAATTTGTTGGTGTTTTTCAATGTTGAGGTTGTTGTTGAATTTGTTGGTGTTTTTCAATGTTGAGGTTGTTGTTGAATTTGTTGGTGTTTTTCAATGTTGAGGTTTTTGTTGAATTTGTTGGTGTTTTTCTATGTCCAGGTTGTTGTTGAATTTGTTGGTGTTTTTCAATGTTGAGGTTGTTGTTGAATTTGTTGGCATTTTCAATGTTGAGATTGTTGTTGAATTTGTTGGTGTTTTCAATGTTGAGTTTGTTGTTGAATTTGTTGGTGTTTTTCAATGTTGAGGTTGTTGTTGAATTTGTTGCTTTTTTTCAATGTTGAGGTTGTTGTTGAATTTGTTGCTTTTTTTCAATGTTGAGGTTGTTGGTGTTTTTCAATGTTGAGGTTGTTGTTGTTTTTCAATATTGAGGTTGTTGTTGAATTTGTTGGTGTTTTTCAATGTTGAGGTTGTTGTTGAATTTGTTGGCATTTTCAATGTTGAGATTGTTGTTGAATTTGTTGGTGTTTTCAATGTTGAGTTTGTTGTTGAATTTGTTGGTGTTTTTCAATGTTGAGGTTGTTGTTGAATTTGTTGGTGTTTTTCAATGTTGAGGTTGTTGTTGAATTTGTTGGTGTTTTTCAATGATGAGGTTGTTGTTGTTTTTCAATATTGAGGTTGTTGTTGAATTTGTTTGTGTTTTTCAATGTTGAGGTTGTTGTTGAATTTGTTGGTGTTTTTCAATGTTGAGGTTGTTGTTGAATTTGTTGGTGTTTTTCAATGTTGAGGTTGTTGTTGTTTTTCAATATTGAGGTTGTTGTTGAATTTGTTTATGTTTTTCAATCTTGAGGTTGTTGTTGAATTTGTTGGTGTTTTTCAAATACGAGGTTGTTGTTGAATTTGTTGGTGTTTTTCAATGTTGATGTTGTTGTTGAATTTATTGGTGTTTTTCAAAGTTGAGGTTGTTGTTGATTTTGTTGGTGTTTTTCAAAGTTCAGGTTGTTTTTGAATTTGTTGGTGTTTTTCAATGTTGAGGTTGTTGTTGAATTTGTTCGTTTTTTTCAATGTTGAGGTTGTTGTTGAATTTGTTGGTGTTTTTTAATGTTGAGGTTGTTGTTGTTTTTCAATGTTGAGGTTGTTGTTGAATTGTTGGTGTTTTTCAATGTTGAGGTTGTTGTTGAATTTGTTGGTGTTTTTCAATGTGGAGGTTGTTGTTGAATTTGTTGGTGTTTTTCAATGTTGAGGTTGTTGTTGTTTTTCAATATTGAGGTTGTTGTGGAATTTGTTTGTGTTTTTCAATGTTGAGGTTGATGTTGAATTTGTTGGTGTTTTTCAAATTCGAGGTTGTTGTTGAATTTGTTGGTGTTGTTCAATGTTGATGTTGTTGTTGAATTTGTTGGTGTTTTTCAATGTTGAGGTTGTTGTTGAATATGTTCGTTTTATTCAATGTTGAGGTTGTTGTTGAATTTGTTGGTTTTTTCAATGTTGAGGTTGTATTTGAATTTGCTGTTGTTTTTCAATGTTGTGGTTGTTGTTGTTTTTCAATGTTGAGGTTGTTTTGAATTTGTTGGTGTTTTTAATGTTGAGGTTGTTGTTGAATTTGTTGGTGTTTTTCAATGTTGAGGTTGTTGTTGAATTTGTTGGTGTTTTCAATGTTGAGGTTGTTGTTGAATTTGTTGGTGTTTTTCAATGTTGAGGTTGTTGTTGTTTTTCAATATTGAGGTTGTTGTTGAATTTGTTTGTGTTTTTCAATGTTGAGGTTGTTGTTGAATTTGTTGGTGTTTTTCAATGTTGAGGTTGTTGTTGAATTTGTTGGTGTTTTTCAATGTTGAGGTTGTTGTTGTTTTTCAATATTGAGGTTGTTGTTGAATTTGTTTATGTTTTTCAATGTTGAGGTTGTTGTTGAATTTGTTGGTCTTTTTCAAATACGAGGTTGTTGTTGAATTTGTTGGTGTTTTTCAATGTTGATGTTGTTGTTGAATTTATTGGTGTTTTTCAAAGTTGAGGTTGTTGTTGAATTTGTTGGTGTTTTTCAAAGTTCAGGTTGCTTTTGAATTTGTTGGTGTTTTTCAATGTTGAGGTTGTTGTTGAATTTGTTCGTTTTTTTCAATGTTGAGGTTGTTGTTGAATTTGTTGGTGTTTTTTAATGTTGAGGTTGTTGTTGTTTTTCAATGTTGAGGTTGTTGTTGAATTGTTGGTGTTTTTCAATGTTGAGGTTGTTGTTGAATTTGTTGGTGTTTTTCAATGTGGAGGTTGTTGTTGAATTTGTTGGTGTTTTTCAATGTTGAGGTTGTTGTTGTTTTTCAATATTGAGGTTGTTGTGGAATTCGTTTGTGTTTTTCAATGTTGAGGTTGTTGTTGAATTTGTTGGTGTTTTTCAAATTCGAGGTTGTTGTTGAATTTGTTGGTGTTGTTCAATGTTGATGTTGTTGTTGAATTTGTTGGTGTTTTTCAATGTTGAGGTTGTTGTTGAATATGTTCGTTTTTTTCAATGTTGAGGTTGTTGTTGAATTTGTTGGTTTTTTCAATGTTGAGGTTGTATTTGAATTTGTTGTTGTTTTTCAATGTTGTGGTTGTTGTTGTTTTTCAATGTTGAGGTTGTTGTTGAATTTGTTGGTGTTTTTAATGTTGTGGTTGTTGTTGAATTTGTTGGTGTTTTTCAATGTTGAGGTTGTTGTTGAATTTGTTGGTGTTTTCAATGTTGAGGTTGTTGTTGAATTTGTTGGTGTTTTTCAATGTTGAGGTTGTTGTTGAATTTGTTGGTGTTTTTCAATGTTGAGGTTGTTGTTGAATTTGTTGGTGTTTTTCAATGTTGAGGTTTTTGTTGAATTTGTTGGTGTTTTTCTATGTCCAGGTTGTTGTTGAATTTGTTGGTGTTTTTCAATGTTGAGGTTGTTGTTGAATTTGTTGGCATTTTCAATGTTGAGATTGTTGTTGAATTTGTTGGTGTTTTCAATGTTGAGTTTGTTGTTGAATTTGTTGGTGTTTTTCAATGTTGAGGTTGTTGTTGAATTTGTTGCTTTTTTTCAATGTTGAGGTTGTTGTTGAATTTGTTGCTTTTTTTCAATGTTGAGGTTGTTGGTGTTTTTCAATGTTGAGGTTGTTGTTGTTTTTCAATATTGAGGTTGTTGTTGAATTTGTTGGTGTTTTTCAATGTTGAGGTTGTTGTTGAATTTGTTGGCATTTTCAATGTTGAGATTGTTGTTGAATTTGTTGGTGTTTTCAATGTTGAGTTTGTTGTTGAATTTGTTGGTGTTTTTCAATGTTGAGGTTGTTGTTGAATTTGTTGGTGTTTTTCAATGTTGAGGTTGTTGTTGAATTTGTTGGTGTTTTTCAATGATGAGGTTGTTGTTGTTTTTCAATATTGAGGTTGTTGTTGAATTTGTTTGTGTTTTTCAATGTTGAGGTTGTTGTTGAATTTGTTGGTGTTTTTCAATGTTGAGGTTGTTGTTGAATTTGTTGGTGTTTTTCAATGTTGAGGTTGTTGTTGTTTTTCAATATTGAGGTTGTTGTTGAATTTGTTTATGTTTTTCAATCTTGAGGTTGTTGTTGAATTTGTTGGTGTTTTTCAAATACGAGGTTGTTGTTGAATTTGTTGGTGTTTTTCAATGTTGATGTTGTTGTTGAATTTATTGGTGTTTTTCAAAGTTGAGGTTGTTGTTGATTTTGTTGGTGTTTTTCAAAGTTCAGGTTGTTTTTGAATTTGTTGGTGTTTTTCAATGTTGAGGTTGTTGTTGAATTTGTTCGTTTTTTTCAATGTTGAGGTTGTTGTTGAATTTGTTGGTGTTTTTTAATGTTGAGGTTGTTGTTGTTTTTCAATGTTGAGGTTGTTGTTGAATTGTTGGTGTTTTTCAATGTTGAGGTTGTTGTTGAATTTGTTGGTGTTTTTCAATGTGGAGGTTGTTGTTGAATTTGTTGGTGTTTTTCAATGTTGAGGTTGTTGTTGTTTTTCAATATTGAGGTTGTTGTGGAATTTGTTTGTGTTTTTCAATGTTGAGGTTGATGTTGAATTTGTTGGTGTTTTTCAAATTCGAGGTTGTTGTTGAATTTGTTGGTGTTGTTCAATGTTGATGTTGTTGTTGAATTTGTTGGTGTTTTTCAATGTTGAGGTTGTTGTTGAATATGTTCGTTTTATTCAATGTTGAGGTTGTTGTTGAATTTGTTGGTTTTTTCAATGTTGAGGTTGTATTTGAATTTGCTGTTGTTTTTCAATGTTGTGGTTGTTGTTGTTTTTCAATGTTGAGGTTGTTTTGAATTTGTTGGTGTTTTTAATGTTGAGGTTGTTGTTGAATTTGTTGGTGTTTTTCAATGTTGAGGTTGTTGTTGAATTTGTTGGTGTTTTCAATGTTGAGGTTGTTGTTGAATTTGTTGGTGTTTTTCAATGTTGAGGTTGTTGTTGAATTTGTTGGTGTTTTTCAATGTTGAGGTTGTTGTTGAATTTGTTGGTGTTTTTCAATGTTGAGGTTTTTGTTGAATTTGTTGGTGTTTTTCTATGTCGAGGTTGTTGTTGAATTTGTTGGTGTTTTTCAATGTCGAGTTTGTTGTTGAATTTGTTGTTGTTTTTCAACGTCGAGGTTGTTGTTGAATTTGTTGCTTTTTTTCAATGTTGAGGTTGTTGTTGAATTTGTTGGTTTTTTTCTATGTTGAGGTTGTTGTTGAATTTGTTGCTTTTTTTCAATGTTGAGGTTGCAGGTGTTTTTCAATGTTGAGGTTGTTGTTGTTTTTCAATATTGAGGTTGTTGTTGAATTTGTTGGTGTTTTTCAATGTTGAGGTTGTTGTTGAATTTGTTGGCATTTTCAATGTTGAGATTGTTGTTGAATTTGTTGGTGTTTTCAATGTTGAGTTTGTTGTTGAATTTGTTGGTGTTTTTCAATGTTGAGGTTGTTGTTGAATTTGTTGCTTTTTTTCAATGTTGAGGTTGTTGTTGAATTTGTTGCTTTTTTTCAATGTTGAGGTTGTTGGTGTTTTTCAATGTTGAGGTTGTTGTTGTTTTTCAATATTGAGGTTGTTGTTGAATTTGTTGGTGTTTTTCAATGTTGAGGTTGTTGTTGAATTTGTTGGCATTTTCAATGTTGAGATTGTTGTTGAATTTGTTGGTGTTTTCAATGTTGAGTTTGTTGTTGAATTTGTTAGTGTTTTTCAATGTTGAGGTTGTTGTTGAATTTGTTGGTGTTTTTCAATGTTGAGGTTGTTGTTGAATTTGTTGGTGTTTTTCAATGTTGAGGTTGTTGTTGTTTTTCAATATTGAGGTTGTTGTTGAATTTGTTTGTGTTTTTCAATGTTGAGGTTGTTGTTGAATTTGTTGGTGTTTTTCAATGTTGAGGTTGTTGTTGAATTTGTTGGTGTTTTTCAATGTTGAGGTTGTTGTTGTTTTTCAATATTGAGGTTGTTGTTGAATTTGTTTATGTTTTTCAATGTTGAGGTTGTTGTTGAATTTGTTGGTCTTTTTCAAATACGAGGTTGTTGTTGAATTTGTTGGTGTTTTTCAATGTTGATGTTGTTGTTGAATTTATTGGTGTTTTTCAAAGTTGAGGTTGTTGTTGAATTTGTTGGTGTTTTTCAAAGTTCAGGTTGCTTTTGAATTTGTTGGTGTTTTTCAATGTTGAGGTTGTTGTTGAATTTGTTCGTTTTTTTCAATGTTGAGGTTGTTGTTGAATTTGTTGGTGTTTTTTAATGTTGAGGTTGTTGTTGTTTTTCAATGTTGAGGTTGTTGTTGAATTGTTGGTGTTTTTCAATGTTGAGGTTGTTGTTGAATTTGTTGGTGTTTTTCAATGTGGAGGTTGTTGTTGAATTTGTTGGTGTTTTTCAATGTTGAGGTTGTTGTTGTTTTTCAATATTGAGGTTGTTGTGGAATTCGTTTGTGTTTTTCAATGTTGAGGTTGTTGTTGAATTTGTTGGTGTTTTTCAAATTCGAGGTTGTTGTTGAATTTGTTGGTGTTGTTCAATGTTGATGTTGTTGTTGAATTTGTTGGTGTTTTTCAATGTTGAGGTTGTTGTTGAATATGTTCGTTTTTTTCAATGTTGAGGTTGTTGTTGAATTTGTTGGTTTTTTCAATGTTGAGGTTGTATTTGAATTTGTTGTTGTTTTTCAATGTTGTGGTTGTTGTTGTTTTTCAATGTTGAGGTTGTTGTTGAATTTGTTGGTGTTTTTAATGTTGTGGTTGTTGTTGAATTTGTTGGTGTTTTTCAATGTTGAGGTTGTTGTTGAATTTGTTGGTGTTTTCAATGTTGAGGTTGTTGTTGAATTTGTTGGTGTTTTTCAATGTTGAGGTTGTTGTTGAATTTGTTGGTGTTTTTCAATGTTGAGGTTGTTGTTGAATTTGTTGGTGTTTTTCAATGTTGAGGTTTTTGTTGAATTTGTTGGTGTTTTTCTATGTCCAGGTTGTTGTTGAATTTGTTGGTGTTTTTCAATGTCGAGTTTGTTGTTGAATTTGTTGTTGTTTCTCAATGTCGAGGTTGTTGTTGAATTTGTTGGTGTTTTTCAATGTTGACGTTGTTTTTGTTTTTCAATGTTGAGGTTGTTGTTGAATTTGTTGTCGTTTTTCAATGTTGAGGTTGCTGTTGAATTTGTTGCTTTTTTTCAATGTTGAGGTTGTTGGTGTTTTTCAATGTTGAGGTTGTTGTTGTTTTTCAATATTGAGGTTGTTGTTGAATTTGTTGGTGTTTTTCAATGTTGAGGTTGTTGTTGTTTTTCAATATTGAGGTTGTTGTTGAATTTGTTGGCGTTTTCAATGTTGAGATTGTTGTTGAATTTTTTGCTGTTTTCAATGTTGAGTTTGTTGTTGAATTTGTTGGTGTTTTTCAATGTTGAGGTTGTTGTTGTTTTTCAATGTTGAGGTTGTTGTTGAATTTGTTGGTGTTTTTCAATGTTGAGGTTGTTGTTGAATTTGTTGGTGTTTTTCAATGTTGAGGTTGTTCTTGAGTTTGTTGAAGTTTTTCAATGTTGAGGTTGTTGTTGTTTTTCAATATTGAGGTTGTTGTTGAATTTGTTGGTGTTTTTCAATGTTGAGGTTGTTGTTGTTTTTCAATATTGAGGTTGCTGTTGAATTTGTTTATGTTTTTCAATGTTGAGGTTGTTGTTGTTTTTCAATGTTGAGGTTGTTGTTGAATTTGTTGTCGTTTTTCAATGTTGAGGTTGTTGTTGAATTTGTTGGTGTTTTTCAAATTCGAGGTTGTTGTTGAATTTGTTGGTGTTTTTCAATCTTGATGTTGTTGTTGAATTTGTTGTTGTTTTTCAATATTGAGGTTGTTGTTGAATTTGTTCGTTTTTTTCAATGTTGAGGTTGTTGTTGAATTTGTTGGTCTATTTCAATGTTGAGGTTGTTTTTGAATTTGTTGTTGTTTTTCAATGTTGTGGTTGTTGTTGTTTTTCAATTTTGAGGTTGTTTTGAATTTGTTGGTGTTTTTAATGTTGAGGTTGTTGTTGAATTTGTTGGTGTTTTTCAATGTTGAGGTTGTTGTTGAATTAGTTGGTGTTTTCAATGTTGAGGTTGTTGTTGAATTTGTTAGTGTTTTTCAATGTTGAGCTTGTTGTTGAATTTGTTGGTGTTTTTCAATGTTGAGGTTGTTGTTGAATTTGTTGGTGTTTTTCAATGTTGAGGTTTTTGTTGAATTTGTTGGTGTTTTTCTATGTCGAGGTTGTTGTTGAATTTGTTGGTGTTTTTCAATGTCGAGTTTGTTGTTGAATTTGTTGTTGTTTTTCAACGTCGAGGTTGTTGTTGAATTTGTTGGTGTTTTTCAATGTTGAGGTTGTTTTTGTTTTTCAATGTTGAGGTTGTTGTTGAATTTGTTGCTTTTTTTCAATGTTGAGGTTGTTGTTGAATTTGTTGCTTTTTTTCAATGTTGAGGTTGCAGGTGTTTTTCAATGTTGAGGTTGTTGTTGTTTTTCAATATTGAGGTTGTTGTTGCATTTGTTGGTGTTTTTCAATGTTGAGGTTGTTGTTGAATTTGTTGGCATTTTCAATGTTGAGATTGTTGTTGAATTTGTTGGTGTTTTCAATGTTGAGTTTGTTGTTGAATTTGTTGGTGTTTTTCAATGTTGAGGTTGTTGTTGAATTTGTTGCTTTTTTTCAATGTTGAGGTTGTTGGTGTTTTTCAATGTTGAGGTTGTTGTTGTTTTTCAATATTGAGGTTGTTGTTGAATTTGTTGGTGTTTTTCAATGTTGAGGTTGTTGTTGAATTTGTTGGCATTTTCAATGTTGAGATTGTTGTTGAATTTGTTGGTGTTTTCAATGTTGAGTTTGTTGTTGAATTTGTTGGTGTTTTTCAATGTTGAGGTTGTTGTTGAATTTGTTGGTGTTTTTCAATGTTGAGGTTGTTGTTGAATTTGTTGGTGTTTTTCAATGTTGAGGTTGTTGTTGTTTTTCAATATTGAGGTTGTTGTTGAATTTGTTTGTGTTTTTCAATGTTGAGGTTGTTGTTGAATTTGTTGGTGTTTTTCAATGTTGAGGTTGTTGTTGAATTTGTTGGTGTTTTTCAATGTTGAGGTTGTTGTTGTTTTTCAATATTGAGGTTGTTGTTGAATTTGTTTATGTTTTTCAATGTTGAGGTTGTTGTTGAATTTGTTGGTGTTTTTCAAATTCGAGGTTGTTGTTGAATTTGTTGGTGTTTTTCAATGTTGATGTTGTTGTTGAATTTGTTGGTGTTTTTCAAAGTTGAGGTTGTTGTTGAATTTGTTGGTGTTTTTCAAAGTTCAGGTTGTTTTTGAATTTGTTGGTGTTTTTCAATGTTGAGGTTGTTGTTGAATTTGTTGGTGTTTTTTAATGTTGAGGTTGTTGTTGTTTTTCAATGTTGAGGTTGTTGTTGAATTTGTTGGTGTTTTTCAATGTTGAGGTTGTTGTTGAATTTGTTGGTGTTTTTCAATGTGGAGGTTGTTGTTGAATTTGTTGGTGTTTTTCAATGTTGAGGTTGTTGTTGTTTTTCAATATTGAGGTTGTTGTTGAATTTGTTTGAGTTTTTCAATGTTGAGGTTGTTGTTGAATTTGTTGGTGTTTTTCAAATTCGAGGTTGTTGTTGAATTTGTTGGTGTTTTTCAATGTTGATGTTGTTGTTGAATTTGTTGGTGTTTTTCAATGTTGAGGTTGTTGTTGAATATGTTCGTTTTTTTCAATGTTGAGGTTGTTGTTGAATTTGTTGGTGTTTTTCAATGTTGAGGTTGTATTTGAATTTGTTCGTGTTTTTCAATGTTGAGGTTGTTGTTGAATTTGTTGGTGTTTTTCAATGTTGAGGTTGTTGTTGAATTTGTTGGTGTTTTTCAATGTTGAAGTTTTTGTTGAATTTGTTGGTGTTTTTCTATGTCGAGGTTGTTGTTGAATTTGTTGGTGTTTTTCAATGTCGAGTTTGTTGTTGAATTTGTTGTTGTTTTTCAACGTCGAGGTTGTTGTTGAATTTGTTGGTGTTTTTCAATGTTGAGGTTGTTTTTGTTTTTCAATGTTGAGGTTGTTGTTGAATTTGTTGCTTTTTTTCAATGTTGAGGTTGTTGTTGAATTTGTTGCTTTTTTTCAATGTTGAGGTTGTAGGTGTTTTTCAATGTTGAGGTTGTTGTTGTTTTTCAATATTGAGGTTGTTGTTGCATTTGTTGGTGTTTTTCAATGTTGAGGTTGTTGTTGAATTTGTTGGCATTTTCAATGTTGAGATTGTTGTTGAATTTTTTGATGTTTTCAATGTTGAGTTTGTTGTTGAATTTGTTGGTGTTTTTCAATGTTGAGGTTGTTGTTGAATTTGTTGCTTTTTTTCAATGTTGAGGTTGTTGTTGAATTTGTTGCTTTTTTTTCAATGTTGAGGTTGTTGATGTTTTTCAATGTTGAGGTTGTTGTTGTTTTTCAATATTGAGGTTGTTGTTGAATTTGTTTGTGTTTTTCAATGTTGAGGTTGTTGTTGAATTTGTTGGTGTTTTTCAATGTTGAGGTTGTTGTTGGATTTGTTGGTGTTTTTCAATGTTGAGGTTGTTGTTGAATTTGTTGGTGTTTTTCAAATTCGAGGTTGTTGTTGAATTTGTTAGTGTTTTTCAATGTTGATGTTGTTGTTGAATTTGTTGGTGTTTTTCAAAGTTGAGGTTGTTGTTGAATTTGTTGGTGTTTTTCAAAGTTCAGGTTGTTTTTGAATTTGTTGGTGTTTTTCAATGTTGAGGTTGTTGTTGAATTTGTTGGTGTTTTTTAATGTTGAGGTTGTTGTTGTTTTTCAATGTTGAGGTTGTTGTTGAATTTGTTGGTGTTTTTCAATGTTGAGGTTGTTGTTGAATTTGTTGGTGTTTTTCAATGTGGAGGTTGTTGTTGAATTTGTTGGTGTTTTTCAATGTTGAGGTTGTTGTTGTTTTTCAATATTGAGGTTGTTGTTGAATTTGTTTGAGTTTTTCAATGTTGAGGTTGTTGTTGAATTTGTTGGTGTTTTTCAAATTCGAGGTTGTTGTTGAATTTGTTGGTGTTATTCAATGTTGATGTTGTTGTTGAATTTGTTGGTGTTTTTCAATGTTGATGTTGTTGTTGAATATGTTCCTTTTTTTCAATGTTGAGGTTGTTGTTGAATTTGTTGGTGTTTTTCAATGTTGAGGTTGTATTTGAATTTGTTGTTGTTTTTCAATGTTGTGGTTGTTGTTGTTTTTCAATGTTGAGGTTGTTGTTGAATTTGTTGGTGTTTTTAATGTTGTGGTTGTTGTTGAATTTTTTGGTGTTTTTCAATGTTGAGGTTGTTGTTGAATTTGTTGGTGTTTTCAATGTTGAGGTTGTTGTTGAATTTGTTGGTGTTTTTCAATGTTGAGGTTGTTGTTGAATTTGTTGGTGTTTTTCAATGTTGAGGTTGTTCTTGAATTTGTTGGTGTTTTTCAATGTTGAGGTTTTTGTTGAATTTGTTGGTGTTTTTCTATGTCCAGGTTGTTGTTGAATTTGTTGGTGTTTTTCAATGTCGAGTTTGTTGTTGAATTTGTTGTTGTTTTTCAATGTCGAGGTTGTTGTTGAATTTGTTGGTGTTTTTCAATGTTGAGGTTGTTTTTGTTTTTCAATGTTGAGGTTGTTGTTGAATTTGTTGTCCTTTTTCAATGTTGAGGTTGCTGTTGAATTTGTTGCTTTTTTTCAATGTTGAGGATGTTGGTGTTTTTCAATGTTGAGGTTGTTGTTGTTTTTCAATATTGAGGTTGTTGTTGAATTTGTTGGCGTGTTCAATGTTGAGATTGTTGTTGAATTTTTTGCTGTTTTCAATGTTGAGTTTGTTGTTGAATTTGTTGGTGTTTTTCAATGTTGAGGTTGTTGTTGTTTTTCAATGTTGAGGTTGTTGTTGAATTTGTTGGTGTTTTTCAATGTTGAGGTTGTTGTTGAATTTGTTGGTGTTTTTCAATGTTGAGGTTGTTGTTGAGTTTGTTGAAGTTTTTCAATGCTGAGGTTGTTGTTGTTTTTCAATATTGAGCTTGTTGTTGAATTTGTTGGCGTTTTCAATGTTGAGATTGTTTTTGAATTTGTTGGTCTTTTCAATGTAGAGTTTGTTGATGAATTTGTTGGTGTTTTTCAATGTTGAGGTTGTTGTTGTTTTTCAATGTTGAGGTTGTTGTTGAATTTGTTGGTGTTTTTCAATGTTGATGTTGCTGTTGAATTTGTTGGTGTTTTTCAATGTTGAAGTTGTTGTTGTTTTTCAATATTGAGGTTGTTGTTGAATTTGTTTATGTTTTTCAATGTTGAGGTTGTTGTTGTTTTTCAATGTTGAGGTTGTTGTTGAATTTGTTGTCGTTTTTCAATGTTGAGGTTGTTGTTGAATTTGTTGGTGTTTTTCAAATTCGAGGTTGTTGTTGAATTTGTTGGTGTTTTTCAATGTTGATGTTGTTGTTGAATTTGTTGTTGTTTTTCAATATTGAGGTTGTTGTTGAATTTGTTCGTTTTTTTCAATGTTGAGGTTGTTGTTGAATTTGTTGGTCTTTTTCAATGTTGAGGTTGTTTTTGAATTTGTTGTTGTTTTTCAATGTTGTGGTTGTTGTTGTTTTTCAATGTTGAGGTTGTTTTGAATTTGTTGGTGTTTTTAATGTTGAGGTTGTTGTTGAATTTGTTGGTGTTTTTCAATGTTGAGGTTGTTGTTGAATTTTTTGGTGTTTTCAATGTTGAGGTTGTTGTTGAATTTGTTGGTGTTTTTCAATGTTGAGGTTGTTGTTGAATTTGTTGGTGTTTTTCATTGTTGAGGTTGTTGTTGAATTTGTTGGTGTTTTTCAATGTTGAGGTTTTTGTTGAATTTGTTGGTGTTTTTGTATGTCGAGGTTGTTGTTGAATTTGTTGGTGTTTTTCAATGTCGAGTTTGTTGTTGAATTTGTTGTTGTTTTTCAACGTCGAGGTTGTTGTTGAATTTGTTGGTGTTTTTCAATGTTGAGGTTGTTTTTGTTTTTCAATGTTGAGGTTGTTGTTGAATTTGTTGCTTTTTTTCAATGTTGAGGTTGTTGTTGAATTTGTTGCTTTTTTTCAATGTTGAGGTTGTAGGTGTTTTTCAATGTTGAGGTTGTTGTTGTTTTTCAATATTGAGGTTGTTGTTGAATTTGTTGGTGTTTATCAATGTTGAGGTTGTTGTTGAATTTGTTGGCATTTTCAATGTTGAGATTGTTGTTGAATTTGTTGGTGTTTTCAATGTTGAGTTTGTTGTTGAATTTGTTGGTGTTTTTCAATGTTGAGGTTGTTGTTGAATTTGTTGGTGTTTTTCAATGTTGAGGTTGTTGTTGAATTTGTTGGTGTTTTTCAATGTTGAGGTTGTTGTTGTTTTTCAATATTGAGGTTGTTGTTGAATTTGTTTGTGTTTTTCAATGTTGAGGTTCTGGTTGAATTTGTTGGTGTTTTTCAATGTTGAGGTTGTTGTTGAATTTGTTGGTGTTTTTCAATGTTGAGGTTGTTGTTGTTTTTCAATATTGAGGTTGTTGTTGAATTTGTTTATGTTTTTCAATGTTGAGGTTGTTGTTGAATTTGTTGGTGTTTTTCAAATTCGAGGTTGTTGTTGAATTTGTTGGTGTTTTTCAATGTTGATGTTGTTGTTGAATTTGTTGGTGTTTTTCAAAGTTGAGGTTGTTGTTGAATTTGTTGGTGTTTTTCAAAGTTCAGGTTGTTTTTGAATTGGTTGGTGTTTTTCAATGTTGAGGTTGTTGTTGAATTTGTTCGTTTTTTTCAATGTTGAGGTTGTTGTTGAATTTGTTGGTGTTTTTTAATGTTGAGGTTGTTGTTGTTTTTCAATGTAGAGGTTGTTGTTGAATTTGTTGGTGTTTTTCAATGTTGAGGTTGTTGTTGAATTTGTTGGTGTTTTTCAATGTGGAGGTTGTTGTTGAATTTGTTGGTGTTTTTCAATGTTGAGGTTGTTGTTGTTTTTCAATATTGAGGTTGTTGTTGAATTTGTTTGTGTTTTTCAATGTTGAGGTTGTTGTTGAATTTGTTGGTGTTTTTCAAATTCGAGGTTGTTGTTGAATTTGTTGGTGTTATTCAATGTTGATGTTGTTGTTGAATTTGTTGGTGTTTTTCAATGTTGAGGTTGTTGTTGAATTTGTTCGTTTTTTTCAATGTTGAGGTTGTTGTTGAATTTGTTGGTGTTTTTCAATGTTGAGGTTGTATTTGAATTTGTTGTTGTTTTTCAATGTTGTGGTTGTTGTTGATTTTCAATGTTGAGGTTGTTGTTGAATTTGTTGGTGTTTTTAATGTTGAGGTTGTTGTTGAATTTGTTGGTCTTTTTCAATGTTGAGGTCGTTGTTGAATTTGTTGGTGTTTTCAATGTTGAGGTTGTTGTTGAATTTGTTGCTGTGTTTCAATGTTGAGGTTGTTGTTGAATTTGTTGGTGTTTTTCAATGTTGAGGTTGTTGTTGAATTTGTTGGTGTTTTTCAATGTTGAGGTTTTTGTTGAATTTGTTGGTGTTTTTCTATGTCCAGGTTGTTGTTGAATTTGTTGGTGTTTTTCAATGTCGAGTTTGTTGTTGAATTTGTTGTTGTTTTTCAATGTCGAGGTTGTTGTTGAATTTGTTGGTGTTTTTCAATGTTGAGGTTGTTGTTGTTTTTCAATATTGAGGTTGTTGTTGAATTTGTTGGTGTTTTTCAATGTTGAGGTTGTTGTTGAATTTGTTCGTTTTTTTCAATGTTGAGGTTGTTGTTGAATTTGTTGGTGTTTTCAATGTGGAGGTTGTTTTTGAATTTGTTGTTGTTTTTCAATGTTGTGGTTGTTGTTGTTTTTCAATGTTGAGGTTGTTGTTGAATTTGTTGGTGTTTTCAATGTAGAGGTTGTTGTTGAATTTCTTGGTGTTTTTCAATGTTGAGGTTGTTGTTCAATTTGTTGGTGTTTTCAATGTTGATGTTGTTGTTGAATTTGTTGGCGTTTTTCAATTTTGAGGTTGTTGTTGAGTTTGTTGGTGTTTTTCAATGTTGAGGTTGCTGTTGAATTTGTTGGTGTTTTTCAATGTTGAGGTTTTTGTTGAATTTGTTGGTGTTTTTCAATGTCGAGTTTGTTGTTGAATTTGTTGTTGTTTTTCACTGCCGAGGTTGTTGTTGAATTTGTTGGTGTTTTTCAATGTTGAGGTTGTTGTTGAATTTGTTGGTGTTTTTCAATGTTGAGGTTGTTGTTGTTTTTCAATATTGAGGTTGTTGTTGAATTTGTTGGCGTTTTCAATGTTGAGATTGTTGTTGAATTTTTTGGTGTTTTCAATGTTGAGTCTTTTGTTGAATTTGTTGCTGTTTTTCAATGTTGAGGTTGTTGTTGTTTTTCAATGTTGAGGTTGTTGTTGAATTTGTTGGTGTTTTTCAATGTTGAGGTTGTTGTTGAATTTGTTGGTGTTTTTCAATGTTGAGGTTGTTGTTGTTTTTCAATATTGACGTTGTTGTTGAATTTGATGGTGTTTTTCAATGTTGAGGTTGTTGTTGTTTTTCAATGTTGAGGTTGTTGTTGTTTTTCAATGTTGAGGTTGTTGTTGAATTTGTTGGTGTTTTTCAATGTTGAGGTTGTTGTTGAATTTGTTGGTGTTTTTCAATGTTGAGGTTGTTGTTGAATTTGTTCGTTTTTTTCAATGTTGAGGTTGTTGTTGAATTTGTTGGTGTTTTTCAATGTTGAGGTTGTATTTGAATTTGTTGTTGTTTTTCAATGTTGTGGTTGTTGTTGATTTTCAATGTTGAGGTTGTTGTTGAATTTGTTGGTGTTTTTAATGTTGAGGTTGTTGTTGAATTTGTTGGTCTTTTTCAATGTTGAGGTCGTTGTTGAATTTGTTGGTGTTTTCAATGTTGAGGTTGTTGTTGAATTTGTTGCTGTGTTTCAATGTTGAGGTTGTTGTTGAATTTGTTGGTGTTTTTCAATGTTGAGGTTGTTGTTGAATTTGTTGGTGTTTTTCAATGTTGAGGTTTTTGTTGAATTTGTTGGTGTTTTTCTATGTCCAGGTTGTTGTTGAATTTGTTGGTGTTTTTCAATGTCGAGTTTGTTGTTGAATTTGTTGTTGTTTTTCAATGTCGAGGTTGTTGTTGAATTTGTTGGTGTTTTTCAATGTTGAGGTTGTTGTTGTTTTTCAATATTGAGGTTGTTGTTGAATTTGTTGGTGTTTTTCAATGTTGAGGTTGTTGTAGTTTTTCAATATTGAGGTTCTTGTTGAATTTGTTGGCGTTTTCAATGTTGAGATTGTTGTTGAATTTTTTGCTGTTTTCAATGTTGAGTTTGTTGTTGAATTTGTTGGTGTTTTTCAATGTTGAGGTTGTTGTTGAATTTGTTCGTTTTTTTCAATGTTGAGGTTGTTGTTGAATTTGTTGGTGTTTTCAATGTGGAGGTTGTTTTTGAATTTGTTGTTGTTTTTCAATGTTGTGGTTGTTGTTGTTTTTCAATGTTGAGGTTGTTGTTGAATTTGTTGGTGTTTTCAATGTAGAGGTTGTTGTTGAATTTCTTGGTGTTTTTCAATGTTGAGGTTGTTGTTCAATTTGTTGGTGTTTTCAATGTTGAGGTTGTTGTTGAATTTGTTGGCGTTTTTCAATTTTGAGGTTGTTGTTGAGTTTGTTGGTGTTTTTCAATGTTGAGGTTGCTGTTGAATTTGTTGGTGTTTTTCAATGTTGAGGTTTTTGTTGAATTTGTTGGTGTTTTTCAATGTCGAGTTTGTTGTTGAATTTGTTGTTGTTTTTCAAAGCCGAGGTTGTTGTTGAATTTGTTGGTGTTTTTCAATGTTGAGGTTGTTGTTGAATTTGTTGGTGTTTTTCAATGTTGAGGTTGTTGTTGTTTTTCAATATTGAGGTTGTTGTTGAATTTGTTGGCGTTTTCAATGTTGAGATTGTTGTTGAATTTTTTGGTGTTTTCAATGTTGAGTCTTTTGTTGAATTTGTTGCTGTTTTTCAATGTTGAGGTTGTTGTTGTTTTTCAATGTTGAGGTTGTTGTTGAATTTGTTGGTGTTTTTCAATGTTGAGGTTGTTGTTGAATTTGTTGGTGTTTTTCAATGTTGAGGTTGTTGTTGTTTTTCAATATTGACGTTGTTGTTGAATTTGATGGTGTTTTTCAATGTTGAGGTTGTTGTTGTTTTTCAATGTTGAGGTTGTTGTTGTTTTTCAATGTTGAGGTTGTTGTTGAATTTGTTGGTGTTTTTCAATGTTGAGGTTGTTGTTGAATTTGTTGGTGTTTTTCAATGTTGAGGTTGTTGTTGAATTTGTTGCTGTTTTTCAATGTTGAGGTTGTTGTTGTTTTTCAATATTGAGGTTGTTGTTGAATTTGTTTATGTTTTTCAATGTTGAGGTTGTTGTTGAATTTGTTGGTGTTTTTCAAATTCGAGGTTGTTGTTGAATTTGTTGGTGTTTTTCAATGTTGATGTTGTTGTTGAATTTGTTGGTGTTTTTCAAAGTTGAGGTTGTTGTTGAATTTGTTGGTGTTTTTCAAAGTTCAGGTTGTTTTTGAATTTGTTGGTGTTTTTCAATGTTGATGTTGTTGTTGAATTTGTTCGTTTTTTTCAATGTTGAGGTTGTTGTTGAATTTGTTGGTGTTTTTTAATGTTGAGGTTGTTGTTGTTTTTCAATGTTGAGGTTGTTGTTGAATTTGTTGGTGTTTTTCAATGTTGAGATTGTTGTTGAATTTGTTGGTGTTTTTCAATGTTGAGGTTTTTGTTGAATTTGTTGGTGTTTTTGTATGTCGAGGTTGTTGTTGAATTTGTTGGTGTTTTTCAATGTCGAGTTTGTTGTTGAATTTGTTGTTGTTTTTCAACGTCGAGGTTGTTGTTGAATTTGTTGGTGTTTTTCAATGTTGAGGTTGTTTTTGTTTTTCAATGTTGAGGTTGTTGTTGAATTTGTTGCTTTTTTTCAATGTTGAGGTTGTTGTTGAATTTGTTGCTTTTTTTCAATGTTGAGGTTGTAGGTGTTTTTCAATGTTGAGGTTGTTGTTGTTTTTCAATATTGAGGTTGTTGTTGAATTTGTTGGTGTTTATCAATGTTGAGGTTGTTGTTGAATTTGTTGGCATTTTCAATGTTGAGATTGTTGTTGAATTTGTTGGTGTTTTCAATGTTGAGTTTGTTGTTGAATTTGTTGGTGTTTTTCAATGTTGAGGTTGTTGTTGAATTTGTTGGTGTTTTTCAATGTTGAGGTTGTTGTTGAATTTGTTGGTGTTTTTCAATGTTGAGGTTGTTGTTGTTTTTCAATATTGAGGTTGTTGTTGAATTTGTTTGTGTTTTTCAATGTTGAGGTTCTGGTTGAATTTGTTGGTGTTTTTCAATGTTGAGGTTGTTGTTGAATTTGTTGGTGTTTTTCAATGTTGAGGTTGTTGTTGTTTTTCAATATTGAGGTTGTTGTTGAATTTGTTTATGTTTTTCAATGTTGAGGTTGTTGTTGAATTTGTTGGTGTTTTTCAATGTTGATGTTGTTGTTGAATTTGTTGGTGTTTTTCAAAGTTGAGGTTGTTGTTGAATTTGTTGGTGTTTTTCAAAGTTCAGGTTGTTTTTGAATTTGTTGGTGTTTTTCAATGTTGAGGTTGTTGTTGAATTTGTTCGTTTTTTTCAATGTTGAGGTTGTTGTTGAATTTGTTGGTGTTTTTTAATGTTGAGGTTGTTGTTGTTTTTCAATGTTGAGGTTGTTGTTGAATTTGTTGGTGTTTTTCAATGTTGAGGTTGTTGTTGAATTTGTTGGTGTTTTTCAATGTGGAGGTTGTTGTTGAATTTGTTGGTGTTTTTCAATGTTGAGGTTGTTGTTGTTTTTCAATATTGAGGTTGTTGTTGAATTTGTTTGTGTTTTTCAATGTTGAGGTTGTTGTTGAATTTGTTGGTGTTTTTCAAATTCGAGGTTGTTGTTGAATTTGTTGGTGTTATTCAATGTTGATGTTGTTGTTGAATTTGTTGGTGTTTTTCAATGTTGAGGTTGTTGTTGAATTTGTTCGTTTTTTTCAATGTTGAGGTTGTTGTTGAATTTGTTGGTGTTTTTCAATGTTGAGGTTGTATTTGAATTTGTTGTTGTTTTTCAATGTTGTGGTTGTTGTTGATTTTCAATGTTGAGGTTGTTGTTGAATTTGTTGGTGTTTTTAATGTTGAGGTTGTTGTTGAATTTGTTGGTCTTTTTCAATGTTGAGGTCGTTGTTGAATTTGTTGGTGTTTTCAATGTTGAGGTTGTTGTTGAATTTGTTGCTGTGTTTCAATGTTGAGGTTGTTGTTGAATTTGTTGGTGTTTTTCAATGTTGAGGTTGTTGTTGAATTTGTTGGTGTTTTTCAATGTTGAGGTTTTTGTTGAATTTGTTGGTGTTTTTCTATGTCCAGGTTGTTGTTGAATTTGTTGGTGTTTTTCAATGTCGAGTTTGTTGTTGAATTTGTTGTTGTTTTTCAATGTCGAGGTTGTTGTTGAATTTGTTGGTGTTTTTCAATGTTGAGGTTGTTGTTGTTTTTCAATATTGAGGTTGTTGTTGAATTTGTTGGTGTATTTCAATGTTGAGGTTGTTGTAGTTTTTCAATATTGAGGTTGTTGTTGAATTTGTTGGCGTTTTCAATGTTGAGATTGTTGTTGAATTTTTTGCTGTTTTCAATGTTGAGTTTGTTGTTGAATTTGTTGGTGTTTTTCAATGTTGAGGTTGTTGTTGAATTTGTTCGTTTTTTTCAATGTTGAGGTTGTTGTTGAATTTGTTGGTGTTTTCAATGTGGAGGTTGTTTTTGAATTTGTTGTTGTTTTTCAATGTTGTGGTTGTTGTTGTTTTTCAATGTTGAGGTTGTTGTTGAATTTGTTGGTGTTTTCAATGTAGAGGTTGTTGTTGAATTTCTTGGTGTTTTTCAATGTTGAGGTTGTTGTTCAATTTGTTGCTGTTTTCAATGTTGAGGTTGTTGTTGAATTTGTTGGCGTTTTTCAATTTTGAGGTTGTTGTTGAGTTTGTTGGTGTTTTTCAATGTTGAGGTTGCTGTTGAATTTGTTGGTGTTTTTCAATGTTGAGGTTTTTGTTGAATTTGTTGGTGTTTTTCAATGTCGAGTTTGTTGTTGAATTTGTTGTTGTTTTTCAATGCCGAGGTTGTTGTTGAATTTGTTGGTGTTTTTCAATGTTGAGGTTGTTGTTGAATTTGTTGGTGTTTTTCAATGTTGAGGTTGTTGTTGTTTTTCAATATTGAGGTTGTGGTTGAATTTGTTGGCGTTTTCAATGTTGAGATTGTTGTTGAATTTTTTGGTGTTTTCAATGTTGAGTCTTTTGTTGAATTTGTTGCTGTTTTTCAATGTTGAGGTTGTTGTTGTTTTTCAATGTTGAGGTTGTTGTTGAATTTGTTGGTGTTTTTCAATGTTGAGGTTGTTGTTGAATTTGTTAGTGTTTTTCAATGTTGAGGTTGTTGTTGTTTTTCAATATTGACGTTGTTGTTGAATTTGATGGTGTTTTTCAATGTTGAGGTTGTTGTTGTTTTTCAATGTTGAGGTTGTTGTTGTTTTTCAATGTTGAGGTTGTTGTTGAATTTGTTGGTGTTTTTCAATGTTGAGGTTGTTGTTGAATTTGTTGGTGTTTTTCAATGTTGAGGTTGTTGTTGAATTTGTTGCTGTTTTTCAATGTTGAGGTTGTTGTTGTTTTTCAATATTGAGGTTGTTGTTGAATTTGTTTATGTTTTTCAATGTTGAGGTTGTTGTTGAATTTGTTGGTGTTTTTCAAATTCGAGGTTGTTGTTGAATTTGTTGGTGTTTTTCAATGTTGATGTTGTTGTTGAATTTGTTGGTGTTTTTCAAAGTTGAGGTTGTTGTTGAATTTGTTGGTGTTTTTCAAAGTTCAGGTTGTTTTTGAATTTGTTGGTGTTTTTCAATGTTGAGGTTGTTGTTGAATTTGTTCGTTTTTTTCAATGTTGAGGTTGTTGTTGAATTTGTTGGTGTTTTTTAATGTTGAGGTTGTTGTTGTTTTTCAATGTTGAGGTTGTTGTTGAAATTGTTGGTGTTTTTCAATGTGAGGTTGTTGTTGAATTTGTTGGTGTTTTTCAATGTTGAGGTTGTTGTTGAATTTGTTGCTGTTTTTCAATGTTGAGGTTGTTGTTGTTTTTCAATATTGAGGTTGTTGTTGAATTTGTTTGTGTTTTTCAATGTTGAGGTTGTTGTTGAATTTGTTGGTGTTTTTCAAATTCGAGGTTGTTGTTGAATTTGTTGGTGTTATTCAATGTTGATGTTGTTGTTGAATTTGTTGGTGTTTTTCAATGTTGAGGTTGTTGTTGAATTTGTCCGTTTTTTTCAATGTTGAGCTTGTTGTTGAATTTGTTGGTGTTTTTCAATGTTGAGGTTGTATTTGAATTTGCTGTTGTTTTTCAATGTTGTGGTTGTTGTTGATTTTCAATGTTGAGGTTGTTGTTGAATTTGTTGGTGTTTTTAATGTTGAGGTTGTTGTTGAATTTGTTGGTGTTTTTCAATGTTGAGGTTGTTGTTGAATTTGTTGGTGTTTTCAATGTTGAGGTTGTTGTTGAATTTGTTGGTGTTTTTCAATGTTGAGGTTGTTGTTGAATTTGTTGGTGTTTTTCAATGTTGAGGTTGTTGTTGAATTTGTTGGTGTTTTTCAATGTTGAGGTTTTTGTTGAATTTGTTGGTGTTTTTCTATGTCCAGGTTGTTGTTGAATTTGTTGGTGTTTTTCAATGTCGAGTTTGTTGTTGAATTTGTTGTTGTTTTTCAATGTCGAGGTTGTTGTTGAATTTGTTGTTGTTTTTCAATGTTGAGGTTGTTTTTGTTTTTCAATGTTGAGGTTGTTGTTGAATTTGTTGTCGTTTTTCAATGTTGAGGTTGCTGTTGAATTTGTTGCTTTTTTTCAATGTTGAGGTTGTTGGTGTTTTTCAATGTTGAGGTTGTTGTTGTTTTTCAATATTGAGGTTGTTGCTGAATTTGTTGGTGTTTTTCAATGTTGAGGTTGTTGTTGTTTTTCAATATTGAGGTTGTTGTTGAATTTGTTGGCGTTTTCAATGTTGAGATTGTTGTTGAATTTTTTGCTGTTTTCAATGTTGAGTTTGTTGTTGAATTTGTTGGTGTTTTTCAATGTTGAGGTTGTTGTTGTTTTTCAATGTTGAGGTTGTTGTTGAATTTGTTGGTGTTTTTCAATGTTGAGGTTGTTGTTGTTTTTCAATGTTGAGGTTGTTGTTGAATTTGTTGGTGTTTTTGAATGTTGAGGTTGTTGTTGAATTTGTTGGTGTTTTTCAATGTTGAGGTTGTTGTTGAATTTGTTGGTGTTTTTCAATGTTGAGGTTGTTGTTGTTTTTCAATATTGAGGTTGTTGAATTTGTTTGTGTTTTTCAATTTTGAGGTTGTTGTTGAATTTGTTGGTGTTTTTCAAATTCGAGGTTATTGTTGAATTTGTTGGTGTTATTCAATGTTGATGTTGTTGTTGAATTTGTTGGTGTTTTTAGTGTTGAGGTTGTTGTTGAATTTGTTGGTGTTTTTCAATGTTGAGGTTGTTGTTGAATTTGTTGGTGTTTTCAATGTTGAGGTTGTTGTTGAATTTGTTGGTGTTTTTCAATGTTGAGGTTGTTGTTGAATTTGTTGGTGTTTTTCAATGTTGAGGTTGTTGTTGAATTTGTTGGTGTTTTTCAATGTCGAGTTTGTTGTTGAATTTGTTGTTGTTTTTCAATGTCGAGGTTGTTGTTGAATTTGTTGGTGTTTTTCAATGTTGAGGTTGTTGTTGAATTTGTTGTCGTTTTTCAATGTTGAGGTTGTTGTTGAATTTGTTGCTTTTTTTCAATGTTGAGGTTGTTGGTGTTTTTCAATGTTGAGGTTGTTGTTGTTTTTCAATATTGAGGTTGTTGTCGAATTTGTTGGTGTTTTTCAATGTTGAGGTTGTTGTTGTTTTTCAATATTGAGGTTGTTGTTGAATTTGTTGGCGTTTTCAATGCTGAGATTGTTGTTGAATTTTTTGGTGTTTTCAATGTTGAGTTTGTTGTTGCTGTTTTTCAATGTTGAGGTTGTTGTTGTTTTTCAATGTTGAGGTTGTTGTTGAATTTGTTGGTGTTTTTCAATGTTGAGGTTGTTGTTGAATTTGTTGGTGTTTTTCAATGTTGAGGTTATTGTTGTTTTTCAATATTGAGGTTGTTGTTGAATTTGTTTGTGTTTTTCAATGTTGAGGTTGTTGTTGAATTTGTTGGTGTTTTTCAAATTCGAGGTTGTTGTTGAATTTGTTGGTGTTTTTCAAAGTTGAGGTTGTTGGTGTTTTTCAATGTTGAGGTTGTTGTTGAATTTGTTGGTGTTTTTCAATGTTGAGGTTTTTGTTGAATTTGTTGGTGTTTTTCTATGTCGAGGTTGTTGTTGAATTTGTTGGTGTTTTTCAATGTCGAGTTTGTTGTTGAATTTGTTGTTGTTTTTCAATGTCGAGTTTGTTGTTGAATTTGTTGGTGTTTTTCAATGTTGAGGTTGTTTCTGTTTTTCAATGTTGAGGTTGTTGTTGAATTTGTTGTCGTTTTTCAATGTTGAGGTTGTTGTTGAATTTGTTGCTTTTTTTCAATGTTGAGGTTGTTGGTGTTTTTCAATGTTGAGGTTGTTGTTGTTTTTCAATATTGAGGTTGTTCTTGAATTTGTTGGTGTTTTTCAATGTTGAGGTTGATGTTGTTTTTCAATATTGAGGTTGTTGTTGAATTTGTTGGCGTTTTCAATGTTGAGATTGTTGTTGTATTTTTTGGTGTTTTCAATGTTGAGTTTGTTGTTGAATTTGTTGCTGTTTTTCAATGTTGAGGTTGTTGTTGTTTTTCAATGTTGAGGTTGTTGTTGAATTTGTTTGTGTTTTTCAATGTTGAGGTTGTTGTTGAATTTGTTGGTGTTTTCAATGTTGAGGTTTTTGTTGAATTTGTTGGTGTTTTTGCATGTCGAGGTTGTTGTTGAATTTGTTGGTGTTTTTCAATGTGGAGGTTGTTGTTGAATTTGTTGGTGTTTTTCAATGTTGAGGTTGTTGTTGTTTTTCAATATTGAGGTTGTTGTTGAATTTGTTTGTGTTTTTCAATGTTGAGGTTGTTGTTGAATTTGTTGGTGTTTTTCAAATTCGAGGTTGTTGTTGAATTTGTTGGTGTTATTCAATGTTGATGTTGTTGTTGAATTTGTTGGTGTTTTTCAATGTTGAGGTTGTTGTTGAATTTGTTCGTTTTTTTCAATGTTGAGGTTGTTGTTGAATTTGTTGGTGTTTTTCAATGTTGAGGTTGTATTTAAATTTGTTGTTGTTTTTCAATGTTGTGGTTGTTGTTGATTTTCAATGTTGAGGTTGTTGTTGAATTTGTTGGTGTTTTTAATGTTGAGGTTGTTGTTGAATTTGTTGGTCTTTTTCAATGTTGAGGTCGTTGTTGAATTTGTTGGTGTTTTCAATGTTGAGGTTGTTGTTGAATTTGTTGCTGTGTTTCAATGTTGAGGTTGTTGTTGAATTTGTTGGTGTTTTTCAATGTTGAGGTTGTTGTTGAATTTGTTGGTGTTTTTCAATGTTGAGGTTTTTGTTGAATTTGTTGGTGTTTTTCTATGTCCAGGTTGTTGTTGAATTTGTTGGTGTTTTTCAATGTCGAGTTTGTTGTTGAATTTGTTGTTGTTTTTCAATGTCGAGGTTGTTGTTGAATTTGTTGGTGTTTTTCAATGTTGAGGTTGTTGTTGTTTTTCAATATTGAGGTTGTTGTTGAATTTGTTGGTGTTTTTCAATGTTGAGGTTGTTGTAGTTTTTCAATATTGAGGTTGTTGTTGAATTTGTTGGCGTTTTCAATGTTGAGATTGTTGTTGAATTTTTTGCTGTTTTCAATGTTGAGTTTGTTGTTGAATTTGTTGGTGTTTTTCAATGTTGAGGTTGTTGTTGAATTTGTTCGTTTTTTTCAATGTTGAGGTTGTTGTTGAATTTGTTGGTGTTTTCAATGTGGAGGTTGTTTTTGAATTTGTTGTTGTTTTTCAATGTTGTGGTTGTTGTTGTTTTTCAATGTTGAGGTTGTTGTTGAATTTGTTGGTGTTTTCAATGTAGAGGTTGTTGTTGAATTTCTTGGTGTTTTTCAATGTTGAGGTTGTTGTTCAATTTGTTGCTGTTTTCAATGTTGAGGTTGTTGTTGAATTTGTTGGCGTTTTTCAATTTTGAGGTTGTTGTTGAGTTTGTTGGTGTTTTTCAATGTTGAGGTTGCTGTTGAATTTGTTGGTGTTTTTCAATGTTGAGGTTTTTGTTGAATTTGTTGGTGTTTTTCAATGTCGAGTTTGTTGTTGAATTTGTTGTTGTTTTTCAATGCCGAGGTTGTTGTTGAATTTGTTGGTGTTTTTCAATGTTGAGGTTGTTGTTGAATTTGTTGGTGTTTTTCAATGTTGAGGTTGTTGTTGTTTTTCAATATTGAGGTTGTTGTTGAATTTGTTGGCGTTTTCAATGTTGAGATTGTTGTTGAATTTTTTGGTGTTTTCAATGTTGAGTCTTTTGTTGAATTTGTTGCTGTTTTTCAATGTTGAGGTTGTTGTTGTTTTTCAATGTTGAGGTTGTTGTTGAATTTGTTGGTGTTTTTCAATGTTGAGGTTGTTGTTGAATTTGTTAGTGTTTTTCAATGTTGAGGTTGTTGTTGTTTTTCAATATTGACGTTGTTGTTGAATTTGATGGTGTTTTTCAATGTTGAGGTTGTTGTTGTTTTTCAATGTTGAGGTTGTTGTTGTTTTTCAATGTTGAGGTTGTTGTTGAATTTGTTGGTGTTTTTCAATGTTGAGGTTGTTGTTGAATTTGTTGGTGTTTTTCAATGTTGAGGTTGTTGTTGAATTTGTTGCTGTTTTTCAATGTTGAGGTTGTTGTTGTTTTTCAATATTGAGGTTGTTGTTGAATTTGTTTATGTTTTTCAATGTTGAGGTTGTTGTTGAATTTGTTGGTGTTTTTCAAATTCGAGGTTGTTGTTGAATTTGTTGGTGTTTTTCAATGTTGATGTTGTTGTTGAATTTGTTGGTGTTTTTCAAAGTTGAGGTTGTTGTTGAATTTGTTGGTGTTTTTCAAAGTTCAGGTTGTTTTTGAATTTGTTGGTGTTTTTCAATGTTGAGGTTGTTGTTGAATTTGTTCGTTTTTTTCAATGTTGAGGTTGTTGTTGAATTTGTTGGTGTTTTTTAATGTTGAGGTTGTTGTTGTTTTTCAATGTTGAGGTTGTTGTTGAAATTGTTGGTGTTTTTCAATGTGAGGTTGTTGTTGAATTTGTTGGTGTTTTTCAATGTTGAGGTTGTTGTTGAATTTGTTGCTGTTTTTCAATGTTGAGGTTGTTGTTGTTTTTCAATATTGAGGTTGTTGTTGAATTTGTTTGTGTTTTTCAATGTTGAGGTTGTTGTTGAATTTGTTGGTGTTTTTCAAATTCGAGGTTGTTGTTGAATTTGTTGGTGTTATTCAATGTTGATGTTGTTGTTGAATTTGTTGGTGTTTTTCAATGTTGAGGTTGTTGTTGAATTTGTCCGTTTTTTTCAATGTTGAGCTTGTTGTTGAATTTGTTGGTGTTTTTCAATGTTGAGGTTGTATTTGAATTTGCTGTTGTTTTTCAATGTTGTGGTTGTTGTTGATTTTCAATGTTGAGGTTGTTGTTGAATTTGTTGGTGTTTTTAATGTTGAGGTTGTTGTTGAATTTGTTGGTGTTTTTCAATGTTGAGGTTGTTGTTGAATTTGTTGGTGTTTTCAATGTTGAGGTTGTTGTTGAATTTGTTGGTGTTTTTCAATGTTGAGGTTGTTGTTGAATTTGTTGGTGTTTTTCAATGTTGAGGTTGTTGTTGAATTTGTTGGTGTTTTTCAATGTTGAGGTTTTTGTTGAATTTGTTGGTGTTTTTCTATGTCCAGGTTGTTGTTGAATTTGTTGGTGTTTTTCAATGTCGAGTTTGTTGTTGAATTTGTTGTTGTTTTTCAATGTCGAGGTTGTTGTTGAATTTGTTGTTGTTTTTCAATGTTGAGGTTGTTTTTGTTTTTCAATGTTGAGGTTGTTGTTGAATTTGTTGTCGTTTTTCAATGTTGAGGTTGCTGTTGAATTTGTTGCTTTTTTTCAATGTTGAGGTTGTTGGTGTTTTTCAATGTTGAGGTTGTTGTTGTTTTTCAATATTGAGGTTGTTGCTGAATTTGTTGGTGTTTTTCAATGTTGAGGTTGTTGTTGTTTTTCAATATTGAGGTTGTTGTTGAATTTGTTGGCGTTTTCAATGTTGAGATTGTTGTTGAATTTTTTGCTGTTTTCAATGTTGAGTTTGTTGTTGAATTTGTTGGTGTTTTTCAATGTTGAGGTTGTTGTTGTTTTTCAATGTTGAGGTTGTTGTTGAATTTGTTGGTGTTTTTCAATGTTGAGGTTGTTGTTGTTTTTCAATGTTGAGGTTGTTGTTGAATTTGTTGGTGTTTTTGAATGTTGAGGTTGTTGTTGAATTTGTTGGTGTTTTTCAATGTTGAGGTTGTTGTTGAATTTGTTGGTGTTTTTCAATGTTGAGGTTGTTGTTGTTTTTCAATATTGAGGTTGTTGAATTTGTTTGTGTTTTTCAATTTTGAGGTTGTTGTTGAATTTGTTGGTGTTTTTCAAATTCGAGGTTATTGTTGAATTTGTTGGTGTTATTCAATGTTGATGTTGTTGTTGAATTTGTTGGTGTTTTTAATGTTGAGGTTGTTGTTGAATTTGTTGGTGTTTTTCAATGTTGAGGTTGTTGTTGAATTTGTTGGTGTTTTCAGTGTTGAGGTTGTTGTTGAATTTGTTGGTGTTTTTCAATGTTGAGGTTGTTGTTGAATTTGTTGGTGTTTTTCAATGTTGAGGTTGTTGTTGAATTTGTTGGTGTTTTTCAATGTCGAGTTTGTTGTTGAATTTGTTGTTGTTTTTCAATGTCGAGGTTGTTGTTGAATTTGTTGGTGTTTTTCAATGTTGAGGTTGTTGTTGAATTTGTTGTCGTTTTTCAATGTTGAGGTTGTTGTTGAATTTGTTGCTTTTTTTCAATGTTGAGGTTGTTGGTGTTTTTCAATGTTGAGGTTGTTGTTGTTTTTCAATATTGAGGTTGTTGTCGAATTTGTTGGTGTTTTTCAATGTTGAGGTTGTTGTTGTTTTTCAATATTGAGGTTGTTGTTGAATTTGTTGGCGTTTTCAATGCTGAGATTGTTGTTGAATTTTTTGGTGTTTTCAATGTTGAGTTTGTTGTTGCTGTTTTTCAATGTTGAGGTTGTTGTTGTTTTTCAATGTTGAGGTTGTTGTTGAATTTGTTGGTGTTTTTCAATGTTGAGGTTGTTGTTGAATTTGTTGGTGTTTTTCAATGTTGAGGTTATTGTTGTTTTTCAATATTGAGGTTGTTGTTGAATTTGTTTGTGTTTTTCAATGTTGAGGTTGTTGTTGAATTTGTTGGTGTTTTTCAAATTCGAGGTTGTTGTTGAATTTGTTGGTGTTTTTCAAAGTTGAGGTTGTTGGTGTTTTTCAATGTTGAGGTTGTTGTTGAATTTGTTGGTGTTTTTCAATGTTGAGGTTTTTGTTGAATTTGTTGGTGTTTTTCTATGTCGAGGTTGTTGTTGAATTTGTTGGTGTTTTTCAATGTCGAGTTTGTTGTTGAATTTGTTGTTGTTTTTCAATGTCGAGTTTGTTGTTGAATTTGTTGGTGTTTTTCAATGTTGAGGTTGTTTCTGTTTTTCAATGTTGAGGTTGTTGTTGAATTTGTTGTCGTTTTTCAATGTTGAGGTTGTTGTTGAATTTGTTGCTTTTTTTCAATGTTGAGGTTGTTGGTGTTTTTCAATGTTGAGGTTGTTGTTGTTTTTCAATATTGAGGTTGTTCTTGAATTTGTTGGTGTTTTTCAATGTTGAGGTTGATGTTGTTTTTCAATATTGAGGTTGTTGTTGAATTTGTTGGCGTTTTCAATGTTGAGATTGTTGTTGTATTTTTTGGTGTTTTCAATGTTGAGTTTGTTGTTGAATTTGTTGCTGTTTTTCAATGTTGAGGTTGTTGTTGTTTTTCAATGTTGAGGTTGTTGTTGAATTTGTTTGTGTTTTTCAATGTTGAGGTTGTTGTTGAATTTGTTGGTGTTTTCAATGTTGAGGTTTTTGTTGAATTTGTTGGTGTTTTTGTATGTCGAGGTTGTTGTTGAATTTGTTGGTGTTTTTCAATGTCGAGTTTGTTGTTGAATTTGTTGTTGTTTTTCAACGTCGAAGTTGTTCTTGAATTTGTTGGTGTTTTTCAATGTTGAGGTTGTTTTTGTTTTACAATGTTGAGGTTGTTGTTGAATTTGTTGCTTTTTTTCAATGTTGAGGTTGTTGTTGAATTTGTTGCTTTTTTCAATGTTGAGGTTGTTGGTGTTTTTCAATGTTGAGGTTGTTGTTGTTTTTCAATATTGAGGTTGTTGTTGAATTTGTTGCTGTTTTTCAATGTTGAGGTTGTTGTTGTTTTTCAATATTGAGGTTGTTGTTGAATTTGTTGGCATTTTCAATGTTGAGATTGTTGTTGAATTTGTTGGTGTTTTCAATGTTGAGTTTGTTGTTGAATTTGTTGGTGTTTTTCAATGTTGAGGTTTTTGTTGAATTTGTTGGTGTTTTTCAATGTTGAGGTTGTTGTTGAATTTGTTGGTGTTTTTCAATGTTGAGGTTGTTGTTGTTTTTCAATATTGAGGTTGTTGTTGAATTTGTTTGTGTTTTTCAATGTTGAGGTTGTTGTTGAATTTGTTGGTGTTTTTCAATGTTGAGGTTGTTGTTGAATTTGTTGGTGTTTTTCAATGTTGAGGTTGTTGTTGTTTTTCAATATTGAGGTTGTTGTTGAATTTGTTTATGTTTTTCAATGTTGAGGTTGTTGTTGAATTTGTTGGTGTTTTTCAAATTCGAGGTTGTTGTTGAATTTGTTGCTGTTTTTCAATGTTGATGTTGTTGTTGAATTTGTTGGTGTTTTTCAAAGTTGAGGTTGTTGTTGAATTTGTTGGTGTTTTTCAAAGTTCAGGTAGTTTTTGAATTTGTTGGTGTTTTTCAATGTTGAGGTTGTTGTTGAATTTGTTCGTTTTTTTCAATATTGAGGTTGTTGTTGAATTTGTTGGTGTTTTTTAATGTTGAGGTTGTTGTTGTTTTTCAATGTTGAGTTTGTTGTTGAATTTGTTGGTGTTTTTCAATGTTGAGGTTGTTGTTGAATTGTTGGTGTTTTTCAATGTTGAGGTTGTTGTTGTTTTTCAATATTGAGGTTGTTGTTGAATTTGTTTGTGTTTTTCAATTTTGAGGTTGTTGTTGAATTTGTTGGTGTTTTTCAAATTCGAGGTTATTGTTGAATTTGTTGGTGTTATTCAATGTTGATGTTGTTGTTGAATTTGTTGGTGTTTTTCAATGTTGAGGTTGTTGTTGAATTTGTTCGTTTTTTTCAATGTTGAGGTTGTTGTTGAATTTGTTGGTGTTTTTCAATGTTGAGGTTGTTTTTGAATTTGTTGTTGTTTTTCAATGTTGTGGTTGTTGTTGTATTTCAATGTAGAGGTTGTTGTTGAATTTGTTGGTGTTTTTAATGTTGAGGTTGTTGTTGAACTTGTTGGTGTTTTTCAATGTTGAGGTTGTTGTTGAATTTGTTGGTGTTTTCAATGTTGAGGTTGTTGTTGAATTTGTTGGTGTTTTTCAATGTTGAGGTTGTTCTTGAATTTGTTGGTGTTTTTCAATGTTGAGGTTGTTGTTGAATTTGTTGGTGTTTTTCATTGTTGAGGTTTTTGTTGAATTTGTTGGTGTTTTTCTATGTCGAGGTTGTTGTTGAATTTGTTGGAGTTTTTCAATGTCGAGTTTGTTGTTGAATTTGTTGTTGTTTTTCAATGTTGAGGCTGTTGTTGAATTTGTTGGTGTTTTTCAATGTTGAGGTTGTTGTTGAATTTGTTGTCGTTTTTCAATGTTGAGGTTGTTGTTGAATTTGTTGCTTTTTTTCAATGTTGAGGTTATTGGTGTTTTTCAATGTTGAGGTTGTTGTTGTTTTTCAATATTGAGGTTGTTGTTGAATTTGTTGGCGTTTTCAATGTTGAGATTGTTGTTGAATTTTTTGGTGTTTTCAATGTTGAGTTTGTTGTTGAATTTGTTGCTGTTTTTCAATGTTGAGGTTGTTGTTGTTTTTCAATGTTGAGGTTGTTGTTGTCTTTCAATATTGACGTTGTTGTTGAATTTGATGGTGTTTTTCAATGTTGAGGTTGTTGTTGTTTTTCAATATTGAGGTTGTTGTTGAATTTGTTGGCGTTTTCAATGTTGAGATTGTTGTTGAATTTTTTGGTGTTTTCAATGTTGAGTCTTTTCTGAATTTGTTGCTGTTTTTCAATGTTGAGGTTGTTGTTGTTTTTCAATGTTGAGGTTGTTGTTGAATTTGTTGGTGTTTTTCAATGTTGAGGTTGTTGTTGAATTTGTTGGTGTTTTTCAATGTTGAGGTTTTTGTTGAATTTGTTGGTGTTTTTCTATGTCGAGGTTGTTGTTGAATTTGTTGGTGTTTTTCAATGTCGAGTTTGTTGTTGAATTTGTTGTTGTTTTTCAACGTCGAGGTTGTTGTTGAATTTGTTGGTGTTTTTCAATGTTGAGGTTGTTTTTGTTTTTCAATGTTGAGGTTGTTGTTGAATTTGTTGCTTTTTCAATGTTGAGGTTGTTGTTGAATTTGTTGCTTTTTTGAATGTTGAGGTTGTTGGTGTTTTTCAATGTTGAGGTTGTTGTTGTTTTTCAATATTGAGGTTGTTGTTGAATTTGTTGGTGTTTTTCAATGTTGAGGTTGTTGTTGTTTTTCAATATTGAGGTTGTTGTTGAATTTGTTGGCATTTTCAATGTTGAGATTGTTGTTCAATTTGTTGGTGTTTTCAATGTTGAGGTTGTTGTTGAATTTGTTGGTGTTTTTCAATGTTGAGGTTTTTGTTGAATTTGTTGGTGTTTTTCTATGTCGAGGTTGTTGTTGAATTTGTTGGTGTTTTTCAATGTCGAGTTTGTTGTTGAATTTGTTGTTGTTTTTCAACGTCGAGGTTGTTGTTGAATTTGTTGGTGTTTTTCAATGTTGAGGTTGTTTTTGTTTTTCAATGTTGAGGTTGTTGTTGAATTTGTTGCTTTTTATCAATGTTGAGGTTGTTGTTGAATTTGTTGCTTTTTTTCAATGTTGAGGTTGTAGGTGTTTTTCAATGTTGAGGTTGTTGTTGTTTTTCAATATTGAGGTTGTTGTTGAATTTGTTGGTGTTTTTCAATGTTGAGGTTGTTGTTGAATTTGTTGGCATTTTCAATGTTGAGATTGTTGTTGAATTTGTTGGTGTTTTCAATGTTGAGTTTGTTGTTGAATTTGTTGGTGTTTTTCAATGTTGAGGTTGTTGTTGAATTTGTTGGTGTTTTTCAATGTTGAGGTTGTTGTTGAATTTGTTGGTGTTTTTCAATGTTGAGGTTGTTGTTGTTTTTCAATATTGAGGTTGTTGTTGAATTTGTTTGTGTTTTTCAATGTTGAGGTTGTTATTGAATTTGTTGGTGTTTTTCAATGTTGAGGTTGTTGTTGAATTTGTTGGTGTTTTTCAATGTTGAGGTTGTTGTTGTTTTTCAATATTGAGGTTGTTGTTGAATTTGTTTATGTTTTTCAATGTTGAGGTTGTTGTTGAATTTGTTGGTGTTTTTCAATGTTGAGGTTGTTGTTGAATTTGTTCGTTTTTTTCAATGTTGAGGTTGTTGTTGAATTTGTTGGTGTTTTTCAATGTTGAGGTTGTATTTGAATTTGTTGTTGTTTTTCAATGTTGTGGTTGTTGTTGATTTTCAATGTTGTTGTTGTTGTTGAATTTGTTGGTGTTTTTAATGTTGAGGTTGTTGTTGAATTTGTTGGTGTTTTTCAATGTTGAGGTTGTTGTTGAATTTGTTGGTGTTTTCAATGTTGAGGTTGTTGTTGAATTTGTTGGTGTTTTTCAATGTTGAGGTTGTTGTTGAATTTGTTGGTGTTTTTCAATGTTGAGGTTGTTGTTGAATTTGTTGGTGTTTTTCAATGTCGAGTTTGTTGTTGAATTTTTTGTTGTTTTTCAATGTCGAGGTTGTTGTTGAATTTGTTGGTGTTTTTCAATGTTGAGGTTGTTGTTGAATTTGTTGTCGTTTTTCAATGTTGAGGTTGTTGTTGAATTTGTTGCTTTTTTTCAATGTTGAGGTTGTTGGTGTTTTTCAATGTTGAGGTTGTTGTTGTTTTTCAATATTGAGGTTGTTGTCGAATTTGTTGGTGTTTTTCAATGTTGAGGTTGTTGTTGTTTTTCAATATTGAGGTTGTTGTTGAATTTGTTGGCGTTTTCAATGCTGAGATTGTTGTTGAATTTTTTGGTGTTTTCAATGTTGAGTTTGTTGTTGCTGTTTTTCAATGTTGAGGTTGTTGTTGTTTTTCAATGTTGAGGTTGTTGTTGAATTTGTTGGTGTTTTTCAATGTTGAGGTTGTTGTTGAATTTGTTGGTGTTTTTCAATGTTGAGGTTATTGTTGTTTTTCAATATTGAGGTTGTTGTTGAATTTGTTTGTGTTTTTCAATGTTGAGGTTGTTGTTGAATTTGTTGGTGTTTTTCAAATTCGAGGTTGTTGTTGAATTTGTTGGTGTTTTTCAATGTTGAGGTTTTTGTTGAATTTGTTGGTGTTTTTCTATGTCGAGGTTGTTGTTGAATTTGTTGGTGTTTTTCAATGTCGAGTTTGTTGTTGAATTTGTTGTTGTTTTTCAATGTCGAGTTTGTTGTTGAATTTGTTGGTGTTTTTCAATGTTGAGGTTGTTTCTGTTTTTCAATGTTGAGGTTGTTGTTGAATTTGTTGTCGTTTTTCAATGTTGAGGTTGTTGTTGAATTTGTTGCTTTTTTTCAATGTTGAGGTTGTTGGTGTTTTTCAATGTTGAGGTTGTTGTTGTTTTTCAATATTGAGGTTGTTCTTGAATTTGTTGGTGTTTTTCAATGTTGAGGTTGATGTTGTTTTTCAATATTGAGGTTGTTGTTGAATTTGTTGGCGTTTTCAATGTTGAGATTGTTGTTGTATTTTTTGGTGTTTTCAATGTTGAGTTTGTTGTTGAATTTGTTGCTGTTTTTCAATGTTGAGGTTGTTGTTGTTTTTCAATGTTGAGGTTGTTGTTGAATTTGTTTGTGTTTTTCAATGTTGAGGTTGTTGTTGAATTTGTTGGTGTTTTCAATGTTGAGGTTTTTGTTGAATTTGTTGGTGTTTTTCTATGTCGAGGTTGTTGTTGAATTTGTTGGTGTTTTTCAATGTCGAGTTTGTTGTTGAATTTGTTGTTGTTTTTCAACGTCGAAGTTGTTCTTGAATTTGTTGGTGTTTTTCAATGTTGAGGTTGTTTTTGTTTTACAATGTTGAGGTTGTTGTTGAATTTGTTGCTTTTTTTCAATGTTGAGGTTGTTGTTGAATTTGTTGCTTTTTTCAATGTTGAGGTTGTTGGTGTTTTTCAATGTTGAGGTTGTTGTTGTTTTTCA
Source organism: Isurus oxyrinchus (assembly GCA_026770705.1). Taxonomy (NCBI): domain Eukaryota; kingdom Metazoa; phylum Chordata; class Chondrichthyes; order Lamniformes; family Lamnidae; genus Isurus; species Isurus oxyrinchus. Next base: position 64,170 of record JANJGN010000268.1, on the reverse strand, counting down.
ATATTGAGGTTGTTGTTGAATTTGTTGCTGTTTTTCAATGTTGAGGTTGTTGTTGTTTTTCAATATTGAGGTTGTTGTTGAATTTGTTGGCATTTTCAATGTTGAGATTGTTGTTGAATTTGTTGGTGTTTTCAATGTTGAGTTTGTTGTTGAATTTGTTGGTGTTTTTCAATGTTGAGGTTTTTGTTGAATTTGTTGGTGTTTTTCAATGTTGAGGTTGTTGTTGAATTTGTTGGTGTTTTTCAATGTTGAGGTTGTTGTTGTTTTTCAATATTGAGGTTGTTGTTGAATTTGTTTGTGTTTTTCAATGTTGAGGTTGTTGTTGAATTTGTTGGTGTTTTTCAATGTTGAGGTTGTTGTTGAATTTGTTGGTGTTTTTCAATGTTGAGGTTGTTGTTGTTTTTCAATATTGAGGTTGTTGTTGAATTTGTTTATGTTTTTCAATGTTGAGGTTGTTGTTGAATTTGTTGGTGTTTTTCAAATTCGAGGTTGTTGTTGAATTTGTTGCTGTTTTTCAATGTTGATGTTGTTGTTGAATTTGTTGGTGTTTTTCAAAGTTGAGGTTGTTGTTGAATTTGTTGGTGTTTTTCAAAGTTCAGGTAGTTTTTGAATTTGTTGGTGTTTTTCAATGTTGAGGTTGTTGTTGAATTTGTTCGTTTTTTTCAATATTGAGGTTGTTGTTGAATTTGTTGGTGTTTTTTAATGTTGAGGTTGTTGTTGTTTTTCAATGTTGAGTTTGTTGTTGAATTTGTTGGTGTTTTTCAATGTTGAGGTTGTTGTTGAATTGTTGGTGTTTTTCAATGTTGAGGTTGTTGTTGTTTTTCAATATTGAGGTTGTTGTTGAATTTGTTTGTGTTTTTCAATTTTGAGGTTGTTGTTGAATTTGTTGGTGTTTTTCAAATTCGAGGTTATTGTTGAATTTGTTGGTGTTATTCAATGTTGATGTTGTTGTTGAATTTGTTGGTGTTTTTCAATGTTGAGGTTGTTGTTGAATTTGTTCGTTTTTTTCAATGTTGAGGTTGTTGTTGAATTTGTTGGTGTTTTTCAATGTTGAGGTTGTTTTTGAATTTGTTGTTGTTTTTCAATGTTGTGGTTGTTGTTGTATTTCAATGTAGAGGTTGTTGTTGAATTTGTTGGTGTTTTTAATGTTGAGGTTGTTGTTGAATTTGTTGGTGTTTTTCAATGTTGAGGTTGTTGTTGAATTTGTTGGTGTTTTCAATGTTGAGGTTGTTGTTGAATTTGTTGGTGTTTTTCAATGTTGAGGTTGTTCTTGAATTTGTTGGTGTTTTTCAATGTTGAGGTTGTTGTTGAATTTGTTGGTGTTTTTCATTGTTGAGGTTTTTGTTGAATTTGTTGGTGTTTTTCTATGTCGAGGTTGTTGTTGAATTTGTTGGAGTTTTTCAATGTCGAGTTTGTTGTTGAATTTGTTGTTGTTTTTCAATATTGAGGCTGTTGTTGAATTTGTTGGTGTTTTTCAATGTTGAGGTTGTTGTTGAATTTGTTGTCGTTTTTCAATGTTGAGGTTGTTGTTGAATTTGTTGCTTTTTTTCAATGTTGAGGTTATTGGTGTTTTTCAATGTTGAGGTTGTTGTTGTTTTTCAATATTGAGGTTGTTGTTGAATTTGTTGGCGTTTTCAATGTTGAGATTGTTGTTGAATTTTTTGGTGTTTTCAATGTTGAGTTTGTTGTTGAATTTGTTGCTGTTTTTCAATGTTGAGGTTGTTGTTGTTTTTCAATGTTGAGGTTGTTGTTGTTTTTCAATATTGACGTTGTTGTTGAATTTGATGGTGTTTTTCAATGTTGAGGTTGTTGTTGTTTTTCAATATTGAGGTTGTTGTTGAATTTGTTGGCGTTTTCAATGTTGAGATTGTTGTTGAATTTTTTGGTGTTTTCAATGTTGAGTCTTTTGTTGAATTTGTTGCTGTTTTTCAATGTTGAGGTTGTTGTTGTTTTTCAATGTTGAGGTTGTTGTTGAATTTGTTGGTGTTTTTCAATGTTGAGGTTGTTGTTGAATTTGTTGGTGTTTTTCAATGTTGAGGTTTTTGTTGAATTTGTTGGTGTTTTTCTATGTTGAGGTTGTTGTTGAATTTGTTGGTGTTTTTCAATGTCGAGTTTGTTGTTGAATTTGTTGTTGTTTTTCAACGTCGAGGTTGTTGTTGAATTTGTTGGTGTTTTTCAATGTTGAGGTTGTTTTTGTTTTTCAATGTTGAGGTTGTTGTTGAATTTGTTGCTTTTTCAATGTTGAGGTTGTTGTTGAATTTGTTGCTTTTTTGAATGTTGAGGTTGTTGGTGTTTTTCAATGTTGAGGTTGTTGTTGTTTTTCAATATTGAGGTTGTTGTTGAATTTGTTGGTGTTTTTCAATGTTGAGGTTGTTGTTGTTTTTCAATATTGAGGTTGTTGTTGAATTTGTTGGCATTTTCAATGTTGAGATTGTTGTTCAATTTGTTGGTGTTTTCAATGTTGAGGTTGTTGTTGAATTTGTTGGTGTTTTTCAATGTTGAGGTTTTTGTTGAATTTGTTGGTGTTTTTCTATGTCGAGGTTGTTGTTGAATTTGTTGGTGTTTTTCAATGTCGAGTTTGTTGTTGAATTTGTTGTTGTTTTTCAACGTCGAGGTTGTTGTTGAATTTGTTGGTGTTTTTCAATGTTGAGGTTGTTTTTGTTTTTCAATGTTGAGGTTGTTGTTGAATTTGTTGCTTTTTATCAATGTTGAGGTTGTTGTTGAATTTGTTGCTTTTTTTCAATGTTGAGGTTGTAGGTGTTTTTCAATGTTGAGGTTGTTGTTGTTTTTCAATATTGAGGTTGTTGTTGAATTTGTTGGTGTTTTTCAATGTTGAGGTTGTTGTTGAATTTGTTGGCATTTTCAATGTTGAGATTGTTGTTGAATTTGTTGGTGTTTTCAATGTTGAGTTTGTTGTTGAATTTGTTGGTGTTTTTCAATGTTGAGGTTGTTGTTGAATTTGTTGGTGTTTTTCAATGTTGAGGTTGTTGTTGAATTTGTTGGTGTTTTTCAATGTTGAGGTTGTTGTTGTTTTTCAATATTGAGGTTGTTGTTGAATTTGTTTGTGTTTTTCAATGTTGAGGTTGTTATTGAATTTGTTGGTGTTTTTCAATGTTGAGGTTGTTGTTGAATTTGTTGGTGTTTTTCAATGTTGAGGTTGTTGTTGTTTTTCAATATTGAGGTTGTTGTTGAATTTGCTTATGTTTTTCAATGTTGAGGTTGTTGTTGAATTTGTTGGTGTTTTTCAAATTCGAGGTTGTTGTTGAATTTGTTGGTGTTTTTCAATGTTGATGTTGTTGTTGAATTTGTTGGTGTTTTTCAAAGTTGAGGTTGTTGTTGAATTTGTTGGTGTTTTTCAAAGTTCAGGTTGTTTTTGAATTTGTTGGTGTTTTTCAATGTTGAGGTTGTTGTTGAATTTGTTCGTTTTTTTCAATGTTGAGGTTGTTGTTGAATTTGTTGGTGTTTTTTAATGTTGAGGTTGTTGTTGTTTTTCAATGTTGAGGTTGTTGTTGAATTTGTTGGTGTTTTTCAATGTTGAGGTTGTTGTTGAATTTGTTGGTGTTTTTCAATGTTGAGGTTGTTGTTGAATTTGTTGCTGTTTTTCAATGTTGAGGTTGTTGTTGTTTTTCAATATTGAGGTTGTTGTTGAATTTGTTTGTGTTTTTCAATGTTGAGGTTGTTGTTGAATTTGTTGGTGTTTTTCAAATTCGAGGTTGTTGTTGAATTTGTTGGTGTTATTCAATGTTGATGTTGTTGTTGAATTTGTTGGTGTTTTTCAATGTTGAGGTTGTTGTTGAATTTGTTCGTTTTTTTCAATGTTGAGGTTGTTGTTGAATTTGTTGGTGTTTTTCAATGTTGAGGTTGTATTTGAATTTGTTGTTGTTTTTCAATGTTGTGGTTGTTGTTGATTTTCAATGTTGTGGTTGTTGTTGAATTTGTTGGTATTTTTAATGTTGAGGTTGTTGTTGAATTTGTTGGTGTTTTTCAATGTTGAGGTTGTTGTTGAATTTGTTGGTTTTTTCAATGTTGAGGTTGTTGTTGAATTTGTTGGTGTTTTTCAATGTTGAGGTTGTTGTTGAATTTGTTGGTGTTTTTCAATGTTGAGGTTGTTGTTGAATTTGTTGGTGTTTTTCAATGTTGAGGTTTTTGTTGAATTTGTTGGTGTTTTTCTATGTCCAGGTTGTTGTTGAATTTGTTGGTGTTTTTCAATGTCGAGTTTGTTGTTGAATTTGTTGTTGTTTTTCAATGTCGAGGTTGTTGTTGAATTTGTTGTTGTTTTTCAATGTTGAGGTTGTTTTTGTTTTTCAATGTTGAGGTTGTTGTTGAATTTGTTGTCGTTTTTCAATGTTGAGGTTGCTGTTGAATTTGTTGCTTTTTTTCAATGTTGAGGTTGTTGGTGTTTTTCAATGTTGAGGTTGTTGTTGTTTTTCAATATTGAGGTTGTTGTTGAATTTGTTGGTGTTTTTCAATGTTGAGGTTGTTGTTGTTTTTCAATATTGAGGTTGTTGTTGAATTTGTTGGCGTTTTCAATGTTGAGATTGTTGTTGAATTTTTTGCTGTTTTCAATGTTGAGTTTGTTGTTGAATTTGTTGGTGTTTTTCAATGCTGAGGTTGTTGTTGTTTTTCAATGTTGAGGTTGTTGTTGAATTTGTTGGTGTTTTTCAATGTTGAGGTTGTTGTTGAATTTGTTGGTGTTTTTCAATGTTGAGGTTGTTGTTGTTTTTCAATGTTGAGGTTGTTGAATTTGTTGGTGTTTTTCAATCTTGAGTTTGTTGTTGAATTTGTTGGTGTTTTTCAAAGTTGAGGTTGTTGTTGAATTTGTTGTTGTTTTTCAATGTTGCGGTTGTTGTTGAGTTTGTTGGTGTTTTTCAATGTTGAGGTTGTTGTTGAATTTGTTGGTGTTTTTCAATGTTGAAGTTGTTTTTGAATTTGTTGGTGTTTTGCAATGTTGAGGTTGTTGTTGTTTTTCAATGTTGAGGTTGTTGTTGAATTTGTTGTTGTTTTTCAATGTTGAGGCTGTTGTTGAATTTGTTGGTGTTTTTCAATGTTGAGGTTGTTGTTGAATTTGTTGTCGTTTTTCAATGTTGAGGTTGTTGTTGAATTTGTTGCTTTTTTTCAATGTTGAGGTTATTGGTGTTTTTCAATGTTGAGGTTGTTGTTGTTTTTCAATATTGAGGTTGTTGTTGAATTTGTTGGCGTTTTCAATGTTGAGATTGTTGTTGAATTTTTTGGTGTTTTCAATGTTGAGTTTGTTGTTGAATTTGTTGCTGTTTTTCAATGTTGAGGTTGTTGTTGTTTTTCAATGTTGAGGTTGTTGTTGTTTTTCAATATTGACGTTGTTGTTGAATTTGATGGTGTTTTTCAATGTTGAGGTTGTTGTTGTTTTTCAATATTGAGGTTGTTGTTGAATTTGTTGGCGTTTTCAATGTTGAGATTGTTGTTGAATTTTTTGGTGTTTTCAATGTTGAGTCTTTTGTTGAATTTGTTGCTGTTTTTCAATGTTGAGGTTGTTGTTGTTTTTCAATGTTGAGGTTGTTGTTGAATTTGTTGGTGTTTTTCAATGTTGAGGTTGTTGTTGACTTTGTTGGTGTTTTTCAATGTTGAGGTTTTTGTTGAATTTGTTGGTGTTTTTCTATGTCGAGGTTGTTGTTGAATTTGTTGGTGTTTTTCAATGTCGAGTTTGTTGTTGAATTTGTTGTTGTTTTTCAACGTCGAGGTTGTTGTTGAATTTGTTGGTGTTTTTCAATGTTGAGGTTGTTTTTGTTTTTCAATGTTGAGGTTGTTGTTGAATTTGTTGCTTTTTCAATGTTGAGGTTGTTGTTGAATTTGTTGCTTTTTTCAATGTTGAGGTTGTTGGTGTTTTTCAATGTTGAGGTTGTTGTTGTTTTTCAATATTGAGGTTGTTGTTGAATTTGTTGGTGTTTTTCAATGTTGAGGTTGTTGTTGTTTTTCAATATTGAGGTTGTTGTTGAATTTGTTGGCATTTTCAATGTTGAGATTGTTGTTGAAATTGTTGGTGTTTTCAATGTTGAGGTTGTTGTTGAATTTGTTGGTGTTTTTCAATGTTGAGGTTTTTGTTGAATTTGTTGGTGTTTTTCTATGTCGAGGTTGTTGTTGAATTTGTTGGTGTTTTTCAATGTCGAGTTTGTTGTTGAATTTGTTGTTGTTTTTCAACGTCGAGGTTGTTGTTGAATTTGTTGGTGTTTTTCAATGTTGAGGTTGTTTTTGTTTTTCAATGTTGAGGTTGTTGTTGAATTTGTTGCTTTTTATCAATGTTGAGGTTGTTGTTGAATTTGTTGCTTTTTTTCAATGTTGAGGTTGTAGGTGTTTTTCAATGTTGAGGTTGTTGTTGTTTTTCAATATTGAGGTTGTTGTTGAATTTGTTGGTGTTTTTCAATGTTGAGGTTGTTGTTGAATTTGTTGGCATTTTCAATGTTGAGATTGTTGTTGAATTTGTTGGTGTTTTCAATGTTGAGTTTGTTGTTGAATTTGTTGGTGTTTTTCAATGTTGAGGTTGTTGTTGAATTTGTTGGTGTTTTTCAATGTTGAGGTTGTTGTTGAATTTGTTGGTGTTTTTCAATGTTGAGGTTGTTGTTGTTTTTCAATATTGAGGTTGTTGTTGAATTTGTTTGTGTTTTTCAATGTTGAGGTTGTTATTGAATTTGTTGGTGTTTTTCAATGTTGAGGTTGTTGTTGAATTTGTTGGTGTTTTTCAATGTTGAGGTTGTTGTTGTTTTTCAATATTGAGGTTGTTGTTGAATTTGTTTATGTTTTTCAATGTTGAGGTTGTTGTTGAATTTGTTGGTGTTTTTCAAATTCGAGGTTGTTGTTGAATTTGTTGGTGTTTTTCAATGTTGATGTTGTTGTTGAATTTGTTGGTGTTTTTCAAAGTTGAGGTTGTTGTTGAATTTGTTGGTGTTTTTCAAAGTTCAGGTTGTTTTTGAATTTGTTGGTGTTTTTCAATGTTGAGGTTGTTGTTGAATTTGTTCGTTTTTTTCAATGTTGAGGTTGTTGTTGAATTTGTTGGTGTTTTTTAATGTTGAGGTTGTTGTTGTTTTTCAATGTTGAGGTTGTTGTTGAATTTGTTGGTGTTTTTCAATGTTGAGGTTGTTGTTGAATTTGTTGGTGTTTTTCAATGTTGAGGTTGTTGTTGAATTTGTTGCTGTTTTTCAATGTTGAGGTTGTTGTTGTTTTTCAATATTGAGGTTGTTGTTGAATTTGTTTGTGTTTTTCAATGTTGAGGTTGTTGTTGAATTTGTTGGTGTTTTTCAAATTCGAGGTTGTTGTTGAATTTGTTGGTGTTATTCAATGTTGATGTTGTTGTTGAATTTGTTGGTGTTTTTCAATGTTGAGGTTGTTGTTGAATTTGTTCGTTTTTTTCAATGTTGAGGTTGTTGTTGAATTTGTTGGTGTTTTTCAATGTTGAGGTTGTATTTGAATTTGTTGTTGTTTTTCAATGTTGTGGTTGTTGTTGATTTTCAATGTTGTGGTTGTTGTTGAATTTGTTGGTGTTTTTAATGTTGAGGTTGTTGTTGAATTTGTTGGTGTTTTTCAATGTTGAGGTTGTTGTTGAATTTGTTGGTGTTTTCAATGTTGAGGTTGTTGTTGAATTTGTTGGTGTTTTTCAATGTTGAGGTTGTTGTTGAATTTGTTGGTGTTTTTCAATGTTGAGGTTGTTGTTGAATTTGTTGGTGTTTTTCAATGTTGAGGTTTTTGTTGAATTTGTTGGTGTTTTTCTATGTCCAGGTTGTTGTTGAATTTGTTGGTGTTTTTCAATGTCGAGTTTGTTGTTGAATTTGTTGTTGTTTTTCAATGTCGAGGTTGTTGTTGAATTTGTTGTTGTTTTTCAATGTTGAGGTTGTTTTTGTTTTTCAATGTTGAGGTTGTTGTTGAATTTGTTGTCGTTTTTCAATGTTGAGGTTGCTGTTGAATTTGTTGCTTTTTTTCAATGTTGAGGTTGTTGGTGTTTTTCAATGTTGAGGTTGTTGTTGTTTTTCAATATTGAGGTTGTTGTTGAATTTGTTGGTGTTTTTCAATGTTGAGGTTGTTGTTGTTTTTCAATATTGAGGTTGTTGTTGAATTTGTTGGCGTTTTCAATGTTGAGATTGTTGTTGAATTTTTTGCTGTTTTCAATGTTGAGTTTGTTGTTGAATTTGTTGGTGTTTTTCAATGTTGAGGTTGTTGTTGTTTTTCAATGTTGAGGTTGTTGTTGAATTTGTTGGTGTTTTTCAATGTTGAGGTTGTTGTTGTTTTTCAATGTTGAGGTTGTTGTTGAATTTGTTGGTGTTTTTGAATGTTGAGGTTGTTGTTGAATTTGTTGGTGTTTTTCAATGTTGAGGTTGTTGTTGAATTTGTTGGTGTTTTTCAATGTTGAGGTTGTTGTTGTTTTTCAATATTGAGGTTGTTGAATTTGTTTGTGTTTTTCAATTTTGAGGTTGTTGTTGAATTTGTTGGTGTTTTTCAAATTCGAGGTTATTGTTGAATTTGTTGGTGTTATTCAATGTTGATTTTGTTGTTGAATTTGTTGGTGTTTTTCAATGTTGAGGTTGTTGTTGAATTTGTTCGTTTTTTTCAATGTTGAGGTTGTTGTTGAATTTGTTGGTGTTTTTCAATGTTGAGGTTGTTTTTGAATTTGTTGTTGTTTTTCAATGTTGTGGTTGTTGTTCTTTTTCAATGTTGAGGTTGTTGTTGAATTTGTTGGTGTTTTTAATGTTGAGGTTGTTGTTGAAATTGTTGGTGTTTTTCAATGTTGAGGTTGTTGTTGAATTTGTTGGTGTTTTCAATGTTGAGGTTGTTGTTGAATTTGTTGGTGTTTTTCAATGTTGAGGTTGTTGTTGAATTTGTTGGTGTTTTTCAATGTTGAGGTTGTTGTTGAATTTGTTGGTGTTTTTCAATGTCGAGTTTGTTGTTGAATTTGTTGTTGTTTTTCAATGTCGAGGTTGTTGTTGAATTTGTTGGTGTTTTTCAATGTTGAGGTTGTTGTTGAATTTGCTGTCGTTTTTCAATGTTGAGGTTGTTGTTGAATTTGTTGGTTTTTTTCAATGTTGAGGTTGTTGGTGTTTTTCAATGTTGAGGTTGTTGTTGTTTTTCAATATTGAGGTTGTTGTCGAATTTGTTGGTGTTTTTCAATGTTGAGGTTGTTGTTGTTTTTCAATATTGAGGTTGTTGTTGAATTTGTTGGCGTTTTCAATGCTGAGATTGTTGTTGAATTTTTTGGTGTTTTCAATGTTGAGTTTGTTGTTGCTGTTTTTCAATGTTGAGGTTGTTGTTGTTTTTCAATGTTGAGGTTGTTGTTGAATTTGTTGGTGTTTTTCAATGTTGAGGTTGTTGTTGAATTTGTTGGTGTTTTTCAATGTTGAGGTTATTGTTGTTTTTCAATATTGAGGTTGTTGTTGAATTTGTTTGTGTTTTTCAATGTTGAGGTTGTTGTTGAATTTGTTGGTGTTTTTCAAATTCGAGGTTGTTGTTGAATTTGTTGGTGTTTTTCAAAGTTGAGGTTGTTGGTGTTTTTCAATGTTGAGGTTGTTGTTGAATTTGTTGGTGTTTTTCAATGTTGAGGTTTTTGTTGAATTGGTTGGTGTTTTTCTATGTCGAGGTTGTTGTTGAATTTGTTGGTGTTTTTCAATGTCGAGTTTGTTGTTGAATTTGTTGTTGTTTTTCAATGTCGAGGTTGTTGTTGAATTTGTTGGTGTTTTTCAATGTTGAGGTTGTTTCTGTTTTTCAATGTTGAGGTTGTTGTTGAATTTGTTGTCGTTTTTCAATGTTGAGGTTGTTGTTGAATTTGTTGCTTTTTTTCAATGTTGAGGTTGTTGGTGTTTTTCAATGTTGAGGTTGTTGTTGTTTTTCAATATTGAGGTTGTTCTTGAATTTGTTGGTGTTTTTCAATGTTGAGGTTGATGTTGTTTTTCAATATTGAGGTTGTTGTTGAATTTGTTGGCGTTTTCAATGTTGAGATTGTTGTTGTATTTTTTGGTGTTTTCAATGTTGAGTTTGTTGTTGAATTTGTTGCTGTTTTTCAATGTTGAGGTTGTTGTTGTTTTTCAATGTTGAGGTTGTTGTTGAATTTGTTTGTGTTTTTCAATGTTGAGGTTGTTGTTGAATTTGTTGGTGTTTTCAATGTTGAGGTTTTTGTTGAATTTGTTGGTGTTTTTCTATGTCGAGGTTGTTGTTGAATTTGTTGGTGTTTTTCAATGTCGAGTTTGTTGTTGAATTTGTTGTTGTTTTTCAACGTCGAAGTTGTTCTTGAATTTGTTGGTGTTTTTCAATGTTGAGGTTGTTTTTGTTTTACAATGTTGAGGTTGTTGTTGAATTTGTTGCTTTTTTCAATGTTGAGGTTGTTGTTGAATTTGTTGCTTTTTTCAATGTTGAGGTTGTTGGTGTTTTTCAATGTTGAGGTTGTTGTTGTTTTTCAATATTGAGGTTGTTGTTGAATTTGTTGCTGTTTTTCAATGTTGAGGTTGTTGTTGTTTTTCAATATTGAGGTTGTTGTTGAATTTGTTGGCATTTTCAATGTTGAGATTGTTGTTGAATTTGTTGGTGTTTTCAATGTTGAGTTTGTTGTTGAATTTGTTGGTGTTTTTCAATGTTGAGGTTTTTGTTGAATTTGTTGGTGTTTTTCAATGTTGAGGTTGTTGTTGAATTTGTTGGTGTTTTTCAATGTTGAGGTTGTTGTTGTTTTTCAATATTGAGGTTGTTGTTGAATTTGTTTGTGTTTTTCAATGTTGAGGTTGTTGTTGAATTTGTTGGTGTTTTTCAATGTTGAGGTTGTTGTTGAATTTGTTGGTGTTTCTCAATGTTGAGGTTGTTGTTGTTTTTCAATATTGAGGTTGTTGTTGAATTTGTTTATGTTTTTCAATGTTGAGGTTGTTGTTGAATTTGTTGGTGTTTTTCAAATTCGAGGTTGTTGTTGAATTTGTTGGTGTTTTTCAAAGTTGAGGTTGTTGTTGAATTTGTTGGTGTTTTTCAAAGTTCAGGTAGTTTTTGAATTTGTTGGTGTTTTTCAATGTTGAGGTTGTTGTTGAATTTGTTCGTTTTTTTCAATATTGAGGTTGTTGTTGAATTTGTTGGTGTTTTTTAATGTTGAGGTTGTTGTTGTTTTTCAATGTTGAGTTTGTTGTTGAATTTGTTGGTGTTTTTCAATGTTGAGGTTGTTGTTGAATTTGTTGGTGTTTTTCAATGTTGAGGTTGTTGTTGTTTTTCAATATTGAGGTTGTTGTTGAATTTGTTTGTGTTTTTCAATTTTGAGGTTGTTGTTGAATTTGTTGGTGTTTTTCAAATTCGAGGTTATTGTTGAATTTGTTGGTGTTATTCAATGTTGATGTTGTTGTTGAATTTGTTGGTGTTTTTCAATGTTGAGGTTGTTGTTGAATTTGTTCGTTTTTTTCAATGTTGAGGTTGTTGTTGAATTTGTTGGTGTTTTTCAATGTTGAGGTTGTTGTTGAATTTGTTGGTGTTTTTCAATGTTGAGGTTTTTGTTGAATTTGTTGGTGTTTTTCTATGTCCAGGTTGTTGTTGAATTTGTTGGTGTTTTTCAATGTCGAGTTTGTTGTTGAATTTGTTGTTGTTTTTCAATGTCGAGGTTGTTGTTGAATTTGTTGTTGTTTTTCAATGTTGAGGTTGTTTTTGTTTTTCAATGTTGAGGTTGTTGTTGAATTTGTTGTCGTTTTTCAATGTTGAGGTTGCTGTTGAATTTGTTGCTTTTTTTCAATGTTGAGGTTGTTGGTGTTTTTCAATGTTGAGGTTGTTGTTGTTTTTCAATATTGAGGTTGTTGTTGAATTTGTTGGTGTTTTTCAATGTTGAGGTTGTTGTTGTTTTTCAATATTGAGGTTGTTGTTGAATTTGTTGGCGTTTTCAATGTTGAGATTGTTGTTGAATTTTTTGCTGTTTTCAATGTTGAGTTTGTTGTTGAATTTGTTGGTGTTTTTCAATGTTGAGGTTGTTGTTGTTTTTCAATGTTGAGGTTGTTGTTGAATTTGTTGGTGTTTTTCAATGTTGAGGTTGTTGTTGTTTTTCAATGTTGAGGTTGTTGTTGTTTTTCAATGTTGAGGTTGTTGTTGAATTTGTTGGTGTTTTTGAATGTTGAGGTTGTTGTTGAATTTGTTGGTGTTTTTCAATGTTGAGGTTGTTGTTGAATTTGTTGGTGTTTTTCAATGTTGAGGTTGTTGTTGTTTTTCAATATTGAGGTTGTTGAATTTGTTTGTGTTTTTCAATTTTGAGGTTGTTGTTGAATTTGTTGGTGTTTTTCAAATTCGAGGTTATTGTTGAATTTGTTGGTGTTATTCAATGTTGATTTTGTTGTTGAATTTGTTGGTGTTTTTCAATGTTGAGGTTGTTGTTGAATTTGTTCGTTTTTTTCAATGTTGAGGTTGTTGTTGAATTTGTTGGTGTTTTTCAATGTTGAGGTTGTTTTTGAATTTGTTGTTGTTTTTCAATGTTGTGGTTGTTGTTCTTTTTCAATGTTGAGGTTGTTGTTGAATTTGTTGGTGTTTTTAATGTTGAGGTTGTTGTTGAATTTGTTGGTGTTTTTCAATGTTGAGGTTGTTGTTGAATTTGTTGGTGTTTTCAATGTTGAGGTTGTTGTTGAATTTGTTGGTGTTTTTCAATGTTGAGGTTGTTGTTGAATTTGTTGGTGTTTTTCAATGTTGAGGTTGTTGTTGAATTTGTTGGTGTTTTTCAATGTCGAGTTTGTTGTTGAATTTGTTGTTGTTTTTCAATGTCGAGGTTGTTGTTGAATTTGTTGGTGTTTTTCAATGTTGAGGTTGTTGTTGAATTTGTTGTCGTTTTTCAATGTTGAGGTTGTTGTTGAATTTGTTGGTTTTTTTCAATGTTGAGGTTGTTGGTGTTTTTCAATGTTGAGGTTGTTGTTGTTTTTCAATATTGAGGTTGTTGTCGAATTTGTTGGTGTTTTTCAATGTTGAGGTTGTTGTTGTTTTTCAATATTGAGGTTGTTGTTGAATTTGTTGGCGTTTTCAATGCTGAGATTGTTGTTGAATTTTTTGGTGTTTTCAATGTTGAGTTTGTTGTTGCTGTTTTTCAATGTTGAGGTTGTTGTTGTTTTTCAATGTTGAGGTTGTTGTTGAATTTGTTGGTGTTTTTCAATGTTGAGGTTGTTGTTGAATTTGTTGGTGTTTTTCAATGTTGAGGTTATTGTTGTTTTTCAATATTGAGGTTGTTGTTGAATTTGTTTGTGTTTTTCAATGTTGAGGTTGTTGTTGAATTTGTTGGTGTTTTTCAAATTCGAGGTTGTTGTTGAATTTGTTGGTGTTTTTCAAAGTTGAGGTTGTTGGTGTTTTTCAATGTTGAGGTTGTTGTTGAATTTGTTGGTGTTTTTCAATGTTGCGGTTTTTGTTGAATTGGTTGGTGTTTTTCTATGTCGAGGTTGTTGTTGAATTTGTTGGTGTTTTTCAATGTCGAGTTTGTTGTTGAATTTGTTGTTGTTTTTCAATGTCGAGGTTGTTGTTGAATTTGTTGGTGTTTTTCAATGTTGAGGTTGTTTCTGTTTTTCAATGTTGAGGTTGTTGTTGAATTTGTTGTCGTTTTTCAATGTTGAGGTTGTTGTTGAATTTGTTGCTTTTTTTCAATGTTGAGGTTGTTGGTGTTTTTCAATGTTGAGGTTGTTGTTGTTTTTCAATATTGAGGTTGTTCTTGAATTTGTTGGTGTTTTTCAATGTTGAGGTTGATGTTGTTTTTCAATATTGAGGTTGTTGTTGAATTTGTTGGCGTTTTCAATGTTGAGATTGTTGTTGTATTTTTTGGTGTTTTCAATGTTGAGTTTGTTGTTGAATTTGTTGCTGTTTTTCAATGTTGAGGTTGTTGTTGTTTTTCAATGTTGAGGTTGTTGTTGAATTTGTTTGTGTTTTTCAATGTTGAGGTTGTTGTTGAATTTGTTGGTGTTTTCAATGTTGAGGTTTTTGTTGAATTTGTTGGTGTTTTTCTATGTCGAGGTTGTTGTTGAATTTGTTGGTGTTTTTCAATGTCGAGTTTGTTGTTGAATTTGTTGTTGTTTTTCAACGTCGAAGTTGTTCTTGAATTTGTTGGTGTTTTTCAATGTTGAGGTTGTTTTTGTTTTACAATGTTGAGGTTGTTGTTGAATTTGTTGCTTTTTTTCAATGTTGAGGTTGTTGTTGAATTTGTTGCTTTTTTCAATGTTGAGGTTGTTGGTGTTTTTCAATGTTGAGGTTGTTGTTGTTTTTCAATATTGAGGTTGTTGTTGAATTTGTTGCTGTTTTTCAATGTTGAGGTTGTTGTTGTTTTTCAATATTGAGGTTGTTGTTGAATTTGTTGGCATTTTCAATGTTGAGATTGTTGTTGAATTTGTTGGTGTTTTCAATGTTGAGTTTGTTGTTGAATTTGTTGGTGTTTTTCAATGTTGAGGTTTTTGTTGAATTTGTTGGTGTTTTTCAATGTTGAGGTTGTTGTTGAATTTGTTGGTGTTTTTCAATGTTGAGGTTGTTGTCGTTTTTCAATATTGAGGTTGTTGTTGAATTTGTTTGTGTTTTTCAATGTTGAGGTTGTTGTTGAATTTGTTGGTGTTTTTCAATGTTGAGGTTGTTGTTGAATTTGTTGGTGTTTCTCAATGTTGAGGTTGTTGTTGTTTTTCAATATTGAGGTTGTTGTTGAATTTGTTTATGTTTTTCAATGTTGAGGTTGTTGTTGAATTTCTTGGTGTTTTTCAAATTCGAGGTTGTTGTTGAATTTGTTGGTGTTTTTCAAAGTTGAGGTTGTTGTTGAATTTGTTGGTGTTTTTCAAAGTTCAGGTAGTTTTTGAATTTGTTGGTGTTTTTCAATGTTGAGGTTGTTGTTGAATTTGTTCGTTTTTTTCAATATTGAGGTTGTTGTTGAATTTGTTGGTGTTTTTTAATGTTGAGGTTGTTGTTGTTTTTCAATGTTGAGTTTGTTGTTGAATTTGTTGGTGTTTTTCAATGTTGAGGTTGTTGTTGAATTTGTTGGTGTTTTTCAATGTTGAGGTTGTTGTTGTTTTTCAATATTGAGGTTGTTGTTGAATTTGTTTGTGTTTTTCAATTTTGAGGTTGTTGTTGAATTTGTTGGTGTTTTTCAAATTCGAGGTTATTGTTGAATTTGTTGGTGTTATTCAATGTTGATGTTGTTGTTGAATTTGTTGGTGTTTTTCAATGTTGAGGTTGTTGTTGAATTTGTTCGTTTTTTTCAATGTTGAGGTTGTTGTTGAATTTGTTGGTGTTTTTCAATGTTGAGGTTGTTTTTGAATTTGTTGTTGTTTTTCAATGTTGTGGTTGTTGTTGTTTTTCAATGTTGAGGTTGTTGTTGAATTTGTTGGTGTTTTTAATGTTGAGGTTGTTGTTGAACTTGTTGGTGTTTTTCAATGTTGAGGTTGTTGTTGAATTTGTTGGTGTTTTCAATGTTGAGGTTGTTGTTGAATTTGTTGGTGTTTTTCAATGTTGAGGTTGTTGTTGAATTTGTTCGTGTTTTTCAATGTTGAGGTTGTTGTTGAATTTGTTGGTGTTTTTCATTGTTGAGGTTGTTGTTGAATTTGTTGGTGTTTTTCTATGTCGAGGTTGTTGTTGAATTTGTTGGTGTTTTTCAATGTCGAGTTTGTTGTTGAATTTGTTGTTGTTTTTCAATGTTGAGGCTGTTGTTGAATTTGTTGGTGTTTTTCAATGTTGAGGTTGTTGTTGAATTTGTTGTCGTTTTTCAATGTTGAGGTTGTTGTTGAATTTGTTGCTTTTTTCAATGTTGAGGTTATTGGTGTTTTTCAATGTTGAGGTTGTTGTTGTTTTTCAATATTGAGGTTGTTGTTGAATTTGTTGGCGTTTTCAATGTTGAGATTGTTGTTGAATTTTTTGGTGTTTTCAATGTTGAGTTTGTTCTTGAATTTGTTGCTGTTTTTCAATGTTGAGGTTGTTGTTGTTTTTCAATGTTGAGGTTGTTGTTGAATTTGTTGGTGTTTTTCAATATTGAGGTTGTTGTTGAATTTGTTGGTGTTTTTCAATGTTGAGGTTTTTGTTGAATTTGTTGGTGTTTTTCTATGTCGAGGTTGTTGTTGAATTTGTTGGTGTTTTTCAATGTCGAGTTTGTTGTTGAATTTGTTGTTGTTTTTCAACGTCGAAGTTGTTGTTGAATTTGTTGGTGTTTTTCAATGTTGAGGTTGTTGTTGAATTTGTTGCTTTTTTTCAATGTTGAGGTTGTTGTTGAATTTGTTGCTTTTTTCAATGTTGAGGTTGTTGGTGTTTTTCAATGTTGAGGTTGTTGTTGTTTTTCAATATTGAGGTTGTTGTTGAATTTGTTGCTGTTTTTCAATGTTGAGGTTGTTGTTGTTTTTCAATATTGAGGTTGTTGTTGAATTTGTTGGCATTTTCAATGTTGAGATTGTTGTTGAATTTGTTGGTGTTTTCAATGTTGAGTTTGTTGTTGAATTTGTTGGTGTTTTTCAATGTTGAGGTTGTTGTTGAATTTGTTGGTGTTTTTCAATGTTGAGGTTGTTGTTGAATTTGTTGGTGTTTTTCAATGTTGAGGTTGTTGTTGTTTTTCAATATTGAGGTTGTTGTTGAATTTGTTTTTGTTTTTCAATGTTGAGGTTGTTGTTGAATTTGTTGGTGTTTTTCAATGTTGAGGTTGTTGTTCAATTTGTTGGTGTTTTTCAATGTTGAGGTTGTTGTTGTTTTTCAATATTGAGGTTGTTCTTGAATTTGTTTATGTTTTTCAATGTTGAGGTTGTTGTTGAATTTGTTGGTGTTTTTCAAATTCGAGGTTGTTGTTGAATTTGTTGGTGTTTTTCAATGTTGATGTTGTTGTTGAATTTGTTGGTGTTTTTCAAAGTTGAGGTTGTTGTTGAATTTGTTGGTGTTTTTCAAAGTTCAGGTTGTTTTTGAATTTGTTGCTGTTTTTCAATGTTGAGGTTGTTGTTGAATTTGTTCGTTTTTTTCAATATTGAGGTTGTTGTTGAATTTGTTGGTGTTTTTTAATGTTGAGGTTGTTGTTGTTTTTCAATGTTGAGTTTGTTGTTGAATTTGTTGGTGTTTTTCAATGTTGAGGTTGTTGTTGAATTTGTTGGTGTTTTTCAATGTTGAGGTTGTTGTTGAATTTGTTGTCGTTTTTCAATGTTGAGGTTGTTGTTGAATTTGTTGCTTTTTTTCAATGTTGAGGTTGTTGGTGTTTTTCAATGTTGAGGTTGTTGTTGTTTTTCAATATTGAGGTTGTTGTCGAATTTGTTGGTGTTTTTCAATGTTGAGGTTGTTGTTGTTTTTCAATATTGAGGTGGTTGTTGAATTTGTTGGCGTTTTCAATGTTGAGATTGTTGTTGAATTTTTTGGTGTTTTCAATGTTGAGTTTGTTGTTGAATTTGTTGCTGTTTTTCAATGTTGAGGTTGTTGTTGTTTTTCAATGTTGAGGTTCTTGTTGAATTTGTTGGTGTTTTTCAATATTGAGGTTGTTGTTGAATTTGTTGGTGTTTTTCAATGTTGAGGTTCTTGTTGAATTTGTTGGTGTTTTTCTATGTCGAGGTTGTTGTTGAATTTGATGGTGTTTTTCAATGTCGAGTTTGTTGTTGAATTTGTTGTTGTTTTTCAACGTCGAAGTTGTTGTTGAATTTGTTGGTGTTTTTCAATGTTGAGGTTGTTGTTGAATTTGTTGCTTTTTTTCAATGTTGAGGTTGTTGTTGAATTTGTTGCTTTTTTCAATGTTGAGGTTGTTGGTGTTTTTCAATGTTGAGGTTGTTGTTGTTTTTCAATATTGAGGTTGTTGTTGAATTTGTTGCTGTTTTTCAATGTTGAGGTTGTTGTTGTTTTTCAATATTGAGGTTGTTGTTGAATTTGTTGGCATTTTCAATGTTGAGATTGTTGTTGAATTTGTTGGTGTTTTCAATGTTGAGTTTGTTGTTGAATTTGTTGGTGTTTGTCAATGTTGAGGTTTTTGTTGAATTTGTTGGTGTTTTTCAATGTTGAGGTTGTTGTTGAATTTGTTGGTGTTTTTCAATGTTGAGGTTGTTGTTGTTTTTCAATATTGAGGTTGTTGTTGAATTTGGTTGTGTTTTTCAAAGTTGAGGTTGTTGTTGAATTTGTTGGTGTTTTTCAATGTTGTGGTTGTTGTTGAATTTGTTGGTGTTTTTCAATGTTGAGGTTGTTGTTGTTTTTCAATATTGAGGTTGTTGTTGAATTTGTTTATGTTTTTCAATGTTGAGGTTGTTGTTGAATTTGTTGGTGTTTTTCAAATTCGAGGTTGTTGTTGAATTTGTTGGTGTTTTTCAATGTTGATGTTGTTGTTGAATTTGTTGGTGTTTTTCAAAGTTGAGGTTGTTGTTGAATTTGTTGGTGTTTTTCAAAGTTCAGGTAGTTTTTGAATTTGTTGGTGTTTTTCAATGTTGAGGTTGTTGTTGAATTTGTTCGTTTTTTTCAATATTGAGGTTGTTGTTGAATTTGTTGGTGTTTTTTAATGTTGAGGTTGTTGTTGTTTTTCAATGTTGAGTTTGTTGTTGAATTTGTTGGTGTTTTTCAATGTTGAGGTTGTTGTTGAATTTGTTGGTGTTTTTCAATATTGAGGTTGTTGTTGAATGTGTTGATGTTTTTCAATGTTGAGGTTGTTGTTGTTTTTCAATATTGAGGTTGTTGTTGAATTTGTTTGTGTTTTTCAATTTTGAGGTTGTTGTTGAATTTGTTGGTGTTTTTCAAATTCGAGGTTATTGTTGAATTTGTTGGTGTTATTCAATGTTCATGTTGTTGTTGAATTTGTTGGTGTTTTTCAATGTTGAGGTTGTTGTTGAATTTGTTCGTTTTTTTCAATGTTGAGGTTGTTGTTGAATTTGTTGGTGTTTTTCAATGTTGAGGTTGTTTTTCAATTTGTTGTTGTTTTTCAATGTTGTGGTTGTTGTTGTTTTTCAATGTTGAGGTTGTTGTTGAATTTGTTGGTGTTTTTAATGTTGAGGTTGTTGTTGAATTTGTTGGTGTTTTTCAATGTTGAGGTTGTTGTTGAATTTGTTGGTGTTTTTCAATGTTGAGGTTGTTGTTGAATTTGTTGGTGTTTTTCATTGTTGAGGTTTTTGTTGAATTTGTTGGTGTTTTTCTATGTCGAGGTTCTTGTTGAATTTGTTGGTGTTTTTCAATGTCGAGTTTGTTGTTGAATTTGTTGTTGTTGTTCAATGTTGAGGTTGTTGTTGAATTTGTTGTCGTTTTTCAATGTTGAGGTTGTTGTTGAATTTGTTGCTTTTTTTCAATGTTGAGGTTGTTGGTGTTTTTCAATGTTGAGGTTGTTGTTGTTTTTCAATATTGAGGTTGTTGTCGAATTTGTTGGTGTTTTTCAATGTTGAGGTTGTTGTTGTTTTTCAATATTGAGGTTGTTGTTGAATTTGTTGGCGTTTTCAATGTTGAGATTGTTGTTGAATTTTTTGGTGTTTTCAATGTTGAGTTTGTTGTTGAATTTGTTGCTGTTTTTCAATGTTGAGGTTGTTGTTGTTTTTCAATGTTGAGGTTGTTGTTGAATTTGTTGGTGTTTTTCAATATTGAGGTTGTTGTTGAATTTGTTGGTGTTTTTCAATGTTGAGGTTTTTGTTGAATTTGTTGGTGTTTTTCTATGTCGAGGTTGTTGTTGAATTTGTTGGTGTTTTTCAATGTTGAGTTTGTTGTTGAATTTGTTGGTGTTTTTCAATGTTGAGGTTGTTGTTGAATTTGTTGGTGTTTTTCAATGTTGAGGTTGTTGTTGTTTTTCAATATTGAGGTTGTTGTTGAATTTGTTTTTGTTTTTCAATGTTGAGGTTGTTGTTGAATTTGTTGGTGTTTTTCAATGTTGAGGTTGTTGTTCAATTTGTTGGTGTTTTTCAATGTTGAGGTTGTTGTTGTTTTTCAATATTGAGGTTGTTCTTGAATTTGTTTATGTTTTTCAATGTTGAGGTTGTTGTTGAATTTGTTGGTGTTTTTCAAATTCGAGGTTGTTGTTGAATTTGTTGGTGTTTTTCAATGTTGATGTTGTTGTTGAATCCGTTGGTGTTTTTCAAAGTTGAGGTTGTTGTTGAATTTGTTGGTGTTTTTCAAAGTTCAGGTTGTTTTTGAATTTGTTGGTGTTTTTCAATGTTGAGGTTGTTGTTGAATTTGTTCGTTTTTTTCAATATTGAGGTTGTTGTTGAATTTGTTGGTGTTTTTTAATGTTGAGGTTGTTGTTGTTTTTCAATGTTGAGTTTGTTGTTGAATTTGTTGGTGTTTTTCAATGTTGAGGTTGTTGTTGAATTTGTTGGTGTTTTTCAATGTTGAGGTTGTTGTTGAATTTGTTGCTTTTTTTCAATGTTGAAGTTGTTGGTGTTTTTCAATGTTGAGGTTGTTGTTGTTTTTCAATATTGAGGTTGTTGTCGAATTTGTTGGTGTTTTTCAATGTTGAGGTTGTTGTTGTTTTTCAATATTGAGGTTGTTGTTGAATTTGTTGGCGTTTTCAATGTTGAGATTGTTGTTGAATTTTTTGGTGTTTTCAATGTTGAGTTTGTTGTTGAATTTGTTGCTGTTTTTCAATGTTGAGGTTGTTGTTGTTTTTCAATGTTGAGGTTGTTGTTGAATTTGTTGGTGTTTTTCAATATTGAGGTTGTTGTTGTTTTTCAATATTGAGGTTGTTGTTGAATTTGTTGGCGTTTTCAATGTTGAGATTGTTGTTGAATTTTTTGGTGTTTTCAATGTTGAGTTTGTTGTTGAATTTGTTGCTGTTTTTCAATGTTGAGGTTGTTGTTGTTTTTCAATGTTGAGGTTGTTGTTGAATTTGTTGGTGTTTTTCAATATTGAGGTTGTTGTTGAATTTGTTGGTGTTTTTCAATGTTGAGGTTTTTGTTGAATTTGTTGGTGTTTTTCTATGTCGAGGTTGTTGTTGAATTTGTTGGTGTTTTTCAATGTCGAGTTTGTTGTTGAATTTGTTGTTGTTTTTCAACGTCGAAGTTGTTGTTGAATTTGTTGGTGTTTTTCAATGTTGAGGTTGTTGTTAAATTTGTTGCTTTTTTTCAATGTTGAGGTTGTTGTTGAATTTGTTGCTTTTTTCAATGTTGAGGTTGTTGGTGTTTTTCAATGTTGAGGTTGTTGTTGTTTTTCAATATTGAGGTTGTTGTTGAATTTGTTGCTGTTTTTCAATGTTGAGGTTGTTGTTGTTTTTCAATATTGAGGTTGTTGTTGAATTTGTTGGCATTTTCAATGTTGAGATTGTTGTTGAATTTGTTGGTGTTTTCAATGTTGAGTTTGTTGTTGAATTTGTTGGTGTTTTTCAATGTTGAGGTTGTTGTTGAATTTGTTGTTGTTTTTCAACGTCGAGGTTGTTCTTGAATTTGTTGGTGTTTTTCAATGCTGAGGTTGTTTTTGTTTTTCAATGTTGAGGTTGTTGTTGAATTTGTTGCTTTTTTTCAATGTTGAGGTTGTTGTTGAATTTGTTGCTTTTTTCAATGTTGAGGTTGTTGGTGTTTTTCAATGTTGAGGTTGTTGTTGTTTTTCAATATTGAGGTTGTTGTTGAATTTGTTGCTGTTTTTCAATGTTGAGGTTGTTGTTGTTTTTCAATATTGAGGTTGTTGTTGAATTTGTTGGCATTTTCAATGTTGAGATTGTTGTTGAATTTGTTGGTGTTTTCTATGTTGAGTTTGTTGTTGAATTTGTTGGTGTTTTTCAATGTTGAGGTTTTTGTTGAATTTGTTGGTGTTTTTCAATGTTGAGGTTGTTGTTGAATTTGTTGGTGTTTTTCAATGTTGAGGTTGTTGTTGTTTTTCAATATTGAGGTTGTTGTTGAATTTGTTTGTGTTTTTCAATGTTGAGGTTGTTGTTGAATTTGTTGGTGTTTTTCAATGTTGAGGTTGTTGTTGAATTTGTTGGTGTTTTTCAATGTTGAGGTTGTTGTTGTTTTTCAATATTGAGGTTGTTGTTGAATTTGTTCATGTTTTTCAATGTTGAGGTTGTTGTTGAATTTGTTGGTGTTTTTCAAATTCGAGGTTGTTGTTGAATTTGTTGGTGTTTTTCAATGTTGATGTTGTTGTTGAATTTGTTGGTGTTTTTCAAAGTTGAGGTTGTTGTTGAATTTGTTGGTGTTTTTCAAAGTTCAGGTAGTTTTTGAATTTGTTGGTGTTTTTCAATGTTGAGGTTGTTGTTGAATTTGTTCGTTTTTTTCAATATTGAGGTTGTTGTTGAATTTGTTGGTGTTTTTTAATGTTGAGGTTGTTGTTGTTTTTCAATGTTGAGTTTGTTGTTGAATTTGTTGGTGTTTTTCAATGTTGAGGTTGTTGTTGAATTTGTTGGTGTTTTTCAATGTTGATGTTGTTGTTGTTTTTCAATATTGAGGTTGTTGTTGAATTTGTTTGTGTTTTTCAATTTTGAGGTTGTTGTTGAATTTGTTGGTGTTTTTCAAATTCGAGGTTATTGTTGAATTTGTTGGTGTTATTCAATGTTGATGTTGTTGTTGAATTTGTTGGTGTTTTTCAATGTTGAGGTTGTTGTTGAATTTGTTCGTTTTTTTCAATGTTGAGGTTGTTGTTGAATTTGTTGGTGTTTTTCAATGTTGAGGTTGTTTTTGACTTTGTTGTTGTTTTTCAATGTTGTGGTTGTTGTTGTTTTTCAATGTTGAGGTTGTTGTTGAATTTGTTGGTGTTTTTAATGTTGAGGTTGTTGTTGAATTTGTTGGTGTTTTTCAATGTTGAGTTTGTTGTTGAATTTGTTGGTGTTTTTCAATGTTGAGGTTGTTGTTGTTTTTCAATGTTGAGATTGTTGTTGAATTTGCTGGTGTTTTTCAATGTCGAGGTTGTTATTGAATTTGTTGGTGTTTTTCAATGTTGAGGTTGTTGTTGAATTTGTTGGTGTTTTTCAATGTTGAGGTTGTTGTTGTTTTTCAATATTGAGGTTGTTGTTGAATTTGTTTATGTTTTTCAATGTTGAGGTTGTTGTTGAATTTGTTGGTGTTTTTTAATGTTGAGGTTGTTGTTTTTCAATGTTGAGGTTGTTGTTGAATTTGTTGGTGTTTTTCAATGTTGAGGTTGTTGTTGAATTTGTTGGTGTTTTTCAATGTTGAGGTTGTTGTTGAATTTGTTGCTGTTTTTCAATGTTGAGGTTGTTGTTGTTTTTCAATATTGAGGTTGTTGTTGAATTTGTTTGTGTTTTTCAATGTTGAGGTTGTTGTTGAATTTGTTGGTGTTTTTCAAATTCGAGGTTGTTGTTGAATTTGTTGGTGTTATTCAATGTTGATGTTGTTGTTGAATTTGTTGGTGTTTTTCAATGTTGAGGTTGTTGTTGAATTTGTTCGTTTTTTTCAATGTTGAGGTTGTTGTTGAATTTGTTGGTGTTTTTCAATGTTGAGGTTGTATTTGAATTTGTTGTTGTTTTTCAATGTTGTGGTTGTTGTTGATTTTCAATGTTGTTGTTGTTGTTGAATTTGTTGGTGTTTTTAATGTTGAGGTTGTTGTTGAATTTGTTGGTGTTTTTCAATGTTGAGGTTGTTGTTGAATTTGTTGGTGTTTTCAATGTTGAGGTTGTTGTTGAATTTGTTGGTGTTTTTCAATGTTGAGGTTGTTGTTGAATTTGTTGGTGTTTTTCAATGTTGAGGTTGTTGTTGAATTTGTTGGTGTTTTTCAATGTTGAGGTTGTTGTTGTTTTTCAATGTTGAGGTTGTTGTTGAACTTGTTGGTGTTTTTGAATGTTGAGGTTGTTGTTGAATTTGTTGGTGTTTTTCAATGTTGAGGTTGTTGTTGAATTTGTTGGTGTTTTTCAATGTTGAGGTTGTTGTTGTTTTTCAATATTGAGGTTGTTGAATTTGTTTGTGTTTTTCAATTTTGAGGTTGTTGTTGAATTTGTTGGTGTTTTTCAAATTCGAGGTTATTGTTGAATTTGTTGGTGTTATTCAATGTTGATGTTGTTGTTGAATTTGTTGGTGTTTTTCAATGTTGAGGTTGTTGTTGAATTTGTTCGTTTTTTTCAATGTTGAGGTTGTTGTTGAATTTGTTGGTGTTTTTCAATGTTGAGGTTGTTTTTGAATTTGTTGTTGTTTTTCAATGTTGTGGTTGTTGTTCTTTTTCAATGTTGAGGTTGTTGTTGAATTTGTTGGTGTTTTTAATGTTGAGGTTGTTGTTGAATTTGTTGGTGTTTTTCAATGTTGAGGTTGTTGTTGAATTTGTTGGTGTTTTCAATGTTGAGGTTGTTGTTGAATTTGTTGGTGTTTTTCAATGTTGAGGTTGTTGTTGAATTTGTTGGTGTTTTTCAATGTTGAGGTTGTTGTTGAATTTGTTGGTGTTTTTCAATGTCGAGTTTGTTGTTGAATTTGTTGTTGTTTTTCAATGTCGAGGTTGTTGTTGAATTTGTTGGTGTTTTTCAATGTTGAGGTTGTTGTTGAATTTGTTGTCGTTTTTCAATGTTGAGGTTGTTGTTGAATTTGTTGGTTTTTTTCAATGTTGAGGTTGTTGGTGTTTTTCAATGTTGAGGTTGTTGTTGTTTTTCAATATTGAGGTTGTTGTCGAATTTGTTGGTGTTTTTCAATGTTGAGGTTGTTGTTGTTTTTCAATATTGAGGTTGTTGTTGAATTTGTTGGCGTTTTCAATGCTGAGATTGTTGTTGAATTTTTTGGTGTTTTCAATGTTGAGTTTGTTGTTGCTGTTTTTCAATGTTGAGGTTGTTGTTGTTTTTCAATGTTGAGGTTGTTGTTGAATTTGTTGGTGTTTTTCAATGTTGAGGTTGTTGTTGAATTTGTTGGTGTTTTTCAATGTTGAGGTTATTGTTGTTTTTCAATATTGAGGTTGTTGTTGAATTTGTTTGTGTTTTTCAATGTTGAGGTTGTTGTTGAATTTGTTGGTGTTTTTCAAATTCGAGGTTGTTGTTGAATTTGTTGGTGTTTTTCAAAGTTGAGGTTGTTGGTGTTTTTCAATGTTGAGGTTGTTGTTGAATTTGTTGGTGTTTTTCAATGTTGAGGTTTTTGTTGAATTGGTTGGTGTTTTTCTATGTCGAGGTTGTTGTTGAATTTGTTGGTGTTTTTCAATGTCGAGTTTGTTGTTGAATTTGTTGTTGTTTTTCAATGTCGAGGTTGTTGTTGAATTTGTTGGTGTTTTTCAATGTTGAGGTTGTTTCTGTTTTTCAATGTTGAGGTTGTTGTTGAATTTGTTGTCGTTTTTCAATGTTGAGGTTGTTGTTGAATTTGTTGCTTTTTTTCAATGTTGAGGTTGTTGGTGTTTTTCAATGTTGAGGTTGTTGTTGTTTTTCAATATTGAGGTTGTTCTTGAATTTGTTGGTGTTTTTCAATGTTGAGGTTGATGTTGTTTTTCAATATTGAGGTTGTTGTTGAATTTGTTGGCGTTTTCAATGTTGAGATTGTTGTTGTATTTTTTGGTGTTTTCAATGTTGAGTTTGTTGTTGAATTTGTTGCTGTTTTTCAATGTTGAGGTTGTTGTTGTTTTTCAATGTTGAGGTTGTTGTTGAATTTGTTTGTGTTTTTCAATGTTGAGGTTGTTGTTGAATTTGTTGGTGTTTTCAATGTTGAGGTTTTTGTTGAATTTGTTGGTGTTTTTCTATGTCGAGGTTGTTGTTGAATTTGTTGGTGTTTTTCAATGTCGAGTTTGTTGTTGAATTTGTTGTTGTTTTTCAACGTCGAAGTTGTTCTTGAATTTGTTGGTGTTTTTCAATGTTGAGGTTGTTTTTGTTTTACAATGTTGAGGTTGTTGTTGAATTTGTTGCTTTTTTCAATGTTGAGGTTGTTGTTGAATTTGTTGCTTTTTTCAATGTTGAGGTTGTTGGTGTTTTTCAATGTTGAGGTTGTGTTGTTTTTCAATATTGAGGTTGTTGTTGAATTTGTTGCTGTTTTTCAATGTTGAGGTTGTTGTTGTTTTTCAATATTGAGGTTGTTGTTGAATTTGTTGGCATTTTCAATGTTGAGATTGTTGTTGAATTTGTTGGTGTTTTCAATGTTGAGTTTGTTGTTGAATTTGTTGGTGTTTTTCAATGTTGAGGTTTTTGTTGAATTTGTTGGTGTTTTTCAATGTTGAGGTTGTTGTTGAATTTGTTGGTGTTTTTCAATGTTGAGGTTGTTGTTGTTTTTCAATATTGAGGTTGTTGTTGAATTTGTTTGTGTTTTTCAATGTTGAGGTTGTTGTTGAATTTGTTGGTGTTTTTCAATGTTGAGGTTGTTGTTGAATTTGTTGGTGTTTTTCAATGTTGAGGTTGTTGTTGTTTTTCAATATTGAGGTTGTTGTTGAATTTGTTTATGTTTTTCAATGTTGAGGTTGTTGTTGAATTTGTTGGTGTTTTTCAAATTCGAGGTTGTTGTTGAATTTGTTGGTGTTTTTCAAAGTTGAGGTTGTTGTTGAATTTGTTGGTGTTTTTCAAAGTTCAGGTTGTTTTTGAATTTGTTGGTGTTTTTCAATGTTGAGGTTGTTGTTGAATTTGTTCGTTTTTTTCAATATTGAGGTTGTTGTTGAATTTGTTGGTGTTTTTTAATGTTGAGGTTGTTGTTGTTTTTCAATGTTGAGTTTGTTGTTGAATTTGTTGGTGTTTTTCAATGTTGAGGTTGTTGTTGAATTTGTTGGTGTTTTTCAATGTTGAGGTTGTTGTTGTTTTTCAATAGTGAGGTTGTTGTTGAATTTGTTTGTGTTTTTCAATTTTGAGGTTGTTGTTGAATTTGTTGGTGTTTTTCAAATTCGAGGTTATTGTTGAATTTGTTGGTGTTATTCAATGTTGATGTTGTTGTTGAATTTGTTGGTGTTTTTCAATGTTGAGGTTGTTGTTGAATTTGTTCGTTTTTTTCAATGTTGAGGTTGTTGTTGA
This sequence comes from Isurus oxyrinchus, assembly GCA_026770705.1. Lineage (NCBI taxonomy): Eukaryota > Metazoa > Chordata > Chondrichthyes > Lamniformes > Lamnidae > Isurus > Isurus oxyrinchus. Next base: position 37,457 of record JANJGN010000268.1, on the reverse strand, counting down.
ATTTGTTGGTGTTTTTCAATGTTGAGGTTGTTTTTGAATTTGTTGTTGTTTTTCAATGTTGTGGTTGTTGTTGTTTTTCAATGTTGAGGTTGTTGTTGAATTTGTTGGTGTTTTTAATGTTGAGGTTGTTGTTGAACTTGTTGGTGTTTTTCAATGTTGAGGTTGTTGTTGAATTTGTTGGTGTTTTCAATGTTGAGGTTGTTGTTGAATTTGTTGGTGTTTTTCAATGTTGAGGTTGTTGTTGAATTTGTTGGTGTTTTTCAATGTTGAGGTTGTTGTTGAATTTGTTGGTGTTTTTCATTGTTGAGGTTTTTGTTGAATTTGTTGGTGTTTTTCTATGTCGAGGTTGTTGTTGAATTTGTTGGTGTTTTTCAATGTCGAGTTTGTTGTTGAATTTGTTGTTGTTTTTCAATGTTGAGGCTGTTGTTGAATTTGTTGGTGTTTTTCAATGTTGAGGTTGTTGTTGAATTTGTTGTCGTTTTTCAATGTTGAGGTTGTTGTTGAATTTGTTGCTTTTTTCAATGTTGAGGTTATTGGTGTTTTTCAATGTTGAGGTTGTTGTTGTTTTTCAATATTGAGGTTGTTGTTGAATTTGTTGGCGTTTTCAATGTTGAGATTGTTGTTGAATTTTTTGGTGTTTTCAATGTTGAGTTTGTTCTTGAATTTGTTGCTGTTTTTCAATGTTGAGGTTGTTGTTGTTTTTCAATGTTGAGGTTGTTGTTGAATTTGTTGGTGTTTTTCAATATTGAGGTTGTTGTTGAATTTGTTGGTGTTTTTCAATGTTGAGGTTTTTGTTGAATTTGTTGGTGTTTTTCTATGTCGAGGTTGTTGTTGAATTTGTTGGTGTTTTTCAATGTCGAGTTTGTTGTTGAATTTGTTGTTGTTTTTCAACGTCGAAGTTGTTGTTGAATTTGTTGGTGTTTTTCAATGTTGAGGTTGTTGTTGAATTTGTTGCTTTTTTTCAATGTTGAGGTTGTTGTTGAATTTGTTGCTTTTTTCAATGTTGAGGTTGTTGGTGTTTTTCAATGTTGAGGTTGTTGTTGTTTTTCAATATTGAGGTTGTTGTTGAATTTGTTGCTGTTTTTCAATGTTGAGGTTGTTGTTGTTTTTCAATATTGAGGTTGTTGTTGAATTTGTTGGCATTTTCAATGTTGAGATTGTTTTTGAATTTGTTGGTGTTTTCAATGTTGAGTTTGTTGTTGAATTTGTTGGTGTTTTTCAATGTTGTGGTTGTTGTTGAATTTGTTGGTGTTTTTCAATGTTGAGGTTGTTGTTGAATTTGTTGGTGTTTTTCAATGTTGAGGTTGTTGTTGTTTTTCAATATTGAGGTTGTTGTTGAATTTGTTTTTGTTTTTCAATGTTGAGGTTGTTGTTGAATTTGTTGGTGTTTTTCAATGTTGAGGTTGTTGTTCAATTTGTTGGTGTTTTTCAATGTTGAGGTTGTTGTTGTTTTTCAATATTGAGGTTGTTCTTGAATTTGTTTATGTTTTTCAATGTTGAGGTTGTTGTTGAATTTGTTGGTGTTTTTCAAATTCGAGGTTGTTGTTGAATTTGTTGGTGTTTTTCAATGTTGATGTTGTTGTTGAATTTGTTGGTGTTTTTCAAAGATGAGGTTGTTGTTGAATTTGTTGGTGTTTTTCAAAGTTCAGGTTGTTTTTGAATTTGTTGCTGTTTTTCAATGTTGAGGTTGTTGTTGAATTTGTTCGTTTTTTTCAATATTGAGGTTGTTGTTGAATTTGTTGGTGTTTTTTAATGTTGAGGTTGTTGTTGTTTTTCAATGTTGAGTTTGTTGTTGAATTTGTTGGTGTTTTTCAATGTTGAGGTTGTTGTTGAATTTGTTGGTGTTTTTCAATGTTGAGGTTGTTGTTGAATTTGTTGTCGTTTTTCAATGTTGAGGTTGTTGTTGAATTTGTTGCTTTTTTTCAATGTTGAGGTTGTTGGTGTTTTTCAATGTTGAGGTTGTTGTTGTTTTTCAATATTGAGGTTGTTGTCGAATTTGTTGGTGTTTTTCAATGTTGAGGTTGTTGTTGTTTTTCAATATTGAGGTGGTTGTTGAATTTGTTGGCGTTTTCAATGTTGAGATTGTTGTTGAATTTTTTGGTGTTTTCAATGTTGAGTTTGTTGTTGAATTTGTTGCTGTTTTTCAATGTTGAGGTTGTTCTTGTTTTTCAATGTTGAGGTTGTTGTTGAATTTGTTGGTGTTTTTCAATATTGAGGTTGTTGTTGAATTTGTTGGTGTTTTTCAATGTTGAGGTTCTTGTTGAATTTGTTGGTGTTTTTCTATGTCGAGGTTGTTGTTGAATTTGATGGTGTTTTTCAATGTCGAGTTTGTTGTTGAATTTGTTGTTGTTTTTCAACGTCGAAGTTGTTGTTGAATTTGTTGGTGTTTTTCAATGTTGAGGTTGTTGTTGAATTTGTTGCTTTTTTTCAATGTTGAGGTTGTTGTTGAATTTGTTGCTTTTTTCAATGTTGAGGTTGTTGGTGTTTTTCAATGTTGAGGTTGTTGTTGTTTTTCAATATTGAGGTTGTTGTTGAATTTGTTGCTGTTTTTCAATGTTGAGGTTGTTGTCGTTTTTCAATATTGAGGTTGTTGTTGAATTTGTTGGCATTTTCAATGTTGAGATTGTTGTTGAATTTGTTGGTGTTTTCAATGTTGAGTTTGTTGTTGAATTTGTTGGTGTTTGTCAATGTTGAGGTTTTTGTTGAATTTGTTGGTGTTTTTCAATGTTGAGGTTGTTGTTGAATTTGTTGGTGTTTTTCAATGTTGAGGTTGTTGTTGTTTTTCAATATTGAGGTTGTTGTTGAATTTGGTTGTGTTTTTCAAAGTTGAGGTTGTTGTTGAATTTGTTGGTGTTTTTCAATGTTGAGGTTGTTGTTGAATTTGTTGTTGTTTTTCAATGTTGAGGTTGTTGTTGTTTTTCAATATTGAGGTTGTTGTTGAATTTGTTTATGTTTTTCAATGTTGAGGTTGTTGTTGAATTTGTTGGTGTTTTTCAAATTCGAGGTTGTTGTTGAATTTGTTGGTGTTTTTCAATGTTGATGTTGTTGTTGAATTTGTTGGTGTTTTTCAAAGTTGAGGTTGTTGTTGAATTTGTTGGTGTTTTTCAAAGTTCAGGTAGTTTTTGAATTTGTTGGTGTTTTTCAATGTTGAGGTTGTTGTTGAATTTGTTCGTTTTTTTCAATATTGAGGTTGTTGTTGAATTTGTTGGTGTTTTTTAATGTTGAGGTTGTTGTTGTTTTTCAATGTTGAGTTTGTTGTTGAATTTGTTGGTGTTTTTCAATGTTGAGGTTGTTGTTGAATTTGTTGGTGTTTTTCAATGTTGAGGTTGTTGTTGAATTTGTTGGTGTTTTTCAATGTTGAGGTTGTTGTTGTTTTTCAATATTGAGGTTGTTGTTGAATTTGTTTGTGTTTTTCAATTTTGAGGTTGTTGTTGAATTTGTTGGTGTTTTTCAAATTCGAGGTTATGGTTGAATTTGTTGGTGTTATTCAATGTTCATGTTGTTGTTGAATTTGTTGGTGTTTTTCAATGTTGAGGTTGTTGTTGAATTTGTTCGTTTTTTTCAATGTTGAGGTTGTTGTTGAATTTGTTGGTGTTTTTCAATGTTGAGGTTGTTTTTGAATTTGTTGTTGTTTTTCAATGTTGTGGTTGTTGTTGTTTTTCAATGTTGAGGTTGTTGTTGAATTTGTTGGTGTTTTTAATGTTGAGGTTGTTGTTGAATTTGTTGGTGTTTTTCAATGTTGAGGTTGTTGTTGAATTTGTTGGTGTTTTCAATGTTGAGGTTGTTGTTGAATTTGTTGGTGTTTTTCAATGTTGAGGTTGTTGTTGAATTTGTTGGTGTTTTTCAATGTTGAGGTTGTTGTTGAATTTGTTGGTGTTTTTCATTGTTGAGGTTTTTGTTGAATTTGTTGGTGTTTTTCTATGTCGAGGTTGTTGTTGAATTTGTTGGTGTTTTTCAATGTCGAGTTTGTTGTTGAATTTGTTGTTGTTGTTCAATGTTGAGGTTGTTGTTGAATTTGTTGTCGTTTTTCAATGTTGAGGTTGTTGTTGAATTTGTTGCTTTTTTTCAATGTTGAGGTTGTTGGTGTTTTTCAATGTTGAGGTTGTTGTTGTTTTTCAATATTGAGGTTGTTGTCGAATTTGTTGGTGTTTTTCAATGTTGAGGTTGTTGTTGTTTTTCAATATTGAGGTTGTTGTTGAATTTGTTGGCGTTTTCAATGTTGAGATTGTTGTTGAATTTTTTGGTGTTTTCAATGTTGAGTTTGTTGTTGAATTTGTTGCTGTTTTTCAATGTTGAGGTTGTTGTTGTTTTTCAATGTTGAGGTTGTTGTTGAATTTGTTGGTGTTTTTCAATATTGAGGTTGTTGTTGAATTTGTTGGTGTTTTTCAATGTTGAGGTTTTTGTTGAATTTGTTGGTGTTTTTCTATGTCGAGGTTGTTGTTGAATTTGTTGCTGTTTTTCAATGTCGAGTTTGTTGTTGAATTTGTTGTTGTTTTTCAACGTCGAAGTTGTTGTTGAATTTGTTGGTGTTTTTCAATGTTGAGGTTGTTGTTGAATTTGTTGCTTTTTTTCAATGTTGAGGTTGTTGTTGAATTTGTTGCTTTTTTCAATGTTGAGGTTGTTGGTGTTTTTCAATGTTGAGGTTGTTGTTGTTTTTCAATATTGAGGTTGTTGTTGAATTTGTTGCTGTTTTTCAATGTTGAGGTTGTTGTTGTTTTTCAATATTGAGGTTGTTGTTGAATTTGTTGGCATTTTCAATGTTGAGATTGTTGTTGAATTTGTTGGTGTTTTCAATGTTGAGTTTGTTGTTGAATTTGTTGGTGTTTTTCAATGTTGAGTTTGTTGTTGAATTTGTTGGTGTTTTTCAATGTTGAGGTTGTTGTTGAATTTGTTGGTGTTTTTCAATGTTGAGGTTGTTGTTGTTTTTCAATATTGAGGTTGTTGTTGAATTTGTTTTTGTTTTTCAATGTTGAGGTTGTTGTTGAATTTGTTGGTGTTTTTCAATGTTGAGGTTGTTGTTCAATTTGTTGGTGTTTTTCAATGTTGAGGTTGTTGTTGTTTTTCAATATTGAGGTTGTTCTTGAATTTGTTTATGTTTTTCAATGTTGAGGTTGTTGTTGAATTTGTTGGTGTTTTTCAAATTCGAGGTTGTTGTTGAATTTGTTGGTGTTTTTCAATGTTGATGTTGTTGTTGAATCTGTTGGTGTTTTTCAAAGTTGAGGTTGTTGTTGAATTTGTTGGTGTTTTTCAAAGTTCAGGTTGTTTTTGAATTTGTTGGTGTTTTTCAATGTTGAGGTTGTTGTTGAATTTGTTCGTTTTTTTCAATATTGAGGTTGTTGTTGAATTTGTTGGTGTTTTTTAATGTTGAGGTTGTTGTTGTTTTTCAATGTTGAGTTTGTTGTTGAATTTGTTGGTGTTTTTCAATGTTGAGGTTGTTGTTGAATTTGTTGGTGTTTTTCAATGTTGAGGTTGTTGTTGAATTTGTTGCTTTTTTTCAATGTTGAAGTTGTTGGTGTTTTTCAATGTTGAGGTTGTTGTTGTTTTTCAATATTGAGGTTGTTGTCGAATTTGTTGGTGTTTTTCAATGTTGAGGTTGTTGTTGTTTTTCAATATTGAGGTTGTTGTTGAATTTGTTGGCGTTTTCAATGTTGAGATTGTTGTTGAATTTTTTGGTGTTTTCAATGTTGAGTTTGTTGTTGAATTTGTTGCTGTTTTTCAATGTTGAGGTTGTTGTTGTTTTTCAATGTTGAGGTTGTTGTTGAATTTGTTGGTGTTTTTCAATATTGAGGTTGTTGTTGTTTTTCAATATTGAGGTTGTTGTTGAATTTGTTGGCGTTTTCAATGTTGAGATTGTTGTTGAATTTTTTGGTGTTTTCAATGTTGAGTTTGTTGTTGAATTTGTTGCTGTTTTTCAATGTTGAGGTTGTTGTTGTTTTTCAATGTTGAGGTTGTTGTTGAATTTGTTGGTGTTTTTCAATATTGAGGTTGTTGTTGAATTTGTTGGTGTTTTTCAATGTTGAGGTTTTTGTTGAATTTGTTGGTGTTTTTCTATGTCGAGGTTGTTGTTGAATTTGTTGGTGTTTTTCAATGTCGAGTTTGTTGTTGAATTTGTTGTTGTTTTTCAACGTCGAAGTTGTTGTTGAATTTGTTGGTGTTTTTCAATGTTGAGGTTGTTGTTAAATTTGTTGCTTTTTTTCAATGTTGAGGTTGTTGTTGAATTTGTTGCTTTTTTCAATGTTGAGGTTGTTGGTGTTTTTCAATGTTGAGGTTGTTGTTGTTTTTCAATATTGAGGTTGTTGTTGAATTTGTTGCTGTTTTTCAATGTTGAGGTTGTTGTTGTTTTTCAATATTGAGGTTGTTGTTGAATTTGTTGGCATTTTCAATGTTGAGATTGTTGTTGAATTTGTTGGTGTTTTCAATGTTGAGTTTGTTGTTGAATTTGTTGGTGTTTTTCAATGTTGAGGTTGTTGTTGAATTTGTTGTTGTTTTTCAACGTCGAGGTTGTTCTTGAATTTGTTGCTGTTTTTCAATGCTGAGGTTGTTTTTGTTTTTCAATGTTGAGGTTGTTGTTGAATTTGTTGCTTTTTTTCAATGTTGAGGTTGTTGTTGAATTTGTTGCTTTTTTCAATGTTGAGGTTGTTGGTGTTTTTCAATGTTGAGGTTGTTGTTGTTTTTCAATATTGAGGTTGTTGTTGAATTTGTTGCTGTTTTTCAATGTTGAGGTTGTTGTTGTTTTTCAATATTGAGGTTGTTGTTGAATTTGTTGGCATTTTCAATGTTGAGATTGTTGTTGAATTTGTTGGTGTTTTCAATGTTGAGTTTGTTGTTGAATTTGTTGGTGTTTTTCAATGTTGAGGTTTTTGTTGAATTTGTTGGTGTTTTTCAATGTTGAGGTTGTTGTTGAATTTGTTGGTGTTTTTCAATGTTGAGGTTGTTGTTGTTTTTCAATATTGAGGTTGTTGTTGAATTTGTTTGTGTTTTTCAATGTTGAGGTTGTTGTTGAATTTGTTGGTGTTTTTCAATGTTGAGGTTGTTGTTGAATTTGTTGGTGTTTTTCAATGTTGAGGTTGTTGTTGTTTTTCAATATTGAGGTTGTTGTTGAATTTGTTCATGTTTTTCAATGTTGAGGTTGTTGTTGAATTTGTTGGTGTTTTTCAAATTCGAGGTTGTTGTTGAATTTGTTGGTGTTTTTCAATGTTGATGTTGTTGTTGAATTTGTTGGTGTTTTTCAAAGTTGAGGTTGTTGTTGAATTTGTTGGTGTTTTTCAAAGTTCAGGTAGTTTTTGAATTTGTTGGTGTTTTTCAATGTTGAGGTTGTTGTTGAATTTGTTCGTTTTTTTCAATATTGAGGTTGTTGTTGAATTTGTTGGTGTTTTTTAATGTTGAGGTTGTTGGTGTTTTTCAATGTTGAGGTTGTTGTTGTTTTTCAATATTGAGGTTGTTGTCGAATTTGTTGGTGTTTTTCAATGTTGAGGTTGTTGTTGTTTTTCAATATTGAGGTTGTTGTTGAATTTGTTGGCGTTTTCAATGTTGAGATTGTTGTTGAATTTTTTGGTGTTTTCAATGTTGAGTTTGTTGTTGAATTTGTTGCTGTTTTTCAATGTTGAGGTTGTTGTTGTTTTTCAATGTTGAGGTTGTTGTTGAATTTGTTGGTGTTTTTCAATATTGAGGTTGTTGTTGAATTTGTTGGTGTTTTTCAATGTTGAGGTTTTTGTTGAATTTGTTGGTGTTTTTCTATGTCGAGGTTGTTGTTGAATTTGTTGGTGTTTTTCAATGTCGAGTTTGTTGTTGAATTTGTTGATGTTTTTCAACGTCGAATTTGTTGTTGAATTTGTTGGTGTTTTTCAATGTTGAGGTTGTTGTTGAATTTGTTGCTTTTTTTCAATGTTGAGGTTGTTGTTGAATTTGTTGCTTTTTTCAATGTTGAGGTTGTTGGTGTTTTTCAATGTTGAGGTTGTTGTTGTTTTTCAATATTGAGGTTGTTGTTGAATTTGTTGCTGTTTTTCAATGTTGAGGTTGTTGTTGTTTTTCAATATTGAGGTTGTTGTTGAATTTGTTGGCATTTTCAATGTTGAGATTGTTGTTGAATTTGTTGGTGTTTTCAATGTTGAGTTTGTTGTTGAATTTGTTGGTGTTTTTCAATGTTGAGGTTGTTGTTGAATTTGTTGGTGTTTTTCAATGTTGAGGTTGTTGTTGAATTTGTTGGTGTTTTTCAATGTTGAGGTTGTTGTTGTTTTTCAATATTGAGGTTGTTGTTGAATTTGTTTTTGTTTTTCAATGTTGAGGTTGTTGTTGAATTTGTTGGTGTTTTTCAATGTTGAGGTTGTTGTTCAATTTGTTGGTGTTTTTCAATGTTGAGGTTGTTGTTGTTTTTCAATGTTGAGGTTGTTGTTGAATTTGTTGGTGTTTTTCAATGTTGAGGTTGTTGTTGAATTTGTTGGTGTTTTTCAATGTTGAGGTTATTGTTGTTTTTCAATATTGAGGTTGTTGTTGAATTTGTTTGTGTTTTTCAATGTTGAGGTTGTTGTTGAATTTGTTGGTGTTTTTCAAATTCGAGGTTGTTGTTGAATTTGTTGGTGTTTTTCAAAGTTGAGGTTGTTTGTGTTTTTCAATGTTGAGGTTGTTGTTGAATTTGTTTGTGTTTTTCAATGTTGAGGTTTTTGTTGAATTTGTTGGTGTTTTTCTATGTCGAGGTTGTTGTTGAATTTGTTGGTGTTTTTCTATGTCGAATTTGTTGTTGAATTTGTTGTTGTTTTTCAATGTCGAGGTTGTTGTTGAATTTGTTGGTGTTTTTCAATGTTGAGGTTGTTTCTGTTTTTCAATGTTGAGGTTGTTGTTGAATTTGTTGTCGTTTTTCAATGTTGAGGTTGTTGTTGAATTTGTTGCTTTTTTTCAATGTTGAGGTTGTTGGTGTTTTTCAATGTTGAGGTTGTTGTTGTTTTTCAATATTGAGGTTGTTCTTGAATTTGTTGGTGTTTTTCAATGTTGAGGTTGATGTTGTTTTTCAATATTGAGGTTGTTGTTGAATTTGTTGGCGTTTTCAATGTTGAGATTGTAGTTGTATTTTTTGGTGTTTTCAATGTTGAGTTTGTTGTTGAATTTGTTGCTGTTTTTCAATGTTGAGGTTGTTGTTGTTTTTCAATGTTGAGGTTGTTGTTGAATTTGTTGGTGTTTTTCAATGTTGAGGTTGTTGTTGAATTTGTTGGTGTTTTCAATGTTGAGGTTTTTGTTGAATTTGTTGGTGTTTTTCTATGTCGAGGTTGTTGTTGAATTTGTTGGTGTTTTTCAATGTCGAGTTTGTTGTTGAATTTGTTGTTGTTTTTCAACGTCGAGGTTGTTCTTGAATTTGTTGGTGTTTTTCAATGTTGAGGTTGTTTTTGTTTTTCAATGTTGAGGTTGTTGTTGAATTTGTTGCTTTTTTTCAATGTTGAGGTTGTTGTTGAATTTGTTGCTTTTTTCAATGTTGAGGTTGTTGGTGTTTTTCAATGTTGAGGTTGTTGTTGTTTTTCAATATTGAGGTTGTTGTTGAATTTGTTGCTGTTTTTCAATGTTGAGGTTGTTGTTGTTTTTCAATATTGAGGTTGTTGTTGAATTTGTTGGCATTTTCAATGTTGAGATTGTTGTTGAATTTGTTGGTGTTTTCAATGTTGAGTTTGTTGTTGAATTTGTTGGTGTTTTTCAATGTTGAGGTTTTTGTTGAATTTGTTGGTGTTTTTCAATGTTGAGGTTGTTGTTGAATTTGTTGGTGTTTTTCAATGTTGAGGTTGTTGTTGTTTTTCAATATTGAGGTTGTTGTTGAATTTGTTTGTGTTTTTCAATGTTGAGGTTGTTGTTGAATTTGTTGGTGTTTTTCAATGTTGAGGTTGTTGTTGAATTTGTTGGTGTTTTTCAATGTTGAGGTTGTTGTTGTTTTTCAATATTGAGGTTGTTGTTGAATTTGTTTATGTTTTTCAATGTTGAGGTTGTTGTTGAATTTGTTGGTGTTTTTCAAATTCGAGGTTGTTGTTGAATTTGTTGGTGTTTTTCAATGTTGATGTTGTTGTTGAATTTGTTGGTGTTTTTCAAAGTTGAGGTTGTTGTTGAATTTGTTGGTGTTTTTCAAAGTTCAGGTTGTTTTTGAATTTGTTGGTGTTTTTCAATGTTGAGGTTATTGTTGAATTTGTTCGTTTTTTTCAATATTGAGGTTGTTGTTGAATTTGTTGGTGTTTTTTAATGTTGAGGTTGTTGTTGTTTTTCAATGTTGAGTTTGTTGTTCAATTTGTTGGTGTTTTTCAATGTTGAGGTTGTTGTTGAATTTTTTGGTGTTTTTCAATGTTGAGGTTGTTGTTGAATTTGTTGGTGTTTTTCAATGTTGAGGTTGTTGTTGTTTTACAATATTGAGGTTGTTGTTGAATTTGTTTGTGTTTTTCAATTTTGAGGTTGTTGTTGAATTTGTTGGTGTTTTTCAAATTCGAGGTTATTGTTGAATTTGTTGGTGTTATTCAATGTTGATGTTGTTGTTGAATTTGTTGGTGTTTTTCAATGTTGAGGTTGTTGTTGAATTTGTTCGTTTTTTTCAATGTTGAGGTTGTTGTTGAATTTGTTGGTGTTTTTCAATGTTGAGGTTGTTTTTGAATTTGTTGTTGTTTTTCAATGTTGTGGTTGTTGTTGTTTTTCAATGTTGAGGTTGTTGTTGAATTTGTTGGTGTTTTTAATGTTGAGGTTGTTGTTGAATTTGTTGGTGTTTTTCAATGTTGAGGTTGTTGTTGAATTTGTTGGTGTTTTCAATGTTGAGGTTGTTGTTGAATTTGTTGGTGTTTTTCAATGTTGAGGTTGTTGTTGAATTTGTTGGTGTTTTTCAATGTTGAGGTTGCTGTTGAATTTGTTGGTGTTTTTCATGGTTGAGGTTTTTGTTGAATTTGTTGGTGTTTTTCTATGTCGAGGTTGTAGTTGAATTTGTTGGTGTTTTTCAATGTCGAGTTTGTTGTTGAATTTGTTGTTGTTTTTCAATGTTGAGGTTGTTGTTGAATTTGTTGGTGTTTTTCAATGTTGAGGTTGTTGTTGAATTTGTTGGTGTTTTTCAATGTTGAGGTTGTTGTTGAATTTGTTGGTGTTTTTCAATGTTGAGGTTGTTGTTGTTTTTCAATATTGAGGTTGTTGTTGAATTTGTTTTTGTTTTTCAATGTTGAGGTTGTTGTTGAATTTGTTGGTGTTTTTCAATGTTGAGGTTGTTGTTCAATTTGTTGGTGTTTTTCAATGTTGAGGTTGTTGTTGTTTTTCAATATTGAGGTTGTTGTTGAATTTGTTTATGTTTTTCAATGTTGAGGTTGTTGTTGAATTTGTTGGTGTTTTTCAAATTCGAGGTTGTTGTTGAATTTGTTGGTGTTTTTCAATGTTGATGTTGTTGTTGAATTTGTTGGTGTTTTTCAAAGTTGAGGTTGTTGTTGAATTTGTTCGTTTTTTTCAATATTGAGGTTGTTGTTGAATTTGTTGGTGTTTTTTAATGTTGAGGTTGTTGTTGTTTTTCAATGTTGAGATTGTTGTTGAATTTGTTGGTGTTTTTCAATGTTGAGGTTGTTGTTGAATTTGTTGGTGTTTTTCAATGTTGAGGTTGTTGTTGAATTTGTTGGTGTTTTTCAATGTTGAGGTTGTGGTTGTTTTTCAATATTGAGGTTGTTGAATTTGTTTGTGTTTTTCAATGTTGAGGTTGTTGTTGAATTTGTTGGTGTTTTTCAAATTCGAGGTTATTGTTGAATTTGTTGGTGTTATTCAATGTTGATGTTGTTGTTGAATTTGTTGGTGTTTTTCAATGTTGAGGTTGTTGTTGAATTTGTTCGTTTTTTTCAATGTTGAGGTTGTTGTTGAATTTGTTGGTGTTTTTCAATGTTGAGGTTGTTTTTGAATTTGTTGTTGTTTTTCAATGTTGTGGTTGTTGTTGTTTTTCAATGTTGAGGTTGTTGTTGAATTTGTTGGTGTTTTTAATGTTGAGGTTGTTGTTGAATTTGTTGGTGTTTTTCAATGTTGAGGTTGTTGTTGAATTTTTTGGTGTTTTCAATGTTGAGGTTGTTGTTGAATTTGTTGGTGTTTTTCAATGTTGAGGTTGTTGTTGAATTTGTTGGTGTTTTTCAATGTTGAGGTTGTTGTTGAATTTGTTGGTGTTTTTCAATGTTGAGGTTGTTGTTGTTTTTCAATATTGAGGTTGTTGAATTTGTTTGTGTTTTTCAATTTTGAGGTTGTTGTTGAATTTGTTGGTGTTTTTCAAATTCGAGGTTATTGTTGAATTTGTTGGTGTTATTCAATGTTGATGTTGTTGTTGAATTTGTTGGTGTTTTTCAATGTTGAGGTTGTTTTTGAATTTGTTCGTTTTTTTCAATGTTGAGGTTGTTTTTGAATTTGTTGGTGTTTTTCAATGTTGAGATTGTTTTTGAATTTGTTGTTGTTTTTCAATGTTGTGGTTGTTGTTAATTTTCAATGTTGAGGTTGTTGTTGAATTTGTTGGTGTTTTTAATGTTGAGGTTGTTGTTGAATTTGTTGGTGTTTTTCAATGTTGAGGTTGTTGTTGAATTTGTTGGTGTTTTCAATGTTGAGGTTGTTGTTGAATTTGTTGGTGTTTTTCAATGTTGAGGTTGTTGTTGAATTTGTTGGTGTTTTTCAATGTTGAGGTTGTTGTTGAATTTGTTGGTGTTTTTCAATGATGAGGTTGTTGTTGTTTTTCAATATTGAGCTGGTTGTTGAATTTGTTTTTGTTTTTCAATGTTGAGGTTGTTGTTGAATTTGTTGGTGTTTTTCAATGTTGAGGTTGTTGTTCAATTTGTTGGTGTTTTTCAATGTTGAGGTTGTTGTTGTTTTTCAATATTGAGGTTGTTGTTGAATTTGTTTATGTTTTTCAATGTTGAGGTTGTTGTTGAATTTGTTGGTGTTTTTCAAATTCGAGGTTGTTGTTGAATTTGTTGGTGTTTTTCAATGTTGATGTTGTTGTTGAATTTGTTGGTGTTTTTCAAAGTTGAGGTTGTTGTTGAATTTGTTGGTGTTTTTCAAAGTTCAGGTTGTTTTTGAATTTGTTGGTGTTTTTCAATGTTGAGGTTGTTGTTGAATTTGTTCGTTTTTTTCAATATTGAGGTTGTTGTTGAATTTGTTGGTGTTTTTTAATGTTGAGGTTGTTGTTGTTTTTCAATGTTGAGGTTGTTGTTGAATTTGTTGGTGTTTTTCAATGTTGAGGTTGTTGTTGAATTTGTTGGTGTTTTTCAATGTTGAGGTTGTTGTTGAATTTGTTGGTGTTTTTCAATGTTGAGGTTGTTGTTGTTTTTCAATATTGAGGTTCTTGAATTTGTTTGTGTTTTTCAATTTTGAGGTTGTTGTTGAATTTGTTGGTGTTTTTCAAATTCGAGGTTATTGTTGAATTTGTTGGTGTTATTCAATGTTGATGTTGTTGTTGAATTTGTTGGTGTTTATCAATGTTGAGGTTGTTGTTGAATTTGTTCGTTTTTTTCAATGTTGAGGTTGTTGTTGAATTTGTTGGTGTTTTTCAATGTTGAGGTTTTTTTTGAATTTGTTGTTGTTTTTCAACGTTGTGGTTGTTGTTGTTTTTCAATGTTGAGGTTGTTGTTGAATTTGTTGGTGTTTTTAATGTTGAGGTTGTTGTTGAATTTGTTGGTGTTTTTCAATGTTGAGGTTGTTGTTGAATTTGTTGGTGTTTTCAATGTTGAGGTTGTTGTTGAATTTGTTGGTGTTTTTCAATGTTGAGGTTGTTGTTGAATTTGTTGGTGTTTTTCAATGTTGAGGTTATTGTTGAATTTGTTGGTGTTTTTCCATGTTGAGGTTGTTGTTGAATTTGTTCGTTTTTTTCAATGTTGAGGTTGTTGTTGAATTTGTTGGTGTTTTTCAATGTTGAGGTTGTTTTTGAATTTGTTGTTGTTTTTCAATGTTGTGGTTGTTGTTGTTTTTCAATGTTGAGGTTGTTGTTGAATTTGTTGGTGTTTTTAATGTTGAGGTTGTTGTTGAATTTGTTGGTGTTTTTCAATGTTGAGGTTGTTGTTGAATTTGTTGGTGTTTTCAATGTTGAGGTTGTTGTTGAATTTGTTGGTGTTTTTCAATGTTGAGGTTGTAGTTGAATTTGTTGGTGTTTTTCAATGTTGAGGTTGTTGTTGAATTTGTTGGTGTTTTTCATTGTTGAGGTTTTTGTTGAATTTGTTGGTGTTTTTCTATGTCGAGGTTGTTGTTGAATTTGTTGGTGTTTTTCAATGTCGAGTTTGTTGTTGAATTTGTTGTTGTTTTTCAATGTTGAGGTTGTTGTTGAATTTGTTGGTGTTTTTCAATGTTGAGGTTGTTGTTGAATTTGTTGGTGTTTTTCAATATTGAGGTTGTTGTTGAATTTGTTTTTGTTTTTCAATGTTGAGGTTGTTGTTGAATTTGTTGGTGTTTTTCAATGTTGAGGTTGTTGTTCAATTTGTTGGTGTTTTTCAATGTTGAGGTTGTTGTTGTTTTTCAATATTGAGGTTGTTGTTGAATTTGTTTATGTTTTTCAATGTTGAGGTTGTTGTTGAATTTGTTGGTGTTTTTCAAATTCGAGGTTGTTGTTGAATTTGTTGGTGTTTTTCAATGTTGATGTTGTTGTTGAATTTGTTGGTGTTTTTCAAAGTTGAGGTTGTTGTTGAATTTGTTGGTGTTTTTCAAAGTTCAGGTTGTTTTTGAATTTGTTGGTGTTTTTCAATGTTGAGGTAGTTGTTGAATTTGTTCGTTTTTTTCAATATTGAGGTTGTTGTTGAATTTGTTGGTGTTTTTTAATGTTGAGGTTGTTGTTGTTTTTCAATGTTGAGATTGTTGTTGAATTTGTTGGTGTTTTTCAATGTTGAGGTTGTTGTTGAATTTGTTGGTGTTTTTCAATGTTGAGGTTGTTGTTGAATTTGTTGGTGTTTTTCAATGTTGAGGTTGTGGTTGTTTTTCAATATTGAGGTTGTTGAATTTGTTTGTGTTTTTCAATTTTGAGGTTGTTGTTGAATTTGTTGGTGTTTTTCAAACTCGAGGTTATTGTTGAATTTGTTGGTGTTATTCAATGTTGATGTTGTTGTTGAATTTGTTGGTGTTTTTCAATGTTGAGGTTGTTGTTGAATTTGTTCGTTTTTTTCAATGTTGAGGTTGTTGTTGAATTTGTTGGTGTTTTTCAATGTTGAGGTTGTTTTTGAATTTGTTGTTGTTTTTCAATGTTGTGGTTGTTGTTGTTTTTCAATGTTGAGGTTGTTGTTGAATTTGTTGGTGTTTTTAATGTTGAGGTTGTTGTTGAATTTGTTGGTGTTTTTCAATGTTGAGGTTGTTGTTGAATTTTTTGGTGTTTTCAATGTTGAGGTTGTTGTTGAATTTGTTGGTGTTTTTCAATGTTGAGGTTGTTGTTGAATTTGTTGGTGTTTTTCAATGTTGAGGTTGTTGTTGAATTTGTTGGTGTTTTTCAATGTTGAGGTTGTTGTTGTTTTTCAATATTGAGGTTGTTGAATTTGTTTGTGTTTTTCAATTTTGAGGTTGTTGTTGAATTTGTTGGTGTTTTTCAAATTCGAGGTTATTGTTGAATTTGTTGGTGTTATTCAATGTTGATGTTGTTGTTGAATTTGTTGGTGTTTTTCAATGTTGAGGTTGTTTTTGAATTTGTTCGTTTTTTTCAATGTTGAGGTTGTTTTTGAATTTGTTGGTGTTTTTCAATGTTGAGATTGTTTTTGAATTTGTTGTTGTTTTTCAATGTTGTGGTTGTTGTTAATTTTCAATGTTGAGGTTGTTGTTGAATTTGTTGGTGTTTTTAATGTTGAGGTTGTTGTTGAATTTGTTGGTGTTTTTCAATGTTGAGGTTGTTGTTGAATTTGTTGGTGTTTTCAATGTTGAGGTTGTTGTTGAATTTGTTGGTGTTTTTCAATGTTGAGGTTGTTGTTGAATTTGTTGGTGTTTTTCAATGTTGAGGTTGTTGTTGAATTTGTTGGTGTTTTTCAATGTTGAGCTTGTTGTTGTTTTTCAATATTGAGGTTGTTGTTGAATTTGTTTTTGTTTTTCAATGTTGAGGTTGTTGTTGAATTTGTTGGTGTTTTTCAATGTTGAGGTTGTTGTTCAATTTGTTGGTGTTTTTCAATGTTCAGGTTGTTGTTGTTTTTCAATATTGAGGTTGTTGTTGAATTTGTTTATGTTTTTCAATGTTGAGGTTGTTGTTGAATTTGTTGGTGTTTTTCAAATTCGAGGTTGTTGTTGAATTTGTTGGTGTTTTTCAATGTTGATGTTGTTGTTGAATTTGTTGGTGTTTTTCAAAGTTGAGGTTGTTGTTGAATTTGTTGGTGTTTTTCAAAGTTCAGGTTGTTTTTGAATTTGTTGGTGTTTTTCAATGTTGAGGTTGTTGTTGAATTTGTTCGTTTTTTTCAATATTGAGGTTGTTGTTGATTTTGTTGGTGTTTTTTAATGTTGAGGTTGTTGTTGTTTTTCAATGTTGAGTTTGTTGTTGAATTTGTTGGTGTTTTTCAATGTTGAGGTTGTTGTTGAATTTGTTGGTGTTTTTCAATGTTGAGGTTGTTGTTGAATTTGTTGGTGTTTTTCAATGTTGAGGTTGTTGTTGTTTTTCAATATTGAGGTTGTTGAATTTGTTTGTGTTTTTCAATTTTGAGGTTGTTGTTGAATTTGTTGGTGTTTTTCAAATTCGAGGTTATTGTTGAATTTGTTGGTGTTATTCAATGTTGATGTTGTTGTTGAATTTGTTGGTGTTTTTCAATGTTGAGGTTGTTGTTGAATTTGTTCGTTTTTTTCAATGTTGAGGTTGTTGTTGAATTTGTTGGTGTTTTTCAATGTTGAGGTTGTTTTTGAATTTGTTGTTGTTTTTCAACGTTGTGGTTGTTGTTGTTTTTCAATGTTGAGGTTGTTGTTGAATTTGTTGTTGTTTTTAATGTTGAGGTTGTTGTTGAATTTGTTGGTGTTTTTCAATGTTGAGGTTGTTGTTGAATTTGTTGGTGTTTTTCAATGTTGAGGTTATTGTTGAATTTGTTGGTGTTTTTCAATGTCGAGTTTGTTGTTGAATTTGTTGTTGTTTTTCAATGTTGAGGTTGTTGTTGAATTTGTTGGTGTTTTTCAATGTTGAGGTTGTTGTTGAATTTGTTGTCGTTTTTCAATGTTGAGGTTGTTGTTGAATTTGATGCTTTTTTTCAATGTTGAGGTTGTTGGTGTTTTTCAATGTTGAGGTTGTTGTTGTTTTTCAATATTGAGGTTGGTGTCGAATTTGTTGGTGTTTTTCAATGTTGAGGTTGTTGTTGTTTTTCAATGTTGAGGTTGTTGTTGAATTTGTTGGCGTTTTCAATGTTGAGATTGTTGTTGAATTTTTTGGTGTTTTCAATGTTGAGTTTGTTGTTGAATTTGTTGCTGTTTTTCAATGTTGAGGTTGTTGTTGTTTTTCAATGTTGAGGTTGTTGTTGAATTTGTTGGTGTTTTTCAATGTTGAGGTTGTTGTTGAATTTGTTGGTGTTTGTCAATGTTGAGGTTATTGTTGTTTTTCAATATTGAGGTTGTTGTTCAATTTGTTTGTGTTTTTCAATGTTGAGGTTGTTGTTGCATTTGTTGGTGTTTTTCAAATTCGAGGTTGTTGTTGAATTTGCTGGTGTTTTTCAAAGTTGAGGTTGTTTGTGTTTTTCAATGTTGAGGTTGTTGTTGAATTTGTTGGTGTTTTTCAATGTTGAGGTTTTTGTTGAATTTGTTGGTGTTTTTCTATGTCGAGGTTGTTGTTGAATTTGTTGGTGTTTTTCAATGTCGAATTTGTTGTTTAATTTGTTGTTGTTTTTCAATGTCGAGGTTGTTGTTGAATTTGTTGGTGTTTTTCAATGTTGAGGTTGTTTCTGTTTTTCAATGTTGAGGTTGTTGTTGAATTTGTTGTCGTTTTTCAATGTTGAGGTTGTTGTTGAATCTGTTGGTGTTTTTCAATGTTGAGGTTGTTGGTGTTTTTCAATGTTGAGGTTGTTGTTGTTTTTCAATATTGAGGTTGTTCTTGAATTTGTTGGTGTTTTTCAATGTTGAGGTTGATGTTGTTTTTCAATATTGAGGTTGTTGTTGAATTTGTTGGCGTTTTCAATGTTGAGATTGTAGTTGTATTTTTTGGTGTTTTCAATGTTGAGTTTGTTGCTGAATTTGTTGCTGTTTTTCAATGTTGAGGTTGTTGTTGTTTTTCAATGTTGAGGTTGTTGTTGAATTTGTTGGTGTTTTTCAATGTTGAGGTTGTTGTTGAATTTGTTGGTGTTTTCAATGTTGAGGTTTTTGTTGAATTTGTTGGTGTTTTTCTATGTCGAGGTTGTTGTTGAATTTGTTGGTGTTTTTCAATGTCGAGTTTGTTGTTGAATTTGTTGTTGTTTTTCAACGTCGAGGTTGTTCTTGAATTTGTTGGTGTTTTTCAATGTTGAGATTGTTTTTGTTTTTCAATGTTGAGGTTGTTGTTGAATTTGTTGCTTTTTTTCAATGTTGAGGTTGTTGTTGAATTTGTTGCTTTTTTCAATGTTGAGGTTGTTGGTGTTTTTCAATGTTGAGGTTGTTGTTGTTTTTCAATATTGAGGTTGTTGTTGAATTTGTTGCTGTTTTTCAATGTTGAGGTTGTTGTTGTTTTTCAATATTGAGGTTGTTGTTGAATTTGTTGGCATTTTCAATGTTGAGATTGTTGTTGAATTTGTTGGTGTTTTCAATGTTGAGTTTGTTATTGAATTTGTTGGTGTTTTTCAATGTTGAGGTTTTTGTTGAATTTGTTGGTGTTTTTCAATGTTGAGGTTGTTGTTGAATTTGTTGGTGTTTTTCAATGTTGAGGTTGTTGTTTTTCAATATTGAGGTTGTTGTTGAATTTGTTTGTGTTTTTCAATGTTGAGGTTGTTGTTGAATTTGTTGGTGTTTTTCAATGTTGAGGTTGTTGTTGAATTTGTTGGTGTTTTTCAATGTTGAGGTTGTTGTTGTTTTTCAATATTGAGGTTGTTGTTGAATTTGTTTATGTTTTTCAATGTTGAGGTTGTTGTTGAATTTGTTGGTGTTTTTCAAATTCGAGGTTGTTGTTGAATTTGTTGGTGTTTTTCAATGTTGATGTTGTTGAATTTGTTGGTGTTTTTCAAAGTTGAGGTTGTTGTTGAATTTGTTGGTGTTTTTCAAAGTTCAGGTTGTTTTTGAATTTGTTGGTGTTTTTCAATGTTGAGGTTATTGTTGAATTTGTTCGTTTTTTTCAATATTGAGGTTGTTGTTGAATTTGTTGGTGTTTTTTAATGTTGAGGTTGTTGTTGTTTTTCAATGTTGAGTTTGTTGTTCAATTTGTTGGTGTTTTTCAATGTTGAGGTTGTTGTTGAATTTGTTGGTGTTTTTCAATGTTGAGGTTGTTGTTGAATTTGTTGGTGTTTTTCAATGTTGAGGTTGTTGTTGTTTTACAATATTGAGGTTGTTGTTGAATTTGTTTGTGTTTTTCAATTTTGAGGTTGTTGTTGAATTTGTTGGTGTTTTTCAAATTCGAGGTTATTGTTGAATTTGTTGGTGTTATTCAATGTTGATATTGTTGTTGAATTTGTTGGTGTTTTTCAATGTTGAGGTTGTTGTTGAATTTGTTCGTTTTTTTCAATGTTGTGGTTGTTGTTGTTTTTCAATGTTGAGGTTGTTGTTGAATTTGTTGGTGTTTTTAATGTTGAGGTTGTTGTTGAATTTGTTGGTGTTTTTCAATGTTGAGGTTGTTGTTGAATTTGTTGGTGTTTTCAATGTTGAGGTTGTTGTTGAATTTGTTGGTGTTTTTCAATGTTGAGGTTGTTGTTGAATTTGTTGGTGTTTTTCAATGTTGAGGTTGTTGTTGAATTTGTTGGTGTTTTTCATTGTTGAGGTTTTTGTTGAATTTGTTGGTGTTTTTCTATGTCGAGGTTGTTGTTGAATTTGTTGGTGTTTTTCAATGTCGAGTTTGTTGTTGAATTTGTTGTTGTTTTTCAATGTTGAGGTTGTTGTTGAATTTGTTGGTGTTTTTCAATGTTGAGGTTGTTGTTGAATTTGTTGGTGTTTTTCAATGTTGAGGTTGTTGTTGAATTTGTTGGTGTTTTTCAATGTTGAGGTTGTTGTTGTTTTTCAATATTGAGGTTGTTGTTGAATTTGTTTTTGTTTTTCAATGTTGAGGTTGTTGTTGAATTTGTTGGTGTTTTTCAATGTTGAGGTTGTTGTTCAATTTGTTGGTGTTTTTCAATGTTGAGGTTGTTGTTGTTTTTCAATATTGAGGTTGTTGTTGAATTTGTTTATGTTTTTCAATGTTGAGGTTGTTGTTGAATTTGTTGGTGTTTTTCAAATTCGAGGTTGTTGTTGAATTTGTTGGTGTTTTTCAATGTTGATGTTGTTGTTGAATTTGTTGGTGTTTTTCAAAGTTGAGGTTGTTGTTGAATTTGTTGGTGTTTTTCAAAGTTCAGGTTGTTTTTGAATTTGTTGGTGTTTTTCAATGTTGAGGTTGTTGTTGAATTTGTTCGTTTTTTTCAATATTGAGGTTGTTGTTGAATTTGTTGGTGTTTTTTAATGTTGAGGTTGTTGTTGTTTTTCAATGTTGAGATTGTTGTTGAATTTGTTGGTGTTTTTCAATGTTGAGGTTGTTGTTGAATTTGTTGGTGTTTTTCAATGTTGAGGTTGTTGTTGAATTTGTTGGTGTTTTTCAATGTTGAGGTTGTGGTTGTTTTTCAATATTGAGGTTGTTGAATTTGTTTGTGTTTTTCAATTTTGAGGTTGTTGTTGAATTTGTTGGTGTTTTTCAAATTCGAGGTTATTGTTGAATTTGTTGGTGTTATTCAATGTTGATGTTGTTGTTGAATTTGTTGGTGTTTTTCAATGTTGAGGTTGTTGTTGAATTTGTTCGTTTTTTTCAATGTTGATGTTGTTGTTGAATTTGTTGGTGTTTTTCAATGTTGAGGTTGTTTTTGAATTTGTTGTTGTTTTTCAATGTTGTGGTTGTTGTTGTTTTTCAATGTTGAGGTTGTTGTTGAATTTGTTGGTGTTTTTAATGTTGAGGTTGTTGTTGAATTTGTTGGTGTTTTTCAATGTTGAGGTTGTTGTTGAATTTTTTGGTGTTTTCAATGTTGAGGTTGTTGTTGAATTTGTTGGTGTTTTTCAATGTTGAGGTTGTTGTTGAATTTGTTGGTGTTTTTCAATGTTGAGGTTGTTGTTGAATTTGTTGGTGTTTTTCAATGTTGAGGTTGTTGTTGTTTTTCAATATTGAGGTTGTTGAATATGTTTGTGTTTTTCAATTTTGAGGTTGTTGTTGAATTTGTTGGTGTTATTCAATGTTGATGTTGTTGTTGAATTTGTTGGTGTTTTTCAATGTTGAGGTTGTTTTTGAATTTGTTCGTTTTTTTCAATGTTGAGGTTGTTTTTGAATTTGTTGGTGTTTTTCAATGTTGAGATTGTTTTTGAATTTGTTGTTGTTTTTCAATGTTGTGATTGTTGTTAATTTCCAATGTTGAGGTTGTTGTTGTTTTTCAATGTTGAGTTTGTTGTTCAATTTGTTGGTGTTTTTCAATGTTGAGGTTGTTGTTGAATTTGTTGGTGTTTTTCAATGTTGAGGTTGTTGTTGAATTTGTTGGTGTTTTTCAATGTTGAGGTTGTTGTTGTTTTACAATATTGAGGTTGTTGTTGAATTTGTTTGTGTTTTTCAATTTTGAGGTTGTTGTTGAATTTGTTGGTGTTTTTCAAATTCGAGGTTATTCTTGAATTTGTTGGTGTTAATTCAATGTTGATATTGTTGTTGAATTTGTTGGTGTTTTTCAATGTTGAGGTTGTTGTTGAATTTGTTCGTTTTTTTCAATGTTGAGGTTGTTGTTGAATTTGTTGGTGTTTTTCAATGTTGAGGTTGTTTTTGAATTTGTTGTTGTTTTTCAATGTTGTGGTTGTTGTTGTTTTTCAATGTTGAGGTTGTTGTTGAATTTGTTGGTGTTTTTAATGTTGAGGTTGTTGTTGAATTTGTTGGTGTTTTTCAATGTTGAGGTTGTTGTTGAATTTGTTGGTGTTTTCAATGTTGAGGTTGTTGTTGAATTTGTTGGTGTTTTTCAATGTTGAGGTTGTTGTTGAATTTGTTGGTGTTTTTCAATGTTGAGGTTGTTGTTGAATTTGTTGGTGTTTTTCATTGTTGAGGTTTTTGTTGAATTTGTTGGTGTTTTTCTATGTCGAGGTTGTTGTTGAATTTGTTGGTGTTTTTCAATGTCGAGTTTGTTGTTGAATTTGTTGTTGTTTTTCAATGTTGAGGTTGTTGTTGAATTTGTTGGTGTTTTTCAATGTTGAGGTTGTTGTTGAATTTGTTGGTGTTTTTCAATGTTGAGGTTGTTGTTGAATTTGTTGGTGTTTTTCAATGTTGAGGTTGTTGTTGTTTTTCAATATTGAGGTTGTTGTTGAATTTGTTTTTGTTTTTCAATGTTGAGGTTGTTGTTGAATTTGTTGGTGTTTTTCAATGTTGAGGTTGTTGTTCAATTTGTTGGTGTTTTTCAATGTTGAGGTTGTTGTTGTTTTTCAATATTGAGGTTGTTGTTGAATTTGTTTATGTTTTTCAATGTTGAGGTTGTTGTTGAATTTGTTGGTGTTTTTCAAATTCGAGGTTGTTGTTGAATTTGTTGGTGTTTTTCAATGTTGATGTTGTTGTTGAATTTGTTGGTGTTTTTCAAAGTTGAGGTTGTTGTTGAATTTGTTGGTGTTTTTCAAAGTTCAGGTTGTTTTTGAATTTGTTGGTGTTTTTCAATGTTGAGGTTGTTGTTGAATTTGTTCGTTTTTTTCAATATTGAGGTTGTTGTTGAATTTGTTGGTGTTTTTTAATGTTGAGGTTGTTGTTGTTTTTCAATGTTGAGATTGTTGTTGAATTTGTTGGTGTTTTTCAATGTTGAGGTTGTTGTTGAATTTGTTGGTGTTTTTCAATGTTGAGGTTGTTGTTGAATTTGTTGGTGTTTTTCAATGTTGAGGTTGTGGTTGTTTTTCAATATTGAGGTTGTTGAATTTGTTTGTGTTTTTCAATTTTGAGGTTGTTGTTGAATTTGTTGGTGTTTTTCAAATTCGAAGTTATTGTTGAATTTGTTGGTGTTATTCAATGTTGATGTTGTTGTTGAATTTGTTGGTGTTTTTCAATGTTGAGGTTGTTGTTGAATTTGTTCGTTTTTTTCAATGTTGAGGTTGTTGTTGAATTTGTTGGTGTTTTTCAATGTTGAGGTTGTTTTTGAATTTGTTGTTGTTTTTCAATGTTGTGGTTGTTGTTGTTTTTCAATGTTGAGGTTGTTGTTGAATTTGTTGGTGTTTTTAATGTTGAGGTTGTTGTTGAATTTGTTGGTGTTTTTCACTGTTGAGGTTGTTGTTGAATTTTTTGGTGTTTTCAATGTTGAGGTTGTTGTTGAATTTGTTGGTGTTTTTCAATGTTGAGGTTGTTGTTGAATTTGTTGGTGTTTTTCAATGTTGAGGTTGTTGTTGAATTTGTTGGTGTTTTTCAATGTTGAGGTTGTTGTTGTTTTTCAATATTGAGGTTGTTGAATATGTTTGTGTTTTTCAATTTTGAGGTTGTTGTTGAATTTGTTGGTGTTATTCAATGTTGATGTTGTTGTTGAATTTGTTGGTGTTTTTCAATGTTGAGGTTGTTTTTGAATTTGTTCGTTTTTTTCAATGTTGAGGTTGTTTTTGAATTTGTTGGTGTTTTTCAATGTTGAGATTGTTTTTGAATTTGTTGTTGTTTTTCAATGTTGTGATTGTTGTTAATTTCCAATGTTGAGGTTGTTGTTGAATTTGTTGGTGTTTTTAATGTTGAGGTTGTTGTTGAATTTGTTGGTGTTTTTCAATGTTGAGGTTGTTGTTGAATTTGTTGGTGTTTTCAATGTTGAGGTTGTTGTTGAATTTGTTGGTGTTTTTCAATGTTGAGGTTGTTGTTGAATTTGTTGGTGTTTTTCAATGTTGAGGTTGTTGTTGAATTTGTTGGTGTTTTTCAATGTTGAGGTTGTTGTTGTTTTTCAATATTGAGGTTGTTGTTGAATTTGTTTTTGTTTTTCAATGTTGAGGTTGTTGTTGAATTTGTTGGTGTTTTTCAATGTTGAGGTTGTTGTTGTTTTTCAATATTGAGGTTGTTGTTGAATTTGTTTATGTTTTTCAATGTTGAGGTTGTTGTTGAATTTGTTGGTGTTTTTCAAATTCGAGGTTGTTGTTGAATTTGTTGGTGTTTTTCAATGTTGATGTTGTTGTTGAATTTGTTGGTGTTTTTCAAAGTTGAGGTTGTTGTTGAATTTGTTGGTGTTTTTCAAAGTTCAGGTTGTTTTTGAATTTGTTGGTGTTTTTCAATGTTGAGGTTGTTGTTGAATTTGTTCGTTTTTGTCAATATTGAGGTTGTTGTTGAATTTGTTGGTGTTTTTTAATGTTGAGGTTGTTGTTGTTTTTCAATGTTGAGTTTGTTGTTGAATTTGTTGGTGTTTTTCAATGTTGAGGTTGTTGTTGAATTTGTTGGTGTTTTTCAATGTTGAGGTTGTTGTTGAATTTGTTGGTGTTTTTCAATGTTGAGGTTGTTGTTGTTTTTCAATATTGAGGTTGTTGAATTTGTTTGTGTTTTTCAATTTTGAGGTTGTTGTTGAATTTGCTGGTGTTTTTTAAATTCGAGGTTATTGTTGAATTTGTTGGTGTTATTCAATGTTGATGTTGTTGTTGAATTTGTTGGTGTTTTTCAATGTTGAGGTTGTTTTTGAATTTGTTGTTGTTTTTCAACGTTGTGGTTGTTGTTGTTTTTCAATGTTGAGGTTGTTGTTGAATTTGTTGGTGTTTTTAATGTTGAGGTTGTTGTTGAATTTGTTGGCGTTTTTCAATGTTGAGGTTGTTGTTGAATTTGTTGGTGTTTTCAATGTTGAGGTTGTTGTTGAATTTGTTGGTGTTTTTCAATGTTGAGGTTGTTTTTGAATTTGTTGTTGTTTTTCAATGTTGTGGTTGTTGTTGTTTTTCAATGTTGAGGTTGTTGTTGAATTTGTTGGTGTTTTTAATGTTGAGGTTGTTGTTGAATTTGTTGGTGTTTTTCAATGTTGAGGTTGTTGTTGAATTTTTTGGTGTTTTCAATGTTGAGCTTGTTGTTGAATTTGTTGGTGTTTTTCAATGTTGAGGTTGTTGTTGAATTTGTTGGTGTTTTTCAATGTTGAGGTTGTTGTTGAATTTGTTGGTGTTTTTCAATGTTGAGGTTGTTGTTGTTTTTCAATATTGAGGTTGTTGAATTTGTTTGTGTTTTTCAATTTTGAGGTTGTTGTTGAATTTGTTGGTGTTTTTCAAATTCGAGGTTATTGTTGAATTTGTTGGTGTTATTCAATGTTGATGTTGTTGTTGAATTTGTTGGTGTTTTTCAATGTTGAGGTTGTTTTTGAATTTGTTCGTTTTTTTCAATGTTGAGGTTGTTTTTGAATTTGTTGGTGTTTTTCAATGTTGAGATTGTTTTTGAATTTGTTAGTGTTTTTCAATGTTGTGGTTGTTGTTAATTTCCAATGTTGAGGTTGTTGTTGAATTTGTTGGTGTTTTTAATGTTGAGGTTGTTGTTGAATTTGTTGGTGTTTTTCAATGTTGAGGTTGTTGTTGAATATGTTGGTGTTTTCAATGTTGAGGTTGTTGTTGAATTTGTTGGTGTTTTTCAATGTTGAGGTTGTTGTTGAATTTGTTGGTGTTTTTCAATGTTGAGGTTGTTGTTGAATTTGTTGGTGTTTTTCAATGTTGAGGTTGTTGTTGTTTTTCAATATTGAGCTGGTTGTTGAATTTGTTTTTGTTTTTCAATGTTGAGGTTGTTGTTGAATTTGTTGGTGTTTTTCAATGTTGAGGTTGTTGTTCAATTTGTTGGTGTTTTTCAATGTTGAGGTTGTTGTTGTTTTTCAATATTGAGGTTGTTGTTGAATTTGTTTATGTTTTTCAATGTTGAGGTTGTTGTTGAATTTGTTGGTGTTTTTCAAATTCGAGGTTGTTGTTGAATTTGTTGGTGTTTTTCAATGTTGATGTTGTTGTTGAATTTGTTGGTGTTTTTCAAAGTTGAGGTTGTTGTTGAATTTGTTGGTGTTTTTCAAAGTTCAGGTTGTTTTTGAATTTGTTGGTGTTTTTCAATGTTGAGGTTGCTGTTGAATTTGTTCGTTTTTTTCAATATTGAGGTTGTTGTTGAATTTGTTGGTGTTTTTTAATGTTGAGGTTGTTGTTGTTTTTCAATGTTGAGTTTGTTGTTGAATTTGTTGGTGTTTTTCAATATTGAGGTTGTTGTTGAATTTGTTTTTGTTTTTCAATGTTGAGGTTGTTGTTGAATTTGTTGGTGTTTTTCAATGTTGAGGTTGTTGTTGAATTTGTTGGTGTTTTTCAATGTTGAGGTTGTTGTTGTTTTTCAATATTGAGGTTGTTGAATATGTTTGTGTTTTTCAATTTTGAGGTTGTTGTTGAATTTGTTGGTGTTATTCAATGTTGTGTTGTTGTTGAATTTGTTGGTGTTTTTCAATGTTGAGGTTGTTTTTGAATTTGTTCGTTTTTTTCAATGTTGAGGTTGTTTTTGAATTTGTTGGTGTTTTTCAATGTTGAGATTGTTTTTGAATTTGTTGTTGTTTTTCAATGTTGTGATTGTTGTTAATTTCCAATGTTGAGGTTGTTGTTGTTTTTCAATGTTGAGTTTGTTGTTCAATTTGTTGGTGTTTTTCAATGTTGAGGTTGTTGTTGAATTTGTTGGTGTTTTTTCAATGTTGAGGTTGTTGTTGAATTTGTTGGTGTTTTTCAATGTTGAGGTTGTTGTTGTTTTACAATATTGAGGTTGTTGTTGAATTTGTTTGTGTTTTTCAATTTTGAGGTTGTTGTTGAATTTGTTGGTGTTTTTCAAATTCGAGGTTATTGTTGAATTTGTTGGTGTTATTCAATGTTGATATTGTTGTTGAATTTGTTGGTGTTTTTCAATGTTGAGGTTGTTGTTGAATTTGTTGGTGTTTTTCAATGTTGAGGTTGTTGTTCAATTTGTTGGTGTTTTTCAATGTTGAGGTTGTTGTTGTTTTTCAATATTGAGGTTGTTGTTGAATTTGTTTATGTTTTTCAATGTTGAGGTTGTTGTTGAATTTGTTGGTGTTTTTCAAATTCGAGGTTGTTGTTGAATTTGTTGGTGTTTTTCAATGTTGATGTTGTTGTTGAATTTGTTGGTGTTTTTCAAAGTTGAGGTTGTTGTTGAATTTGTTGGTGTTTTTCAAAGTTCAGGTTGTTTTTGAATTTGTTGGTGTTTTTCAATGTTGAGGTTGTTGTTGAATTTGTTCGTTTTTTTTCAATATTGAGGTTGTTGTTGAATTTGTTGGTGTTTTTTAATGTTGAGGTTGTTGTTGTTTTTCAATGTTGAGTTTGTTGTTGAATTTGTTGGTGTTTTTCAATGTTGAGGTTGTTGTTGAATTTGTTGGTGTTTTTCAATGTTGAGGTTGTTGTTGAATTTGTTGGTGTTTTTCAATGTTGAGGTTGTTGTTGTTTTTCAATATTGAGGTTGTTGAATTTGTTTGTGTTTTTCAATTTTGAGGTTGTTGTTGAATTTGTTGGTGTTTTTCAAATTCGAGGTTATTGTTGAATTTGTTGGTGTTATTCAATGTTGATGTTGTTGTTGAATTTGTTGGTGTTTTTCAATGTTGAGGTTGTTGTTGAATTTGTTCGTTTTTTTCAATGTTGAGGTTGTTGTTGAATTTGTTGGTGTTTTTCAATGTTGAGGTTGTTTTTGAATTTGTTGTTGTTTTTCAACGTTGTGGTTGTTGTTGTTTTTCAATGTTGAGGTTGTTGTTGAATTTGTTGGTGTTTTTAATGTTGAGGTTGTTGTTGAATTTGTTGGTGTTTTTCAATGTTGAGGTTGTTGTTGAATTTGTTGGTGTTTTCAATGTTGAGGTTGTTGTTGAATTTGTTGGTGTTTTTCAATGTTGAGGTTGTTTTTGAATTTGTTGTTGTTTTTCAATGTTGTGGTTGTTGTTGTTTTTCAATGTTGAGGTTGTTGTTGAATTTGTTGGTGTTTTTAATGTTGAGGTTGTTGTTGAATTTGTTGGTGTTTTTCAATGTTGAGGTTGTTGTTGAATTTTTTGGTGTTTTCAATGTTGAGCTTGTTGTTGAATTTGTTGGTGTTTTTCAATGTTGAGGTTGTTGTTGAATTTGTTGGTGTTTTTCAATGTTGAGGTTGTTGTTGAATTTGTTGGTGTTTTTCAATGTTGAGGTTGTTGTTGTTTTTCAATATTGAGGTTGTTGAATTTGTTTGTGTTTTTCAATTTTGAGGTTGTTGTTGAATTTGTTGGTGTTTTTCAAATTCGAGGTTATTGTTGAATTTGTTGGTGTTATTCAATGTTGATGTTGTTGTTGAATTTGTTGGTGTTTTTCAATGTTGAGGTTGTTTTTGAATTTGTTCGTTTTTTTCAATGTTGAGGTTGTTTTTGAATTTGTTGGTGTTTTTCAATGTTGAGATTGTTTTTGAATTTGTTGTTGTTTTTCAATGTTGTGGTTGTTGTTAATTTCCAATGTTGAGGTTGTTGTTGAATTTGTTGGTGTTTTTAATGTTGAGGTTGTTGTTGAATTTGTTGGTGTTTTTCAATGTTGAGGTTGTTGTTGAATTTGTTGGTGTTTTCAATGTTGAGGTTGTTGTTGAATTTGTTGGTGTTTTTCAATGTTGAGGTTGTTGTTGAATTTGTTGGTGTTTTTCAATGTTGAGGTTGTTGTTGAATTTGTTGGTGTTTTTCAATGTTGAGGTTGTTGTTGTTTTTCAATATTGAGGTTGTTGTTGAATTTGTATTTGTTTTTCAATGTTGAGGTTGTTGTTGAATTTGTTGGTGTTTTTCAATGTTGAGGTTGTTGTTCAATTTGTTGGTGTTTTTCAATGTTGAGGTTGTTGTTGTTTTTCAATATTGAGGTTGTTGTTGAATTTGTTTATGTTTTTCAATGTTGAGGTTGTTGTTGAATTTGTTGGTGTTTTTCAAATTCGAGGTTGTTGTTGAATTTGTTGGTGTTTTTCAATGTTGATGTTGTTGTTGAATTTGTTGGTGTTTTTCAAAGTTGAGGTTGTTGTTGAATTTGTTGGTGTTTTTCAAAGTTCAGGTTGTTTTTGAATTTGTTGGTGTTTTTCAATGTTGAGGTTGTTGTTGAATTTGTTCGTTTTTTTCAATATTGAGGTTGTTGTTGAATTTGTTGGTGTTTTTTAATGTTGAGGTTGTTGTTGTTTTTCAATGTTGAGTTTGTTGTTGAATTTGTTGGTGTTTTTCAATGTTGAGGTTGTTGTTGAATTTGTTGGTGTTTTTCAATGTTGAGGTTGTTGTTGAATTTGTTGGTGTTTTTCAATGTTGAGGTTGTTGTTGTTTTTCAATATTGAGGTTGTTGAATTTGTTTGTGTTTTTCAATTTTGAGGTTGTTGTTGAATTTGTTGGTGTTTTTCAAATTCGAGGTTATTGTTGAATTTGTTGGTGTTATTCAATGTTGATGTTGTTGTTGAATTTGTTGGTGTTTTTCAATGTTGAGGTTGTTGTTGAATTTGTTCGTTTTTTTCAATGTTGAGGTTGTTGTTGAATTTGTTGGTGTTTTTCAATGTTGAGGTTGTTTTTGAATTTGTTGTTGTTTTTCAACGTTGTGGTTGTTGTTGTTTTTCAATGTTGAGGTTGTTGTTGAATTTGTTGGTGTTTTTAATGTTGAGGTTGTTGTTGAATTTGTTGGTGTTTTTCAATGTTGAGGTTGTTGTTGAATTTGTTGGTGTTTTCAATGTTGAGGTTGTTGTTGAATTTGTTGGTGTTTTTCAATGTTGAGGTTGTTGTTGAATTTGTTGGTGTTTTTCAATGTTGAGGTTATTGTTGAATTTGTTGGTGTTTTTCAATGTCGAGTTTGTTGTTGAATTTGTTGTTGTTTTTCAATGTCGAGGTTGTTGTTGAATTTGTTGGTGTTTTTCAATGTTGAGGTTGTTGTTGAATTTGTTGTCGTTTTTCAATGTTGAGGTTGTTGTTGAATTTGATGCTTTTTTTCAATGTTGAGGTTGTTGGTGTTTTTCAATGTTGAGGTTGTTGTTGTTTTTCAATATTGAGGTTGGTGTCGAATTTGTTGGTGTTTTTCAATGTTGAGGTTGTTGTTGTTTTTCAATGTTGAGGTTGTTGTTGAATTTGTTGGCGTTTTCAATGTTGAGATTGTTGTTGAATTTTTTGGTGTTTTCAATGTTGAGTTTGTTGTTGAATTTGTTGCTGTTTTTCAATGTTGAGGTTGTTGTTGTTTTTCAATGTTGAGGTTGTTGTTGAATTTGTTGGTGTTTTTCAATGTTGAGGTTGTTGTTGAATTTGTTGGTGTTTTTCAATGTTGAGGTTATTGTTGTTTTTCAATATTGAGGTTGTTGTTGAATTTGTTTGTGTTTTTCAATGTTGAGGTTGTTGTTGAATTTGTTGGTGTTTTTCAAATTCGAGGTTGTTGTTGAATTTGTTGGTGTTTTTCAAAGTTGAGGTTGTTTGTGTTTTTCAATGTTGAGGTTGTTGTTGAATTTGTTGGTGTTTTTCAATGTTGAGGTTTTTGTTGAATTTGTTGGTGTTTTTCTATGTCGAGGTTGTTGTTGAATTTGTTGGTGTTTTTCAATGTCGAATTTGTTGTTGAATTTGTTGATGTTTTTCAATGTCGAGGTTGTTGTTGAATTTGTTGGTGTTTTTCAATGTTGAGGTTGTTTCTGTTTTTCAATGTTGAGGTTGTTGTTGAATTTGTTGTCGTTTTTCAATGTTGAGGTTGTTGTTGAATTTGTTGCTTTTTTTCAATGTTGAGGTTGTTGGTGTTTTTCAATGTTGAGGTTGTTGTTGTTTTTCAATCTTGAGGTTGTTCTTGAATTTGTTGGTGTTTTTCAATGTTGAGGTTGATGTTGTTTTTCAATATTGAGGTTGTTGTTGAATTTGTTGGCGTTTTCAATGTTGAGATTGTAGTTGTATTTTTTGGTGTTTTCAATGTTGAGTTTGTTGTTGAACTTGTTGCTGTTTTTCAATGTTGAGGTTGTTGTTGTTTTTCAATGTTGAGGTTGTTGTTGAATTTGTTGGTGTTTTTCAATGTTGAGGTTGTTGTTGAATTTGTTGGTGTTTTCAATGTTGAGGTTTTTGTTGAATTTGTTGGTGTTTTTCTATGTCGAGGTTGTTGTTGAATTTGTTGGTGTTTTTCAATGTCGAGTTTGTTGTTGAATTTGTTGTTGTTTTTCAACGTCGAGGTTGTTCTTGAATTTGTTGGTGTTTTTCAATGTTGAGGTTGTTTTTGTTTTTCAATGTTGAGGTTGTTGTTGAATTTGTTGCTTTTTTTCAATGTTGAGGTTGTTGTTGAATTTGTTGCTTTTTTCAATGTTGAGGTTGTTGGTGTTTTTCAATGTTGAGGTTGTTGTTGTTTTTCAATATTGAGGTTGTTGTTGAATTTGTTGCTGTTTTTCAATGTTGAGGTTGTTGTTGTTTTTCAATATTGAGGTTGTTGTTGAATTTGTTGGCATTTTCAATGTTGAGATTGTTGTTGAATTTGTTGGTGTTTTCAATGTTGAGTTTGTTGTTGAATTTGTTGGTGTTTTTCAATGTTGAGGTTTTTGTTGAATTTGTTGGTGTTTTTCAATGTTGAGGTTGTTGTTGAATTTGTTGGTGTTTTTCAATGTTGAGGTTGTTGTTGTTTTTCAATATTGAGGTTGTTGTTGAATTTGTTTGTGTTTTTCAATGTTGAGGTTGTTGTAGAATTTGTTGGTGTTTTTCAATGTTGAGGTTGTTGTTGAATTTGTTGGTGTTTTTCAATGTTGAGGTTGTTGTTGTTTTACAATATTGAGGTTGTTGTTGAATTTGTTTGTGTTTTTCAATTTTGAGGTTGTTGTTGAATTTGTTGGTGTTTTTCAAATTCGAGGTTATTGTTGAATTTGTTGGTGTTATTCAATGTTGATGTTGTTGAATTTGTTGGTGTTTTTCAATGTTGAGGTTGTTGTTGAATTTGTTCGTTTTTTTCAATTTTGAGGTTGTTGTTGAATTTGTTGGTGTTTTTCAATGTTGAGGTTGTTTTTGAATTTGTTGTTGTTTTTCAATGTTGTGGTTGTTGTTGTTTTTCAATGTTGAGGTTGTTGTTGAATTTGTTGGTGTTTTTAATGTTGAGGTTGTTGTTGAATTTGTTGGTGTTTTTCAATGTTGAGGTTGTTGTTGAATTTGTTGATGTTTTTCAATGTTGAGGTTGTTGTTGAATTTGTTGGTGTTTTTCATTGTTGAGGTTTTTGTTGAATTTGTTGGTGTTTTTCTATGTCGAGGTTGTTGTTGAATTTGTTGGTGTTTTTCAATGTCGAGTTTGTTGTTGAATTTGTTGTTGTTTTTCAATGTTGAGGTTGTTGTTGAATTTGTTGGTGTTTTTCAATGTTGAGGTTGTTGTTGAATTTGTTGTCGTTTTTCAATGTTGAGGTTGTTGTTGAATTTGATGCTTTTTTTCAATGTTGAGGTTGTTGGTGTTTTTCAATGTTGAGGTTGTTGTTGTTTTTCAATATTGAGGTTGGTGTCGAATTTGTTGGTGTTTTTCAATGTTGAGGTTGTTGTTGTTTTTCAATGTTGAGGTTGTTGTTGAATTTGTTGGCGTTTTCAATGTTGAGATTGTTGTTGAATTTTTTGGTGTTTTCAATGTTGAGTTTGTTGTTGAATTTGTTGCTGTTTTTCAATGTTGAGGTTGTTGTTGTTTTTCAATGTTGAGGTTGTTGTTGAATTTGTTGGTGTTTTTCAATGTTGAGGTTGTTGTTGAATTTGTTGGTGTTTTTCAATGTTGAGGTTATTGTTGTTTTTCAATATTGAGGTTGTTGTTGAATTTGTTTGTGTTTTTCAATGTTGAGGTTGTTGTTGAATTTGTTGGTGTTTTTCAAATTCGAGGTTGTTGTTGAATTTGTTGGTGTTTTTCAAAGTTGAGGTTGTTTGTGTTTTTCAATGTTGAGGTTGTTGTTGAATTTGTTGGTGTTTTTCAATGTTGAGGTTTTTGTTGAATTTGTTGGTGTTTTTCTATGTCGAGGTTGTTGTTGAATTTGTTGGTGTTTTTCAATGTCGAATTTGTTGTTGAATTTGTTGATGTTTTTCAATGTCGAGGTTGTTGTTGAATTTGTTGGTGTTTTTCAATGTTGAGGTTGTTTCTGTTTTTCAATGTTGAGGTTGTTGTTGAATTTGTTGTCGTTTTTCAATGTTGAGGTTGTTGTTGAATTTGTTGCTTTTTTTCAATGTTGAGGTTGTTGGTGTTTTTCAATGTTGAGGTTGTTGTTGTTTTTCAATCTTGAGGTTGTTCTTGAATTTGTTGGTGTTTTTCAATGTTGAGGTTGATGTTGTTTTTCAATATTGAGGTTGTTGTTGAATTTGTTGGCGTTTTCAATGTTGAGATTGTAGTTGTATTTTTTGGTGTTTTCAATGTTGAGTTTGTTGTTGAACTTGTTGCTGTTTTTCAATGTTGAGGTTGTTGTTGTTTTTCAATGTTGAGGTTGTTGTTGAATTTGTTGGTGTTTTTCAATGTTGAGGTTGTTGTTGAATTTGTTGGTGTTTTCAATGTTGAGGTTTTTGTTGAATTTGTTGGTGTTTTTCTATGTCGAGGTTGTTGTTGAATTTGTTGGTGTTTTTCAATGTCGAGTTTGTTGTTGAATTTGTTGTTGTTTTTCAACGTCGAGGTTGTTCTTGAATTTGTTGGTGTTTTTCAATGTTGAGGTTGTTTTTGTTTTTCAATGTTGAGGTTGTTGTTGAATTTGTTGCTTTTTTTCAATGTTGAGGTTGTTGTTGAATTTGTTGCTTTTTTCAATGTTGAGGTTGTTGGTGTTTTTCAATGTTGAGGTTGTTGTTGTTTTTCAATATTGAGGTTGTTGTTGAATTTGTTGCTGTTTTTCAATGTTGAGGTTGTTGTTGTTTTTCAATATTGAGGTTGTTGTTGAATTTGTTGGCATTTTCAATGTTGAGATTGTTGTTGAATTTGTTGGTGTTTTCAATGTTGAGTTTGTTGTTGAATTTGTTGGTGTTTTTCAATGTTGAGGTTTTTGTTGAATTTGTTGGTGTTTTTCAATGTTGAGGTTGTTGTTGAATTTGTTGGTGTTTTTCAATGTTGAGGTTGTTGTTGTTTTTCAATATTGAGGTTGTTGTTGAATTTGTTTGTGTTTTTCAATGTTGAGGTTGTTGTAGAATTTGTTGGTGTTTTTCAATGTTGAGGTTGTTGTTGAATTTGTTGGTGTTTTTCAATGTTGAGGTTGTTGTTGTTTTACAATATTGAGGTTGTTGTTGAATTTGTTTGTGTTTTTCAATTTTGAGGTTGTTGTTGAATTTGTTGGTGTTTTTCAAATTCGAGGTTATTGTTGAATTTGTTGGTGTTATTCAATGTTGATGTTGTTGAATTTGTTGGTGTTTTTCAATGTTGAGGTTGTTGTTGAATTTGTTCGTTTTTTTCAATTTTGAGGTTGTTGTTGAATTTGTTGGTGTTTTTCAATGTTGAGGTTGTTTTTGAATTTGTTGTTGTTTTTCAATGTTGTGGTTGTTGTTGTTTTTCAATGTTGAGGTTGTTGTTGAATTTGTTGGTGTTTTTAATGTTGAGGTTGTTGTTGAATTTGTTGGTGTTTTTCAATGTTGAGGTTGTTGTTGAATTTGTTGGTGTTTTCAATGTTGAGGTTGTTGTTGAATTTGTTGGTGTTTTTCAATGTTGAGGTTGTTGTTGAATTTGTTGGTGTTTTTCAATGTTGAGGTTGTTGTTGAATTTGTTGGTGTTTTTCATTGTTGAGGTTTTTGTTGAATTTGTTGGTGTTTTTCTATGTCGAGGTTGTTGTTGAATTTGTTGGTGTTTTTCAATGTCGAGTTTGTTGTTGAATTTGTTGTTGTTTTTCAATGTTGAGGTTGTTGTTGAATTTGTTGGTGTTTTTCAATGTTGAGGTTGTTGTTGAATTTGTTGGTGTTTTTCAATGTTGAGGTTGTTGTTGAATTTGTTGGTGTTTTTCAATGTTGAGGTTGTTGTTGAATTTGTTGGCGTTTTCAATGTTGAGATTGTTGTTGAATTTTTTGGTGTTTTCAATGTTGAGTTTGTTGTTGAATTTGTTGCTGTTTTTCAATGTTGAGGTTGTTGTTGTTTTTCAATGTTGAGGTTGTTGTTGAATTTGTTGGTGTTTTTCAATGTTGAGGTTGTTGTTGAATTTGTTGGTGTTTTTCAATGTTGAGGTTATTGTTGTTTTTCAATATTGAGGTTGTTGTTGAATTTGTTTGTGTTTTTCAATGTTGAGGTTGTTGTTGAATTTGTTGGTGTTTTTCAAATTCGAGGTTGTTGTTGAATTTGTTGGTGCTTTTCAAAGTTGAGGTTGTTTGTGTTTTTCAATGTTGAGGTTGTTGTTGAATTTGTTGGTGTTTTTCAATGTTGAGGTTTTTGTTGAATTTGTTGGTGTTTTTCTATGTCGAGGTTGTTGTTGAATTTGTTGGTGTTTTTCAATGTCGAATTTGTTGTTGAATTTGTTGTTGTTTTTCAATGTCGAGGTTGTTGTTGAATTTGTTGGTGTTTTTCAATGTTGAGGTTGTTTCTGTTTTTCAATGTTGAGGTTGTTGTTGAATTTGTTGTCGTTTTTCAATGTTGAGGTTGTTGTTGAATTTGTTGCTTTTTTTCAATGTTGAGGTTGTTGGTGTTTTTCAATGTTGAGGTTGTTGTTGTTTTTCAATATTGAGGTTGTTCTTGAATTTGTTGGTGTTTTTCAATGTTGAGGTTGATGTTGTTTTTCAATATTGAGGTTGTTGTTGAATTTGTTGGCGTTTTCAATGTTGAGATTGTAGTTGTATTTTTTGGTGTTTTCAATGTTGAGTTTGTTGTTGAACTTGTTGCTGTTTTTCAATGTTGAGGTTGTTGTTGTTTTTCAATATTGAGGTTGTTGTTGAATTTGTTGGTGTTTTTCAGTGTTGAGGTTGTTGTTGAATTTGTTGGTGTTTTCAATGTTGAGGTTTTTGTTGAATTTGTTGGTGTTTTTCTATGTCGAGGTTGTTGTTGAATTTGTTGGTGTTTTTCAATGTCGAGTTTGTTGTTGAATTTGTTGTTGTTTTTCAACGTCGAGGTTGTTCTTGAATTTGTTGGTGTTTTTCAATGTTGAGGTTGTTTTTGTTTTTCAATGTTGAGGTTGTTGTTGAATTTGTTGCTTTTTTTCAATGTTGAGGTTGTTGTTGAATTTGTTGCTTTTTTCAATGTTAAGGTTGTTGGTGTTTTTCAATGTTGAGGTTGTTGTTGTTTTTCAATGTTGAGGTTGTTGTTGTTTTTCAATATTGAGGTTGTTGTTGAATTTGTTGGCATTTTCAATGTTGAGATTGTTGTTGAATTTGTTGGTGTTTTCAATGTTGAGTTTGTTGTTGAATTTGTTGGTGTTTTTCAATGTTGAGGTTTTTGTTGAATTTGTTGGTGTTTTTCAATGTTGAGGTTGTTGTTGAATTTGTTGGTGTTTTTCAATGTTGAGGTTGTTGTTGTTTTTCAATATTGAGGTTGTTGTTGAATTTGTTTGTGTTTTTCAATGTTGAGGTTGTTGTTGAATTTGTTGGTGTTTTTCAATGTTGAGGTTGTTGTTGAATTTGTTGGTGTTTTTCAATGTTGAGGTTGTTGTTGTTTTACAATATTGAGGTTGTTGTTGAATTTGTTTGTGTTTTTCAATTTTGAGGTTGTTGTTGAATTTGTTGGTGTTTTTCAAATTCGAGGTTATTGTTGAATTTGTTGGTGTTATTCAATGTTGATGTTGTTGTTGAATTTGTTGGTGTTTTTCAATGTTGAGGCTGTTGTTGAATTTGTTCGTTTTTTTCAATGTTGAGGTTGTTGTTGAATTTGTTGGTGTTTTTCAAATTCGAGGTTGTTGTTGAATTTGTTGGTGTTTTTCAAAGTTGAGGTTGTTTGTGTTTTTCAATGTTGAGGTTGTTGTTGAATTTGTTGGTGTTTTTCAATGTTGAGGTTTTTGTTGAATTTGTTGGTGTTTTTCTATGTCGAGGTTGTTGTTGAATTTGTTGGTGTTTTTCAATGTCGAATTTGTTGTTGAATTTGTTGTTGTTTTTCAATGTCGAGGTTGTTGTTGAATTTGTTGGTGTTTTTCAATGTTGAGGTTGTTTCTGTTTTTCAATGTTGAGGTTGTTGTTGAATTTGTTGTCGTTTTTCAATGTTGAGGTTGTTGTTGAACTTGTTGCTTTTTTTCAATGTTGAGGTTGTTGGTGTTTTTCAATGTTGAGGTTGTTGTTGTTTTTCAATATTGAGGTTGTTCTTGAATTTGTTGGTGTTTTTCAATGTTGAGGTTGATGTTGTTTTTCAATATTGAGGTTGTTGTTGAATT
This sequence comes from Isurus oxyrinchus, assembly GCA_026770705.1. NCBI lineage: Eukaryota > Metazoa > Chordata > Chondrichthyes > Lamniformes > Lamnidae > Isurus > Isurus oxyrinchus. Next base: position 247 of record JANJGN010000268.1, on the reverse strand, counting down.
TGTTGGCGTTTTCAATGTTGAGATTGTAGTTGTATTTTTTGGTGTTTTCAATGTTGAGTTTGTTGTTGAACTTGTTGCTGTTTTTCAATGTTGAGGTTGTTGTTGAATTTGTTGGTGTTTTCAATGTTGAGGTTTTTGTTGAATTTGTTGGTGTTTTTCTATGTCGAGGTTGTTGTTGAATTTGTTGGTGTTTTTCAATGTCGAGTTTGTTGTTGAATTTGTTGTTGTTTTTCAACGTCGAGGTTGT